>OY754308.1:32511916-33111916 GCA_963573325.1 Astragalus glycyphyllos | reverse complement strand
ACATGCAGGGACTCTTTCCATGGAATTTGGTGATACCACTGAAAAATTCAGCATCTTTATTGTTAAGAAATACCCCATGGAAGAGCATTCCATTTGTAAAATTGAATTGCTTGATGGTTTGGTTGATACTTTGCAGGTTGACACACCTCCTATAGCTGATATTATAGATGTAGTTGCTGCTGCCATTGAGTAGCCCCTAGTTTTAGAGCTTGAACCAACCCCTAAAATTTTTAGTTATGCCTATTCAGAGGGGAGTGGGAAGCTTCATGAGACTAATATAGTAGGGCTTAAATTTCAACAGGAAGAGAAGTCGCCAATCCTAAGGAAACATAGGAGCGAAATTGGTTTAACCTTGACGGGCATTCCTGCCAAGAAAGTGTGGAAAGCTAAGCATGATAAGATGATTTCCAGAAAGGAGTTCTCCATTGGGCATAGAGTTTTATGGTTCAGACCCCGCCTGAAAATTATGGATGAGAAACATCAATCCAAGTGGATTGGTCTTTTTGTTATTACTAACAATTTCCCTCATGGTGTAGTGGAAATGAAAAGTGAGGCGACAAACAAAGTTTTCAAAGTCGATGAAAAGCGCCTCAAGTTATTCCATGAGAATTCCGCAATTGAAGATGCAACCATAAGAGAACTCTCATTGGAACATCCCACCTACAATGAAGTTTGACCAGGGAGTCCCTCCCCCTTATTCTTATTTTATGCTTGTTGTTTTCATTGAGGACAATGTATGATTTGAGTGTGGGGGTGTCTTTTAGTAGCTTAGTATTTTGTCTTTTTCTTTTAGTTTTTGTTAGTTTTTCAGTTTTCCTTATTTAAAAAAGTATATAAAAAATGTTATTTCAGCATGTTTTTCCATGAGTTCATGGTTTGTACAAGTTGTGAGTGATGTTACTATTCTAGGACCATAGGTGTTTTGACATGACATGATTGATTTCTTATTTCTCTTGGTATAATAAGTTGGATATGAGCACTAGATTTTGCATCATTTGTGATAGTCAGTGTCTCTAATGAGAATTGAGCCTTTTGTTGGATGGACGACATTTTGTCATTCTCTCCTTTCTTGTGTGTGACTCACTCATGTTTGTTAGTTACTCTAGAACTTGACTTGATTCTTGTTGAAGCACTTGTTCACATGCATGTTTGAAATGATCTAGGCAATTTTGTTCTTTTCTTAGCTACTAGCTAAATAAGCCTACTCTGAATTTATCCCTTTGTGTAAGCCCCTTTGAGCCTTTTTATCCCATTATTTTGTTTTATAGCTCATTACAAGCCAAAAAGTGAAAAATAATGTTATTACCCAATCGTAGAGGGTGAAGGAGCTTTGAATTCAAAATTGTCAAATCCATAAGTGTGGGGGTGTCCAAGTTGTTGCAATTGTGGTTCTCCCTTGGGTTAGTTCTTGGGTTCTCAATGAAAAGTTTGGCAAGTACATTTGTATAGAAAAATATACCCAGAAAAGAAAAAAATAGAAAGAAAAAAAAGAAGAAAAAAGTGGAAAGTGTATATATCATTTTATCTTTGTTTCAAGAAGAATGAAAGATGTGTGGAGAGAGTTATGTGGAGAAGTCTATCAAAATAGAGAAATTCATCATACTTTGTTGAAGTTGGATCCTCTCATGCTCACTTTACAATTGATTTTTATTGCTTCTTTATCCTCTATGATTCTTTTTAGCCTAGTTCCCCCTTAGGATTATCCCACCTTGACCATAGCCTCATTACAACCCTTGTAAAGACCTTTTGATCTTATGTGCATGTGTTCTTAAGTGTGGATGTTAGAAGCTTGTCAAACATATGGTAGTGCTAACTTTCATTGATGTGCTTATTATATATATGAAAGTAAACACAAGCCTAGACACTTGAGTGATTGAGAGCATTACTAATATATATCGTGTGAGGACTCATCACTTATGATTCACTCTTTGGTGCTCTATTATCTTGTTTGCCTTGATTGTAATTATGTGCTATCTCTGATTGTCATTCTCCTTGAAGCCTAGAAAAAAAACCTCTCTTATGACTTCACATTCTTTGGGTTCACTGGAAATTCATGTATTATTTTTTGTGTTTTGTTCTGTGTGTTTTGCCCGGAGTGCAAAAGCTTAAATGTGGGAGAATTTGATCAGTGCATTTTAATACACTATTTATAGCTTATCGCTTGGTGTTTTTAATTGTCCTTTGTACCTACCTAATACTTAAGTCTTAGAACGTTTCTAGACTTTGGGTTTTATTTGAGCATTATAACAATTTCTTGTTTAATTCTTGTTTTTATTGCACATTGACCCCTATCTACTCTACAGGCCATAACTTTGGCTGTGATTATCTGATTGAGGCGTGCAAGCATGCGTTAGAAAGCTAAGTAACAAAGCTACAAAGCTTCTGTTGAGCTCAAAAGCCAGTCCGGACCTCTTGGAGGTCAAAACTGCAAAATAGCGAATCAATTTAGTCAGTGACGGGTTTGTGGGCCAATTGCTATTTTTATCGGGCTTTTATCCAATAACCTAGTTAGTGAATTAGGGTTTTCATTTTTTCTAGTTAAATACACTTTTTAGAGTGTTATTTTGATTCTCTTAGGCATTATCATACACTTTACAAGACTTTTGTGCTCTAGCCTCCATGAAAGCCTAAACTCCTAAGTCTATTCATCGGTGAAATGCAGTCATTTACGGATTTTAAGGTTCAGTGTCTGATGTTTTTTCGTTTATTTCGTTTTTAAATTTCTGTTCTTTCTTCTCTATCAATTCCACATTTGAATTCTTTGTTTGCAATTTCCGTCTTTGTGTGATGCTTAATTACCCAAATTCGGTTTACCTGCAATATACGAATCGTTTATGTATGACGTTTGTTTATATGTGAATCTATTTTCGCAACTCTTAACTATTCGAGTTATTTAAACGCTTGTTTTATATAATTCGAGTAGGAATTGATAGAGGATTGATTGAATTCAGTTATGATATCGGTTGTGTTTAGTGGCGGTTGTTCACCATCACGACTGATAGAACACGTTATTTTGACACTTGCTTTAAAACGGTGTGAATTCGTATAAACTAATTGACGCTTGTTTGATTAGTTTATTATCAATCAAGAATTGAAACCTTGAATGAGTCTTGCACAATTATTTGGAACCGATGATAAATCCAAGACGCGCACCCGAAAACCTGTGGATCAATTGTCTCTCTAAATTGTTAAACCCCTTTTTATTGTTAATTTCGTTCTTGTCGTTGGTAGTCTTAATCTTAGAGGTCATTGAGAGACGACCAATGGCTCGCCTTGATACTATATTTATCCTTTTAATTATTTTGACCCGCGTACGATCGCTGATCACATACTTTACAATGTAAACAAAACTGTATATTTGAAGACTAAGGAAGATTTGATTATAAGGAGTTTACTAAGTTGAGTGAGCCTATGATATTAAAAGAAAAAGGATCAAGGTTTTGAAAAAATAGGTTGCACCGTGATAATCACGTGTTTTCAAATTTATCGTTATGATTCTGGTACTCCTATATATATAAAGTATATTTTTACTTGACAAGTTCAAGAAGTCTATTTTTTTAATAATATATTTGTTCAATGGATTTCATGAAAAGGTTGTATCTCGGTGTTAAGATAAGTGTAGATCTCATGCTTGGATGGATTTATTGGCTCTATGATTTTCCAAACAGGATTTCAGGATTAGCATTGGAAGGATACTTAAGGTTGTTTTATTGAGTCATTTAGAGTCTAATTTTTTTTCGCTCCGTCCAAAAACGGTTATGCATTCTCTGAAATTCAATACAAAAGTAAATACAAATCTCTGAATTCGACTAAAAGATTAGGATTGTTACATTAACACTAAAACTAAGCCTATTGAGAGTAGATTGCGAAAGCTATATGAAAGGAATTTTATCTTGAGAGTTGGTTGATTCTATCTGCTTTGGGTAGTAAGTGATGCCTTTTAGGCTTACCTTCGAAGGCACATCCAAACAGACAAATGGGATAGTACCTTGTCCAAAACTCAACAAGGCAAAAATATTACTAATTCGCCTTTGGGAGATTGAGCCTGTGTAGAACTTGAATTTGCAGTGGCTGATAATTTGATCCAAAACCTGCTCCTACTCGAAGCGTTAGTATTGAATTGAATAGAAATTTTATACGTACTTAACGACAATGAAAATAGTTATTTATGAATAACAAATAATTATATAAATAAAACTCACTAGTTAATAGCTTGCATATATTTCATTTACTATTTATATTACAAATAATTTAGCTATTACAAAATTCAATGGCATACCATGTTGATAGATTAATTAGCTATTACAAAATTCAATGGCTTACCAGTCAAACAAAATATAACAAATAAATTTATTTAAATGTTTATAAAATATAACAAATATTATGAATATATTTTAATTTTATAATTTGAAAAGGCTTAACTTTTAAAAATCAATCACAAAAATGATATAGTTGACTGAACATTTTTAGTGACATGACAATATATAACTAATTAACGCTATAAAATTTGTACACTAGATTTTTAAATAAACTAATCCATAAAAGATGTGTCAAATTAATATGCATTGTCATTGCAAAGATTTTTTACACTATCAACAATTTTTAAAAGTCACTCATTTTTATGATGTGTTAATTTATAAAAAAAAAAGAGTTTGTGTAATAGTTAATACCAGTCAACAATAATTAATACTACTATTTTTGGTAGAGTCAATAATAATTAATACTAATACTAATTAAATGCACATAAATCTTTGAAACTGAAGTAGTAACTGTTATACTCCCCCCGTCTCAAAATATAAGATCCTTTTTTCATTTTTACGTCTCTCAAAATATAATGCCTTTTACAACTTTCTAGATAAATTTATTACTCTTTTTCCAAATATATCCTTATTAATAATAATAATTTGTGTTGGGATATGAAAATTTAACATTGAACGTTTAGAATAATTTAGTAATAGTCATACAAAATTTTAACATATTAATTAAAATACCAACTTTTCTTAATAACTTTGAAAACTACGATTGGACTTTATACTATGGGACAAAGGGAGTAATAATTTTTAAATTATAATTAAATGACGTGCATTAAAGAGGAACCTTCTTTCTGTGTCTCATTCTGATGTGTCTGTTGCAGTACTACTATGCGTTTCCGATTTCCCTCCATTCACATCTTTAGAACACTTCATATACCACCACCTCTTATTCACTCAGCCTCTTCACTCAACTCGTCTCTCTCTCTCTCTCTCTCTCTCTCTCTCTCTCTCTCTCCATATAACTCAACTCATCACTTCATATAACAGTTTATTTTGATTAATCACATTTTAGACAGTCATCCAAATGGGAATGATTTCAGGATACCCGAAAATTTGTGTTCCACCTCGCAAGAGATTTCACCATTCTAAAGAAAACCAAGAACCTCTAAACCCAAACAGTTCCGCTCTTCCTCCTTTATCCAAACCTGAACCTCACACCGAATCTGACCCCGAACCTCCTTGTAAGAGAACAACACCTGATTCACATGTTGATCATCCTAAACCTCCCCCTTCCTCTTCAGAACCCAAGACACCAAGACCAACGCCAACACCAACGGAAACACCGTCAGATGATTTATTTGATGCTCTTTCACCGCTGGACGCAAGAATGCTGTATTTTTTGGAAGAGGAAGAGCAACCGCTTTCGATGACCTTGCCGAATCAACAAATTGTACTTCCAGATCATCAATTTCCGGGTGGATCTGCTCAAGAATGGACCGCTTTGCACGAGAAATACGCTGACAACTCTAATGGTAGGGTTTTCTTTACCATCTTTTATGATTATTTAAGTTTTGATTTTGAAGAGGATGAATTTAACCATCTTCCAATTCTTGATCCATTTCCAGGTTTTCTTCAGAGAATTTCTTCGACGGTCGGAGATTCTTCCTCTACCTATTCTCGTTGGACGCGCATTGATTTCAATTCTAGTCCTACTCACTATCTTGATGAACAATTTTTTACGTCACCTTGTTCCAAATTAGTGGTGCGTAATAAATAATATTTATTATCACTGTTGTTTATTTTATTTACTTTTATATAATTGTTAGAAATTAATAATAATAATTTTTTGGCGGATGCATTTTTTTTTTGTTTGGTAGGGTGCTGGTGTGGAAAATCTTGGGAATACTTGTTTTATGAGTGCTGTGCTTCAGTGTTTCACTCACACCGTTCCATTGCTTCAAGGACTTCGTTCTTGCGGTCATAATTCTCCTTGTAAGTGAAATGTATGTCTGTTATTTTTACGGTGTGTAAATAAATATATAAAAATCAAAAATTTGAATTTTGTGGAACTTGTAATTGATGAATTTCAGGTGACGCGGGAGATTTCTTTTGTGCAATTTGTGCTTTTCGTCAACATTTCGATGCTTCTCTAGCACCTGCGCGTTCTCCTGTTCAGCCTAAAATATTTATCGACAACTTGAACTGTATCTTTTTTAATTTATTATTTTTGTTATTATATGTGTTGTTGTTGTTGTGAAATTCACTATGTGATGTCTTCATGTATTGACATAAATGATTATGTGATTCTTGACACAAATCGTAATAGATTTTTCTAGTAGTTTTGTCCAGTATATGCAGGAGGACGCACACGAGTTTATGCAGTGTGCATTAGATAAGTTGAAAGGTTGTTTCCCACCGGGAGCTGATAATCTCGTGGATAAAATATTTGGAGGTCGCCTTATAAGCAAAGTATGATGCACAAGAATAGAATTTTCCTAGTTTTAGTTTATAATTCAATAATTAGCTTAAATCACAATTGTAGACAGAGTTTGCATTATGATTTTAATAATGTCAAGAATTGTTACTTTATTGTATAATTATTCTTACATGATTTTATCGTATATTTTGAAGCTTCGATGCTGTAGCTGTGGCCACACTTCTAACACATACGAGCCACTAATTGACGTGAGTCTAGAGATAGAAGACATTTGTACCCTTCAATATGCTCTTGAATCTTTCACCAAGGTGGAAAAAATTGATGAGAAGCTTAAATGTAGTAGCTGCAACGAAGAGGTATCCATGGAGAAGCAGCTTGTATTTGATCAAACACCTTTAGTTGCAGCTTTCCATTTGAAAAGGTTTAAGAGAGAAGGGAATAATGTTAACAAGATTGTCAGTCCTGTTTATTTCACTACTGGCATTAACTTGCACCCATATACTTCTGCTATGGACACTGATAATGTAAGCTTGGTATTTCATATTTCCCTTCATGCATTTTTCTAGTTTTGTGTGTGAGTATTTATTCAATTGTTTATAAATTTTGGCTCCTTTTTTTTATGTAACAGGCAGATTTGAACTACGAATTGTATGCTATTATTCAGCATAGTGGAGATTCTCCAAACTCAGGGCATTATAGGTGTTTCATCCGCTCTGCTCCCCAAAAGTGGTACAAGATGGATGACTCGGTGGTAATAATTATTGCAAAATTCTACTGATTTACATATTATGCTGAAATGCTAGTAACTACAACTTTGATATGAGAAATCTTTGCAAAGTTTTCAAGTAGTTACATCAATTCATACTTAATTACTACCACTTAAATTCAAGCTTCAGGTGTACTCCACAACTTATTTAATGATTGTGCTTGATAATTTGTATGTAATTCCTTTTTAGGTAACCGGTGTCTCTGAAGATGTGGTACTAGACACAGAAGCATACATTCTTTTTTACGCACGAGAAGGTACACCATGGTTCTCGAGTATCGTGGAAGATGAACAGCGTGTTCCAAAATCAATTTTAGATGCTAGTAAGATTGATTTTGGGCCTTTCGGGTTGGAAGATAAGGAGAATGATGGGCCTCCTCCAGGATTTGAAAAGAAGTATGTTAGGCGTTCAAGGTGTGGAAAATAGAAGGATGCTGTTGGGCCTTCATGCAATGGACAGTTGATACTGGTTCAACAGAGGCAATTGTTGAATCTTAAAGTGATATAGATAATTTTTTCCTTGGTGATTTGAATAGTTTTTGAAACTGGTGATTTGAAGGGGTCCTTTTTCATGTTGATCTTTTTTTCCTTGATTCAAAAATAATTGTTTGTATTCATTATGGTTATCTTGGTAATAGAATCTTTTTTTGGAGCTTTACATGTCTTCTGAACGTTTGTTATCTTGTGAATGTTACAAAGTTCTTTGGCTAATTGTAATATGCTCATTTTTTTTTGAAGATTTCGAACGAATACAAATTTATGAATAAGGATATGTAAAATGCAAAAGAAGCAACTTGTTTGCTCATAAGAATAGAAAAAGGAGACATGAGAAGAGAAAACTTTAATCCTTTAAGAAAAAATAGACTAATTTCATTGTTTTTGCAAAAACTTAGGAACCAAATTAAAACACATTCTTTGAAAGTTAAACGGGATTAAAAAGTTGGTCTCATCTAAAGTGAGTAAAGAGTAAATTTATGAGAAAATCAAGGCTTTACCTTCCACTAAATCGATGCTTTCTTATGCATGTGCACTTAATCTCAACCTTTCACTTTATAATCAATGGTTGAGATTATTTATTTTATTCTCTAAAGTGAATTTTTGACTTTAAGGAAACCAAATCCAAGAAACAATTGGAGATTTGCTTCATTTGTGATCCAGATCTATCACATACACCGGCAGAGATGTCAAGAGTTACAAATTTTTTTCATTATCTAATGCCCGTTCGTGGTGGTTTTCTGTTTTCTGTTTTGAAAATTTCAAAAACCAAAATTAGTTTCTGTTTTGAGTTTTAAAATTTTCAAAAACCAAAACCAAATTCAGTTTTCAATTAAGAAATTTTTAAAATCAAAATCAATTTCAAACATAGACATAAAGTGGTGGTTGGCGGTGGTTGAAGTGGTGGTTGGTGGTGGTCCAAGTGGTGGTTGATAGTGGCCGGAGTGGTGGTAGGCGGTTGTCGAAGTCGTGGTTGGTGAAGGTCAAAGTGGTGGTTGACGGTTGTGGAAGATGGTCAGTGACTCAGAGTGGTGGTTCGTGGTGGTTGGCAGTGGCTGGAGTGGTGGTAGGGGGTGGTCAAAGTGGTGGTTAATAGTGGTGGACGGTGGTCAAAGTGGTTGTTGATTGTGGTTAAGTAGTGGTTGACTGGATTGGTGGTCGGAGTGGTGGTTGCCAAATGGTGGTCAACGGTGGTTGAAGTGGTGGCTAATGGTGGTCAAAGTGGTGGTTGGCGGTGGTCAAAATGGTGGTTGATGGTGGTCATAGCATTGGTTGACGGCGGTCGGCAATGGTGAAAGTGGTGGTTGTTGGTGGTCAAAGTGGTGGTTGACGATGGTCGGAATGGTGGTCGGAGTGGTGGTCGATGGTGGTTCGCAGGGGTCGGTGGTGGTTGATGGTGGTCATAGTAGTGGTTGACGGCGGTCGGCAATGGTGAAAGTGGTGGTTGTTGGTGGTCAAAGTGGTGGTTGACGATGGTCGGAATGGTGGTCGGAGTGGTGGTCGATGGTGGTTCGCAGGGGTCGGTGGTGGTTGGCGGTGGTCAGCGGTGGTTGAAGTGGTGGTTGAAAATGGTCGTCGGTGGTCACAGTGGTGGTTGGCAGTGGTCGGTGGTGGTCAATGTGGTGGGTGACGGTGGTCATAGTGGTGGTTGATGGTGGTCAAAGTGGTGGTTGACTGTGGCCGGAGGTGGTCGGAGTGGTGGTTGGTGGTGATCAGTGGTGGTTGGCGATGGTCGGAGTGGTAGTTGGTGGTGGTCAGATATATTGATGATTAGAGGTTGATGAAATACAAACAGAAACAAAAATTATAAAACCTATTTTTGTGGTTTTGAGTCTTGATGGAAAATTGTTTTGAAATTAAGAAAAAACCAATTCAACACCATTTTACACGAACATGTTTTGGTTTTGAAATTGACTTTCAAAACCAAAAACCAGAAACTCACAACCACCCCCAAACAGGCCCTAAGTTGTTGATTCACAAAATTGATTAAAAATTCCTTTTCCAATATTAATGCTTGAATGAATGAAATTAAGAAATTAAGTTAAGAGTAATCGCTAAATCTAGTTTCCAAGCTCAATTCGTCCCTAAAATTTGTAACATCAACCAAATTAATTTCTAAAATTTTATAATTAAGTAATAACTTTGGAGTTTGATGAGATAATTTATTTAAAATTTTAGAAACTAATTTGATAGATTTCACAAACTTTAAGGATTAATTACTAATTAAGCAGGCTTAGGGCTTATCTACTAGTATAAGTAAGTTTGGGAGAGCTTACGGAAACAACTTAAGACATGTTCATAAGCTGTTTTCAGCTAATTTCCATAAGCTCCCCAAGATAGCTTCTGCAAATAGCTTATAGCTTATAAACAAATAGTTTAACATTATTTTGTCCTTTATTATAAAAACCGGTTCTGCATAAACACTTATATGATAAGCGTTTTTTCACACTTATCCACCAAACGAGCCCTAAATAGAATAGAGAGTGTAGTTTAGGAATTGAATTGAAAGTTAAATCTTTATTTAACTGTCAAAGTTGAGAGAATTGAAAGATCTATGTGCAAAATATTAAACTCAAGGGGGTCAAAATAAATGTTTTATAGGATTTAAGTGTTAATATTTATTTTTCAGGGGTGTCCAAGTGGTTGCCTAAGCTCTATGTGTCTCCGCCATTGATCATATACAGATATGAAAAATGTTGTACAATCAACTTTACATTAGATGTCTTAGACCCCACTTTGATGTCTAGGAGAAAGAGACCCCGACTAATTCAGAGTTTGGCTGTGAGGCAGCTAAAGGCTGACTCTAGGTTGTTCCATTGCCAAGGGTCAAACTCGAATTTTGTTACAAACACGTCCATTTAAATAGAGTACGTTAACACTACTAGAAATTCGCTAAATAGTGACCGATTTAGAGACTAAATATAATCGGTCACTTTAGCGACCGATTTAGAGACCATCTTATATGTTTTAAAATACATTTGGTTTAGCGATCGATTTTACGGTCACTGACATTTGTGACTGATTTTTCAGTCGCTGTCCTTCCACTGAAAATTTTTGTTCCTTCTTTTTTGTTAACAAAAAATATCATTTCCCACCATTTATTTTAACAAAATTTTGTTCTCTCTTTTTCCTAAAAAGAATGACTAGAGCACAAAATTTTGAAATAGAATTAGGATTCATTAAGAACTAGAATTAGGATTCATTAAGAGGGGAAAAAGAGGGTAGTTGGAAGAGGGTAGAGGGGAAAAAGAGGGTAGAGAAGAGGGGAAAAAGAGGGTAGTTGGAAGTAAAATTTATTTTTGAGGAAATAGAATTAGGATTGATTAAGAGGGTAGTTGAAATAAATTTTGCTTCCAACTACCCTCTTTTTCCTAAAAAATGAAATAGAATTAGAGCAACAAAAGAGAATTAGAATTTACTTCCCACTAACTTAGGAATTCACGTTCAGAGGAAAAAAAATTGCTTCTCAAAAATGAATTAGGATTCATTAAGCAAAACCCTAACTAAATCACTTCCACTTTCTTACTTCTCCTCAGAAACGCTCAGAGCAAAACCACGCTCAGTCTCTCGTTCCCTCTCGCAGAGTCACAACCTTCCACCTCCGCGTCACTCTCGCTCATCGTTGTCGCTTGCTGCTCCACGCTTTGCATCTCTCACAGCAGGAAATTACAATTTCAGTTCTAGTTTCCTATTGAGAGAGAGAGAGAGAGAGAGAGAGAGAGAGAGAGAGAGAGAGAGAGAGAGAGAGAGAGAACGACACCAGCAACTCTTCTTTCACAAAACCCTATTTCACAAACATTAACCGCTTGATGATTTTGATCACTTTGTTATTGTAAAAGTAAGTTTAATTTCTGGTGATGACTTTGTTATTGTAAAAGTGGATTTTGATCACTTTGTTATTGTAAAAGTGATTTTGATGACTTAACTGGGTTATTGTAAAAGTGGGTTTAATTTCTAGTGAAGATTTTGTTATTGTAAAAGTGGGTTTAATTTTTGGTGATGACTTTGTTATAACTACTCACACCCGAGTTTGGAGTTCTTTTAACATATAGCCTTATATAACTTTGCATATAAATTAAACTAAAGATAAAACCCAACAGAAAAATTCAAACTATTTTGTCCTTTGCACAAATAGTCAGATGAGGGATTGGAATGGGGAACATGGAGCATTGTAGGCTTTAACCCACGCCGTAGGCATTGACACAACACTTGCTTGAATTTTACTACTAGGTTATGCTCTCAAGACATATTTAAGTTCTTTTAGTGACTTTTTAGTGATTTTAGAAAGTAAAAAATATACTTTAGTTTAAGGGACATATCTTGAAAAAAGTCATATTTGCTCAATTTTTATTGAGATAGAAGCGCAATTAAGCCTAAAGTTCATTAAAAAATACAATCTTTTGGTTTCACAGCTAAATTCGACTTCCACAATTTTTTGTTGTACAGTGGCTACTTAGAGTGGCGTAATTTTCAAGGAAACAAGTTCAAGGAATTCAAATTACATAGCCTTTTTTTGTCTAGAGGTCTTCACCCCATTTTGTTTCCCAAGAGAAAGAGACTCTGACTAATTAAGAGTTTGGTAAGTAAAGGTTGACTTTAAGTTGTTCCAATGTCATTGAACTCAGATATTAGTGAAACTCGTACCTTTAGATGAGTGTGTTTACGACTCGTACCCAACCTTAGAATTGTATTAAACATAACCTTGTATAATTTCATAAATAAAGGAGAGTGATATAAAGATAAAAACTCAAGGATAAAATATGGACTTTTGTATTTTGTACAAAATGGTTAGATAGTGTAGTGTTAGCTAGTTTAAACCAGTGCTCGTAAAAGTAATTCATAACATGACATGTAAACAAACATTACACAAAGAATTTTTAATTTTGACTATTGCTAGTTATTTATGGAGTGTCCCACACTTTCAACAAAAGACTAATATTTGCTCTTGCTTAGGAACAAATTTCGTATTGGGTATCATTGAGTTTGTCAACTATGAGAATCCGACTAGGAATATCGGCAAGATCCCCATGTCCGAGGATTGCTTATGCCATAGAACAATTATTAAACTGTTTAAATATTGAATTAGATCATCGATTGTAATATTATTGTCATTATTGCACATTAAAGAGGAATGGTAGTTTTGTGAAAAGTAATAAAAAATGTAAGCAAGGAAATCCAAATAAAATCTAACTAACATTAGAGCTCGAATTCTTTTATTTTAAGACCACTTTGTTTCCTTTTTATATTTTAGGCTAGTTGTTTTCCCTGAGTACTCTATTGATATTTAACTAGCATGCGATTAGTAGAGCTAGAATTAGCATTGAATAGCTTTTCAGTTAAAAGCAAGTTAACTAAGTTAACTAACTAGATTGCCTCAGTTCACTTACTGTTAGAGGTAGTTAGAATTTTCCATTTATCATTGACTGATAAGCTGCTAATCGTTAATGTATAGATTCATTATTCAATGAAATGAATTTTCCAGTTTTCCAAATTCAGTTTTTCTGTTAGGGATGCAGTTACACTCTCTTCCCATTGTTCATCAACATTCTGCAGCTAGATTCATCATGAATCTGCAGAATCGACATACTCTACACTTTTTAACCAAGGAAAATAAAATAGCAGAATTGTTCATTCTTCCAGTGGACATGTCTACATGCATAAAAAAAACAGATATAGTTTTACAAAGAGCAATGCATTCAACATTATGCAATGATATTTAAATAAAAAGTTTATAAACTTCATCCTTGTAACCAATCTTATTCTTGTTACTACTACTATTAGGAGTAGCTACAAATATTCTCTGTGACATTATTTTTAACTCATGGGGGTCCACCATAGCCGCCACCTCCGTATCCACCACCAAAACCACTACCAAATCCACCACCAAATCCGCCGCCGCCTCCACCACCAAAGCCGATGCCAAATCCACTTCCAAACCCTTCACCTCCACCTATGCCGCCTCCACTTCCGTATCCTCCACCACCACCAGGGTAACCACCACATCCAGGACCACCGCAACCTTCGAAACCTTGTCCTCCTCCCCCTCCAACTCCACCACCACCAGGACCACCAGCACATCCAGGACCACCGCAACCACCGAAACCTTGTCCACAAAGTATATTAAGTTGTTGATTCGCAAAATTGATTAAAAGTTCCTTTTCCAATATTAATGCTTGAATTAATTACGAAAGTATATTAAGAGTAAACGCTAGATCTAGTTTCCAAGCTCAATTAGTGCCTAAAATTTGTAACATCAACCAAATTAATTTCTAAAGTTTTATAATTAAGTAATAATATATGGAGTCTGATAAGATAATTTATTTAAAATTTTAGAAACTAATTTGATAGATTTCACAAACTTTAAGGACTAATTACTAATTAAGTAGGCTTAATTAGGGCTTATCTACTAGCATAAGTACATGTGAAACTGTTTGGGAGAGCTTATGGAAACAACTTAAGACATGTTCATAAGCTGTCCCGAAAGGGTAGGTCACGTGGTTGAGTGAAA
This sequence comes from Astragalus glycyphyllos, assembly GCA_963573325.1. NCBI lineage: Eukaryota > Viridiplantae > Streptophyta > Magnoliopsida > Fabales > Fabaceae > Astragalus > Astragalus glycyphyllos. The sequence goes on along the minus strand of OY754308.1, from coordinate 33,097,457 downwards.
GGGACATCGTTGGTGAAAATGTAGGCGTACGGGGTTCGAACCCCGCTCCCCCCTGCCCTCTAACTACTAACACACTAATTTCTAACCACTTTGCCTATAAAAAAAGCTTATAGCTTATAGACAAATAGTTTAACATTATTTTGTCATTTATTATAAAAACCGTTTATGCATAACCACTTATATGATAAGTGATTTTTCACACTTATCCAAACGAGCCCTAAATAGAATATTAAACTCAAGGGGTCAAAATAAAAGTTCTATAGGATTTAAGTGTTAATATTTATTTTTCAGGGGTGTCCAAGTGCAACCCCTAAACTCTATATGTCTCCGCCATGGATCATATATAGATATGAGAAATGTTGTACAATCAACTTTACATAAGATGTCGTTGACCCCACTTTGATGTCTAGGAGAAAGAGACCCCGACTAATTCAGAGTTTTGCTGTGAGGCAGCTAAAGGCTGACTCTAGGTTGTTCCATTGCTAAGGGTCATACTCGAGTATTATTACAAACACGTCCATTTAGATAGAGTGCGTTAACACTACTAGAAATTCACTAAATAGTGACCGATTTAGCGACTAAATATAATCGGCCGTCCATTTTATAAGTTTTAAAATACTTTTGGTTTAGCGATCGATTTTATGGTCGCTGACATTTGTGACTGATTTTCCAGTCGCTGACCTTCCACCAAAAAAATTTTGTTCCCTCTTTTTTGTTAACAAAAAATTATTTCCCACCATTTATTTTAACAAAATTCCGTTCCCACTTTTTCCTAAAACAAATTACTTCCCACTACCCTCTTTTTCCTCAAAAATAAATTTTACTTCCAACTACCCTCTTTTTCCTAAAAAAAGAAATAGAATTAGGATTCTTGAAGAACTAGAGCAAAAAAAGAGAATTAGAATTTACTTCCCACTAACTTAGGAATTCACGTTCAGAGGAAAAAAATTGCTTATCAAAATTGATTTAGGATTCACTAAGCAAAACCCTAACTAAATCACTTCCACATTCTTAATTCTCCTTAGAAACGCTCAGAGCAAAACCACACTCAGACATTCGCTTCCCTCTCGCAGAGTCACAACCTTCCACCTTCGTGTCACTCTCGCTCGTCATTGTCGCTTGCTGCTCCACGTCTTTGCATCACTCACTGCAGGAAATTACAATTTCAGTTTTAGTTTCCTATTGCTTCCAGTAAGAGAGAGAGAGAGAGAGAGAGAGAGAGAGAGAGACTGGCAACTCTTCTTTCACAAAACCTTATTTCACAAACATTAACCGCTTGATGATTTTGATCACTTTGTTATTGTAAAAGTGGGTTTAATTTCTGGTGATGACTTTGTTATTGTAAAAGTGGATTTTGATCACTTTGCTATTGTAAAAGTGATATTGATGACTTAACTAGGTTATTGTAAAAGTCGGTTTAATTTCTGATGATGACTTTGTTATAACTACTCACACCCAACTTTGGAGTTCTTTTAACATAGCCTTATATAACTTTGCATATAAATTAAACTAAAGATAAAACCCAATGGTTAAAATTCAGACTATTTTGTCCTTTGCACAAATAGTCAGATGAGGGATTGGAATGGGGAGCATGGAGCATCGTAGGTTTTAACCCACGCTGTAGGCATTAACACAACACTTGCTTGTATTTTACTACTAGGTTATGCTCTCAAGACAAATTTAAGTTCTTTTAGTGACTTTTTAGTGATTTTTGAAAGTAAAAAAATATACTTTAATTTAAGGGACATATCTTGAAAAAAGTCATCTTTGCTCAATTTTTATTGAGATAGAAGCGCAATTAAGCCTAAAATTCAAAAAAAAAATATGATCTTTTGGTTTCACAGCTAAATTCGGCTTCCAGAATTTTTTGTTGTGCAGTGGCTACTTAGAGTTGTGTATTTTTCGAGGAAACAAGTTCAAGGAATTCAAATTACATAGCCTTTTTTGTCTAGAGGTCTTCACCCCATTTTGGTGCCCAAAAGAAAGAGACTTGACTAATTCAGAGTTTGGTAAGTAAAGTTTGACTCTAAGTTGTTCCAATGCCATTAAACTAAGATATTAGTGAAATACGTCTCTTTAGATGAGTGCGTTTACGACTTAAACCCAACCTTAAAATTGTATTAAACATAACCTTGTATAACTTCACAAATAAAGGAGAGTGATATAAAGATAAAAACTCAAGGATAAAAAAATATTGACTTTTGTATTTTGTACAAATGGTTAGATATGTTAGATCCGAAATAGACTTTATAAATCCAGAATCAATCATGTTAATCATTAGAAACTACCGAAACGGAAGCGTACTTGAATCATAGCAGAAGCGTACCTGCTTTGAATACTGAAGCGGAAGCGTATCTGAACTCATGATAATCCGGTTTGTGGTTTGGCCTTCCAAGTCAACACGTACTCTCTCCGAGAGAACCCTTTAGTCTTCTCTCTGTATCTTTCTGATAATGGGATGTCAGGTAAGAACGATTCCAAAAGTTGTAGTGTGACCCGGGGACCATAACCTCCTTATTTATAGAAACCTAATTAGGGTTATGTATTGGTATTTCTAATTTAGCCCATCACAAAACTAGAATTACCCATTAGTATCTACACATTAAAGGCCCACACTCTATTAGATACTCATAAGCCCACTTGGACTATATTTGTAACCTTATAATTATGCATTGCAAGAATAAACCGTATGAGCTCAAATGATAGTCATTACTGAATGTATCTATAACCAATTCGGTCCATCAATCATACCAACATAGGATCAAAGCCGTCTTCGTTACATCTATCGTAACTAAACTCATCAATGGTCACATATGCTGACACAAAAGAATGACATGGATCATGATGTGGATGTGTAGCATGGAATTTTCATGTAATGTGATCTTACTCTGAACTCTTTCTTTAACAACGAGGAACTTGATGTCCATATGCCTCGACTTACTTGAGCTCCTGTTGTTATTTGAAAATAGACTGCGAATTTACTGTCAAAAATAATCTTAGTGGTCTTTCAAAACCATCTATTGTATGCAGCCCCGTGACAAAATTTCGCAGTCAAATTCCATGATGCCTAATAAAATGCTATGAACTCTACTGCCATAATGGAAGAGGCTATATAATGCACTATTTAGCTTTCTTCCTGGAAATTGCACTTCCATTCCGCAGATAAACATAGCCCAACATAGATTTTATACTATCTTGGCACCCACCAAAAATCGGACTCAGTATACCTAATGATCTCAAGCTGATCTGATATCCGATATGAGAGCATATATTCTTTTGTTCTCTGTAAGTACCATATGATCCATTTGGCTGCTTTCCAATAGTCTTATCCTGAGTTACTAAAAATATTCCCAACATCCCATAATGCACGCCACATCTGGATGCGCACAAACCTAAGCAAACATTAGACTCCTTATTATTGATGCATAAGGAATCTTCTGTATTTCCTTTTCTTCAAAGTCATTCTATGGAAACTGATTGGGACTAAACTTGTCAACCTTAGCCACAGGTGTTGGACTATATGATAACCTTAGAGAGGGGGGGGGGGGGGGGGGGGAGGTGAATAAGGTTATATTCTAAAAATGAAATCTTTTTGGATTTTCGAAAAGTTAACGATGCAAGTTTAAATCGAATGCGGAAAAAATGGGATTTAAACTATATGCAATAACTTATGCAAACTATAACAATGGCAGAAACAATTATAATTATAACGATAATCAAATCTGCGCGTGATAATAGCAAATGCGACAACAGTTAACAATTATAAAAGAAAACGCAAAGTAAACAATTATATTCGATTTCTTACTTAAAAGAAGTAAGAGAGAAATCGATTTCTTGCTTAATGAAATGAGAGAGAAATCGATTGCTAGCTTTAATGAAATAATAGAGAAATCGATTGCTAGCTTCAAAAACAAGTTGTGCTTACAAAAAAAAATAAGTGGAGAATCGATCCCTTACTTAAAAGAAGTAAGATGGAAATCGATTTTGAGCTTCCCAAATGAGTTATAAAATGGATTCCTTGCTTCCCAAACTAAGTTATCAATCGATTGTTGTTTTCTTTCCAAAACAAATTCTTTTCTAAAACCAATCTAATATAGAAATCGATTTTTGGCTTCCTAAACAAGTTATAAAATCTATTCCTTGCTTAAAATACACAAAGTCATCAATTGATTGTTTCCTTTCCAAAACAAGTTCTTTCAAAACCAAATTAGAAGTGGGAAATCGATTGTTGGCTTTTAAAGGAAGGAGGAAATCGATTTCTTGCTTCCAAGGCAAGAGGGAAATCGATTCTTAGCTTTAGAAATAAGTGGGAATCGATTTCTAGCTTTATGTACCAAAACAAGAATCGATTCTTTACTTCAAAAACAAATTCTTTTTAAAACACTAACTCATGAATCTATTTTCTTTAAAAAAACAACAATTCAAGACTCAAACTATTTCTTTAAAAACACTTTGTGCCTAACCTAATTAAACATGGTTTTATATAAAATATTTTCCCAAGACAGTTGAATTTTAAAAGATCATCTCTCAACTACAAAAGTTATAAAGCAGAAGTGACGGGATCTTACACGCGTCCTATGCAAAGCAATATAACACATAAGTCTTGAACACTTGAGTAGCTTCTCCTCCGAGCTGCTACACTTTAAGATATCAGTCAAGCGCTTTGGATCATGCCCTGTGCTTTTGGTTCTTGCCCTGTGCTTTGGTTCAACTATAACCATTAGTAAACAGATTGTAATTTGTTATCATTCAAAACAAAGAGTTTTTGACCTTGGTTCAACAAACTCCCCCTTTTTGATGATAACAAATTACCTTATGCATAGGGAGGCTATAAACAAGAAATAATGGCATAAACTCCTCCTAAGCATAAGCATCAAGAAAATAAACAACTTACATGCAAGAGAACCAAACATAGTAGGTTAAATAAACATGCACCAAGACTTTCTCCCCCTTTGTTTTCATCAAAAAGGAGGGAATACACACAAGACACATAGAATATATTATAACAAGCACATAGCACCTCAAAAATACATCACATAATCACAGGCTGGCAAAATCAAGCATACCGAGCTCTCTCTGGATCTTACAAAATTGAGCTTCGGCTAGTGGTTTCGTGAAGATGTCTGCTAGTTGGTCATCGGTGCCTACAAAGTTTAATGCTATGCTCCCCCTAGAAACATGGTCTCTAATGAAATGATGCCTTATGTCTATATGCTTAGTTCTAGAGTGTTGGATGGGGTTCTTAGCAAACGGGTTAGTCTCATCAAAAGAAACATGTATTGATTCTTGCATACATTTATAAATTTTATTGTAAACAATATATGCTCTACTATGACTTGAATAACCCATAAAGATACCTTCAGTTGATTTTGCATCAAACTTACCCAACTTGTCCTTTGTGTTGAGAATGTAGCACTTACTTTCAAAAACCTTGAAGTATGAAATATTTGGAGCTCTACCATTCCACAACTCATATGGTGTCTTGTTAAGAGATGGCCTCAGGTATACCCGATTGAGCACATGGCATGTTGTATCAACTGCATGTCCCCAAAAATACTTGGGAAGGTTGTGCTCGTTCAGCATTGTTCTGCTCATCTCTTGTATGGTTCTGTTCTTTCTTTCCACCACACCGTTTTGTTGAGGAGTCCTTGGAGCTGAAAAGTTGTGATGAACACCATACTTTTCACACCAAGTCTTGAATGATGAATTTTCGTACTCTCCTCCATGATCACTTCTAATTTCCTTGATGGCTAAGCTTTTCTCATTTTGTAACTTTCTGCACAACTTAGCAAACTCATTAAAAGCATCACTTTTATTTGCAAGTAAATTGACCCAAGTATATCTAGAATAATCATCTACAATCACGAAGACATACTTGGCCCCTCCTAGATTTACAACATCAATCTCACCAAATAAATCAAGATGGAGCAATTCAAGCACATTGTTAGTGGAAATAACAGGTTTTGAATTTAAGGAAGTTTTATGCAACTTACCCAGCTGACATGCATCACATAATGGACCCTTTTCATACTTCAGCTTGGGTAGACCTCTAACATGCTCATTCTTACACAACTTAGATAAAAGTTCAATACTAGCATGTCCTAGACGTCTATGCCACAAATTCACATCATCAAGCAAGGAAGGCATGCATACAATATCATCACTCACATTGTCAAAATCAACATAATACATTATTTTCTCGAAAGCCAGTAATATAAAGTTTAGATGTCCTATGAGCAATAACACATTTATCAACAGAAAAATACACATCAAAATCACTATCACATAATTGACTGACACTTAGCAAATTAAATTTCACACCGTCAACTAGTAAAGCATTTTTAATTTTGATTGTGTTTTCCTTACCCACACAACCTTTACCTATTACTTGAGCAGATTCATTGTTGGCAAACTTCACAGATCCACTAGCCTTGTTGCTCAACTTCAAGAATAGTGAGACATCACCAGTCATATGCCTCGAGCACCCACTGTCAACCATCCACATATTTTTCTTCTTGGATGACTGACCAACCTGCAAAAGGAACATCAACAACTAGTACGAGGTACCCAAATTTCGTTGGGTCCATGGGGGTTAGTCCTCAAGGGGTTTGTTTTCACAATCTACCTTGGTTTCTTACAAGCAGGTATAAGGGTACCAAGCTCACACAATCTACGAATAGGGCATCTATGAGAACTATGATTCCCTTTTTGACAATAAGTGCAAGAGAAAATAGTAGGTGTCTTACTTGAAGTAGCAGCTACAAAAATCATTTTCTTTTTCAAGTCAGAGGAGGTGGAATTACCTTCATACCCAATACCTCTCCTATCAACATATTCATGTTGAGAGTGAAGTAACTTGGTTAAGGTCTTTTCACCAACCTCAAACTTTTTTAAGGATTCTTTCAAATTTTCATATTCAACCTTCGCTTTTTCAAAATTTTGTTTAAGCTCAAGAAGCTCAAGGTTGAAAGGTTTAGTTTTATGTAGCTCATTCTTCAACTTAGCTACCTCCTTCTCAAGAGTCTCGATTTGAGTGAGCATGCTTTTGTTCCTCTTTGTCAAATCCTTAGATTTTATCAAAAGAGTTTCATGTTCATTATAAAGAGCTTCAAAAGCCTCACTCAAATCTTGACTACTACACGCATCATCAGATAAGTCATCATGTTCAAGTGAATCAGAAAAACTATGGTTAGCAAGGATTACCTTAGGGGTGTCATTTGCCATAAGACAAGCAACCTTGGGAGCTTTCTCTTCTTCATCTGTTTCACTATCGGTGTCAAGATTGTCCCATGTAGCCTCAGGAGTGTCGTTTACCATAAGACAAACAACATTTGCAACCTCCTCTTCTTCATCTGTTTCACCATCAGTGTCAACATTGTCCCATGTAGCCTTCATGGCTTTCTTCTGTGGGTACTTGGACTTTAGCTTTGGACAATTCGCCTTCAGATGACCCGATTTGTTGCATTCAAAACATTTTGGTTGATCATCTCTTTTCTCATAACTATCTCCTTTTTTGTACCAGGATTTCTTGGAATAGTCACCCTTCCCAAGCTTGTTGAATCTCATGAATTTTTTAAATTTCTTTGCAAACATAGCCATGTCTTCATCATCGAATTCTTCATCAGAGTCAACCTCTTCCTTTGCCATCTTAGGAGTCTTGGCAGCAGCAAGAGCAAGAGACTTCCTTTCTTTGACCGCTTCTTTTTCTTGAGTCTTCTTAGCGGCCAACACCACCTCAAATGCAAGAAGTGACCCAATCAAGTCTTCTTGAGGTAAAGTGCCAATATCTTTGGCTACAGTGATAGCACAAGTCTTGGGAAAGAACTCACTAGTCAAGGATGCAAGAATCTTCCCATTCAAATCCTTCGTTGAATACTTCTTCCCAAGTGCTCTCAAGTTATTCACTATCAGGTTCAATCTTTGCTGCATAGCTGCAACAAATTCACCTTCCTTCATCTTGAAAGCTTCATACTCAGAAGTGAGAACTCTAATCTTTGTATCCTTCACTTGACTCGTACCAACATGTGTCGCTTCCAGACAGTCCCAAATTTCCTTTGTTGTCTGACATCCTTTCACCCTTCCATATTCTTCTTCACATAGAGATAGGTGAAGAATATTCATTGCTTTGGCATTGAGAGATATTTTTTCTAGCTCAGGCTTTCTCAGCTCACTCAAGTCAATGGCATAAATATCTTCAATAGGTACTTCCTCAGCTGTACCAGTGGCTTGAGATTTGGTAGTATCTCCGTCAACAGCAACACCAGGTTTAGTAATCTTGATTCTCATAGGAATCAGTGGTCCATCAAAAATGATCCTCCACAAAGTGAAATCTATAGCCTGCACATGACATTTCATTCGACTACTCCAATAGTCATAGTTAGTCCCATCGAACAGGGGTGGCCTATTGAAGGACATCCCCTCTTTCATAAATGAACCCTAATCAAAAATTGCGAGATGTTAAGCTCTATATGCAATTTCTAGCTCTGATACCAATTGTTGGACTATATGATAACCTTAGAGGGGGGGTGAATAAGGTTATATGCTAAACATGACTTCTTTTGGATTTTCGAAAAATTAACAATGCTAGTTTAAATCAAATGCGGAAAATGGGATTTAAACTATATGCAATAACTTATGCAAACTATAACAATGGCAGAAACAATTATAATTATAACGATAATCAAATCTGCGCGTGATAATAGCAAATGCGACAACAGTTAACAATTATAAAAGAAAACGCAAAGTAAAGATAAGGGATAGGAGTACACCGTGATTTTTACGAGGTTCGGGATAAAAGCCCTACGTCCTCGGCCTCCGGCTTTGCAACCTTCGGACTTGATAATAACCACTATATGAGAAGATACTTCTTCAACGTCTTACAAGCAAGCAACTTCGCTATAGCTACCACACCAATCTCAATTTTCCCCAAATTGAGAACCCAAGCTCCCCGCTAAGGATTTCGCTACAATTCAATCTCCCTGATTGAATTACCCAAGAAAACTTCCTAGGATTTCACAACAACCAAGTATAGATGATTACAAATGAAAACTAGGATCCAATCACTCAAGCAATATAACAATGATGTAGTTGAGAGAGATGAGAGATTTGAAACCCTAGATGAAGAACGTGAAGAAAAATGGTTTGACGGTGAGAGTATACGTTCTTTTCTTTTTGATTCGTGGGTTGTGTATATGATCGTAAAAACCCTAAGTCCATATTTATATGGATTGTGAAAATATGACCGTTGAAGCACTTTTTAACACAATTGTGATAAGTGAAGAATCGATTGATTTCTTGAAAGAAATAAGTTGAAAATCGATTTTACTCTTTAAAATATAAGTTGGAAATCGATTTCTTACTTAAAAGAAGTAAGAGAGAAATCGATTTCTTGCTTAATGAAATGAGAGAGAAATCGATTGCTAGCTTTAATGAAATAAGAGAGAAATCGATTGCTAGCTTCAAAAACAAGTTGAGCTTACAAAAAAAAATAAGTGGAGAATCGATCCCTTACTTAAAAGAAGTAAGATGGAAATCGATTTTGAGCTTCCCAAATGAGTTATAAAATCGATTCCTTGCTTCCCAAACTAAGTTATCAATCGATTGTTTTCTTTCCAAAACAAATTCTTTTCTAAAACCAATCTAATATAGAAATCGATTATTGGCTTTAAAAGAATAGAAGGGAAATCGATTTTTGGATTCCTAAACAAGTTATAAAATCTATTCCTTGCTTAAAATACACAAAGTCATCAATTGATTGTTTCCTTTCCAAAACAAGTTCTTTCAAAACCAAATTAGAAGTGGGAAATCGATTGTTGGCTTTTAAAGGAAGAAGGAAATCGATTTCTTGCTTCCAAGGCAAGAGGGAAATCGATTCTTAGCTTTAGAAATAAGTGGGAATCGATTTCTAGCTTTATGTACCAAAACAAGAATCGAGTCTTTACTTCAAAAACAAATTCTTTTTAAAACACTAACACATGAATCTATTTTCTTTAAAAAAACAACAATTCAAGACTCAAACTATTTCTTTAAAAACACTTTGTGCCTAACCTAATTAAACATGGTTTTATATAAAATATTTTCCCAAGACAGTTCAATTTTAAAAGATCATCTCTCAACTACAAAAGTTATGAAGCAGAAGTGACGGGATCTTACACGCGTCCTATGCAAAGCAATATAACACATAAGTCTTGAACGCTTGAGTAGCTTCTCGTCCAAGCTGCTACACTTTAAGATATCAGTCAAGCGCTTTTGGATCATGCCCTGTGTTTTTGGTTCTTGCCCTGTGCTTTGGTTCAACTATAACCATTAGTAAACAGATTGTAAATCAGGTATGTGAACCAAAGATGCATTACCAGTACAAATGGCTTGCAATCAGGTACAAAAGATGCATTACCAGGTTCACATACCTGATTTACAATCTGCATGCCATATCTCTTGAGAACCTTTTCAATATAGCTTTTTTGAGATAATCCAAGAATACCCCGAGAACGATTTCAGTGTATGTGAATGCCCAGTACAAAAGATGCATTACCAGGATCTTTCTTCTCAAAATTCCTACTTAGAAATATCTTGGTTTCATGCAATAAGTCTATATCGTTGCTGGCAAGCAAAATGTCATCAACATATAAAACCATAAAAATATACTTGCTCCCACAGAACTTATTGTATAAACAATCATCAACCAAATTCACCTCAAAACCGAATGAGATGATCACTTAATGAAATTTGAAATACCGTTGTCGAGATTCTTGCTTGTGCCCATAGATGGAATTCTTTAGTTTGCAAACCATATCCTTTAAGTCTTCCGAAACAAAGTGTTCTGATTGCACCATATAAATTGTCGCTTCAATGTTACCATTGAGAAACGCTGTCTTTAGATCCATCTGATGTAACTTAATACCAAAATGTGCAACAAGTGCCATTATAATCCTGAAAAAGACTTTCAATGAAACTGGAGAGAAAGTCTCTTTATAGTCAATGCCTTCTTTCTGTGTAAATCCTTTTGCGACAAGACGAGCCTTGTACTTCTCCACATTGCCTTTTGCATCCCTCTTGGTCTTAAATATCCATTTATAACCAATGAGTCTCACATCTTGTGGCACTGGGAAAAGATCCCAAACGTCATTGTCCTTTATGGACTTGATCTATTCATTCAATGCATCAACCCACTTTTGAGAATTAGAACTTTCCATGGCTTGACGGAAGTTGATCGGATCATCTTCCATCATTCCAATGTCAACCTCATGTTCTTGGAGAAGTACAAAATATTCATCTGGTATTGCACATCTCTTTTCTCTAGTGGATCTCCTTAATGGCATAGTTTCTTGAGGTGGAAGAGTTTGTTCTTCTGTAACACTTTCTTGTGTGGGGATTTCAATATTGTCTTGACTTGTGTTTTCAACAGAGTCAAGGAAAGGATCCTGAGCAGTGTCAATAACACATATGGGAATATCAACATATTCTTCTTCAAAGACAAAGTCCTTAACTATATCTCCCCCTGCAAACTCAACATCCTCAAAGAAACGAGCATTTCCTGATTTGAAAATCGACTTACTTGTGGGATCATAAAATTTATACCTCGTGTACTCACTGATGTGAGTCATGGTACCAAAAATCTTAAATTAACCTTAAAGAAAACCAAATAAAGTTTCTAATTAAATGAAGTTCTTGCAGCTTCTTTATCCTTTTCTTTTTCATTCACTTGCCTTCATACTTGATTGAAATGAGTTTGCCAAGAGCGTATATACCTTAAACTTTACTTTCATGACAAATCTATTTCAATGTCTGCAAGGAACTCCTTTACTGTAATAACCTTTAAAGATATTTTGTCCTTGAATGCTTCCGGAATGTCCTTCTTCATGATCATCAAACACATGCGATTTGACTTCTCCCACCTTTTCCTTTCATTTGTTTTGTTCAAATGTACTCAAAACCGTGAGAGGTGGAGGAGAGTCGATCCTTAACGTAAGGTCAAGAGTCATTACTCCAAGAATTGTCATGACATCACCTTTCCAAAACTTGAAGTTTAAGACATTTAGCATTTCTATAGAATTGATGTTGGTAGTAATATTCGCCGGATCATTCCTAACTAATCAGAGAACTATAAACAAGCAAAATATGCTCACTTAATCCTCAAGATAAAAGCAATTCTAAATTCAAATAAAGGTAAACCCCATCTCAAGATATCGGGAATCCATTAACATTTTATCTTTGGACAAAATATTAACTTTTCAGTGATACCTTGGTGTAGTAATCAAATACTGATAATAAAGAACATGTCAAACAATAAATCTTCCTTTGGGCCGATTTACTATTCACATGTAAAACCAAATAATTATCACGTATTTATCACCACGGGTGCACTTGCAATTCTGTAAAATAGCTACCTTCCTTTGGGCCGGTAAATACTCACATAAGTTACAAGCACATGACCTTTTATATTTCAAAATGAATCAATCTCCACACGAGAGGTCACTTTGGTGATATGTTGCTTCAATCAATTCATTCCAAAATATATATAAACTGTCCAATATTTGAAATTCAAAATTACTTATCCGAAAAATTTATCCAAAATAATAATTAGTGACAAATCAAATTCATGATCCGCAACAATTGTATCACGCTGCATAAAAATTGCCTAAAAGGCGACATAACCTTATAAAATATGTTCCTGTTCCATAACTTCAGAAGTGCCGAAAACAAAATTACAGCCGCATAAACTAAACTAATGAATTTAAATCTTTATCTGAATCATTCAAAAGCCGTAATCGTAAAAAGTATCATGAATTTCTGAACTCAAAGCGAAGGGAAAAGAAACCAAAGACATAGCGTGAATCTTAGTATATGCGATTCTATTTCCAAAATTTAATTGAAACCGCATATATATGAAAAATATTATTTTCTTAGTGATCAAACATGAAAGGCTCTGATACCACTTGTTACATCTGAAATAGACTTTATAAATTCAGAATCAATCATGTTAATCATTAGAAAATACCGAAACGGAAGCGTACCTGAATCATAGCAGAAGCGTACTTGAATCATAGCAGAAGCATACCTGCTCTGAATACTGAAGCGGAAGCGTATCTGAACTCATGATGATCTGGTTTGTGGTTTGGCCTTCCAGGTCAACACGTACTCTCTCCGAGAGAACCCTTTAGTCTTCTCTCTGTATCTTCCTGATAATGGGATGTCAAGTAAGAACGGCACCAAAAGTTCTAGTGTGACCCGGGGACCATAACATCCTTATTTATAGAAACCTAATTAGCGTTATCTATTGGTATTTCTAATTTAGCCCATCACAAAACTAGAATTACCCATTAGTCTCTACACATTAAATGCCCACACCCTATTAGATACTCATAAGCCCCCTTTAGCCTAACCTTATTAGATCACTTTAATTGGGCTTAATCTTAAGTGACAGTCCACAATACATAATTATTAACATATAAGGCCAACGTTGGATTAATGATCCAACAAGATAGTGTAGCGTTACAGGCTAGTTTGAACCGGTGCTCGTTACAGGCCAACGTTGGATTACACAACGATTTTTTGGTTTGGGCTATCGCTAATTACCTATGGAGTGTCCCACACGTTCAACAAAAGACTAATGTATTGCTTAGGAGTAAATTTCGTACCGAGTAATACTGAATTTGTCAACTACGAGAATCAAACCTAGGAGTATCGGATTGATCCCCATGTCCGAGGATTGTTTATGCCACTGGGCTAATGGAGTTGGTCGACTATATAGAACAATTAAACTGTTTTAAATATTGAAGTAGTTCATCGATTGTAATATTATTGTCATTATTGCACATTAAAGAGGAATGGTAGTTTTATGAAAAGCAATAAAAAATGTAAGCAATGAAATCCAAATAAAATCAAACTAACATTAGAGCTCGAATTCTTTTATTTTATGACCATTTTGTTTCCTTTTTATATTTTAGGCTAGTTGTTTTCCCTCAGTTCTCTATTGATATTTAACTAGCATGCGATTAGTAGAGCTAGAATTAGCATTGAATAGCTTTTCTGTTAAAAGGAAGTTAACTAAGTTAACTAACTAGATTGCCTCAGTTCACTTACTGTTAGAGGTAGTTAGAATTTTCCATTTATCATTGACTTATAAGCTGCTAATCGTTAATGTATAGATTCATTATTCAATGAAATGAATTTTCCAGTTCTTCAACATTCTGCAGCTAGATTCCTCATGAATCTGCAGAATCGACATACTCTACACTTTTTAACCAAGGAAAATAAAATAGCAGAATTGTTCATTCTTCCAGTGGACATGTCTACATGCATAAAAAAAACAGATATAGTTTTACAAAGAGCAATGCATTCAACATTATGCAATGATATTTAAATAAAAAGTTTATAAACTTCATCCTTGTAACCAATCTTATTCTTGTTACTACTACTATTAGGAGTAGCTACATATATTCTTTGTGACATTATTTTTAACTTATGGGGGTCCACCATAGCCGCCACCTCCGTATCCACCACCAAAACTGCTACCAAATCCACCACCAAATCCGCCTCCGCCTCCGCCACCAAAGCCGATGCCAAATCCACTTCCAAACCCTTCACCTCCACCTATGCCGCCTCCACTTCTACATCCTCCACCACCACCAGGGTAACCACCACATCCAGGACCACCGCAACCTCCGAAACCTTGTCCTCCTCCCCCTCCAACTCCACCACCACCAGGACCACCAGTACATCCAGGACCACCACAACCACCGATACCTTGTCCTCCTCCTCCAACTCCACTACCTTCACCGCCACCACCGCTTCCTCCAGTATTTCCATAGCCATCACCCCCAGGACCACCACTATATCCAGGACCACCGCAACCACCAAAACCTTGTCCTCCTCCTCCTACTCCATCACCATCGCCGCCACCGCTGACTCCTCCAGTACCGCCATAGCCACCAACACCATCACCACTTGGAACACCTCCATATCCTCCACCACCTTCACTGCCTTCACCTCCACCACCTTCACCCGCACCTCCTCCACCTGCACTGCCTTCATCTCCACCGCCTATACCTCCATATCCCCCTCTAGCTCCACCTTCACCTCCACCACCTGCACCTCCACCGCCTTTACTGCAATGACCGTCAAAGCCACCACCACCAGGACCACAAATACATTCAAGACCACTGCAACCACCAAAACCTTGTCCTCCTCCTCCAACTCCACCACCTTCACCGCCACTACCACTTCCTCCAGCATCGCCATACCCACCACCACCACCACCACCACCACCAGGAACACCTCCATATCCTCCATCGCCTACACCACTGTCACCTCCACCACCTTTCCCATGACCTCCTCCACCTGTACCGCCATCACCTTCACCACCTTTACCTCCACCACCTGTACCTCCATATCCCCCTCCAGCTCCACCACCTCCACCGCCACCACCATCACCACCAGGAACACTTCCATGTCCTCCATCACCTCCACCACCTTTACTACCACCGCCTGCACCGCCTTCACCTCCACCACCTGCACCTCCATATCCCCCTCCAGCTCCATCTCCACCACCTGCAGCTCCAACTCCACCTCCACCTCCACTTCCACCTGCTGCACCTCCTGCACCTTTACCGCCACCACCCTCACTTCCAACTCCACCTCCATTTACACTTGCTGCACCTCCTGCACCTTTATCGCCATCACCCTCACCAACTCCACTTACACCGCCACCACCCTCACCTTCAACTCCAATTCCACCTCGAACTCCACCTCCACTTCCACCTGCTGCACCTCCTGCACCTTTACCACAACCACCCTCACCTCCAACTCCACCTCCATTTACACTTGCTGCACCCCCTGCACCTTTATCGCCACCACCCTCACCAACTCCACTTACACCACCCTCACCTCCAACTCCACCTCCACTTACACTTGCTTCACCTCCTGCATCTTTATCGCCACCACCCTCACCAACTCCACTTACACCTCCACCAGCTCCAACTGCAGCGTCATAACCTCCATCATCATTGAGAAGTGTTCTTGCGGCAGAACATATGCTTAAACCCAAAAAAACAAAGAAAATTACTTTAGAAGTTGCCATATGGTAAACTTTTGAAATCCCAACTCTGAGGTTTGATGATTCATGAGATGGGTATTTATAGGAATGGAACTGGGCCAAGGAGAAGTTGTAAAGCGCGTTTTGTGTGTAGAGTCATAAAAACTTAAGTTTAAACAGAAAACTTCTTGCTATAGAGCACCTAAGAAATTTTTTGTGCCAAAGAGTGGTCTTAGCAAATTTAGTGGAATTTAATTTAAATTGCTATTAGTTGATAGATTTATTTCATTCTCAATATGTGATGAGCAAGAGACTTTTATTTATTGTAAACCTAATTAATTTCCTCTTTCAGATAAACCTTTTAGATTTAGTGTTTTGGTGGATAGATTAATTTCAGCTCATTCGAATATCACTTCAGTTCACACACACGGTTAGCAACATGAACTCGCAAGATTGATAGGTGTAGTAAGTATTTAAAGGATTGATTGAGTTCAAATTTAAAATTCTAGTTTTGGAAATTTTCATTCTCAAATGGCGATTGATAGAGACATCAAATTAATTCCAGTATCTCAACTTATAACCATTTAGTTTCAGAAATTCCAATGGGAAGCTATTACCAATAAATGTTTATCCACTGCTATACCCATTATTTAGTTTTGGCAAAAATATGATAACTATTGGTTTAATGCTCGTTATACAGAGGGAATTCTTATAAATCCTGTTCAAGTCTCATTTATCTTCTTCTTCCAAATCAGTTAAAGAAGACAAAAATATCGAATAAGAGATATGTTGCGTTAAAAACACACTCAGAGCAAGTGTACTTTCTCAAAGAAGTAGTTTAAAAGATATCGTTTCCACTAGGATTAATTAGCAAGTACTAAACTAGTCTAGATTTTATATTGTTTAGAGGAACAAATAATTAAGTGTTGTCGAAACTAAAATAAAAATAATTAAATAACGAGAATTAAAATACTAAATTTAATCGATGGAGAGAGGTCTAGGGTCGCGGTTTCATTTGCAAACTTCGATTCTTCCATGTCTAATTCTACCTGAATTCCCTTATTTTATTCAATTACCAATCCCTTTACTAAAGCTACTAATCCGTTTGGTCATTCGCGATTAATATTCTTTTTCCTAAATTAATCCTAGTTTGGTCATGCTAGAATTTAAATTCAAGAAAAGCATAAAGTACAAAAAGGTTGAATGATTGGAAGACTAAATTAAAGTTTGGTCATGCATTAATTATAGCCCCAATTATCCTATAGGTCCACCAACTAATTGCAGTACGGTCGCTGATCAACTAATTGATTATGAACATGCAAAGGGTTGTCAATCCTGATTATGTGATTAGAGCAATAGAATAATATTAATTGAAATAAAAATTAGGAATTCAAACTAGAAATTAGAACATAAAAAAGTCTCTAAGAATGCAAGATCCACCTAAGACCCTAGAAGAGGATTTAGGTATCCATAATAGTCAAGAACAATCCGTGTGTAGAGAAAGCCTTAATCTATGTCTTCAATCTCCTTATTCTGCTCCAGAGCTCTCTCACGGTGTCAAGAACGATGCCGAAAAGCTATTTTTCTCCTCTCCAATCTGTTGTCGTCAGCGTGAGTGGTTTTGTTTGTGTTATGGCGTGTCTGCTTTCTCACTCACAAGTGAAGCCCTCCTTTTATATTGGTTCCTTTTCTTTCTCTCCAAGTTAGGGATCAAGTCAAGATTGCTTCATCTTTTAATTGCAAGATATCTCAATCCCTAAATATTAGGATTTAGATCCTTTCTAAATATGTGTTGCTTGCTATCCACTCCATGCCTCTTTCTTTCTCTCCAAGTCACATATGCATCACTTTTAATTGAAATCTCCAAGAGGATCTTCTTCTTTTTATTACTGTGGGCTTTCTTGCATTAATGGGCTTGGGCTTGCTTTCTTTTATTCTAACATTTCTTCTAATTTCAGCCCACATTAATATTATTTTTCTTTTTCTACCTTCCTGCAAATATAGAGTAATTTAAGTCAGTTAATTATTTAATCAGTAATAATTACTCTAAAAACAACTCAAAATATCTCTAATAAATGCACTAAATTAAAGTTTATCAAGATATTAAGGTAAATTCTACCATACCCATTCAGAGTTGGGTAGGTATGATACTTTCTAGGCAAAATAGTCAATGACACCTCTTTTTACTATTTAAATATTTAAAAATAAAAATAGATATTGAACTAATTTTGTGTAGTTTTACCTAGAAAGTATTATACTCACCTAACTCTGAATGGGTATGGGAGTAATCACCAGTAAGGTAAATCCTACCATACCCATTCAGAGTAGTCTAGCAAAAAAGAAGTCCACAACCACATATATACATGTGTAAGGGTGAAGAGAGATTTTTTTCTTCCAAATTTAAGTAATGAAGTCTCGTTAAAACTTTTTGATGCAAAAAACATCTAAAAGGAAAAAGAGAACATCCCCGTAATTTTATTAAAAAAAGAGAGAAAAAAAGAAAGAAGACAAAGGAGAAGCCAATGGGGGACTAGACCAAAACTTTGACAAGAAGAAAAAAGTCCGAGCAATAATAGGGAACTCTAACCTGAGGACCCCGTAAAACAATGCATCCTAGAGTCAAATTATAAGACAAATTAAAGGACTAAATTACAATAACCAGATCAAAACGAGACAGACAGAATTTGCCATTGGACGAGTATTATATCCAACGACCAATTTCTTTTTCTACTTCAATTTCTTCTTTTGGGTCTTGGATACAACCAACTCAAAAGTATCATATCAGGCAACAGTTTCTTGGGTATCGGTAACCACAGGATTACCCACATCATCTGACACATTAGCCCACAGCTTTCTTAAAAGTCTCATGTTAGAATATGCTACTACTGGATTAGAAGTAGCAGCGGACTCTGAGGCATTTAGCAAATGTAGCCTAGTAAAGGGAGGCCAAGAGGAGGACGAGTCAACAGAATTACTCCAGCAACAACTAGCAATATTCATCGGATGATTTTATTCATGGTACCTTTTTTTGATAATTAATTAAATGATTCCATTGATAATACCTAGCGCAAATGTTAAGAGTCTCACATTGGATGTGATATGGCCTGAAAAAGAATTAATAAGTGGAAGGTATCCATCACTTTACAAACCAGTTTTGTAGGGTTGAGTTAGGTCCAACCTGAACTCTAAGATGGTATCAGAGGCAATCCAAGATCTGCTGGGCTACCCACTATCAAGCCACTCAGGTCACACTCAAGTAGTCCAGTCCTGCGTGTAAGGGGTGTGTTAAGGAGAACCTAAATTCTAAGAGCAAGAAACATACAGGGTAGAAAGAGATGGTCAAATTCACGATACACCATGACCAAAAACGACACCCATGATTGTTAAAAAAACACGCAAGAAAGATAAAAAAAATAATTTGCTTAATGTATGATTTGTTCTAAATTACTTTGCTTAATGTATGATTTGTTCTATGTCTCATTAACTAAATAAGAAGCAGAATGTAACACCGAAAATAATTTGTTCTAAATTACTTTGCTTAATGTATGATTTGTTCTATGTCTCATTAACTATTTCATCTTTGAGTTGGTAAATTAGAATGATTGAGTGAATTGTTATGGTGTTTATGCTTGTGAATGCCTGAGTTAAGAGAAGGTTTCGGAGCTTCACATTTGAAGTTTGGGGGGGAGAAATCGAGTTTAGAGCTAGCTCAAGATCTTTTAGGAGTTTGGATGCTGATTGGGATTCTAGATGGGTTTTGGGAGCTGTTATGGAGAGATAGAAAGCTTGTCGATGATTGTGGTGTGCTATCTTTGTGTTTGTGCAGTCCCATTCGAAGTTCATATATATGAGTGCGTCCTCCCCTTCCCTAAATGTCGTCTAGGGTTTGAGTATCAATTGATACTTAGCCCTGTTTTTATGCTTGTTATGATTTCCTTGAGTTGGAAAACCAACTTTGGAATGGAGATTAGAGCACGAAAACAGGTTTTCTGCATACTGTCAAGTTGACACGGTCCGTGGTGTCCAACACGGGCACCCGTGTTGGTGTCGGTTTGAGAGCAAATTTTCTATAGCCTTCCAACTTGTTTTGTTCATAACTAGTCTCTTGTGCTCAGTTTAGGTGATCACTGTTATGCCCAACATGTGTTTGATGAAATTCCTCAACCAAATAAATTCATGCACGACAGATGTTTGATGAATTAGGTAGTCGAAGGATTCATGATTTTGTTTATTGGAATTATATTGTGTTATGTTCCAAACGCTGCCGTTTTATTGTTTCGCGAAATGACGGTGAGTCATGGGAGTCTCTTGATGCTGTTAGTCTCGTTCATATGCATCTTGTTTGTGGTTCTCTTAGTGTGTGGTTCTCGGGCTAGTATGATTACTCTCCTATCGTTGTCTTCGGGATGTGCGTCTGTTGGAGTTGGAGCTTTGATTCATGGGAATGAAATTCATTGTTATATTGTGAAAATTATTCTCAATCTCAATGGGAATGGTGATGATAAGGTGATGATTAATGCTTTGATTGAATGCATGCTAAATGTCAGTGTACAAAAGTGGCTCATGTTATATTTGATTTTGTGTCTCCAAAAGATAGACATATTTGCTCATTCACCTACTGGATGTAGGGTATTATTTGTGAATATGGCTCTGGTGGTAATTTCATTTTAAAGCTTGTGATAGCATTGGTTCGGTTTTATGACAAGGGGGTGTTGAAGTTGTCTTCCATGAGGAATTTAGGTGATGTCCAATGTAGCTGCTGAGTTAGGATCATATTGAATTTGGTTTTGGAGATTGTTATTATTTCCAACATGCCAAGTGATGAAGAAAATCTGTTGGAAATTTCAGAAGAGGCTTGTATTAGAAATTACCAATCAGTTTTACAAATTTCGTAGCATTTGTTGCTCTGTTTGATAATGTGGAAGAGGCTTTTGATATGTTTTGTTGTTTCCCCAAGTTGGATTGTGCATAGGTTATGTTGGTGGGAAAGGTTATGCAGACACTACCTTTATGGGATCCATTCCAGGGGATATTTGGGTTTGTTTTTGAAGCATAATAATGTGTTGCTGTTGGGTTGCTCTGATGATTTCTTTTTTGCCTTATTAGCTTGTTTTTAGCTTTTGTTCATGGTGGTTAAGAATGATGCTTCTGCTATAAATGGTTAAGCATTGAGATTTTGCTTCTGGGTTGAGTGATTGAGTACTGTTGATGGTTAAGCGTTGATGTGCTTTTGCCAAATGGTTAAACTTTGAGGTATAGTTTCTGTTTGGTGACTAAGCCTTTGGCCCTATGGCCTTGTTAATGTTTGCTTCTGCCCTATGGTGGTTAAGCCTTAAGCCTTCAGTTGTGACTTTTGCTTGATGATTAAGTGTTGGTTTGTTGCTTCCTCCAAGTAGTTAAACCTTGAGTTGTGGTTTCTACCCGATGATTAAGCTTTTGTTGACTTCTTTGACACTTGGATGGTTATGTCTAAGAGTGGAGTTTGTTGATTCATTTGGAGTGAATGTTGTGGAGACGCTGGAAGAAGCTTGAAGGGGCCCGATAGTTGGTCGAAGACTTCTAAGAGCTATGCACCTCAACTACTACCAATTCGAAGATTGTTCTTTATTTTCCTTACTTTTATAGTATCTTTGTATCTTTGTATTGCTTATCTCAAGCTGGAAGTGTTGTGAACACTGTCCATCTTGCGGGTGGCTGTTAAAATATCTCTATATATACATCCAGGGGAGTCTTGGTGCCAATTTGTTTCTTCAAAACCAGATTGGTGGAAAGGAAAATTAATTTCGTGATAAATTGTGTAAAGCGTTAAGTAGTGTATTTTAGAGTACTTTGGGATCTGGAAAAAAATTAATTGTTCAAATACGTGAAGTTTTTTTTTTGGTTCGGACCATCGCTGGCTACCCACGGAGTGTCCCAACGCTTTCGACGAAAAACTAATCTCCACTCGTGTTTAGGATCAAATTTCGCACCGTTTTTTCCTACATAATCGAAATGGTGAAAAAGAAAATAAATTTTGTGACAAATTGTGTAAAGTGTGACGTTAGACAATGTGATTTGGGGTACTTTATGATCCGAATTTTTTTAATTGTTTAAATAAGCAAAGTTTGTTACTCAATAATCAATTTTATTAAAAAACTAATAATTTTGTAATAAAAATGTAAAGTGTGATGCTAAGTAGTGTGTTTTAGGTGCTTTTTAGGATTCAGAAAAAACTTTAGATGTTGAAATACATGAAGTTCGTTCCTTAATAATTGGTTTGGACAAACCAAAAATAATTTTTTCGGTGTGTTTTGGGTTACCGTAGAGTTCGACAAAAATATTAATAGTTCAAATACGCAAAGTTTCTTTAAAAAAGTAATTTCGTGAAAAAATCCGCAAAGTACTATGCTAAGTAGTGTGTTTGTGGGTACCTTTGCATTTGCAAAAAATTATTGTTCAAATACTTTTTTTTTGACAAGAAATTATTGTTCAAATACTAAAAGTTCGTTCCTTCATAACCGGTTTAAAAAATCAATTTCTTTTTATATTTCTTCTCTTTATATTTTTTAGGACCATTTTTTTCTGGACTTTAAAAAAATAATTTTAAGATGCTTTGAAAAAACAAGAATTTAAAGACCATATTCCTTCATCTTTGTATAGCTACTTCCATTTTATTGGTGGTTCTCATCTAACCATGCATGATATCCACACTTTTCACTTATTAATTGCGTTGTCTTCTTTTATTTCTAATTGTGAGTTAAATTTTCGCTTTACAATCCTTCCGTAGAACCTAGAGCTTTGGCCCCGTGCAAAGCACGGGTCACGGCGTTAGTAAGTAGTAACTCCATTAGTTGGTTAGTAAGGCCCATTAGATAGTAAGGTCATTAGATAGTAAGGTCCATTAGTTGGTTAGTGTATAAGGTAGATGGTAGACTCATGTAGGGTTATCTCTTCTCATTTATAATATCTTACCACTTTCAATATAATAGATCTTTAAAGTTTTTGTCTCTAATTTCTATGGATGCCATGTTTTTCAACACTTTTATTCATTTTGATTGATATTAGATTTGTGCTCTAAGCATTGGTGGATAGAAGTTTTGATCAAAAGGGTAAGTGTGATATTTGATGTGTAATGTTGCTTGCATTCAAGATGACTTAATCATGTGTGTTGAATTGGAATTGGATTTGTCTCGTGTTTGTAAATTCGCATCTTGATTGTATATGTCTATAAAACTAATGAAGTGGTAGTTATCTACAATGATTTGATATGTTCAAGAGATTGTTTGTGGGAAGAAATAATTTAAGACTGGAAGAAACTCGTAGCTAGATTCTCTTCTTCAGTAGTAGTACTGATTTTGTAGAAAGTAGGAGGGGCTTGTTGTAGCTACAGTTTCTTCTTGAGTTATTAATTATTGTCTTTGTTTAACTCTATGTAAAATACTTTATTTGTAAGATTTCATGAGTTATTAATTATTCTACTTTCCCAATCTAGAGAATATATTTGTAAGATTTCATATTTCTAAATCTAAGAACTTTTAGATTTAAGAGTCTAGATGCACTTTTAATTAGTATTAGTATTATCATTTGCATAATTGATAGATGTGTGTTACTGACTATTTGTGTAGTTTTGCAGGGAT
Source organism: Astragalus glycyphyllos (assembly GCA_963573325.1). NCBI lineage: Eukaryota > Viridiplantae > Streptophyta > Magnoliopsida > Fabales > Fabaceae > Astragalus > Astragalus glycyphyllos. The sequence goes on along the minus strand of OY754308.1, from coordinate 33,073,808 downwards.
GACATCTGTTATTGGAGCTAATCTACCAATCTTGATTTTCTCTTTGAGGAAGTAAGAAGCTTTCTTTTTGAATTTGTGGATCAAAGGCATGCTCATTTTGTTGTCATTTTTGTTCAAAGGTATACATACTTCCTTCCTCCCTTTGAGATGGTTTTGGGTTGGGTTTTAATTTGAGCAACAAGATTGTCATCCGGAATTCCCCTCAGTAAAGTTATATCATATCATTGTCCTTATTAAGAATGTTATCACTGTATTAGTGTGCTTTGTTTCAGTGTAGAGAATATGATAACTGAGTATATCTCCTGGCAAACAGTGATTTTAGCTGAAAAAAGTAAGAATCAGTTTGTTTAAACTTCTATAATCCTTTTTATATTGAAGTGTTTTTCATTGTTTCACCAAGAAAAAAACATCATTATCATTCTATGCAGCATAGAAAAAAACATCATTATCATTCGAAGGAGTCATAATAGAAAAATGAGCATTATAGTCATTGCTCACAGTATGTTGTGACTTCAACAGAGTTTTATGAATTCTGTTTCATTGATTTTGGAATTTTGAGTTCTGTTTCATTGCTTTGGAACATTTCTTTATTGTTGATTTTTTTGGAACATTTACTTTATCGTTGTTTTTTTCTTTTTTAAAATCGTACAATTGTAAAATCGTACAATTGTTAAATCGCCACTGAATATCAAGTAGTTTGTTGATAAATGGAAGGCCATGTGGGAAAGCCAGTTATTGGAAGATGTATTTTGATAAGTTATTGTTCTATTTGTAGTGGAGTTATTCTAACATAGGTTGACGAGGATTCAGTTTTATGGTTAATATTGTTGATAAGGAATCTTTTGAGGATGTACTACAAAAGTCCTCTGGTTTGACTTTATCTGAAGATGAATATCAGGCTAGTATCGCATAATGTAAAAATATATTGTATGGGAGAATCATTTTATTTAAAGGGGATAAGCCTTATCTGATTAAGGAATTGAAGGATAAAATCTCCAATCTTTGGAATATTTCTTCTAATTTGTCGTTGGTATCTCTTGGTAAGGGCTTCTTTGAATTCTGCTTTGTCTCTACAGAGGATTTTATACGAGTTTGGTCTCTTGGTCCTCGCAATCTGAATCCAGGCGTTTTGCGTCTGTTCGCTTGGAAGCCTGATTTTGATCCTTTTTCCACAAAACTAACTAATGCTCAATGTTGGGTTGGACTTCACGGTCTTTCCCGTGAATATTGGAGACCAAGAATTCTTTTTGAAATTAGTAGCAGCATAGGGGTCCCTATTGCTTTGGATGAAGCCACTAAGAAGAGGACTTTTGGTCATTTTGCTAGGGTCCTTATTGATATTGATTTAATTGGTAAGCTGCATGATCAAGTGTTGGTAGAAAGAGAGGGTCACGCTTTCCACATCGGAGTGGAATACGAGCGCGTGCCTTTATTCTGCGATTTTTGTCAAAGCCTTGGACACTCACTCCAACACTGTAAGCATTGCAACGATGCAGACATGGCTAAAGGAAATAAGGAGAAGCCACGAAAGGGGCATCTTAAACCCAATATGAAGTATGTTCCTAAGCAGGATATAAGGAAGTCAATTTGCTTTGGAGAAGAACGATGGGGAAGGTACTAGTTTGGTAATGTCAGTTGCGGAAGATACTTACCCTGTAAAAGTGGCAGAAAGCCCAAATCTTGCCATAAAAATATTCCCACTGAATGTATCGATATGCAAAAGGATTCTTTGCCTTTGCTGGCTCCTTCTTCTGAGAAATATACAATTGCTCGACGGTCTCTAATGAATACCAAAACTTTAGGGGTGGTGGTGGTTCCTTCTTCATCAGATAAAGCTTCGACTCAGGAGGTGGATTTATCCTCCACACAATCTCCCACGACAAGGCTTGACTCAGTCAATGACTCCACGTCAGATGCTACTTCTAACCCAGCGGTTGCTCACGACATGAGAGTATCAGGGAAGCCTTGGGGGGATGCCTCAGATGATGATGTTGTAGCTGATTCTCAAGCTTTTGCGGCAGTGTCAAAGAGCCAAAATTTGTTTACTGCCTCAGATCCTGTTGCAAATACTAATCTAATAGTCACCTCTGACATGAGAAATTTAGATACGTTATGGGGTGCGATGTCAGACGATGTTGGTGACCCGGTGACTACCGGTACCCAGGGAATAGTGGCTCAGCACGATTTTCAACCGGTACCAAGAACCAAAAGAAGAAATTGAGGAAAAAGAAATTAGTCATTGAGTATAATACTCGTTCAAAGGCAAACTCTACATCTGTCTCCTTTTGATTTGGGTTTGGCTTTGTTCATTAGTTTTTTAAACTGTCTTTTCCTTTTCTACAGGATGACTTGTTTTAGGGGGTCTCTAAATTAGGACCCCTTATTATTGATTTGTTTCAGTTTCCTTTTTCTGCCTAGGGTATTAGTCTAGTCCCCCCTTGGCCTCTTTTTTGTCTTATTTTTTCAATAAAAACAAGGGGGAGTCTCTGTTCCACGAGGCTTCTTCCCTTCATTTTGCTCAAAAAAAAAAGATTCAGTTTCATGGTTAGGTAAAGGAAAACGAGTTATCATGAATTTAAACTAGAGTCTTACTTTTTCTAGCTGTGTTCCGATATTCAGTATTCAACATATTTTGTAGTCTCACTTTAGTTTCTTTTAAAAATAATTCTTAAAAAACGTTAATTATGAACGAGTTATTAATGATTTTCAACAAAAATGCAATGAGAATATTATTCAAATCTTATCTTTTTTTTTTGAAAATTTTAGTATCTATACATATTTTAGTATCTTCATCTTTTGTGCCGATTCTTGCTCTCCTGATATTCCTTATTTTACCTTTTTATTGTTCACTTTATACCTGATTTGTAATTATATATATATATATATATATATATATATATATATATATATATATATAGAATAGGGTACAGGCTATTCAATTAACAAAAGCAACCAAAAATTTACAAACAACAGCCAGAATATTGAACATACACAAACAAACCATGAGAAAATAAATGAACACAAAAAAACATGTGCTTTGACATCCTTGTGGATGAATTAGAGCATCTCTAGTGATGAACCAAAGATTAGTTGTTTAAGTTAGTCCTATAGCGCGTGTTAGATAAAAAACATTCATATGATTTAGTGTATGTTTGGTTCTGCCGTGAGGAGAATTGATTTTAACAGAATTATTTTCATTAAAAGTGAGTTTAATGTCACGTGATTTTTATTTGGATACCTTAACAAAAAAGTGATTCTTACGAATATGTGTTGTTTGGATAGTTTTTTATCAAATTTAATTTTGGGTGTAAATTTAACTAGAATCAATATAGTGACCATGAGAAGCTTTGACAGAGTCAGAAGCTTTTTTAATTCTATTATTTGTCTTCTCTGGACATTAAAATTTGATCTTGCAGAAGTTCACTTCCATTAACACATTCTTTGGCATAACCAACTTATGAATTTATTTGGCACAATTTGAAGCAAGTTTTCTGTTCCTGGTTATATTTTCAAATCTAAGCAACCAATTCATTGCTCTTAGCTATTGCTTCTCTTCATCTCTCATTTTATTGTGCATTTTGTTTAACTAATGATTTCCAATTATATAATTATAATTCTAATAACATAACTATTTATATATATATATATATATATATATATATATATATATATTCCCGTTACAAAAGAAAACATTTTTATAAATTGAAATTGTTAAAAATTTATTTGCAATGTATAATGTCGTAAATTAGCCTAAGTAGTCTCACTTTAGTTTTTGTTGAAAATAAGTCTTAAAAAACGTTAATTATGAACAAATTATTAATTCAACAAAAATGCAACGAGAATATTATTCAAATAACTACAAAGAGCATCATGTCCGGGATAAACAAAATCTTAGGATCGATCGTGTCCTAAGGCACGAAGAGAGCAATAAAATGAATAAGAATATGCAACTTAGTGTTGAGTCCCTATGCCATAATAAGATTCTAATGTACTTCTTTATGAGTACTTATTAATGTATCTTTCAATAGAGTAGTAAAATAAAATAAAAAAAGCTAACAGATTACGTGTTAGATAAAATGCTATACAAGTCACCTTATGTCTTCATTTTTTTTGGTTGATACCCTATGTCTTCATGTAGTTTTTGCTTTAAAAATGACCACATTAGAATTGCATGTTTTTTTTGCATATAGATCGAATTGCTTTTTTACATGACAACTAGTAACAACTTTTAAACAAAAAACACAATAGTGTTTCTTGATAGTAAACATGATTATCACATGATACTCATACATGATAACAAAGCCACTCTATCTTATAAAATATTATTGAGTCACCTCTTCTCCCTCATTAACTTGCTATCTCTTTTCCTTCTATTCTCACTATCTTCCATTTTATATTAAAATTAGTGCGTGACTCGTGTATTGCAAGTATATATAATGTTATTTTCTATTTTATTGAAAAAAATTATTTTTGAATAACAATAATAAATAATTAACTTGAAAAAAAAAATTAATATATATATATATATATATATTTGTATATTAAAATATTTAAATTTATATTTTTATGAGATATATTTATAGAAAACAAAATAAGATTGAATAAAGTTGATTAATGTTACCACATAGATATACTCTAACAAATTATTTCACATATTATTATGGTATTTAATAATAATAGCACTAATGAACTTGAGACTAAAGTATGTTTTTGGCAGTGTTTTAAGAACCAGACGGTTCAACCGATTGGACTGGGCATTTGGGCGGTTGGATTAACCCCATTTGAACCGTTCAGAACCGGGTTGGACCAAATTGAACTACGGTTCAACAGCTTTGAACCGTCTAGGGCTGAATCGCCCGAAATGCATTTTTTGATTTTTTTGATTTATTTATTCTCCAAAATTTAATACTTTTAAGAACAGACTTCATTACTATCCTATATTTCAAGAAAGTGAAGAAGGAGGTTATGTTGATCATGCAGAAGATGTTGCTCTAGCACCTCAAGCACAAGAATGTGTGCTTTCTACGACTAAAGAAAAGAAGATTGTTGCTTCCTTCTAAGAAGAGTGTTCATTACTATCCTATATTTTAAGATAGTGAAGAAAGAGGTCATGTTGATCATGCAGAAGATGTTGCTCTAGTACCTCAAGCACAAGAAGGTGGAACAAGTTTGGAGTCTCTATCTGATGAGCTCCTACTACATATTATGGCGGGTGGGTACCTTCTAGATGATGAATTTGGGCCTTTACTTCTAGTCTCGCGTAGAATTGGAGGGATAGCTAGACAAGAAAGGGAAGTTTACTATGACTACCATGCAAACTAGAAAGAGTCTTAGGATTTAGAAAAATGGTAAGGGAACTAATGTGTTAGATCAATAAGAGGTAGCTAGACAATAGTAACATTCATGATTCTCTCATTTGACTTTATTTTACCAAGTTTGTGTTTACCTAGTATGCATACTAGCCACCAATTTCATAATATCTGCAGTGTCTTGTCACAATATTCTAGAGTATATCAAATGATCTTTAGGAGTCGGTTTTCCATATTTCATCATATTTCTATTCTCTCTAAGTTAAAGGGTTTGAGATAAACAAGGGAAGAGAAAAATATATATAGACATTTAATTACAGTTTTATATTATGTCTGGTTGTCAAACTCAAGAGTCTAAGTAAACTTGTGATGCTTCCGTAGACTCGACTCATATGAGTTTTCTAAGTACGAGTTTAACTAATATTAAAAAAACATATAAATGGTATATATAAACTTGAAAGTTATACAAATTTTTCTTAAAAGTACATGTTTCTTTAGGTGAATAAAAACGACTCCATTGGGAATCAAACCCAGTAGACCAGCGCCTTATCCATTGGGCCATGGAGTCAGATTTACCAGCTGGGATACCTCAACCGATTACATGTTTCTTAATGATGTCACTTAAAATTTAAAAACCCTTTGTTCACATGGGAAGCGAATGTAAGAAATTGGTAGTAGTAATTAGTAACTAGTATAAAATATTGAAGTTCTGCAAACTTGATGTATAACTATAATCTGTACCATAACTACACAATCCAAGTCTTCATAGGAAATAATGCATACCTTGTCTTTATTTTACATGCTTTATAGGGCCTTTTGGTCAAGTCTTTCATTCCAATTTAGGCAGCGAATCAAGCTATGAAGCCAATCACCAGTTTGGTCAAACTTGTTAACCATGGGAAGCAGATGTTCACTCATAGATATTCGTACAGAATCGCCCTGTTGGAAGACACATAATAAACAATGATCATCCAATTGTCGAAACAAGAACATCCAACATGATAATTTTACCACATAGAGAATGATAACCTCACCTTTAATTCATGTTTAGCAGAATCTGGAAGTATCACACGTCTAAATGAAAGCGAATGTGGACAAATTGCGGTAAACAACATGCAGGGAACATTTGGATGGACCTGCAGTTATTTTTTTTTGGTACAAGATGGACCTGCAGTTATAATTTGTCGTTACAAAGAAAATATCAATGAAAATAGTGATTAATTCAGAATTATGAGCTCAAACCATGCTCCAGACAAATACGAATCATTATCTTAAGCCAATGTAACTGAATCCAGACCAGCTTCCAGGACTTTCTTAATCTTTTTAGGAAAAAAGTGCGCAACTAAACATATTAAGTGACACAGCCACCAAGAAAAGAATGCTGAAAACAGATAACAAATTTTTTAAAAATTAATAATGAAAACAATTTTATATACCAAACAAGTTTTAAATTTTTTTGTTTTTAAATCGTATTTTGAAAACAATTAAACCAAACATGTTTTTGAGTTTTCTCATTTTTAAAATAGTTTTTAAAAATAGATTGTCAAACAAGTTTTTTTTTTTGTTTTTTTCTCAAAAACAGTTTTCAAAATTTGGTTCGTAAAACACTTTTCAAAAACAAAAAAAGAAAACATAATCAAACAGGCCCTATATTATTAATCATCGATTGACTGTAATAGTTCCAATAATTGAAGTCTTTGATTCATGGGTCCTTTTTTTTGTACCCCCACCATCTTCCAAAATACACCCATGTACCCTGTGAAAAGACCAAAATACCCTTCACAAAATTTAAAAAACCCCAACATATCCCATCTCAAAAAAAAAATTGGAAATCGGATATAGGTAAATCCGAATTTCCCCTAAAAATTTTAAAAAATTAAAATCGTATATAGGTATATACGGTTTTCCCCTAAATATTTAAAAAAATCGGATGTACCCCACCAATAGGTAAATCCCCTATATATCTAAGGTGGGGGTATAAACGATTTGTTAAAGTACCAAATCGGATGTACCCCACCAATAGGTAAATCCGACTTTGTAGCCCAAATAATAAATAAATAAATCATTTAAAAACTTAAAATTATATTTTTTTAGAAAAATAAATTAGATATGAATAATATGAATATCGGCCGTTTTTGGTTCTGTTTCGGGTGTAGTTCGTTAACACGTGACGATGTTATACGTCGAGCGAATAATTTAGGCTAAAAAATCGGTTTTCGGGCAACCTACTCCGATTGTAATGAAAGCACAGCCATTAAATCCGAAAAAAATTAAGGATCAAGACTGGGGGGCTCAAAATCCCAAATTCCATCGTTTACTATTTTTTATTAATTCTTTTAATTTTTCATACTCTCCAAAAAATCTAAAAAAAATTGCATAGCCTTATTTTGGTTTTATTAGATTTTTAGTGGTGTTTTTATAATTTTTTGATTAGTTTTGACTCTTTATCAGATTTTTAGTGGTGTTTTTAAATAAATTAATACAAATCGTATATACGTGGGGGTATATACGATTTGTTAAATTACAAATCGTATGTACCCCCACACCTAGGTATATACAATTTGTATTTTAACAAATCGTATATACCCCCACCCATAGGTATATACGATTTGTTTTTTAAAATCTAATCGTATTTAATAACATTTACGTAATACGATTTAAATTTTTCAAAGTCGTATATATCTAAGGGTGAGATATATACGATTGAGTCCAATTTTTTTGGGGTATTTTTGTCAAAAAAAGTCTTGTGGGGGTATATGAGAAGATGGTGAGGGTAAAAAAAAAAAACCCTTGATTCATCTGTCTGCATTTTGTGCCTCAGGAACCCAGAGGAGATCCCATGGGCCAGAACTGGTGCTAAAATTATTGTTGAGTCCACTAGAGTTTTTACTGATAAGGACAAGGCTGCGTTAGTTTTTATGTGGTCTGTTTCATTTGTTTTGGCCTGATCGTATGCAATATTTGTTGCACCTAGCCATCTCATTTGCCCCTATTTTATAAACCTGCTCTTGATATCATGACAATATTGTCACGCTCATCCCTCGTAACAACTCTAATTTGGGTGCCCTTATTTTAATGAAGTTCGATTTCTGGTCTAGTAGGCTGCAATTTGCAACTGTTATGCATCAGATAGTTACACGTTATCATTTCTTGTGGATGTTTTCATTGTCCCTCTCGTAAAGGAGCACCTCCGAAGCTTATGGTGATTCAGCTTCGTTTCCGTCTCGAGAAGCTGTTCCAGGCACACATGATTATTATCTCCTTGGAGCTTGGAATTCAATGAACTAAGTGGAGGGTTACCAATTAATGGAGCTTGGAATGCTCCAAAATCGTCTTACTGTGAATATATCACATAACATGCTCACATTGGACACACTCATCTTACATGGACCCTTCAACACTAGAGTGCTTGATATATGTTAGAAATTACAAGATCATAGAGATGAAGTTTCTCCTCATATTTAAAATATGCTAAAGAGTTTGATTGAGAGAAATTCTCAAATGGAATCATATTGATTGAAAAAAGATACTAAATGTGAGTACAAGATGCTCTATATATAGAGCTTAACAAACTAAGTAAAATCTAACCAATTCCTAACAATTGCAACAGCCCCTAACTGAATCTATATTTCTAATAATATACATGCATGTCTATAACAACCAAATGGGTCCTCAAAGGCAAAGAAATAAATCAACCGTGTCTTGTCCAATTCATCACCACATACCCCATAGTATTTCTGCTCTTATAGCAATTTGTGCTTGGGTTCCTTGTTGTGTAGTTTATTGGTTGACAAAAATAATTGAGTGTCTTTATTATTGAGACAGATGTCAACAAGGTTCTTTGTGAGCTAGATGTCACCTTAAAGAAAGTGAAGATATCTACTACATCTAATGGTTATTTTACCCTCACCCTCTTTCTTTCTACCGCAAAAAGTGTCATTGTCGACAATTATATGCTGGCCATAATACTTTCGTCGGCGATTCACTTACTTTTTTTTGACCAAGTCGGCTATTCACTTTCTTATAAACTATTTTTTTTGTTACAACTATTTAAACTATTTATTATTATTATTATTATTATTATTATTATTTTGGTGCTGTCAAAAAAATTACTATTATTTTGGTCTCTAAAAATAAAAGTTAAAATTACTCTCTGCCGGTGCGCTCTACTACTTGCTCTCACTCTCGAGTTACTCGCTCACTCTTCCTCCATTTCTTCTCTCTTGAGGTTCTTCGATCTTCTGCGTTTTGGAGATCCTCAGTTAGATGATATCTTTCTTCGCTCTACTATAATGCTAGTAACAAGTTCTTTTTCCAATCGTGTATAGTAGGTGGGTGATCAATATTGGTCCAATGATGATGGAGAACCTTCAGGTACAGCTGGGAAACCTATATATTCTGCTATTGCTTCTTCAGGAATAGATAGAATAATGGTGGTTGTCATCATGTTAATACTTTAATATCCTTATTTTAACACTTCATGTCTGTATATCAATGTCAATTACTTTGTTTGAATTAATAAGTTCTGTTAGTTTGCTTATGTTTAATATGTGTTTCTTTTTTATCCCTTGGTTGAATCCTTGATTACCGCAGCATGTGTGCTCTTGTACATTTTTGGCACTAAGCTGTTTATACTTTGGTATTGGTTTTAGCACTAAGCTCTTGATTAACCGCAGCATGTATTGTGATCTATTTAAATTTCAGGCATTTTGGAGGTATCAAGTTATGGACTGGGGGGTTTGGTCAGGGCTTATGGCGGAGTTGCATCAGAATGCTAGAGGAATGCCCCAACATGCCTTGTGAAAACAAAGGTGATTTTTTTCTTAGTCTGTCATGCATTTTTAGCTTTATCTAAACTTAGCATTTCACTTTCTTGAAGGTTTTTGGAACTATTATTCTTGTATGTGTAAAGTACTGCACATACAGTCTGTAACATTCAGTCTGTCCAACAGTAGCTTAGAGCTAAAGAGTAGCTTTTACTTTTCTATAACATTCAGTCTGTCCAATATTAGTGGCTTGTGAAAATAAGATATGGTTCACTCTAAGCTTGTATTGTATTTGTGTTCGCGAAGGATTTCTTTGTTTGCGTGAATATTGTTGTTTTCTTAATTTTAGTTAATATATTTTTTATTGTTATTTTAGATGTATGTAATTTCAATTAACTATTGATAATCGATTATTTTAGAGATTATCAGACAAATGTGTATAGCTTTGGTGGAAGCCTTTTAATTTTTTTTACAAAACTATGTTTAGCGGCAATAACATTTGCCACTACATACAATTGTCGCTGAAAGTGTTTATGTTTTAGTGGCAATAAAGTATGCCTTTACCAGCATTTCTCTCAATGGTCGTCGAAGCTTTTAGCGACCCCGGATACAACGACCATTAATAAATTGCTGGTAAATCTTTTAGCGGCCATTTGTATTGCCACTAAAAGCATTTTTTATTGCCGCTAAAATCCCTTTTTGTTGTAGTTCTTATAAATAGCTTTTATATTTTTCCTAAAGCATGCAGGTTCTATACTGAATGATAATCGAAACATCTAGAACATTCGATCGAAGAGTTTAAAAAGACATGTTGGTGATTTTTTTCAAGAAACGGTAAGTGGCTTGTGCCTCTGCATTCTTCTTCATGTATGCGGGATTGGCCCGTTGTGGTGATACTAATCTTGACACGTTGAATTTGATAGTTAATGTTACTTTTGCTTTCTTGGTTTCTCAAGAACTGGTAGCGAACAATCAAATCACTAGATTCACACTTAACCTAAACTATTTTTTACTTTTGCTTTCTTGGTATCAATTATATGTTCAGAAGTAATGCAGAGTGCCAATTGCATTTTTCTTCATTAATTATAAGATTGTGTTGCTTACAGAAGTATATTCAAGTGTGAAAGTACGGATCATAGCAAGATGTTTACCTGGAACTGGAAAGTGATAATAGAAGTCGGGCTTCCTAGAAGTTTCATTGAGTATCTACACTCCAAAGGTAATTCTTTTCACTTGGTTTAAAGCGCTTCAATGTCTATCTTTTACCATTGCATATTTCTTTTTGGGTATTTGCTTCAACTAAGAAATTGTTAATCTTTGAGAGTAGAGAAGAACCGGAGTAAATTACGACCTTCAATGGTTACTCAACAAGCACAATAGTTGTTCAAGTGATTCAATGGAGGATGGCTGGAAAGCAACAATTTAAATAGAGAGAATGACTAATAGTTTTCTTAATTTATTTGCTTTTAATAGTGATGAGAGTTGCGAGCTTTAGGCTTCACTTAGCCTCTTTTTGAAGTTGATTGGATACATCAACTAATAGGTCTGACTAGAATTTTGTTGGTAATTTTTTCAATTTATTGTGTGTTGTAATTTTGGGTGTTATCAGAAAAAACTGTTGCACATAGTTGAGGCAACGTCCACATAAGCAACGGTTTCAAAACCGTTGCCGAAAGATATGGCTACGGTTTTTTGACTTTACACAACGGTTTCAAGTGTTGCATTGGGGTCAAAATGTTGAAGTGAACCTTCTATTTACCAAAAAAATTAAAGAGAACCTTCTCTCAAAGTTAAAAAAAAAGAGAACCTTCTCTCCGTGTCTTATTAATTTAGAGTTGTCGATTTTGGCTCAGCCCTGTGGGCAGGCTCAGTTGGCCCGATTTTTATGTTGAGCCGGGCTCTAAAAATAAAGGCCAAATCAACGATATGGTTTTTTGGCCCGGCCTGATGGACCCTATGATATAACTGGGTCGAGCTGGCCTATTCCTTTTTTATTATTGTTTTTAAAGTTTTTCTGTCTAGTTTGTTTTTAGGGTGGTGATTTTTCTACCTCCACATTTAGGCACTATAACCACACACCTTATTTTATTCCCATTTTTCCCCTTAGCAAAAATGCAAAACGGATTTATCATTTTAATAGATAAATCCAGTTTGCAATTTTTATAATCGGATTTATATATTAAAAAGATAAATCTGCTTTGTTAAAAAATGTTGAGAAACAGATTTATCATTTTAATAGATAAATCCGATTTGCATTTTTTAAAATCATATTTATCTATTAAAATAATAAATCTGTTTTGTGTTAAATTGTAACACTTATTTTATTTGATTATTTAATAGAAAGATGTTGTTCGCTAGCTCAGTAATTTATAACCCATTGTAATTCTCCCAGGTTTTCCCAAATATGTGCTTACTAACTGTTTTTCTCCATTAACTTTCCCATGAAGTGCTTTGTTAGAAAGAATCTCACTAGTTTTGTAATCTGTTTTGCAGAGGCTCAGAAGCTTCAAATCTCTCATCTTTAGGAACTTCAACTATGCCCGAGCTTTCTCTTTTTGTTGACCTATCTGTAGATTCCTCTATTGACCCAAACCAAAACCGTACTAAGAAGCCAAGCGAATCAACAAAACAGGTACCCCACACCATAATGAACTACAAAGCATAAAAAGAAACACACCTCAGAACTGAAACAAAGATCAATCGAAGAAATAGGAGCGCAAACCATTCATTGACACACCATAGACTCTTACTCATACTCACACACACTCATCCAGACAGTGACCTAAAGAACCATTCCTAAACCTTGGTTAACTACCTAAAACCCTAGTAGCAAACCCTTGTAGTACCTTAGCTTATCATTTCTTTTATCATTGAGTCAGATTGTTGTACGAAAATTGTATCATAATTCTTGATATATGAATGCTCAAATAAAAAAGGACTGCGAATTTTCCTTCTAAGTTGATTCTTAGATCAAAATTTATATAATGAGGCATTTTAGTATCATTTGAGTACTCTAGTCAAACTTTGACTCGAATAACATTTAAAATTGATTCTAACAATGCATAAAAGCAATATGTGATTGACCATCATCGGTTGAGCGCGTGCATACCGTCTAGTATATTCATAATTAACTATTAATTATTTGTTAGAAAAATAATTGGGACTATAACAAGACCTAATTTATTTCTTTAAATTTATTTTATGTCTCTTTGATTAAAGATGCGTTATTTTACTCTTGATCAAAAGATAACTTGGAATGGTTTGTTTCTTTTTCATGTGAGAGGGACATGGTAATACAGTTTTATGGTTTGGTGATTTAAATGTGAGGATCTTGTTGGATTATTTTAAGAACGTGAAATTTTAGATTGTTATGACTCTCAGATATCAAAAATTTGTAACTTATTATTCTTTGATTTGGTACATATTTGATTTGATGTTTTGAAAATATATTGTGAAAGTATCTATATGTAGTATCTATATGTCCTATTCTTTGTTGATATTTCTCTGAGTATGAATTGATGACTTTTGGATTTTCAACGGCTTTAAGGGTAGACTTTGTTAGAACTCTGCATGCTAACAAGAAAATGTATTAGTCTTGGTGCACCATGATTTACCTATGAGGCGGGGAGCCTATTATTGATATTTCGAGGCTGGGAGCCTATTACTCGATTACTTGATTAAATTATTTTTTGTTGAATGATTTAAAAAAATTATCGTGTGCCGCTTGTTATTTTCTTCATTATTTTCTCATTGAGTGGTGACTCACCTCGTCTCTCTTATATGTTTCATTTTCCCAGACTCGTGCCAAACGAACACTCCAGCAGGATTTTAGTGTCTTACTTCTAGGTGATGATCCCTTTTGAATCTAGAGAGATGTTAGTGATGTTATGTAAATTTTCTATTGGTGTCCTTATGGCTTTAACCTGAAAAACTCTGTAGTGGCTCTATTACATTATTATGTTGTCTGTTAGTTGTTAGATGTTACTATGTTGGCCTCTGTGAGGACCTATTTTGGTTGGTATTTTGTTTTATGACTATACAGGTGTATATGATATTTTGGGATGTCATAGCTTAGAGGAGGTTCTGCCGAAATTTCGGTAAACATATATTTGAAGTAAAGATAAGTAAATAATATAGATAACATCGAGTTTGGGAAAGGCTTGAAAGACTTAGGCGATGGTTTGCGCGCCGGTCATTGTCCAATTCTGGTTGTAACACTAGTGTTTGATAAATTTATCCTTAATTATTGTTTTGTATCTAAACTGTTAGTACTTTTGATGTTTTCCAATGAAAATTGGTTTGCTGCAAACAAAATTACTCTTTATATTCGGGTCCCTTATAAAATTTAGGTTACCTCCGCCGTTGCACCCTCGCATAAGGCTTCATCAAAGATGTTTTATCTGACTTCATATTTTAGGTTAAATTACTGATAAAGTGCTTTAAATTAATTTAAATTTTCAAATATGTCCTATTTTGCTGGTATGTCCATGACGAGTCTATTTTACTGATTTTTGTGGTATTAACTGGGTATCCTCTGCGCACAACTGCAAAGACTAATCCCTCGAGTCAGGTAGGATCATAAAGGGCGGCAAAGCTCTGCCTCAAGAGATTTAACAATGCTGCATGCCCAAGTCTAGTCTATTTTGCTGATGTGATTATATATAGAGAGAGATGTGGTGTAATAGAAGAACTGCATGCATTCTTGTAATATAAATAAACATGATTCTAAGTTTAAACGTGGCACTTAGCATGCCAACAACATTATTTGTCGACTAGCTAGAACCTCTCATATTACTAATAATGCCAATCCCGACTCTATAAATATATATATATATATATATATATATATATATATATATATATATATTTGAACACAAGGCAATTATTGTAAGAAAATTATATAATTACTGTAACTAAAGTGAAAATATAAAGATAGAAAGTAGAATAATTATAAAAATATAGACATGTATTATAAGACTTAGTATTCGAGAAATATAATGTTAGAATTATAAAATCTGAACTTAATATTATTTCACATTCAACTGAGTGTATATAGAGAATATACAATATGTAGGCTACCAGACCAACTATCAACAAAAGAGCTATCGGACTAACTATTAACAAAAGAGCTACCGGACTAAGTCTAACTAACTAACTAGACTAAATATACACATCAGCAAAAATGATTTATTAAAATAGGAAAATATAGCTAACACCGCCCTCATGCTGGACTGTAAATGTTTTGCATGTTCAGCTTTAAAAAGAAGCAGGCTGAAGGGGTTTGATGTCGATGTCAGCAAGCTGGGCTGCAGTAGGAATGGGCATGAGATAATTATGACATCTTGGACCTTGTCATGAACCATGTGATACTCGAGTTCAATAGTTCACTCATGGAATGTGGGAGTCTGAACTATCTGAATGGCAGACCTGTTGTCACAATATAGAGAAACCAAATCTGTGTGAAGGACATGTAAATCTGTCAAGAGGTATAGAAGCCATGGGATCTCACAAGCAGTGGAAGCAAGGGCTTGATACTCAACCTCGGAGGAGGACTTAGAGACCGTACTCTGCTTCTTGGACTTCCAGGAAATAGGGAGGTACCAAGAGATATACAAAAACATGTGACTGAGCATCTAGTATCAGGACAAGAGGCTCAGTCCGAATCTCTAAAACCTTTAATTTTCAAATCAGAGTCAGGCAAAAAAGAGATCAGAACCAGGTTTCCCCTTAATGTACCTGAGGATATGAAGAGCAGCATCCATGTGGGCTTGCCGAGAAGCGGAGATGAATTGGCTAAGCTTATGAACAGCAAAGTAGATGTCCAGCCTGGTGTTAGAAGGGTCATCCAAAAGTGTGCTACCGGTAGCAGAGAGCTTGAGGCCAGGGGTATAGGTGTAAAAAGCGGTTTGCAAGCAAGTAGGCCTGCATTGGAGAGAAGTTCAAGGGCTTATTTCTGTTGTGAGAGGATGATGCCTTGAGTAGACCGTGCTACCTCTAAGCCGAGGAAAAACTTCAGAAGCCCCAAGTCCTTGATCCTAAAGATTGCATCAAGAGAAAGCTTGACTGACTGGATTTCAGCTAAGTGTTACCTGTGAGAACGATGTCGTCAACATATATGAAGAGCACAGTGACTTGTGAACCAGTGGTTTTGAACATGAGAGAGTAATCTGATTTGGATTGTACAAATCTAAAGGAGGTGAGGTGAGAAACCAATTTGAAATTCCATTGCCTACTGGATTGTTTCAACCCATAGAGAGATTTGTGAAGTTTGTAAACCTGATTAGGAACCCGAATATAGACCTCTTCATGCAAGTCTCCATGAAGGAATGCTTTATTAACATCCAACTGATGTAGATGCCAATTGCAAGCTGCTGCAAGTGCCAATACCAGTCTCACAGTGGTAATTTTAACAATCCGAGAGAAGGTTTCGGAGTAGTCAACACCATCAAGTTGTGTCTTATAGACCCATTTGCATCCAATAGGTTTCTTACCAGGAGGTAGTTGATTGATAGTCCATGTGTGGTTTTCCTCTAAGGCCTGAATTTCTTTGTTCATGGCTTCCTTCCGACAATCATGCTTAACAGCTTGAGCGTATGAGGAAAGCTCAACAAGGCTAGATAGCTGAAACAAAGGTTTTGTGGGAGAGAGACACATGATCATATGACAAAAAATGAGAGAGAAAAGTGATACGTGAGGACGCGTTGGCAACATTAGTTGAATGGACTGAGTTACAATGATATACTTGAAGGTAATTGGGGGTAGTACGAGTTCGAGTAGACTATCTAGGAGGAGGGGGATGTATAGTAGGGGAGGGGGCAATAGGTGAGGCCATGGGAGGGGGAGAGGGAGATAGAGAGGTAGTTTGTGAAGGGTAATCTGATTCTGTGGAAGGATTAGTGTGTGGAGAGTGTAGAGGGTGAAGGTAGGAGAAGGTCCGTAACATTGGGTAAGAGTATTGGAGGGGAAGATGAGGGAATTGAGTTGAAGATCGGGGTAGAGGAGTGAGGGGTGGCAAAAGGGAATATGTTATCACAAAAGGAAATGTGTCTAGAGTAAAAAGTTTCATGGTTGTGCAAGTCATAGAGGAGATAACCTTTGACTCCAATGGTATGGCCAATATGGACACATTTGCAGGCCCTAGGTTGAAATTTGGTCTGGTGAGCAACATGAGTAGTAGCATAACATAGGGAACCAAACACCCGAAGGAATGACAGGTCGGGAGAGATGTTATGTAATAGATAGGAAGGGGATTGGTTGTTTAGGGAGTGGGATGGCCAATATGGACACTTTTGCAGGCCCTAGGTTGAAATTTGGTCTGGTGAGCAACATGAGTAGTAGCATAACATAGGGAACCAAACACCCGAAGGAATGAGAGGTCGGGAGAGATGTTATGTAATAGATAGGAAGGGAATTGGTTGTTTAGGGAGTGGGAGGGAAGGAGGTTTATTATGTGGACAGCTTGGGAAACAGCAAATTCCCAAAAAGGAAGAGGTAATTTTGATTGAAACATGAGGGATCTGGCTACATTTAGGATATGTTGGTGTTTTCGTTCAACCACTCCATTTTGTTGAGGAGTTTAGGTACAAGAATGTTGGTGTATGATGCCTTTTGAATGGTAGTAGTCGGGTATGTGGAATTCCAGACTATTGTCATACCTGACAGTTTTAACACTAATGCCAAATTGAGTGTGGATCATGGTGATGAGGTTTGTGGGTGTTGTCGGTTTTGTTCGTGGTTGTTGATATTGCTCGTTTTATCTGTTCCTGGTTTTGCTTCTAATTTGTTGGTTTGTGGGTTATTTCATTTGTCGTTGGTTGGTTCTGATTGGTTGCTACAGCAACGAGTTTGTTGCTTCTGATTTTTTTCTACATCAAAAGTGATCTCATATCTCTAGGTAATAAACTTTGCACTCATTGCAACTGCACCAATCACACTATTGATACGTGTTTCATCAAGAACGTTACCCTCCGGGAATCACCTCAGATCAACAGCAATATGTGTTAAGCTTAGTGCACCATTATTTATCTATGAGCCTATTATTTATACTTATCGGCGGGGAGTCTATTTTAGTTCTATATAACTATTACCCCTTATTATCATTATTATAATTTGATTTTATACGAATTACTTGATTACTTGATTAAACTATTTTTTTGTTGGATGATTTAATAAAATTCTCGTGTTGATAACTCTTATTTACAAGCGTTCTTTAAATTCTTTAGGCTTAAATTAATACCAATTCTTAAGTAGTTATGGTGATGAATATGTAAATATGTGCTAAGAAATGCTAATAAGGGGTTAGGAACTGATATGTGATAAATTGACACTTTTAGTGCCATTTTGTTATTTTTAATGCGTTTATTCAATGTTGTGCAGCATTTGACGGTATAGCATTGCATCCTGCGTGAGCGAGAGAGAGAAAAAAAGTCACTACAATATTTAGACCCTATGGCAACGCCTAAAATTTCAGTCCCCAAAAAACCGTTGCCTTAGCCAACAATGGCAACGGTTTTTTGAACCCGATGCTGATTCATTTTTTTAAACTTTTTTTACTGGCAACGGCTGGAAACCGTTCCCATAAGGTGTACGGTAACGGTTTTTAATTTAAGCTTTAGCCAACGGTTCATAAACGTTGTCATAGAGACAATTTAAAAAAAAAAACTGGGCATTAAATAGTAGCGCGTTTTCTAATACCGACAATTTTTGGTGCCAAACCAAAAAAAATTCAATCCAAAAATAAACTTAAACTAAAAAAATCAAAAACCAAAAACACTCTCAGTTCTAAATCACCCTCAGTCCGAAAAAACCAAAAACACTAAACTCAGTGTTTTCTGATTCTTCTTCTCAGCGAACCCTAAATCACTACTCTCTCGATCAGAAGCGTATACGGCGTGAAGATCAGAAGCGTGAATGCAAGAACAAAACCTTGAAAACCAGATTCGTAGGATTATATAATCGGAAAATCAAAAGCTCTCTCGAAGCTCTCTCGCACTATTATATAATCGGAAAACCCTAAGCTTGTTGAATGGGTCGCAACATAGGTCCACATCGATGAAGAAAACCCTATGCTTGTTGAATCTGAAAAAAGCTTTGCAAATCGCTCTTCAATTTCTTCTATCACCTTCAATTTTAGGTTCTGCAACAGATTCGTTTGATAGAGGAGGCCTAGCGGTTTTCTGAATCGATCTGTTCTGCAACAATTTCAACGATACAGCACTCCAACAGGTTAGGGTTCTTTACATTGCTTGAGATTGGCTTTTATTGGATGATTTTTGGTTGCTAGTTAGATTTATGTTTCTGTTGCTAATCTTGCATTTCAATATAATCTTGCGAGAGAGCTTCGAGAGAGCTTGCATTCACCACTTTCTCAGATTAACTGTAAGCTCTCTCTCTCTTTCTCCCCCCTAACTTTAATCAGTCTTGTAAATTGGGGATTGGAGTTATCCCACTAATTTCATTTGTTTCCCCTCTGGTGCATGTACTCATGCATTCATATTAACAAATAACATAATTATATGTGGGGTCATGGAATATATGATTTATTAGATTTCTTCTTTTTATAGTTGTAGCTGAAGGTATTATTTATTACACATGTGAAGCTAGGAAACATTACCTAATTGTGTAATCAGTGTAAGGATTAATTACACATGTGAACTAGCTACGAGATTATTTGTAGTGCTCTTGAGGAATTAAATTTAATGAGTTACTGTATTTTCTACCTTGTTATAATAAGAATGTTGACACAGGAGCTGTCATACTGATTTTGAAATTATTTTATCCATAGTTTTTTCCAATTGAATTTGACGGGTTCAGCACTGGAAAGTCCTGCCAAGGATTTTGGATGACATGACCTAGGATACATCCATTCAGCAGTTATGACAGGTCTTAAGCCTTCAAGTACCTTCTCCTACAGATATGGAAGGTATGAACTTCATGGAATATGTTTTTGATACATCTAAGTTGGTCAAGCTTCGGAAGTAATAACTGCTAGGACATATTTTAACTTCTTATATTCCATGTATCGTTATAATGTATCTGCATTTTGTCTTGGAATTCCATATTAAGAATTGTTTTTATGTAGAGAAATGAAAGGTTGTTTTACAAGCTTCTAATTGATCATGTTGAGGAGTTGCTCCCAGTTGTTTCCAACTGCTGGTGAAGCTTACCAGAAATGTAGGAGCATCTTCAATTGCATCCTCGGGGTCTTTATATCACCTGGTAAGAGAAGTAAGTTTCAGTTGAATTGCTCCTTTATCCTCCAAAAATCATTTGTCTGTGTACTTATAGGTTGAATTTGGATATACTGTGTGTCTGTTATTGGTCTCAAAGTAATTGTTCCATTATCTCTTTGGCGGGTTTTAAAGGGGGAGGATTCTTTAAGTACTTAGGAATTGGCCTGAGAAGACATTCAAGTCATTGTTGTAACTGATGGAGAGCGGATCTTGGGTCTGGAGGATCTTGGCTGTCAAGTAATTTTTTTTTTGAACTTGTTTACACATATTATATATGAAAAATTATATTCAAATGATCTAATGCTGTAGTTTCTACTTTGGTAACAATGCTGTGTTCTCAGGGAATGGGAATACCAATGGGAGAACTTTCTTTGTACACGACACTTGGTGGAGTTCACCCTTCTTGTGTAAGTGTTTTTGGTCTACTATGTCACAAACTTCTCGTTATTCGTTACGTTTTAAAATCACCATTTTGCAAAAGGGTTACAATATCTAATTACTTACGTATGGCAGCCTAATCCCTTTACTTACTGTTACTGTTTGAAGAAGAGAAAGGCTTGTGAGAGTGAGAATAAGTGTGTAGCATCAGTTGAAATAACTGATAAGTTAATTGCTGGAGTTTCAGACTATGTAAGCAAGCCAACCATGTATCAAGTTGGTGTGATAATGGAATCAAAGGGTAAGCATAGCAGTTGATATTGCAAATGGTCTGCAATACATGCATGAACACACACAAGCAAGTATAGTTCATAGGGACATCACAATATGCAATGATTATTATGATTATTTTTAAAGTTCTAGCAATTAATATTTATATGCTGTTGAAATAATGTTTGTAGCGTTAAACTGTTTCTCTTCTATGATTATACAAACTACAAATTCCTTAGTTTTTTACTATTATATATACCAATTTTATTTTGAAATGGTGCTATATGCAATCTCATGTCTTTGTTTGGCATTTGTAGTGGTGCAGATCCTTCATGATTCTGGCTTGCACATGAAACATCATTTTTGAGATAGCATGCCACGTTTTGGACGAAAACTCTAATATTCTCCTATATAGTAAGTCCAACTTTACTAAGCATCTATGTTTTCACCTTACTATATTCTACTATATTTATTCTTTGAACTTCTCACAAATGTTGATTACTTTGAGATCCAGTTAGTGAATAGTGATACATGTTTATATTTTCACTCTCCTTATATCTTTTTGTATAGGTTGTTGGAACTCCTTATTACATTTGGTCATTATGCTAATTAACATAAGTTCAGTGGATATTTCATTTTGCCATATCATATATAAATGTTTCTTATTTTGTGATACTATCAAGTACGCATAGTTCATTTCATTTTGTGTGTGGTCTTATTTATCATTTTGTGTTCATGGTGTAGTGTCACTGACTCACTGTCAACCACAACACAAAGGAAGAGCCAGAGGAAGTGGAACAGGGACTTCTGCAAGAAAAAAATTGAGAAGACTATAAATTTTAGTTGGTGGTGTTTTAGTCATGTCAAATTAGTTATAGATTGTTACTTAGGTAAAAAATTGTTACTGATGCCTTATTTTCGATTTTAATTGATTGAAATATACATTTCCATTTTAATTTATTGATTGAACTATAATTATCTGTATACTGATGCCTTATTTTCGATTTTAATTGATTGAAATATACATTTCCATTAGATCATACTAATTTGTTTCCAAATCTATAAAAAAAATTATTTTTTTATTACCAACGGCAACAGTTGTAAAGCGTAGGATATGTTAATGACAGGCAACAGTTTTAGCATGGGCAACGGTTAAAACGTGTTGCCCTTTATGGCAACGGTTTTAGCATGGGCAACGGTTAAAACGTGTTGCCCTTTATGGCAACGGTTTCTAATTGTTGTCATAACTGGCAACGCTTATTGACCGTTGCCATAGCGTGGAAAACAAAACCGTTGCGTTTCAGTTATCAATGGCAACGGTTTACGGTATGCGTTGCCTTTGGGCACAAAAAACCGTTGCCTTTAGTTTTGGCAACGCCCGGAGAAACAACGGTTTTAAAACCGTTGCCAATGGGTAAGGCAACGGTTTTTCAGATTTGCGGAACGGTTTTCGAGCGTTGTTGTAGGGTCAAAATGTTGTAGTGAGTACAATTTTGGAGCTCAGACTTTATGTCATTTCAGCCCATATTTATAGGATATTTTTGCTGCTGAAGTCACCAACTAAAAGACTTTATAGGGACACTTGTTTACTTGCATATGGAGACTACATTTGGTTGGTGGCTTGTCAAATCACCTTTTTGAGCAAGTTGACTTTATCTTTTGCAAAGGGTCTTCTTCTCCAGCACACTTAATACTTGTTGGTTCAGTAGGAGGGAGTTTTTGACACATTCTCCCCTCAATTTTTCGTTCATGGGACAAATTTGTGCAAAGGAGTTTGAGTAGTGTAACTTATATGCTATTATGCTTCTTTTGTATTTTCAGTTATATGAACATGGTTCCCATCATAGTTTGTATTTCCTTGTTGATGCTCATCATGAGCTAAGCCTTTTGTAGTTGGATGCTTGTAGCTTTGTAATGACTTTTTAGTAGTTCAAATGTGCTGTTTTTATATTTGCATTTTAATCCTTGTGTGAAACTTCTTTCAAACTTATTTTACAACTAATCAACTAAAACATAAGTGAATATATAGGTTCAGACATGGTCTATAAATCAAACTCAAGGGTTAATGTGGATGAGTGGTTGTTTTAACGACACTTAGAACAACCCATGCTTAAATCAAGACATAGGAAAGCATAGTTCATAGGGTGAATACTGTGGAAGCTTAATATACAGGGAGGGGTGAACCTATTTAGAGCTTAGACATAAGCCCTTGTGATAAACTACAATTTAGTGCATTTTTAGTGATATTTTTGGAGCAATTATTACCCATTTTATAAATTGTTGGCTAAATTTGCTCTATATTTTGTAGGAAAGAATGAAAGATAAAAATGCAAATAATATATATTATTGATGAGGGAGAAGGTAAGAGTAGGAGAAGGTCAGTAACATTGTCTAAGAGTATTGGAGGGGAAGATGAGGGAATTGAGCTGAAGATCGGGGTAGAGGAGCGAGGGGTGGAAAAAGGGAAGATGTTCTAATAAAAGGAAATGTGTCTAGAGTAAAAAATTTCATATGGTTGTGCAAGTCATAGAGTAGATAACCTTTGACTCCAATGGTATGGCCAATGTGGACACATTTGCAGACCCTAGGTTGAAATTTGGTCTGGTGAGCAACATGAGTAGTAGCATAACATAAGGAACCAAACACCCAAAGGAATGAGAGGTCGGGAGAGATGTTATGTAATAGATAGGAAGGGGATTGGTTGTTTAGGGAGTGGGAGGGAAGGAGGTTTATTATGTGGACAGCTTGGGAAACAGCAAATTCCCAAAACGGAAGAGGTAATTTTGATTGAAACATGAGGGATCTGGCTACATTTAGGATATGTTGGTGTTTTCGTTCAACCACTCCATTTTGTTGTGGATTTTAGGAACAAGAATGCTGGTGTATGATGCCTTTTGAATGGTAGTAGTCGGGTTTGTGGAATTCCAGACTATTGTCAGACCTGACAGTTTTAACACTAATGCCAAATTGAGTGTGGATCATGGTGATGAGGTTTGTGGGTGTTGTCGGTTTTGTTCGTGGGTGTTGATATTGCTCGTTTTATCTGTTTCTAGTTTTGCTTCTAATTTGTTGGTTTGTGGGTTATTTCATTTGTCGTTGGTTGGTTCTGATTGGTTGCTACAGCAACGAGTTTGTTGCTTCAGATTGTTTTCTACATCAAAAGTGATCTCATATCTCCAGGTAATAAACTTTGCACTCATTGCAACTGCACCAATCACACTATTGATACGTGTTTCATCAAGAACGGTTATCCTCCGGTTTTCAAGTATCGGAAGGCAATAACTAATCATACAGCTTCTTCCTCTTGAGGCTTCACAAAAGCTCAGATTCAGAGTCTGTTGTCCTTGCTTCCTTCCTTTGCGCCAACTACTAACACCACTATATCCTTAGCTAGTGCACAACATCTTGCACCTTTCTTTCCCTATGGCTTATAGACTCTGGTGTGATGGATCATATAGCATCCTCTTTATATTTTTTTTGCCACTTATAAAGCAATCAGGCCAGTATTAGTGTCTCTTCCTAATGGTACTAAGTCAATTTCCTGATACAGCGGTACTTTCTTTCTAACACCTGACCTTATATTGTATGATGTTCTTTACCTTCCTGATTTTTCCTCACAGTTATTGAAAGTTTCATAGAGAAGGATTTTAATTTCCCCATCTAAATAATTTGTCGCTAAACCCTCGTAAACGCAAAACCTGTTTTGTGGAAAAATTCTGTAACCCCCACTCAGCTTTTCTATGACGCGACTTCCCTTCCTTTATAAAACGCTAAACTTGTTTCTTTCACATGCTCAACAAAACCTAACTTTGCCTCTCTCTCTCTCTCTCTCTCTCTCTCTCTCTCTCTCTCTCACACACACACACAACCCTGTAGAAAAAAATCTTTGTTGCCCTCTTTGCTCTGGCGGTGGCTACCACAATCCTTGCTATTCGCACAACTCTCTCTCTCTCTCTCTCTTCTGCTGGAGCTCCCCTTGTTCCCTGTATCCCTCCCTCTAGTTTTTTCTTGTTGCCCTCTCATGTATTTCTCGTATTTTTAATTGTTTTGGTTTTGAATCATCTTGTTTTTTATGAACTTTTTGTTACAGTCAAGATTTGAAGAAGAAAGGGAAGGCTTGCGTTGGCAACGACTTGTTTGAATTTGATATACAAGGTAACACATTATCTTCAAATTGGGTTGTATGGGATTTGGGTTTTTTGAGAAAGGGATTATTTCATAACTTGGTCACTGATAATGAAATGATTAGCTCATGAAAAAAAAGATTAGGGTTTTTCTGTTATTTTGTGGGATTCAGGTATTTTTACGAAGGAGATTATTTGATAACTAGGTCACTGCTATTCTGAAGGGGATTACTTTTGTGTTCTTCTGCTGCATAATTCATGTTCTCTTGTGGTGCTTAATTTTATTTTTTCTGTATTATTTCATAATTTGTAGTTTCACTCCATGTTGAGTTCAAACAAATAACTTTATATATACTTCCTTTCTAAACAATATCTATTTAATTTCTTACTTCCAGTGTCTAATATTCTTAATGTCTAATGTTAGTAGTTAATTTCTAACTAACTAAACAGGTGTTGAGTTCAGTAAGTAGTTCATAATAAGAGTAACTAGACCCTGAATTGATGTCATCTTTAAAAGCAAGGGATAATACTAGTGTATATTATTGTTAGTGGCATGTAAAGAACCAAACGGTTTAGATGCTCCATACATACTAGCATCATGAAACGAGTAATTTCAAAATCAATCTTTTCACTTGGCAAGACTACACTAGATTAACCATTTATTCACCAATGCTATGGGGATGAAGGACCTAGAACCAACATGTATTAAATTCTATTAGCTTTTGTCTGTTATTGATTTTAACCACAAGAATTGGTGTTGTATTGACTATTTATCCTTGACTAGTGGTAATGAAGTTTGTTGTTGCGTTCCTGTTCAATTTCATTAAGTTACTTTATCATCTTTTTGTTAATCATCTTTTTGTTACAGTCATGATTCACAGAATTGAAGGAAAGGTTGTGTTAGAAAGATAGTATCGCTGTATGAGGAAATTGTCTTAGTACCATTAGGAAGAGACACTAATACTGGCCTGATCGCTTTATAAGTGGCAAAAAAATATGAAGAGGATGCTATATGATCCATCACACCAGAGTCTATAAGCCATAGGGAAAGACAGCTACCGGAACCCGTGAAGTATGGTGCAAGATGTTGTGCACTAGCTAAGGAATAGTGGCATTAGTAGTTGGCGCAAAGGAAGGAAGCAAGGACAACAGACTCTGAATCTGAGCTTTTGTGAAGCCTTAAGAGGAAGAAGCAGTATGGTTGGTTACTGCCTTCCGATACTTGAAACCCGGAGGATAACCTTTCTTGATGAAACACGTATCAATAGTGTGATTGGTGCAGTTGCAATGAGTGCAAAGTTTATTACCTGGAGATATGAGATCACTTTTGATGTAGAAAAAAATCAGAAGCAACAAACTCGTTGCTGTAGCAACCAATCAAAACCAATCAACGACAAATGAAATAACCCACAAACCAACAAATTAGAAGCAAAACCAGGAACAGATAAAACGAGCAATATCAACACCCACGAACAAAACCGACAACACCCATAAACCTCATCACCATGATCCACAGATGTATATTCCAAATGCTAACTTGCTTAAACATAAAAAGTACAAGCTCTTAAAGTAGGCCACATTTACGAGAATTTCTAGTTACATTTATATATAGCAATCTGGATATTTACTCTCCAATATGTTTTTTCCAATTCATAGCTGTTACTAGATTGTCGTGGAGTCCCCTAATATTTAAAGTAGGCCACATTTACGAGAATTTCTAGTTACATTTATATATAGCAATCTGGATATTTACTCTCCAATATGTTTTTTCCAATTCATAGCTGTTACTAGATTCAAATAGACATTGATGATCATATTTGTATATTCAAATAGACACTCGCATTCAAATAGACATTAATGATCGTATTTGTAGGTTTATTAATAAATTCAACAGACACAAATAAAGAGAAAGAGGAAAATTGTGTCACCTTGGCTTTGAAGATGGAAGAAGTCACTACCAACACAACCTTTCCTTCAATTCTGTGAATCATGACTGTAACAAAAAGATGATTAACAAAAAGATGATAAAGTAACTTAATGAAATTGAACAGGAACGCAACAACAAACTTCATTACCACTAGTCAAGGATAAATAGTCAATACAACACCAATTCTTGTGGTTAAAATCAATAACAGACAAAAGCTAATAGAATTTAATACATGTTGGTTCTAGGTCCTTCATCCCCATAGCATTGGTTTAATGACTATTTAATCTGATTAATATTTAAAACATATACATATTTCTTATTGATAATCTACTATCTATCTTTTACTATCTACTATAATCTACTAATCAACTCAAATAATCAATTGAAACTATGAGATAACTGCACTGCTATATAAAAAAAATACGAGATAATTGTAGTGATACATAGAAAAACACGGGATTAATATTTGCTATTGATAATTATAATTTTTGAAGACTACTATAAACCTACTATCTAAAAAACAAGAAGGTTTAATGACTACTTAAACTGATTAAATTTAAAACACGGGATAAATATTTCTTATTGATAGTCTACTATCTATCTTTTACTATCTACTATAATCTACTAATCAACTCAAATAATCAATTGAAACTATGAGATGACTGCACTGATAGATAGAAAAACACAGGATAACTACACTGATATATCAAAAAATACGGGGATAACTACTGTGATATATATAAAAACACGAGATATATAGCTGCACTGATATATAAAAAACACTACATTGATATAAAACTCACAGGATAAATGATCAGATTTTTTTAAATGATACTTTTACATTTTGAGATTTTAATATTTATCTATTTTTTATTTGAAACTCCTTTTTTATTTACTTTAAATTTACCTTTATTTTCACAGGATAATGTTCAGACTATTTAAATACTGTGTAATTCATTCATAAAAAGAACACGACAGTACCCGTGCGTATGCACGGGTATCCTACTAGTTTGCTTTTGAAAGAACAAGAATGTGGCCCAAACCGTGGAGAAAGGAAAGCTCATGGCCAATTGAATTGAAGGAAGCACGTGATCATCAGGAGAAGTGAAAAACAATGATGCATGATTGATGACTTGATGAGAACGAAAAGAGGCAACCCTAGGAAGAAAAAAGAAAGGACGCAAGTAATAGAAGGAGCCGTACATGAGACACAAAAAGTGGCACAACACACAGTAGGCGGTGTGTTGTGGAGAGCTCTGGAGCAAAAAAAGGAGATTGAAGACTTAGACTAGGAATTTCTCTATTTACCCGGTTATTCTTATCTTTGTATTGCATGAACTTTATTTCTATTTTATTGTTCTTGATACCTATGGATACCTAAATCCTCTTCTAGGGTCGTAAGTGGATCTTGCATGTTTAGAGACCTTTTTACGTTCTAATTTAATATTTGAATTCCTATTTTTATTCTAATTAACATTTTCCTATTGATTTAATCACATACTAGGATTGATCACACTTTGCAAGTTCATAACCAATTAGATGATCAGCGATCGTACTGTAATTAGTTGGTGGACCTATAGGATAATTGGGGCTATAATTAATGCATGACCAAATTTTAATTTAGTCTTCCAATCATTCAACCTTTTTGCTCTTTATGCTTTTCTGGAGTTTAAATTCTTGCATGACCAAACAAGGGTTACTTTAGGAAAAAAAATATTAATCGCGAATGACCAAACGGATTAATGGCTTTAGTAAAGGGAATTGTAATCAAATAAAATAAGGGAATTCAGGTAGAATTAGACATAGGGGAATCAAAGTTTGCAAGTGAAACCGTGATCCTAAACCTCTCTCCATTGAATTAATTTGTGCATTTTATTATTGTTATTTCTTTATTTTTTTATTTGTTCCATTACATTTCAAATATTCGTTCGTTTAAATAATAAATAATCTCGATTAGTTTGGTACTTGCTAATTAATCCCTATGAACACGATAATCTTTTATAGTACGTACTTCTGCGAAAGAGTACACTTGTTGCATTAAAAAACACATTTAGAGCAAGTGTAGCATATATAGGGAATGATGATGAAATGTGTAGCATATTTATCACTCACCGCAATTCATGAACTAATGATGAACTTCATTGAATGATACCAATTATGAACTTGTATCGTTGAGCATGAAATGAAATGGTTGAGTATTAGTCTGATGATTGAATGTGGTGATAACTGAGTCTACAATGCATGTAAATATACTTTGGTAATCAAGTTTAAATTGGAATATGAAATTGCTTGAGTTGATTATGATTGTATGTTATGTTGGATATTTTTGGTATTGATTGAGATTCTATAAAACATAAATTCCATGCAAATATGCATAAAATGAATTTCTGCAAAAAACCATATAAAGTAGGTTTAGTGTTTTGCATATCACTCCTTTAGGAGAACTCTATTTAGAATGATGTTTGTATTGTTGGAAACTAGACTCATTTTGCTTCAATTGTAGCACAAATTTCATGTAAATTGACTGAGTTTTCATATCTCAAAGCTTGTTACAAGTCGGATAACTTAAACTGCCCTCTTTTTAGAACTATCAGTACCGTTTGATTTAACAGTACCAAATGGGTCATTATTATGTGGAATAAAAATTATTTTCATAAACTAGACACCCTAAGCTTTTTACAGGGTTACCATTTGCTTGATTTGATTATTGTTTGGTATTTTAGTCAAATCGTCGAAGTTGACGTTTAAATGTTGAAAAATTCTGCACTGAGTTTTTTTTTCTTTGTGTAATGTGAAGGGATATGGTTAGGGTTGTTTATTTTTTTTACATGACATGAAATTGAGGTATATTGAACGTACTAGGAAAATGAGTTTGGCGCTTCTTAGAATGTGGTTTGGGCCTAACTCAACCCCACAAAACCGTCTTGTAAGGTGAGGATTGCCTCACACTTATAAACTTCTTTGAGACCATATCTCTAGTCTCTAGTCAATGTGGAACTTGGATTTTTCCCAATACACCCCCTCACGCCCAGTACTATTGGGCTTGGTGCGTGGATTATAATGGTGGGTGGTCCGAATGATCTAGGATAGGCTCTGATACCATCTTAGAATGTGGTTTAGGCCTAACTCAACCCCACAAAACAGGCTTGTAAGATGAGGATTGCCTCACACTTATAAACTTCTTTGAGACTATATCTCTAGTCAATGTGGGACTTGGGTTTTTCCCAATAGCGCTAAGTGTGAGAATGTGATGTATTGACATTTGTTATGATCGAATATGCCTTGATGTACAATTGACGCCTATGTTAGCATCTACTCCCTCCGTTCCTAATCTTTGGTACTTTTGACCTTTTATTTTTGTTCCTAAACAATGGTACTTTTAAAAACCCAATGTAATTCCTCCATCTTTTGAGTGCTAATGCTAATCCAATCCCACATTCCTCTTCATGCCTTTCTTTATGTAGTATTTGACAATAGTTCCTCAATTGTGTTGCAATGATATACTTATGAATAATTCTTATAACTTAACGTGAGGATGTTATAAATAATTGCTTAATCCTCCTTGTGATGAAAGGACTTAGTTTTAATTCATGGGTATGCATGTTTCTTTTAGATGAAAATGAGTTTGGCCCTAAGTGTGAGAACGTGATGTATTGACATTTGTTATGACTGAATATGCCTTGATGTACAATTGACGCCTATGTTAGCATCTATGAATTTTGATTATGAATAACATTAAAGGTTATGATATTAGTTAACGTTATTCCGCATCACGGTTGCTTGTCATGATTGAACGATGGATTATAATTGAATTATGGATATTTGCTGATCTTGGGAATATGTTTTTATTGTCATAACTTTTGATGTGTTCCTTGGATTTGGATCTTGTCTTCAACTCAATACGTTACATGTATGTAAATGTTATATACTGCTTTTTACCAATTAAAGATTGTGGTGTGCTACAATGTTTTATGAATTGCTGTTCTGACAATCGGACTGGGTATGACTGTTAAGGTTTTGATGTTAAGGTTCTTTACTTGTTTATACATATATTGAAATTCAAAAATCTGCTTCCACTATGATTGAGAAACGATATAGAAATATCCAAATATCCTTTTGCCCTATAATGTGTGTATATTTGATTTTCATCAAACAAATTTTTTGATGTGTACATATAGTACTTGCTAACTTACTGTTAGCCTGTAATTTCGACAGGCTTCATTAAAGATGGTCAATATGGCTTGATTTATATTTATTTCACAAAGACCATATATTTCGACAAAGAAAATGGTCATGCGCAAGGTAAACTCGACAAGTTTCCAGGGAAGCAAAAACAAGAGAGAGGAAAATCGACACAGGCTTTCGACAGACAGAAATCAGGGCAGTTATGCGTTGAAGACTAGCAGTTGGTCGAAGCGTGACAGAGCAGTTTCGGTCGAGAGTAGGAGCGGTTACTTGGCCGAAAGTAGGAGCAGTTACTTATTTTCAAATTGTTAGGCAGTTACCTAGTTCGAATTTCCCCCCCCTTTTTCCCTTGTATAAATAACTGTTTCTGAGAAGAAACAAAGGTCGCGAAAATCACAATACACACCATATTCCTGAAACTCTAACTTCCAAGCCAGAGCGAAAAACGAGTGGAAGAATCCCTGTATGTGATCGTGTACCATTTTTTATGATTCAATGCAATTTGTTCTTCTTTTCTTTACGATTCCTGCACCATTTACTGCTTCTTTTCTTTTCAATTCTGTTAATCATTTGCAAATCGTCCCCTTTTCTACATTTTCTGAAACAAAAACTTTTGCAATTCAAAGGCAATTGCTTTGAGATTTTTCTAGTTTGATCTCACAAACCTTCTAATAAAACTAGTGATTGTTTGCTAAAAACACCAGCAAACAAATTGGCACGCCCGGTGGGACTTTGCCTTTGATTTTGTTCATTCTCGTACTCTCTTATTTGTGTTCGCTGTTGTATGCACTTAAGAAGTGGTAAAATGGTTCGTTCTGGTACGAATAATGCATCTAGTTCCAACCCTGTGGTTTCACAAGGGCAAGGGACAACAATGGATTCTGCAAGCGTTAGCGCAGGACCATCATCGTCGATAACCGTTCCTTCATCATCAATGACTAATGTTGGTTCAACGCAGTCAGACATGACATCTCTGCCTATGTCTTTGCCGTTAAGTTCAGGGCTTCATAGCCCTTACATGGCAATGGGAAACGGTTTAGACCCACGTTTGAATAACGTGCATCTACCCCCATTTCCTTTGGGAATGTATGGCATGCCTACTGGAATGCCACATATTTCGACCTTTTCCCCTACACATGTCTCTTCTGAGAGCGTATTTGGTCGAAATCCCCCAGCATTAACCAATACGTCTTTGTTGGCCTTAAGACAGCAAGTAGATGAGAGTAATCACGATATGGTTAATATGCTTACCCAACAAATTGGTACAGTTTTCAATCCATTGATTCAAAATACCAATAACAGTTACCAAATGTTGGCAATTCAGATGAGTAGGATTGCAGACTTTTTTGGGGTTCCAGCGGTTAATAATAGGCACGTTCCTATTATTGCGGGTAATGCGTCGCCAGTTAACCCCCAAGAAGCAGTTGCAGTCGAAACGTCGACAGTTGTAGGCGAACTACAAGGGGCAGTAAACCACGTCCCTGAAGTAGTTTTGGTAAATAGACACCAGAACGCTGATGAAGTTGTTAGACAAGTGCAACAACACAATGTTGGCGCAGAAAACAATATAGCTACTTTAGTCGAAACAATTTTGGCGCAAAATGGCCTTAACATAGGTTTACAAAGGCCTAACTTCGTATCACCATTATGTGAATATGTATTACAAACTGAGTTACCAAGGGGATGGAAAGTTCCCAAGTTTACTAAGTTTGGTGGTGATACAAATGAGTCCACAGTCGAACACATTGCTCGTTTCTTGACTGAGGCTGGGGACTTAGCACAAAATGAAAATTTGAAGATGAAATGCTTTCCAAATTCTCTAACTAAAAATGCTTTCACTTGGTTCACGACCTTACCCCCCTGGTTCTATGTACACATGGGGGCAATTAGAAAAGGCATTCCATGCACAGTTTTACATGGGCCAGTCGAAAATTAGTCTTAAAGAATTGGCTAGTGTTCGGCGCAAAATGCCTGAAACTATTGATGATTACTTAAACAGATTTAGGCTGTTGAAATCTCGTTGCTTCACACAAGTCCCTGAACATGAGCTTGTCGAAATGGCTGCTGGTGGCCTTGATTACTCAATTAGAAAGAAATTAGACACATCTCATTTGCGAGATATGGCTCATTTGGCTGATAGAGTTCGACAAGTTGAAAGGCTTAGAGAGGAAAAATCTAGAGCGAATAGGTATCATAAAAAAGAAAAAGTGGCATATGTCGAAGAAGAATTTGACGTTACATATAGTAATGTCGAAGAGGAGGAGATAGACGTGGCTGAACTTAAGCCTGGTCCTCCTTATACCTGTAAATTATTAAGGCCTGCGAATGGGAATAACCCTGTAGAGCCTAAGAATGATAGATTTATGCCTAAGACTTATACTTTTGATGTTACTAAATGTGATGAAATTTTTGATCTTTTAGTAACTGATGGTCAAATATTAGTGCCTAAAGGCCTTAAAATACCAACTCTTGACCAAAGAAAGAAAAAGGGTTATTGTAAGTTCCATAATTTTTTGGGGCATAACACTGACCGTTGTGTGCTCTTCAGGGATATTGTGCAAAAAGCAATTGACGAAGGAAGACTCAAATTTGCTGATAAGAAAATGAAAGCTCCTATGCAGATTGATGTTGATCCATTGCCTAAGGCTGAAGCTATGTACTCTGAACCTGTCGAAGCTGATGTAGGAATGGTGGATGCTCAAATGGCAGACCCTCCTAAGTGTGTCAAGACTGCCACCGAAAAATTAAAAGGTTTTATGTATGCTGAAGGTAAGAAACAGGAGGTGACCCTAAAAGAATATGATGGGAAGATACATGCTGTGTATCCAAAGGCTGAGGAAGAGTTGATAGATTTCCTCAATCGATGTAAGTGGAATAACTCTGAAGTTATGCTTTGCCCAAGGTGTAGTGCTGTCTTCGATAAAGAAGCAGCTAAAGCTGTCGAAGGTTATCAGGATCAACAACAACGCAAAAGAAAATGGCTTGATAACAGGCCAAAATTTGACTTTGCAAAAGGAGATCTTCCTGGCTATGAGGCTAATGTGTCTGCAAAGCCTTCAACAAGTAAACAACAAATTGCTAAGGAGAAGTCCTCAGCACCAGGGTATTTGAAGCTGTCAACAGGTAAATCCTTTGTTCCAAGTGCTAGTGCTCCTGTTGAAGCGTGGGTACCCAATAATCAACGTGCTAAAACTGTTAAGTGCTAAAACTGTTAAGCCAGGTACTGATGCTATTAAGTTTAATTATAAGAATAACTATAAGGGTAAGAACCCCATGACTAGAACACAGTGGCGTCGTTACCAAAGACGGCAGAAGAAGAAGGCACACTTTGACATTAACCAGGTTCCAAGTCATTTGGCTAATAATCAAGTCCCACGCAGCATGATAGTGGCTAAGAGTGAGGTTCACAAAGCTGAAGTTGCCACAAAGAGGAATGCTGATGCTGGTAGTCATGTGTGTGCAGCGAATAAGGCCAAAGGCAAGGCTGTGGTAACAGAAAAGCCAAGAAGGCCTGCTCTTGAAAGAATATTTCCTCCATTGTCAACAGTGAAAGAAAGAAATGCTGATTTCGACATGGATGAAGACATGGAGTCTGATTTCAATGATTCTGAAGATGACCTTGACGTTGTTTGCAATGTGGTATCAATATTGCCTCTTGAGTACGATGTTATCACGGTACCAAATGACGTTGAAGAAGATTTCACAGAGGACATGGCTCATCATAAGCCAATGTGTTACTATGTGATGAACGATGGTTGTGTCGAAGACCAAATGGCTACCTTCGAGAAGCCAGATATGAGTATGCAAAACCACTTGAAACCCCTGTATGTCCAAGCCAAGGTCAATGGTGTTGGAATTAACAAAGTGTTAGTGGATGGTGGAGCTGCAGTGAATTTGATGCCGCATGGTCTTTTGAAGAAGATTGGTAAGTTCGATACTGACCTCAGGCCACATAACATTGTCTTAAGCAACTATGAAGGCAAAACTGGCCACTCTTTGGGGGCCATTGAGGTGGACTTAATTGTTGGTTCCATAAAGAGGACTACATTGTTCTTAGTGATAGCCTCTAAAGCGAATTTTAATTTACTCCTTGGTAGAGAGTGGATCCATGGAGTTGGTGCTGTCCCTTCAACGTTGCATCAACGTTTAGTAATGTGGAAGGAAGATGGTTTGGTAGAGTATGTTGAAGCCGATCAGAGCTACTTCCGTGCTGATGTGAACCAAGTTACCAAGGAAAATTTTGAGGAACAAATGGCGAAGATTGCGCCATGTTCATCTTCTAATGAGGCATATGTTCCTGCGGATAATGTTTTTGCCTCAGTTCATCTTGACCCAAATTATGGTTTTGTTTGGGAAAGAGAAATAATGGGAGATGATAGTGTCTATCCTGATGGTGTTTTTCGACCAACGGGGTGGAACACTGGTTCTTGAAAGTGTTCTTATGTCAGTGCCCAATGCATGGGACAAAATTACGGCTTATATGGCCGAAAACAAGTTTAAAGCGGCTATGGAGGCCGAAATTATTCAACAAACAATGGCTGTCGAAGCCAGTGAGTTACATGAAGAAAATAGCATAGTCATAGATGAAAGACTTGATTGTATCTATGATAATGATCCATTAGGTTTTGAAAAGGATCCTAGAGATTTGACAAAGCATATGCAAGCTCAAGACACGTTAGAAGAAGTTGATTTGGGAAATGGCTCAATAAAAAGGCCAACTTATATTAGTGCAAATATTGATGTTTCTCTAAAAGCCCAAGTCATTACATTGCTAAGGGAGTTCAAAGACTGTTTTGCTTGGGATTACGACGAGATGCCCGGGTTAAGTCGAGAAGTAGTGGAAATGCAATTACCAATTCGACCAGGGAAGAAACCAGTGAAGCAAGTGCCAAGAAGATTTGCTCCTCAAGTGTTGGCTAAGATCAAAGAGGAAATCGAAAGGCTATTCAGAAACAAATTCATCAGAACTGCCAGGTATGTCGAATGGTTAGCCAATATAGTTCCTGTAATAAAGAAAAATGGGACTCTTAGAGTTTGCATAGATTTTAGGGATTTAAATAATGCATCTCCCAAGGATGAATACGCAATGCCTGTGGCAGAAATGCTAATAGATTCAGCAGCAGGATTTGATTATCTTAGTATGCTCGATGGTTATTCTGGGTATAATCAAATCTTCATTGCTGAAGAGGATGTGGCGAAAACTGCTTTTAGATGTCCAGGGGCATTGGGTGTTTATGAATGGGTAGTAATGCCCTTTGGCTTAAAGAATGCTGGTGCTACATATCAGAGGGCCATGAATTCTATGTTTCATGATTTTATTGATGATTTTATGCAAGTATACATAGATGATGTGGTGGTTAAATCTTCCTCAGAAAGTGGTCATTTAGACCATCTTCGCCGTTCTTTTGAAAGAATGAGGAAATATGGATTGAAATTAAATCCATTAAAATGTGCCTTTTGTGTACGTGCAGGTGATTTCTTGGGTTTTATAGTGCACAAAAAAGGCATTGAAATCAATCAAAATAAGACTAAGGCAATTATGGAAACGAAGGCCCCTTCGACCAAAAAGGAGCTTCAGTCGTTGCTGGGAAAAATCAATTTCCTACGAAGATTTATATCGAATCTAAGTGGCAAAATACAAGTTTTTTCGCCATTATTAAGACTGAAGAAAGAAGAAGAGTTCAAATGGGAACCAATGCATCAAGCAGCCTTCGACGAAATCAAGTCTTATTTGATGAAACCACCAATTTTGTTGCCTGTTATTAAACACAAAGTGCTCAAATTGTACATAGCAGCTTCTGATAGAACAATAGGTAGCATGTTAGCACAAGAGGATGATAGTGGTATCGAAAGAGCCATTTATTACCTCAGTAGGGTCCTCAATGATGCCGAAACGAGGTACACTCCTATAGAAAAGTTGTGCCTTTGTTTGTATTTCTCGTGTACAAAGTTAAAGCAATATATAAAACCAGCCGATGTTTCTGTTTATTCGCATTTTGATGTTATTAAGCATATGTTGTCGAAACCAATAATGCATAGCCGAATTGGTAAATGGGCTTTGGCTTTGTCAGAATACAACTTAACTTATCAACCTCTAAAATCAATTAAAGGACAAGTGGTTGCTGATTTTATAGTAGACCATTCTGTTGTTGAAGAAACATTAAGTTTTGTAGACGTATATCCTTGGAGGTTGTATTTTGATGGCTCAAGCCATAAACATGGAGTTGGGATTGGTATTTTAATAATATCTCCTACTAACATTCCAACGAAGTATAAGTTTAAAATTCGAGATGTTTGCTCCAATAATGAAGCTGAGTATGAGGCTTTAATAGTAGGCCTTGAAATTTTACTTGAGCTGGGGGCAAGTCATGTCGAAATAAAAGGTGACTCTGAGTTGGTGGTCAAACAATTGACAAGAGAGTACAAATGCATTAAAGAGCACCTTATCAGATACTTTGTTGTTGCCAATGCTTTGTTAAAAAGATTTGAGTCTGTTCACTTAGAACATTTACCACGAATTGATAATCAAGTGGCAAATGAATTGGCACAAATCGCTTCAGGCTATAAAGTTTCAAAGCGAAGCCTAGAGGAGTTAATTGAAATAAAGGATAAAATCATTTCTAATGACTATTCTTCGTCACTATTGTCAACACCAACAACTGGGGGGGCAACAGATACAAATGCAAACGAGGAACTAGCTGTTGTTGAAAAACGTCAATTTTTTGGTGACTTTGACTTAGCAGAAATTCTTGCTCTTGACAATATGACCAATAATGATTGGCGAAGGCCTATTGCGGAATATTTGCAAAATCCCACAAGAAATACCAATAAAAAGGTAAAATACAGAGCTTTGAGCTATGTGATAATTGGAAACGAATTGTTTAAAAAGACTCCTGAAGGAGTATTATTAAAATGTCTTAGTGAAAATGAGGCATATTTAGCAGTTTCCGATACACATAGTGGAGCGTGTGGTTCACACCAAGTAGGCCAGAAAATGAAGTGGTTATTATTTCGACAAGGAATGTATTGGCCAACTATGCTGAAAGATTGCATAGAATTTGCCAAGGGATGCCAAGAGTGTCAAAAGCATGCTGGGATACAACATGTACCTGCAAATGAATTGCATGCCTTAGTCAAACCTTGGCCATTTAGAGGTTGGGCTCTAGATGTGATTGGAGAGATAAAGCCAACTTCGTCGAAGGGCCATAGATATATCCTTGTGGGAATTGATTACTTCACCAAATGGGTTGAAGCTATACCTTTAGCCAATGTTGATCAGGAAGTAGTGATAAGGTTTATTCAAAATCATATCATTTATAGGTTTGGAATTCCAGAAACCATTACTACAGATCAGGGATCAGTTTTTACTGGTAGAAAAATGGTAGAGTTTGCTTCCGAAATTGGTTTTAAGTTATTAACTTCGACACCATATTATGCGCAAGCCAATGGACAAGTAGAAGCTGCCAATAAAGTTATTATTAATTTGATTAAAAAGCATGTTGGGCAGAAACCCAAGAATTGGCATAATACCCTTGATCAAGCGTTATGGGCTTGTCGAAATTCACCTAAAGAATCTATCAACACTACTCCTTATAGGCTAACATTTGGACACGATGCAGTGTTGCCTGTTGAAATTTGTCTACAATCAACAAGAATTCAAAGACAGTGGGAGATTCCCTCTGATTATTATTGGAATATGATGCTTGATGAATTGGTTGATTTAGATGAAGAAAGGTTATTAGCTTTAGATACGCTTATTCGACAGAAAGAGAGGGTAGCTAAAACTTATAACAAAAAGGTTAAGTCTAAAGCCTTTAATTCAGGTGATCTAGTGTGGAAGGTCCTATTGCCTATGGATAAAAAAGATAGAGTCTTTGGTAAATGGTCCCCAAGTTGGGAAGGACCGTTTAAAATTTTACAAGTTTATTCAAACGGCGCATATGAAGTCGAAGAGATTGGCGCTGATGAAAGGATTTTGCATATAAATGGTAAATACTTGAAAAAGTATAAGCCAACGTTGCACGAAGTTAAAATAACGCTGGAATAAATATAAAGAAAGCGTAAAAACATGGCATTTAAGTTGCCAAAACATTGTCGAAAGCACGGAATAAGAAATTGCCCAAGAATAAAATGGAAGAAATTTCATTATAATGTTGCCAAGCTACATGTGCTAAGATAGGCATTCGTGAGTTACATAGTGCCGAAAATGTAAATAAACTAGGCATAAAATGAACGCTGAATTGCAGTTGGTCTTTTAAGACCAAGTAACTTCTCTTTTGGGTGGTCTTCTTCGACCACGTTGTCGTTTCCCGTCGTTCAGGGGGTCATTCTTTCGTCTGCGCGTTAGGCTTGTGAGTTTTTCAACAGGGCGTTTCCTTGTTTGGTAAACCTCAGGAAGCCCTTCAGAGAGAAGATATTGACGCCCCAAGGAAGACAGTCATCATCAAGGCAAAACACCTGATGAATCTTCCTGCTCCCACTTTGAGTCTTCCGCATAAACCCAGAAAGTTGCAAAATCAAGTGACATGAAGAAAAAGGAGTAAAGCCATAATACGCAGAGATCAAAAACCATCACTTTGAACCTTCAGGCAACCTCACCGCGATTATGAGGGATGAGATTACGCGGAAGACTCAAGGCAAAGGGAATGATCTTGGAACGGGAAAGGCAAAAGAAGAAAATTATGGAATGGTAAAGATGAGAAACAAAATTCTTCTATTTATAAGGAGAAGTATGAGGGAACGTCAGTTGGTTACGAGTTTGGCGTTCCGAGAAGTGAGGCATCACTTTAATTACGGCGTTATTAACGTAATAGAAAATGTTGGAACCATTCAAAGGTAGAACAGAGAATCGGTAAACATGGTCAAAGGCCGAAACTACAGGCTGTTCAAGTTCAAGGTTTGAATATGGAAACAACACTTAACAGTGGTGACATCAGGTATACAGCTATTTTACTCAAGTGCAAAGTTATTTCGATGGTGAATTCAAAAAATGTCTTTCTCTTCTTCCTCCTCAAGTTCAGTCGAAAAAGACATTTTTGGGGGGCAATTTGTTAGCCTGTAATTTCGACAGGCTTCATTAAAGATGGTCAACATGGCTTGATTTATATTTATTTCACAAAGACCATATATTTCGACAAAGAAAATGGTCATGCGCAAGGTAAACTCGACAAGTTTCCAGGGAAGCAAAAACAAGAGAGAGGAAAATCGACACAGGCTTTCGACAGACAGAAATCAGGGCAGTTATGCGTTGAAGACTAGCAGTTGGTCGAAGCGTGACAGAGCAGTTTCGGTCGAGAGTAGGAGCGGTTACTTGGCCGAAAGTAGGAGCAGTTACTTATTTTCAAATTGTTAGGCAGTTACCTAGTTCGAATTTTCCCCCCTTTTTCCCTTGTATAAATAACTGTTTCTGAGAAGAAACAAAGGTCGCGAAAATCACAATACACACCCGATTCCTGAAACTCTAACTTCCAAGCCAGAGCGAAAAACGAGTGGAAGAATCCCTGTATGTGATCGTGTACCATTTTTTATGATTCAATGCAATTTGTTCTTCTTTTCTTTACGATTCCTGCACCATTTACTGCTTCTTTTCTTTTCAATTCTGTTAATCATTTGCAAATCGTCCCCTTTTCTACATTTTCTGAAACAAAAACTTTTGCAATTCAAAGGCAATTGCTTTGAGATTTTTCTAGTTTGATCTCACAAACCTTCTAATAAAACTAGTGATTGTTTGCTAAAAACACCAGCAAACACTTACATGATTGAATGAATGTACTGGACATATCAAATTAGATGAATTATGAATGAATGTACTGGACATATGTTGTTGGATTGATTCGAGGACTAGTAATCTACGCACCATTACTAAATTGTGTATATTGTATTCCCATAACATTCTCTGCAGCCTTCCAACTTCTTTTGTCCGTAACTTTTGATCCCGAACTCCGATTTAGGTGTTCTAGGATGCGTTGGAAAGCTAACGAGAAAATCTGCAGTTATAAATGAACTATAGAATGAGTTTTCTAATTTATTTTAAGAATATTATTGACCTATTCTAACCACCTCAATTGGTCCCTAGTTCAAATAAGTTTATTTGGTATAATGATGGCATGACTCAAGTGATGGATTGTGATACGAATGGAAACACTTTCATGATATTGCTGAATGAGAATTTTAATGGTGGTTGATACAATGCTTGTTACTAACCATTGAGAGCAAACCACTATTTTGTATACACTTCGTGGAATAAAGCATTAAAGGATTGAAAGTATATACAAAAGACACGAGGGGGATGACGATCCCCAAACCAATGAAGCACACCTAGTGGAGGGGAGTCATGGTCCTGAAGCTAGGGCTCTGGCATTATTCGGCAGTGATTGTCAGATTGGAGTTTCCGTTGAAATTGAGTGATTTGGTTTCTCAGATTGTGTTAAGTCATAAGAATAAAACATAGACAAGGAAAAGATAAAGCTATGGAACGTAAGTAAAAGAAACTTAGGTTGTACTGGTGAGGTGTGTGATTGGAATTCACCGAGATTTCTTTGAAATCTAACCCTTTTATGTTTTGTGGTTTTCAGATAAGCAAGGGGAGCAAGATTATACGAAGTAAAGGAACTATTTACGGTTTTGAAGCAAAATAGCTATGTTGTCAATTGTACTTTTGGAGGAAAACCCATATCTTTGTATTATATATAGGTATCTATGTATTTTCAGATATACAAAGAAAATGTATAAGTTCTTATAGTGCATATCAAAACTAATAAGGATATTGTGGTATTGTATATTTTTCTTAGTAAGTGCTAAGTGTTTTTGAAAACAAATTCATTCGTTTGTATTATGCATATCCTTACAATCTCAACAAAACTATATTTTTCAAGATTAAAGAACATTTGTTTAAATGTAATTTTCTAAATTAAGTGAGCCTATGCTATTTTAGTAAAAAGATCAAGGTCTTGATGTAATAGGTTGTATCGTGATAACCGTGTGTTTCCATATTCATCAATATGATTATATTTTGGGTAAACTTACATATAGGTAATAATATGTTACTTGAACAAAATTCAAGAAGTAGATATATTTTTATTTAATAAATTTATTAATGGATTTTACTAAGGGTTTATATCTCGGTACTGAAATAAGCGTATGTTCCATACTCGAATGGACTTATTGACTCCTACGATTTCCCCACAAGGATTTCAGGGTTCGTATCGCAAGGATACTAGAGGTTGTTTTGTGAGTCTTTGAGAGTCGAATTTAATTCGCTCGGTCCAAAACGCTTAAGCGTCCTCTGATATTAAATACAAAAGTAAATATTGATCTTTGAAGTCGACTAAAAGATTAGGGATGTTACACTAGTTCACAAAAAGTATTCAACAGACATAAATGCTAATTATCAGCTTCCTAAGGACAACGTCACAGTTACAATTAAGCACAAGTCTGTCAAATAAATTACTTATGGGGTCCCCTAAAGGCATAATCTCTATTTTTTTTCAATTTTAAGCACCATTCATTCAAAACAAGCCAGAAAAATGCTATCAACATATGTAGTCGGTATGTGCATTAATAGAGATATAGAGATCAAGTGACAACATATAATATCCTCCCCCACACTAGCATGAAACATGGTCCTCAATGCAAAATAATCAAACATGAACCAAAATAAATAAAGAGAGATAGTAAGATTAACTTCGCTGAGAGAGCTTGGAGTCTGATCTTATTCCTAAAAGAACAAAACAAAGCAAAAACAAAATAAAAATAACTGGAAAATAAAACACAGGTTGCCTCCTGCGAAGCGCTTGTTTAACGTCGTGAGCCTGACGATAGTTGGTGCTTAATCAAGGGGCTCTCCAAGAGCAAATTTAACATCTAACGCGGTGCACCTTCTTAACTTTCTAACCATGTGGTTCACATTGTTCTTTCTTTTGCCTAGTGGTGGATGAACTTCAAATGATTGTCGAATTTTTATTTTATCTTCATCCACCACTATGCTAGGATCCTGCAAAATAAGAATTTTTTCCAAAAGGTCCTGCATCTTTAAATCACTAAAAATATTAGTTTCAACCACATCATTAAAATAAGGAGAAGTAAAATGAGAGAATTTTTCAATGGAATTTAAAGCTTTAATTACATCCTCTTCTTCACCATTCATTAGAGTTACCTTTCCTTTATGAACCTCAATCACAACATCACCAATAGTTAAAGCAATTTGCCCAAAAATTGGGGCTTTCTCCTCTTCCTCCAAATCATTAACTAATTTATCTTTCTCATTACCCTCACAAATGCTCCCTTCAGTAGGATCTTTTGTTTCAATATGACTCCCTTCGGTAGGACCTACTATTTTGATTTGATTCCCTTCAATAGAAGTCTCTTCATTTTTCTTGAGAGCTTTTTCCTCTAGATTATATTCCATGGAGACACCATCTCTCGTAGGAATACTTTCTTTGTATTGCTCAACTTCTTCATTTTGGGTAGACTTAGTTTGTAAATAGTTTCTTGAGCCAACTGAGTTGCTACCATATCAATAATATTTGACAATTGACTCTCCATTGATTCAAATTTTTCTGTTGT
Source organism: Astragalus glycyphyllos (assembly GCA_963573325.1). Lineage (NCBI taxonomy): Eukaryota > Viridiplantae > Streptophyta > Magnoliopsida > Fabales > Fabaceae > Astragalus > Astragalus glycyphyllos. Next base: position 33,030,053 of record OY754308.1, on the reverse strand, counting down.
CTTTTCCATAAACCTTACCAATACATCATTGGTATTTTGGATCTCTTCCTCTTGGCTATGCAGATGTAGTGACTCATAATTATCCCAATCGGAGGAATATGGAGGTGGCTCATAGTCATCACAAATTCAACAAACAAAAATAAAGAGAAAGAGGAAAATTGTGTTACCTTGGCTATGAAGATGGAAGAAGTCACTACCAACACAACCTTTCCTTCAATTCCGTGAATCTTGACCGTAACAAGAAGAAGGTGATTAACAAAAAGATGATGAAATAACTTAATGAAATTGAAGAGGAATGCAACATCAAACATCATTACCACTAGTCAAGGATAAATAGTCAATACAACACCAATTCTTATGGTTAAAATCAACATCAGAACAAAGCTAACAGAATTTAATACATGTTGCTTCTAGGTCCTTCATCCCAGTAGCATTGGTGATTAAATGGTGATCAAACTACCATTTATCAGAGGTGTCTATAAAAAGCATTGTAGACATTAGGTTTTACTATGGACTATCTACTCTTTTTATGGACTACATATTGGACTCAACACCTGTTTAGTTTGTAAGAAATTAACTACTAACGTTAGACATTAAGAATATTAGGCACTGGTAGTAAGGAACTAAATAGATATTGTTTAGAAAGGAAGTATATATAAAGTTATTTGATTAAGTCAAAATGGAGTGAAAATACAAATTATGAAACAATACAGAAAAAATAAAATTATGCAGCACAAGAGAACAAGAATTATGCAGCAGAAGAACACAGAAATAATCCCCTTTCAGAATAGCAGTGACCTAGTTACCAAATAAACTCCTTTGTAAAAATAATTGAATCCCACAAAATAATAGAAAAACCCTAATAAGTTTTTGACGAGCTAATTATTTCATTATCAGGGACCAAGTTATGAAATAATCCCTTTTCTCAATAAAAAAAACTAATCCTTTAGAACCCAATTTGAAGATAATGTGTTACCTTGTCCATCAAACTTGAACAAGTCGTTGCCAACACAAGCCTTCCCTTTCTTCTTCAAATCTTGACTGTAACAAAAAATTCATTAAGAAACAAGATGATTCAAAAGCAAAACAATTAAAAATTCGAGAAATACATGAGAGGGAAGCAAGAAAAAACCAGAGGGAGGGATAAAGGGAACAAGGGGAGCACCAACAGGAGAGAGAGAGAGAGAGCTGTGGGAGTAGCAAAGGATGGTGGTGGTCACCGCCGCAACAAAGAGGGAAACAAAGATGTTTTTTACAAGGTTGAGAGAGAGAGAGAGAGAGGAAACCGTGAGAGAGAAGGGAGAAAAGAGAGAGTTGAAAAACCTCGCTTTCATCAACAACAATGAGTCCCTCACCTTTCTTCCACTCAATGTCAGAAGCTATTGAGAGTTAGTTTTCCACTCTACTTCCTATTCTTTCCCATTTTCGAAAAACACAAAGATTGGGAGTAATTGGGTTTGGAGTTTTGGTTTGCATGTGGCAAAGATGGAGTTTCCTATTTCTTCGATTTATCTTTGTTTTTGTTCTTTTGCTTTGTAGGTCATTGTGGTGTGGGGTACCTGTGTTTGTTGTCCCACTTCGCTTCTTAGTATAGTTTTGGGTTTTGGTCAACAGAGGAAACTACAGATAGGTCAACAAAAAGAGAAAGCTACAGGTATAGTAGAAGTTCTTAAAGATGAGAGATTTGATGTTTCAGAGCCTCTGCAAAAACAGATTACAAAACGAGTGAGATTCTTTCTAACAAAGTACTTCTTGGGAAAGTTACGCGAGCAAAAAACTTAGTAAGCACATGTTTGGGAAGACCTGGGAGGATTACAATGGGTTACAAATTACTGAGCTAGCGAACAACATCTTTCTATTGAGCTTCCATGCAAAAAAACAGGTTGATGAGGTCTTAAGAAGAGCTCCCTGGTTTGTTATATCTTGTGTTTAGTATCTAGTCTTGGGAGGGGGTAGCCCTTAATGAGATCAACATTGATATGTCCCATGGTGGGTTGAGATTTACGCCTTGTCTTTAAACAACCTTAACCCCCATAATGCTGATCCTAGTTTGGCTCGTATGGGGCAGGTACGGGAGGTTGAGGACTTCATCGTTGATCAGGTGGTGGTTCGACACTTAATTAGAGTCGAAGCGTTTATTAGTGTTACAAAACTCTCTGGTTTAGGACGTGGCACCAACGACTTGAAATGCCAAGGTTTTCGATATGCTTTCGGTATGAGAGGATCCAAGATTTATGCAAAAGGTGTTGTGTGCTTGGACATGTACAAAGGATGTATAAGAGCACTAGAGTGATAGATACGGCTGACAAAAGGAAACCCAAGTAAGGCCCCCAACTTGGTGCCTGGCTCCCATGCCCATTATAATAATCTTACCAGAGAAGAGGAAACAAAGTAACATTACTGCGGATAAGAAGGGTAAGGATGCATGTATTCCGTCAAAAAAGGTTAATGACAACAGTCATTAGGGAGAAACAACTTCTGTTAATTTTTGAGCTGATTTTGGTAAAGGGAAGGGAGTGTTGGACAATAGTTGGAGGCAGAAGGGTCAAGGGGGTGGTGTGAGTGCTACAGTGAGGAACTATGAGAATGAAGCTGATGTTAGGATAGATGGGACTAAAAGAGGAGGAACTTGCTGGTGAGAGGGTTGGACATATGGATAAACATATCATAAATCCTTTTTAAATACGTAGCATGTTTAGTCCGCAAAACAACAAGCAAAATATTTTCGTGTGGTCTCCTAATGTTTTCTTCATAGCCTAGTTGTTCAATTAAGTTATGGATAATCATATCATAAATCCTCTTTAAATATCTAAATTTCTAATGCTAGCTTGTTTAAAGATACGAAGTACAAGCATAGAAATGAGCCACTTTAACATCTTGTACTTTGCACTGGGAACCAAGTTTGAATAAGGAGTCTACATATTTAAAAATAAAGGATTATGGTCTGATTATATGTAAATTTAATTGAGCATCTACGCCAGCTTGAAAACATTAGGGGACTACACATAATTTCTCAGATGTTGATGTGTGCATTACTCATGCTAATTGACTTTGGTGTTTTACATACATTGTACAACTTCAAATACTAGTCTAAGGGCCATAAACACCGAAACATAGTGTCTATATTGTTCTAATTCGAGTATTTTTGTAGCATCTGCTTGAGGTACTTTATGATTCAAAAGTTGTACACCGTAGTATTGGCCAACATTCTGGTTCAGCTGCAAAGCCATTGTGCCATTTAACAATTAGTTAAATAAGTTACTAATTTATATTCAATTTATTAAATAGCACTATGGCTTTGCAAGTGAACCGAGTTGACCAGTATTACAGTGGAGAAATTTGGAGTCATAAACTACCACAAACAAATGCTGCAAAAATACTCGAACTTGAACAATATATGACACAATGTTACAATGTTAATGCCACTTAGCCTACTAATTGAAGTTGTACAATATATTGAAAACTGCAAAGTCTACTAGCATGTTTAGTCCACACAACAAGAAAACATTCTCCTGTAGTCCCTAAATGTTTTCTACATAGCCTAGTTGTTCAATTAAGTTATGGATAATAATATCATAAATCCATTTTAAATATCTGAATTTCTAATGCTAGCATGTTTAAAGATACGAAGTACAAGCATAGAAGTGGGCCACATTAACATCTTGTACATTGAATCGGGAAACAAGTTTGAATTAGAAGTCTACAAATTTGTAAATTAAGGACTATGGTCGGATTATGTATAAATTCAATTGAGCAACTAGGCCAGGTAGAAAACATTAGGGGACTACACATAATGTCTCACTTGTTGATGTGTGCACTACTCGTGGTAATTAACTTTGCAATTTTCAGTATGTTGTTCAACTTCAAGTTCTAGTCTAAGTGCCATAAACACCGAAACATAGTGTCATATATTGTTCAACTTCGAGTATTTTTATAGCATCTATTAAAGGTACTTTATGATTAAAAAGTTGTCCGCCGTAGAATTGGCCAACATTCTGGTTCAGCTGCAAAGTCATTGTGCCATTTAAAAAATAGTTATATAAGTTACTAACTTACATACAATTTATTAAATGGCACTATTGCTTTGCAAGTGAACCTGTAAGTTGGCCAATATTACGGTGGAGAAATTTTGAATCATAAACTACCACAAACAGATGCTGCAAAAATACTCGAACTTGAACAATATATGATACTATGTTACAATGTTAATGGAACATAGCCTACTAATTGAAGTTGTACAATATATTGAAAACTGCAAAGTCTATTAGCATGTTTAGTCCACACAACAACAAGAAAACATTCTAAAGTAGTCCCCTAATGTTTTCTACATAGCCTAGTTGATCAATTAAATTATGGATAATCGTATCATAAGTCCTTTTTAAATGTCTAATTAATTTCTAATGCTAGCTTGTTTAAAGGTAAGAAGTACAAGCATAGAAGTGGGCCACTTTAACATCTTGTACATTGCATCAGGAAACTTGTTTGAATTAGGAGTCTACAAATTTATAAATTAAGGATTATGGTATGATTATGCATAAATTCAATTGAGCAACTAGGCCAGGTAGAAAACATTAGGGGACTACACATAATGTCTCACTTGTTGATGTGTGCACTACTCGTGCTAATTAACATTGCAATTTTCAGTATGTTGTTCAACTTCAAGTTCTAGTCTAAGTGCCATAAACACCGAAACATAGTGTCATATATTGTTCAACTTCGAGTATTTTTGTAGCATCTATTAGAGGTATTTTATGATTCAAAAGTTGTCCACCGTAGTATTGGCCAACATTCTGGTTAAGCTGCAAAGACGTTGTGCCATTTATCAAATAGTTATATAAGTTACTAATTTATATACAATTTATTTAATGGCACTATGGCTTTGAAAGTGAACCTATAAGTTGGCCAGTATTACAGTGCAGAAATTTGGAATCATAAACTACCACAAACAAATGCTGCAAAAATACTCGAACTTGAACAATATATGACACTATGTTACAATGTTAATGGCACTTAGCCAACTAATTGAAGTTTTACAATATATTGAAAACTGCAAAGTCTTTTAGCATGTTACACAACAACAAGAAAACATTCTCCTGTAGTCCCCTAATGTTTTCTACATAGCCTAGTTGTTCAATTAAGTTACGGATAATCATATCATAAATCCTCTTTAAATATCTAAATTTCTAATGCTAGCTTGTTTAAAGATACGAAGTACAAGCATAGAAATGAGCCACTTTAACATCTTGTACATTGCATCGGGAAACTTGTTTCAATTAAGAATCTACAAATTTATAAATTAAGGATTATGGTATGATTATGCATAAATTCAATTGAGCAACTAGGCCAAGTAGAAAACATTAGGGGACTACACATAATGTCTCACTTGTTGATGTGTGCACTACTCGTGCTAATTAACTTTGCAATTTTCAGTATGTTGTTCAACTTCAAGTTCTAGTCTAAGTGCCATAAACACCGAAACATAGTGTCATATATTGTTCAACTTCGAGTATTTTTATAGCATCTATTAAAGGTACTTTATGATTAAAAAGTTGTCCGCCGTAGAATTGGCCAACATTCTGGTTCAGCTGCAAAGTCGTTGTGCCATTTAAAAAATAGTTATATAAGTTACTAACTTACATACAATTTATTAAATGGCACTATTGCTTTGCAAGTGAACCTGTAAGTTGGCCAATATTACGGTGGAGAAATTTTGAATCATAAACTACCACAAACAGATGCTGCAAAAATACTCGAACTTGAACAATATATGATACTATGTTACAATGTTAAGGGAACATAGCCTACTAATTTAAGTTGTACAATATATTGAAAACTGCAAAGTCTATTAGCATGTTTAGTCCACACAACAACAAGAAAACATTCTAAAGTAGTCCCCTAATGTTTTCTACATAGCCTAGTTGATCAATTAAATTATGGATAATCGTATCATAAGTCCTTTTTAAATGTCTAATTAATTTCTAATGCTAGCTTGTTTAAAGGTAAGAAGTACAAGCATAGAAGTGGGCCACTTTAACATCTTGTACATTGCATCAGGAAACTTGTTTGAATTAGGAGTCTACAAATTTATAAATTAAGGATTATGGTATGATTATGCATAAATTCAATTGAGCAACTAGGCCAGGTAGAAAACATTAGGGGACTACACATAATGTCTCACTTGTTGATGTGTGCACTACTCGTGCTAATTAACATTGCAATTTTCAGTATGTTGTTCAACTTCAAGTTCTAGTCTAAGTGCCATAAACACCGAAACATAGTGTCATATATTGTTCAACTTCGAGTATTTTTGTAGCATCTATTAGAGGTATTTTATGATTCAAAAGTTGTCCACCGTAGTATTGGCCAACATTCTGGTTAAGCTGCAAAGACGTTGTGCCATTTATCAAATAGTTATATAAGTTACTAATTTATATACAATTTATTTAATGGCACTATGGCTTTGAAAGTGAACCTATAAGTTGGCCAGTATTACAGTGCAGAAATTTGGAATCATAAACTACCACAAACAAATGCTGCAAAAATACTCGAACTTGAACAATATATGACACTATGTTACAATGTTAATGGCACTTAGCCAACTAATTGAAGTTTTACAATATATTGAAAACTGCAAAGTCTTTTAGCATGTTACACAACAACAAGAAAACATTCTCCTGTAGTCCCCTAATGTTTTCTACATAGCCTAGTTGTTCAATTAAGTTACGGATAATCATATCATAAATCCTCTTTAAATATCTAAATTTCTAATGCTAGCTTGTTTAAAGATACGAAGTACAAGCATAGAAATGAGCCACTTTAACATCTTGTACATTGCATCGGGAAACTTGTTTCAATTAAGAATCTACAAATTTATAAATTAAGGATTATGGTATGATTATGCATAAATTCAATTGAGCAACTAGGCCAAGTAGAAAACATTAGGGGACTACACATAATGTCTCACTTGTTGATGTGTGCACTACTCGTGCTAATTAACTTTGCAATTTTCAGTATGTTGTTCAACTTCAAGTTCTAGTCTAAGTGCCATAAACACCGAAACATAGTGTCATATATTGTTCAACTTCGAGTATTTTTATAGCATCTATTAAAGGTACTTTATGATTCAAAACTTGTCCGCCGTAGAATTGGCCAACATTCTGGTTCAGCTGCAAAGTCGTTGTGCCATTTAAAAAATAGTTATATAAGTTACTAACTTACATACAATTTATTAAATGGCACTATTGCTTTGCAAGTGAACCTGTAAGTTGGCCAATATTACGGTGGAGAAATTTTGAATCATAAACTACCACAAACAGATGCTGCAAAAATACTCGAACTTGAACAATATATGATACTATGTTACAATGTTAATGGACTAATTGAAGTTGTACAATATATTGAAAACTGCAAAGTCTATTAGCATGTTTAGTCCACACAACAACAAGAAAACATTCTAAAGTAGTCCCCTAATGTTTTCTACATAGCCTAGTTGATCAATTAAGTTATGGATAATCGTATCATAAGTCCTTTTTAAATGTCTAAATTTCTAATGCTAGCTTGTTTAAAGGTACGAAGTACAAGCATAGAAGTGGGCCACTTTAACATCTTGTACATTGCATCGGGAAACTTGTTTGAATTAGGAGTCTACAAATTTATAAATTAAGGATTATGGTATGATTATGCATAAATTCAATTGAGCAACTAGGCGAGGTAGAAAATATTAGGGGACTACACATAATGTCTCACTTGTTGATGTGTGCACTACTCGTGCTAATTAACTCTGCAATTTTCAGTATGTTGTTCAACTTCAAGTTCTAGTCTAAGTGCCATAAACACCAAAACATAGTGTCATATATTGTTCAACTTCGAGTATTTTTGTAGCATCTATTAGAGGTATTTTATGATTCAAAAGTTGTCCACCGTAGTATTGGCCAACATTCTGGTTAAGCTGCAAAGACGTTGTGCCATTTATCAAATAGTTATATAAGTTACTAATTTATATACAATTTATTTAATGGCACTATGGCTTTGAAAGTGACCCTATAAGTTGGCCAGTATTACAGTGGAGAAATTTGGAATCAAAACTAGCACAAACAAACGCTGCAAAAATACTCGAACTTGAACAATATATGACACTATGTTACAATGTTAATGGCACTTAACCAACTAATTGAAGTTGTACAATATATTGAAAACTGCAAAGTCTTTTAGAATGTTACACAACAACAAGAAAACATTCTCCTGTAGTCCCCTAATGTTTTCTACATAGCCAAGTTGTTCAATTAAATTATGGATAATCATGTCATAAATCCTTTTTAAATATCTAAATTTCTAATGCTAGTTGGATTAAAGATACGAAGTACAAGCATTGAAGTAGGTCACTTTAACATCTTGTACTTTGCATCGGGAAACAAGTTTGAATTAGGAGTCTACATATTTATAAATTAAGGATTATGGTATGATTATGCATAAATTCAGTTGAGCATCTAGGCTAGGTAGAAAACATTAGGGGACTACACATAGTTTTCACTTGTTGAAGTGTGCACTACTCGTGCTAATTTACTTTTGTGTTCTCAATACATTGTACAACATCAAGTACTAGTCTAAGTGCCATAAACACTAAAACATAGTGTCATATATTGTTCTACTTCGAGTATTTTCGTAGCATCTGTTAGAGTTACTTTATGATTCAAAAGTTGTTCACCGTAGTATTGGCCAACATTCTGGTTTAGCTAGAAAGTCATTGTGCCATTTAAGAAATAGTTATATAAGTTACTAATTTATATACAATTTATTAAAAGGCACTATGGCTTTGCAAGTGAACCTGTAAGTTGGCCAGTATTACAGTGGAGAAACTTGGAATCATAAACTACCACAAACAGATGCTGCAAAAATACTCGAACTTAAACAATTTATGACTCTATGTTACAATGTTAATGGCACTTAGCCTACTAATTGAAGTTGTACAGTAATTTGAAAACTGCAAAGTCTATTAGCATGACTAGACCTCACAACAACAAGCAAAATATTCTCGTGTAGTCCAATAATGATTTCTACATAGCCTAGTTCTTCAATTAAGTTATGATTAATCATATCATAAATCCTTTTAAATATCTAAATTTCTAATGCTAGCTTGTTAAAGATCTGAAGTACAAGGATAGAAGTGGGACACATTAACATCTTGCACTTTGCATAGGGAAACAAGTTTGAATTAGGAGTCTACATATTTAAAAATTAAGGATTATGGTATGATAATGCATAAATTCAATTCTAGGCCAGGTAGAAAACAGTAGGGGACTACACATAATTTTTCACTTGTTGATGTGTGCACTACTCGTGCTAATTGACTTTGGTGCTTTCTATACATTGTACAACTTCAAGTACTAGGCTAAGTGCCTAAACACTGAAACATAGTGTCATATATTGTTCTAATTCGACAATTTTTGTTGCATCTGTTAGAGGTACTTTATGATTCAAAAGTTGTCCACTGTAATATTGGCCAACATTCTGTTTCAAATGCAAAGCCGTTGTGCCATTTAACAAATAGTTATATGAGTTACTAACTTATAAAAAAAAATTAAATGGCACTATGGCTTGGCAAGTGAACCTGTAAGTTGGCCAGTATTACAGAGGAGAAGTTTTAAATCATAAACTACCACTAACAGATGCTGCAAAAATACTCGAACTTGAACAATATATGAACCTATGTTACATTGTTAATGGCACTTAGCCTAGTAATTTAAGTTGTACAGTATATTGAAAACTCCAAAGTCTATTAGCATGTTTAGTCCGCACAACAACAAGCAAAACATTCTCATGTAATCCCCTAATGTTTTCTACATAGGCTAGTTGTTCTATAATGTTATGGATTATCATATCATAAATCCTTTTTAAATATGTAAATTCCTAATGCTAGATTGTTTAAAGATACGAAGTACAAGCATAGAAGTTGGCCACTTTAATATCTTGTACTTTGCATCGGGAAACAAGTTTGCATTAGGTGTTTACATATTTATAAATTAAGGATTATAGTATGATTATGCATAAATTAAATTGAGTAACTAGGCCAGGTAGAAAACTTTAGGGGACTACAAATAATTTCTTGTTTGTTGATGTGTAGACTACTCGTGCTTATTGACTTTGCATTTAAAGTTAAAGTTTACTAGCATGTGTAGTCCTCACACCAACATGCAAAAAATTGTTGTGCAGTCCCCTAATGCTAACTTGCTTAAAGATACAAAGTACAAGCTGTTAAATTAGGCCACATTTAAAACGAGAATTTCTCATTACATTTATATATAGCAATATGTATATTTACTCTCCAATAAGTTTTTCCAATTCATAGCTGTTAGTTAGTAGATTCAAATAGACATTGATGGTCATATATGTATATTCAAATAGACACTCGGATTCAAATAGACATTAATGATCATATTTGTAGATTTATTAACAAATTCATTAAACACAAATAAAGAGAAAGAGGAAAATTGTGTTACCTTGGCTATGAAGATGGAAGAAGTCACTACCAACACAACCTTTCCTTCAATTCCGTGAATCTTGACCGTAACAAGAAGAAGGTAATTAACAAAAAGATGATAAAATAACCTAATGAAATTGAAGAGGAATGCAACAACAAACATCATTACCACTAGACAAGGATAAATATTCAATACAACACCAATTCTTATGGTTAAAATCTACAACAGAACAAAGCTAAAAGAATTTAATGGTTAATGTAGTGTAGTCTATGATTATGGTGTAAGGGAGATGGTTTTTACATCTTACTTAATAGGAGTTACAGTTTTTCCAACACTTTTAATAGATGGTTAAAGTTGTTGCCTTGCATATTCAAACCAGATTGTTGTTGTTAAGATAATCTTTTCAAACTACCATTTATCAAAGGTGTCTATAAAAAGCATTGTAGACATTAGGACTGTAAAGGTTGACAAGTGAAAAGATTGATTTTGAAATTACTCGTTTCATGATACTAGTATGTATGGAGCATCCTAACCAGTTGGTTCCTTACATGCTACTAACAATAATGTAAGCTAGTATTATCCCTTGCTTTTAAATATGACATCACTTCATCGTCATACTATGGACTATTTACTCCTATTATGGACTACTTACTGGACTCAACACCTGTTTAGTTAGTAAGAAATTAACTACTAACACTAAGAACATTAAGAATATTAGACACACTAGTAGTAAGAAACTAAATAGATATTGTTTAGAAAGGAAGTATATATAAAGTTTTTTTTTTTTTTTGATAATCATAAAATCCACTAGGGGGCGCACAAGGGGTGCTCCAACCCATGTACAACGGCTTGAGGGGAACCCGCGAGGGACCCCCTAAGGGGCCTCATTAAAACCTCCCAGAGCCAAAACCCAATGGGAAAAAGACCCTGGAAGGAAAAAGAGTACCCAGTCTATACAGATAACATACAACCCATAGGGCAGTTCAACCAATCACGAAAACAAAAATTTGTACTACTCCACTTCCTAAAAACAAACCATCCCCAAGAAATATTTTTGATATACATAATAATCCTATCCATATCAAAAACTACCCCTTCAAATAAAATCTTATTCCTCGTCAGCCACATAGCCCAGACCGTAGCTACCCAGACTAGATGCTTCATTCTCTTCATCTTTCTCCCTTTCATCATTTTTCCAAACAAGAAGAAGTGCTGAATTTGGTCCTGTACGTCAATATTCTCCACCTGCAACCAATTTGTAATTCTCCTCCACACCTCCTGAGCTTTCCAGCATCCAAAAAATAAATGTCCTGCATTCTCATCCTCCCTAAAACAAAAGACACAACACGAGTCATAATTAACATTCACAACTCCTAGCAATATAAGAGCGTCTCTGGTTGGCAATCGGTTTAATAACAGCCTCCACGCCATTACTGCAGCCTTGGACGGAACATCACATCGCCACACTTTCGAACACGCCATCCTCCTCTCGGCTTCCATTTGAGGCACCACTCCATTACGGTTCTCAGTTAGCCAAGCATAACAAGACTTGACTGAGAACAATTTGGTGCTATCAGCCAACCAACACCACTTATCATCAGCATCTGAATAAATGGAAATATCAGCAAGAATCATACTCACTTCCTCCCTTTGCGCAGCTACTGCTCCTTCATCCGAAGTGTTCCAAGACCAATCCCATTGCCACCTCCCATCAACAACAGCCCTTGCTTCCATCACCTTCACGTCTTTGACAGGTGCTGATTCAAATAATTCTGGATATAGTTCACAAAAGCTACTAGCCCCACACCATGAATCAAGCCAAAATCTGAGTTTATCACCTCTACCAAGTTGTAATTTGACCAATTTTCTAAACCAACTAATATCATCACAAAATTCTGCACCACTATTAATTACATCACGCCACCATATGGAAGCTTTGCGTAAATAGTGTGCTGATTGCACAATATCTTGAAAGCAAATCCCCTCCCCATATCTACTAATCAACACCTTACACCATAACTTTTCACAATCATTCAAAAGTCTCCATCTCCATTTGCTTAAGAGTGCAATATTAAAAGCCTCTAAATTTTTCACACCCAATCCACCTTTATTTTTCTTTTGACAGATATCATCCCATTTTACCCACGCTATTTTCTTATGCTCTTCGTCTCCGCCCCACAAGAAGCGTCTTTTGGAGTCGGGTCATTTCACCAAGAACCTTTTTCTGTACTTTAAAGAAGGAGAAGAAGTAAAGCGGTAGACTAGATAACACGGAATTGATTAACGTAATTCTCCCCCCTACCGAAAGTTGTTTACTCCTCCAAGATGAAAGTTTCAATTTCATTTTCTCTAGAATCGGTTCCCAAGTACTAGCTTTCCTTGGATTTGCGCCAATCGGGATGCCCAAAAATTTAAACGGTACCTTCCCAATGCAACACGCCAAAAACACAGAAGCTCCTTTTAATACCCTCTCCTCCATATTCATCCCAATGATATCACTCTTGGCATAATTGATTTTTAACCCCGATGCCATCTCGAAGCTTCTTAGTATCGCTTTTATACTCCACAGATTTGACTCTTTGCCATCACAAACTATCACTGTATCATCTGCAAACTGTAATAAGGAGACCGATAAATTGCTAGTTATTGGAAAGCCCCCAAAACAATTACTCGACTCAGCTTTTCTCATCAAGCCCGCCAAACCTTCAGCAGCCGCGATAAATAAAACGGAGCCAGTGGATCCCCTTGCTTTAACCCCCTAGATGCTTGAAATTCGTTAGTTGGGCTTCCATTAATTAACACAGACATAGAGTTGGCGGTGTAACATCCTCGCATCCACTTTCTCCACACCGGCCCAAACCCCAACCGGAACAACATGTAATCTATGAAAGGCCAGCTTATCGAATCGAAAGCTTTTTCGAAATCAACTTTCAACACCATACAGGTCTTTTTGGATCTTTTTGCAAGATCGAGTAATTCATTCACCACCACCACACCATCTAAAATTTGTCTCCCCGGAAGAAACGCATTTTGACATTCAGATATAACTTTTCCCAAAACTTTTTTAAATCTCCCCGCTAAGGTCTTAGCAAGGATTTTGTATAGACTTCCAATCAAAGAAATAGGCCTATAATCATTGAGCTCTTGAGGATTTGCAATTTTTGGAATTAGTGCAATAAAGGAAGCACATATAGCCTTTGGAATTGTTCCTGTTTCCATAAATTCATTCATGAAACCCATCACATCACTAGATACCAAATCCCACTGATTCTTATAAAAATTTATGTTGAATCCATCCGGTCCCGGACTCTTGTTTCCGTCATACTCCCACACGACCTCCTTGACCTCATCTACCGAAAAGGGGGCTGTTAGCATTTGGTTATCTTCCTCCGAAATCGTTTTGAATTCAACCCCGTCAAGCACAGGCCTGCTGTATTCGTCTTCTTTAAATCTATTCTCAAAAAATTCTTGTGTCATAGATTTAACACCTTCCACATCTTCCACCCACGAGTCTCCTTTCTTTAATCTGACAATCTGATTTCTTCGTTTGTTGCCATTTATACACGCATGAAAATATCGTGTATTTGCATCTCCCTCCGCTACCCACTTTGCTCGTGATTTTTGTGCAAGGAGGCTTTCTTTATACTTCAACTGCTCCCAGAATTCTGCTTGAAAGTTTCTGAGCTGTTCGACGTCGGTCTCCCCTCCATTTGCTGCAATATCTTCAATTTTATTCAAATCCCGGACCAGCCTTTCTATATTCAAGTCAAGCATCCCAAAAACTTCTTTATTCCACTTTTTCAACTGAATTTTTAGTTTTTTCAGCTTCTCCTTTATGATAAAGGATTTCGGCCCCTCAATAATTTGCATAGCACGCCAAGTATCTTCCACAAAACTCTTGAAATTTGGATGCTCCAGCCAACAATTATTGAACTTGAAGGGTTTTGGACCCCAATTTAACTCCGCCCCCAGCAACCACACCGGACAATGGTCCGAGATGTCTCTATCACCTATCCATTGTGCAGACACTTTCCAACAATTTACTAAGTTTTCACTTAACAGGATGCGGTCTATTCTACTCATACTCTTCCCATCCTTACTATACCATGTGAATTTCTTGCCAAGAACAGGAGGATCTACCAATTCCATAGCATCAATAAACTGAGTGAATTCTCTACATTCTAGTCTGCCTGAGGATTGATTCACACCTCTCCTTTCTCTAATTGTTGTTATTGCATTAAAATCCCCACATATACACCATTCCCCCAATTGAGCATTCCTTTTTAAGTTAATGATTTCACCCCACATCCTTCTTTTAGCATCTAAATTGCAAGGAGAATAGACATTGATCATGTACAACAAAGAGTCATTTTGCTTCACACAAACACCAATATACCCTCCCCCTTCAAATGAGTATAACAACTCAAATAAACCTTCCTTCCATATACATAATAGTCCTCCCGATAATCCCTGAGAACTTTTAACCACCCACCCACAATTACCCAGCCCCCAAATACTTTGAATCATACTAGCAGATAAATTTGTTCTTTTTGTTTCTTGAAAAAAGACACAATCGAAATTACCTTTGCAAATTTGCTGCCTTAGACGCCTCCTCTTATCCGCGTCCCCCCACCCTCTTAAGTTCAGTGTCAGAATCTTCATTTAGCTTTCTTTTTAGACTCCCTCTGCCTCTTTGCTTCTTGATCCCTAACTTCCATGGCTTTGATGGAATCAACATACACCTTATCTGATTCAGTCCCCACCACTCCAAGCTGAGATTTAGCAATATTCCACACCTTGTTTGCCACTGTTGCCTGATGATTCTCCCAATTCTGATCATTGCACTTTCTAATCTCTAAATCTCTGATGGAGCCTTCGCAAAGCACAGAACCACCACTAAAGTGAGTGCTTCTTGAATCGCTACACTCTCTGGGAGCCGTACTATCCTCAGATCCCACCGCAACCATCTGATTACTAAAAGGAATAGTATGCGCCATCGAAGAGTTTGATGAGGGAATAGAGGAAAACACGCACTCTTTTCTGGTAACGCCAAGCTCATTCTCAGGGAACTTAGAAATGGGACTTGAAGGAAGTAATGAGCCTGCCTTATTTGGGCCCATCCAATTACTAGGACCAGGCCCAGATGGAGCTACACAAGCAGCTGCTTTTTTACTCTTCTTTTTGGACTTTCTATTTGCAGCTTTGGGCCTACACCGTGGGCTACCACACAACATCTGCTCTTCAATTGAGCCCAAATATTTATTTACCTGATTTTCAATCACCCCATCAAAATTAACTACTCCCTTTTTATTTTTTACCACCTTTGACTCCTCACATTCAATAAATAACTCCTTATTTGTCTCCACACAATTCTCAAATTGCCTATATTTATTGCTATTCCCCTCGTTGTCATCATCCAGCCGCCAACCAGCCATGCGTCCCTCGATGTTCTCACCAAGTGCCTCAGTCACAATCATTTCGTTGGATTCTTCCACATTTTCACCCACCCCAATGTCTGCACCATTGATCTCAAACTATGTCTCCTCAACTTCCTCCGATTCTACCTCCTCCACCATTGTCTCCGGCAGAAATAACGGCGGTCCTGCATCTAATTCGTCCTCTGAGCTAACATCTTCCGATTCAGATTCTTAATGCATCTCCTCCCGGGCTTGTGATCTTGATACCCACCTCAAAGGACCACACCACTCCTCAACCATTTTAATGGGAAAAACAATCCCATTAATAGTGATGTGAAACATTTCACTGATAGTTCCAAGTGATCGTGTACGGATCAAAATTCTAGCGATATAGTAAGATGATCTCTTCCTTGTGTCTTCATCAACATCTACAAAGGTCCCAACTGTATTTGCCATTAGCTTGCATATACCTTCCCCCCAAGCATGAGGAGGTATGCCTTGGCACCTAACCCATACTAAACGTTCATTATCGACTACATACGGCTCCCATGGGTATATTTCTTTAAACCATTCGTATAACCATCCTTTCTCTTCACAAACAAGCTCTTCAAGTGTTCCTTCTTCAACATCTTCAAGAAGAACCGAGTTTGCACCCAGCGGGGTAGCTTTGACGGAAAACACACCCTGCATGCTGAACCAATCTTGAATTCTGTAGGATGTATACCAGGCTGTACAACATAGCCCACATACATTTTGCTGAATCTTTCTACCTCCTCCTTGCTTACATCAAAACATGGGAGACCCTGTTGAGCTTTCCACCATGGCTTGCTCGCATAACCAGACCTTCGTCTTCGATCCACATGCTCAGTAGCTGCCTTGCCTCTGTTCCACACTTGATACTTTCTTTGTATTGCAACACCTTGATCTTCTTGGCGAATCTTCTTATCTTTCACAGCCTTACCTCCATTGTCTCCAGACCACGGCTGGTTCCTCACTTGATAATCGTATGTACCACTTCTACTTCCTCCTTCTCTATCCTCCCCAACCTTATCCACCACTCTCTTGCCCTTTCTGTCTTCTGCTACTTCCTTTGGCGCCACCCACCCAGAACCTTGCTCACGCACAGTAGTCCTCCCGTTTGGCTCCCTAGAGAACCGAGGCTGGTTGACATGAATTTTTGTAGAGCCTATGATGATGTTGTCGAGTTTCGTTGCAAACAAGCTTGGATCAGGAACATCCACAAACCGAACAAAGCCAAACCTCCTACCCACTTTGTCTCTCTTGTACGGGATCACCACTTCTATTGCCTTACCATTCAATGAGAAAATACGATACATCTCCTTTGCACCATGGTCATCAAGGAATCGAGTGAAGAAATAAGACACCTCCTCTTCAAAATCTCCGAACCTTCTGCCACTCGCCGTGTCCATCCTAGCAATCCTGTTCTTCCTAGCTAATTCAGTCCTTCTACGTTTCCTTGAAACCACATTCCAACCTTCGTCTCCCATGCATAAGTGAATTAATTAAACAAGAAGCACAAAAGAGAATTAAAGAACATTATTTAAGTCAACATGGAGTGAAAATACAAATTATGAAACAATACAGAAAAAATAAAATTATGCAGCACAAGAGAACAAGAATTATGCAGCAGAAGAACACATAAATAATCCCCTTTCAGAATAGCAGTGACCTAGTTATCAAATAATCTCCTTTGTAAAAACAATTGAATCCCACAAAACAATAGAAAAACCCTAATAGTTTTTTTGACGAGCTAATCATTTCATTATCAGTGACCAAGTTATGAAATAATCCCCTTTCTTAAAAAAAACCTAATCTCGTACAACACAATTTGAAGATAATGTGTTACCTTGTCTATCAAATTCGAACAAGTCGTTGCCAACACAAGCCTTCCCTTTCTTCTTCAAATCTTGAGTGTAACAAAAAATTCATTAAGAAACAAGACGATTCAAAAGCAAAACAATTAAAAATACGAGAAAAACATGACAGGGAAGCAAGAAAAAACCAGAGGGAGGGATAAAGGGAACAAGGGGAGCACCAACAGGAGAGAGAGAGAGAGAGAGAGAGAGAGAGAGAGAGAGAGAGATGTGCAAATTGCAAGGATGGTGGTGATCACCGCCGCAGCAAAGAGGGACACAAAGATGGTTTTTTACAAGGTTGAGAGAGAGAGAGAGAGAGAGAGAGGCAAAGTCAGGTTTTGTTGATCATGTGAAAGACACAAGTTTTGCGTTTTATAAAGGAAGGGAAGTCGCGTGATACAAAAGCTGAGTGGGGGTTACAAATTTTTTTTCACAAAACAGGTTTTGCATTTACGAGGGATTCCGCGACGAATTATTTAGAGAAGAAAATTAAAATTCATCTCTGGGAAACTTTTAATAACTATGAGGGATTTTGTTACGAGAGTGTAATAGAAAATTTAATATGTAGGGAAAATATTATTAAAAAATGTATTATAAAATTGTATTACAAAAATTATTAGGAAATACAATAACTAAAATATTTGACCAGAATGTAAAATATTTTGAATTCTTCTTATAAAATCTCATTTTGGAAATTATAATACTATAGGAAAGTATTAAAGAACGTTTTAGAAAATTAAATATTAAACAAATATAGTAAAAATATTATTAAAGAATGTATAATAAAACCATGTTACATTAGTTAACATATTAAAAGTTAACTACAAATTTAATATTGCATAAATATAAAAAAACAATTCAGAACCTATTATAAAATTCAAAAATATTTCTTATATTTCTTTTAGAATTTTATATATTATACATATTTAAGTTTTGTAATTATTAAATTTTATAAAACATTCTCTAATTGTCCAATATTATGTCTTTTAATAATATTTTTATCATTTTTATCTAATACTAAATTGGTATCATACTCTTATTAACTTTTTTATTATATTTGTCTAATACTAAGTTTTATATATATTATACATATTTAAGTTTTGTAATTATTAAATTTTATAATACATTCTCTAATTGTCCAATATTATGTCTTTTAATAATATTTTTATCATTTTTATCTAATACTAAATTGGTAATATACTCTTATTAACTTTTTATTATATTTGTCTAATACTAAGTTTTATAATCCGTATCTATATTTTTATAATTATTGTACTTTCTATTTTTATATTTTCACTTTAGTTAAAGTAATCATATACTTTGATAACAATAATTTCTCTGTGTTCAAATATGCATGATATATACATATATATATATATATATATATATATATATATATATATATATATATAATCTAGTTTGCTTTATTAGCAATATGAGAGGTTCTAGCTAGTCGGTAAATGAAGTTGTTGGCATACTAAGTCCCACGTTTAAACTTAGGATCATAATTTTTTTTTATATTACAAAAATGCATGCAGTTCTTCTATTACATCATATCTCTCTCTATATATATATAATCACATCAGGAAAATAGACTAGCATTGGGCATGCAACAGTGTTAAATCTCTTGTGGGAGAGCTTTGCCGTCCATTATGGTCCTACACGGCTCTAGGAATTAGTCTCTACAGTTACATACAGAGGATACCCAATTTTTACCAAAAAAATCAGCAAAACTCGTCATGGACATATCAGCACCATAATAGTCACATAGACTTTTTTTACGGTGTTTGTAAGAAACTCATAAAAAGAACAAAAATATAATGTTTGAAAACTAATAAGATGAAATTGGAAAAAATGATGTAGGACGTATTTGAAAATTTAAATTAATTTAAAGCACTTCATCAGTAATTTAACCTAAAAAATGAAGTCGAATAAAACATCTTTGATGAAGCATTATGTGAGGGCGTAACGGCGGAGGTAACCGTAATTTTACAAGGGACCCGAATATAAAGAGTAATTTTGTTTACAGCAAACCAGTTTTCATTGGAAAACATTAAAAGTACTAATAGTTTAGATACAAACAATAATTAAGGATAATTGTATCAAACACTAGTGTTATGATCCAAATTGGATCATGACCGGCACGAAAATCATCGCCTAAGTCTGGAAAGCCTTTCCTAAACTCAATGTTATCTCAAAAATCAAACATATATTATTTACGTAATTTATCTATACTTCAAATAAATGTCTACCAAAATTTTGGCAGAACCTCCTCTAAACTATGTACATCCCAAAATATCATATAGGTCCTCACAGAGGCCAACAGAGTAACATCTAACAACTATAAGACAACACAATAATCTAACAGAGCCACTACAGAGTTTTTCAGGTTAAATACATAAGGACACTAATGGAAAATATATATATACATAACGTCACTAACATCTCTCTAGACTCAAAAGGGATCATCACCTAGAAATATGAGACTAAAATCCAGCTGGAGTGCTCGTTTCACAAGAGTCTGGGAATCTGAAACATATAAGAGAGACGAGGTGAGTCACCACTCAATGAGCAAATAATGAAGAAAATAACAAGCGGGACATGATATTTTTTTTAAATCATTCAACAAAAAATAGTTTAATCAAGTAATCGAGTAAGTCGTACAAAATCAAATAATAATAATGACAATAAGGGGTAATATTTATACAGAACTAAAATAAACTCCTCGCTGATAAGTATAAATAATAGGCTCCACGCCTCGAAACATCAATAATAGACTCTCCACCTCGAAATATCAATAATAGGCTCCCCGCATCATAGGTAAATCATGGTGCACTAAGGCTAACTCATATTGCTGTTAGCATGCAGAGTTCTAACAAAGTCTACCCTTAAAGCCGTTGAAAATCCAAAAATCATCGACTCACACTCACAGAAATATCAACAAAGAATAGGACATATAGATACTACATATAGGCACTTTCACAATATATTTTTAAAACATCAAATCAAATATATACCAAATAATAAGTTATAAATTCTTGATATCTGAGAGTCATATCAATCTAAAATTTCACGTTCTTAAAATAATCCAACAAGATCCTCACATTTAAATAACCAAACCTTAAAACCGTATTACTATTTCCCTTTATAATACGTATCTATATTTTTATAATTATTCTACTTTCTATCTTTATATTTTCACTTTAGTTACAGTAATTATATACTTTTATTACAATAATTGCTTTGTGTTCAAATATTTATGATATATATATATATATATATATATATATATATATATATATATTTCGGATTGCTTTATTAGTAAGATGAGAGGTTCAAGCTAGTCGGCAAATAATGTTGTTGGCATGCTAAGTCCCAGGTTTAAACTTAGAATCATAATTTTTTTTTATATTACAAGAATGGATGCAGTTCTTCTATTACATCATACTAGGGGAATACACGCACGGGTTGTTATAGTATTCAAAATTTTATGAAGCTTTTATATAAACATATATAGTTACTAATAAAAAATATGAATATTAAAAATCTAATTTTATATAAATATATTGTTGCATTTTTATATTAAAAATTACGTTTTTTAGGGAAATATTTTTGTTACATATTGTAGGCGCTTTTTTTAATATAAAATGAAATGAATATTAGAAAATTCGTTGAATTCTTTATTATTTAAAAATTTGTTATTTTATCTTGATGCTATTTATTAGAGTAATATAATAAAACTACATGGGAAGTTGGAAAATTGTATTACTACGGTGAACATCATAATAAAATGAAAAGAAAAAGGTTTTTTTGAGATACATGGGAAGTTGGAAGGAATACCAATGTTAAAGGTTTATTAATAAAAGAAGAAAGTTGATATTAACCAAGACAAAAAAAATGTTGAGATTTTGAATTTAAAAGTAAATGCAGATGATGTGGAGCATCCTAGAGGCTCAAAAAAAGTTTCCTTTAGTATAGATAGATAGATAGATAGATAGATAGATAGATAGATAATAGTTATTTTATATTTCATTTTATGTATGTTATTAGTTGAATATTTAAATAATTAGATATAGAAGCATCTAATAAAGTGTGAAACCGAAGACTGATCAGTGTCAATTATTAGTAGTAACTCTTAAAATAAAATTTAAACTAATATAACCATACTAATTCACACGGTAACTAAATCTTAGAATTCATTTTTTTCTCTCTTAAAATAAAAGTTAAAAGTGCATTATTCCTAAATATATACATTATATTTTTTAAATGGTATTATTTAGTTGAACATGAGTGGTAATATGGAAAGTCCTTTCCACATTAAACTAAGTAATGACTATTTATTCTCCATGATAATTTTGTTCTAATGTTAATACTTGACACTTGAAGTTTTCACTAAAAAAAGTTCAAGTGTCCTTTACATATATAATATAATATAGATCTCTATATATATATAATCACATCAGTAAAATAGACTAGCCTTGAGCATGCAGTAGTGTTAAATCTCTTGAGGGAGAGTTTTGCCACCCATTGTAGTCCTACCCGGCTCGAGGGATTAGTCTCTATAGTTGCACGCAGAGGATGCCCAGATTATTCCCAAAAAAATCAGCAAAATAGACTCGTCATGAACATATCAGCACCATAATAGTCACATAGACTTTTTTTACGGTGTTTGTAAGAAATTCATAAAAAGGACAACAATATAATGTTTGAAAACTAATAAGACCAAATTGGAAAAAAAGATATAGGACAAAAACTACAAAGAACACGGTGATTAGCCACGATCAAAACTGTAGCCAACAGGCCCAGTCACCGTGGCGACAGACTTAGCCACGGTCTATGTAACCGTGAAAGGACGTGGAATCGCCAAATTTTTGCCACGGTCATTTTTGTCAGTAGCCACGGGGAAAGCAACAGTGGAGACATTTCGTTAGCCACTGTTACACTGTTACTTAGCTACACTTTTCCAGAGGCCAAATCATCCATTTGGTTTTGTAACACGCCATTGTTAGCAACGGTTTGAACCGTGGCTATCTAGGCGCGAGAAATTCGCACGCATTTTGGCCAATATTTAACTACGGTTTAACTGTAGCTAACTTCATATTTTTTAAGATTCATTTATACATGATAGTCACCTAATATTTGTCATTTGTAAATACCATTCAAATTTCATGGTACCCATACACAATGAGAAGATAAACAGTCCAAATATATTGATTACTAAGGATAAAAGTCTAAGTCTACCATCCATTTCAAAAGTAATAATAGCCTAACATGACATAGGAAACCAAAAAAGGCCAACAACAATGAAAGCCAACAAAAGAAGTAATACATACTCTAAATAACAATAACTAAGATGAACCTATAGGTCAAACATAGATAACTCATCTCCAATTTTATGTTTCAAGAACCTCTCAAGTTTTGTCAACATATTTGTTGCTTGTCCAAGCTTCTCGGTGGTTTGTGTAAGTTGTTCCTTTGTTTCTTCATATCCTGTTAGTTTTTCTTCCAAATCTACTACTTGCTTCTTTAAGTTCTCCACATTCCTTTGGCTTGAGCTACCAACTTGGATAAATTCGGTGAAATGCCTACGGTGTGCAAAAACATAAGTTGGAGAGACACCTGGACCTAAAACACGCACTCGACCTGAGTGTTCGGCTCCACATAGTTTCCAAATGGTGTCATCGGGATAAGCATTAATCTTTGATGGAACACCTTTTGTTGCTACACGTTCTTGGTCTTCAGATAAGCTCTATGAAATCTTATCCTATGTATTAGCAAAAATAATAACAGTTAATATATATAATGTGAGAGTAAGTGTGCAAATTTTATGTAGGGTAATTATTTTATCCAAACGTTAAATTCTTTGCCACGGTCAAAGGGTGGCTAGCAGCGAAATTTTGATTTGGAAATTTAACCGTTGCTTTGCCACAGGCAAAGGGTAGCTAAAATTTTCTTAGCCACAGTCAATTAACCGTGGCTAAACGCCATTTTTCTGGTTGTGATATTTGAAAGTTTAAATTAATTTAAAGCAATTCATCAGTAATTTAACCTGAAAAATGAAGTGGTATAAAACATCTTTGATGAAGCATTATGTGAGGTGCAACGGCAAAGGTAACCTAAATTTTATAAGGGACCCCAATATAGAGAGTAATTTTGTTTAAAGCAAACCAGTTTTCATTGGAAAACATCAAAAGTACTAATAGTTTAGATACAAACAATAATTTAAGGATAACTATATCAAACACTAGTGTGACGACCCAAATTGGACCCTCGCAAACCATCTGATGGCAACCTCGGAGCTGTCGGTGACAATTTCGAGAGTCATGTAGGTGGGAGTGATGGAGACACCACAACCGGGGATGGAAGACCGATAGATAAGTCAGGAAGACGCCACAACCGGCTATGGAGGTTTTGATTGATAAGTCAGATGAGCGCCACGGTAAACCGATAAGCTCGGATAAAGGCTCACGAAGAACCAAAGAGACACGTCCCTGAATTTTTACTCAAAATTCAACTTGTTTATTTCATAAAATGCACTACAATATATAGGGCTCTAGTCCCAATTGACTCAATGACACCTTAACAATTTTAAATCTAAACAAATCTTGCAAAAATCAAATCCTAATATTCTAATCTAAAATAAACCAAATCAGCATCAATGTAAAATCTTAATTAAAAATAAACAAATCTACAGGCATTAATGCCTTTATTTGTTTCTCCTAATAAAGCAATTAAATGCAATTAAAGTAGTGTGATCTTCAAAATCAAACAAAAATGGAGATTCCTTGTAGGTTTCCTTCCACATGCTCAAAGAACCCTTGATCACATCATTTTTGACTTCTAATGTGTAGGAGCTGAATATTTTTTCTTTGTAGAATTCCTTCCACATACTTAAGGAACTCATGCTCTCATCACCGTCGCCTAAGTCTGTCAAACCTTTCCTAAACTCAATGTTATCTCAAAAATCAAACATATATTATTTACTTAATTTATCTATACTTCAAATATATGTCTACCAAAATTTCCGTAGAACCTCCACTAAACTATGGACATCCCAAAATACCATATACACTTGTATAGTCATAAAACAAAAGACCAACCAAAATAGGTCCTCACAGAGGCCAATCGAGTAACGTCTAACAAACAAACAGCATATATAATAATGTAAGAGAGCCGCTACAGAGTTTTTCAAGTTAAATACATAAGGGCACAAATAGAAAATTTACATAACATCACTAACATCTCTTTAGACTCAAAAGGGCTCATCACCTAGAAGTAAGACACTAAAATCTAGCTGGAGTGCTCATTTGGCACAAGTCTGGGAATCTAAAACATATAAGAGAGACGAGGTGAGTCACCACTCAATGAGCAAATAATGAAGAAAATAACAAGCAGGACACGATAATTTTTTTTAAATCATTCAACAAAAAAATAGTTTAATCAGGTAACCGAGTAAGTCGTATAAAATCAAATAATAATAATGACAATACGGGGTAATACTTATACATAACTAAAATAGACTCCCCGCCTCGAAATATCAATAGTAGGCTCCCCCGCCTTGAAATACTAATAATAGGCTCCCGCCTCGAAATATCAATAATAGGATCCCTGCCTGAGAGGTAAATAATAGTGCACCAAGGCTAACACATATTACTGTTAGCATCCAGAGTTCTGACAAAGTCAACCCTTAAAGCCGTTGAAAATTAATCCAAAAGTCATCAACTGATACTCGCAGATACATCAGCAAATAATAGGACATATAGATACTAAATATAAATAGTTTCACAAAATATTTTCAAAACATCAAATCAAATAAGTTATAAATTCTTGATATCTGAGTATTACTTTGAGGGATATTTTATTTAATCATATCTTTCTAAGTGCTTAATTGATTTTGTAGTTGCCTAAGCATTTTTGATGTGCTTATGTAATACCCAAAGAAACTAATTAATTTCTTTGGATGTTAGCCTTATGCCTTGATGCTAAATATATATGTTTTGTGTGAATCATTAATTGAATGAGTTTGAGGTTAAATCAAGCATGTTGATGTAAAAAGGCTAGTTATAGAAGCGATGTATATACAAGGGTTTCAAATTGCGGACCGCGTCACGTGATGCGGCCGCAATGTTGCTGTTGTGGCAGCGTCCGCAACCGCATCAGCCTGCAATTGCATTGTGATCTCAAATCACAGAAAAATCCGCATCGCAACGCCGCATCGGCCGCAACGCAGTGGTGCAACGGCCGCATCAGACCGTAATTGACTTTAAATTGGCCGCAAAAATTATTTTTCTATCTTCCTCTGTCTTTATATCATACATTTAGACGGTATTTTAAATGATTAAAGATATTATAAATTGATGAAGAGCTAATAATGAAATATATATGAAATTTTAGAGAGTAGATAGAAGATATGTGAACTATAAGATAACTAATAAATTATAATATTGATGGTAACAAATATTATTTCCCGCCGCATCGACCACGATACGCCTCGCAGCGACCGCAAATGGCCACAAAAGCAACTACCGCAACCGCAACCGCAACGCGACCGCAACCGCAATTCGAAACCCTACTATATACATTAAAAAGGGAGGGTGCTGCAGAAATTTTATTTGCACCTTGTAGTGTTGGGCTGGACGTTGTGCCCAATCCATTAGGCCCAACCAAATACAGCTGACTTACTCATTCAGAGAGGGAAAAACCAACTCTAACTCACTACCACCCTCATGCACTCTCATTTGAATAAAAAGAACCAAGTCACTTTGAGAGGGAGAGCTCGAGTTTGAGAGAGAGAAAGAGTGAAAAGTGGAACTCAATCTCACAATGTGGTTTCACTTGATACTTAATCTTCCTCTTTATCACTTCACTTTAGCTTGAGGAAATTCAGAAACTTCACTTCAAGCAAAACACTTGAAAACCCTCTTTCCTTCTCTCCATTTCGACATGCATGAGGGTTAGAAGCTTGGAGTGCTCTTTTGAGCTTGCATGTAAGTTTAGGAACTTGAATAGAGTGTTTTGGGTAGCGGCATTGGTGATTCAAGTGTCAAAGAAGAGGAATTGGGAGCTGATTTTAGCTTGAGGGATTCTAGTAGCTTGTGGTGCTCTTGAGAGCCAAATTTCTTAGCTTCCATTGAGATCATTCACTTAATATGTGAGTTCTTTACACTCTTCTCTCTAATATCTCCTAGGGTTTCTTATACCATTTGGTTTTGAAGATTAAATTGTAATGTTAGTGCTGAAATGTTCCTTTGCATGTTCAGTTTATCTCTTTGAAGTTAGAGGAAAAATGGTATGATGTTAAATACATGTCAATTAATGTTGCAAGAGATGTTGAATTATTTCAAAATGACTGTTATATGGTTTTGTTATCTAGCTCATTTGAAGTAATTGATCTTTGTTGTGATTGCATTTGTGTGTGAAATGTGGTTTCTATGGTGGTGTTATTTGGAGCTTCTACTACGGTATTAGGTACGCGAACCTTCCTTTAATCTACATTTCATTATTATCTTCTCACTTAAAAATGGAGAATAGCGGTTCCACTATAGAGGACCCCATAGCTTTAGTTCTTGTTCATCGGAATGGGGAAGTAAACTCGCAAAATCCTAGAATCGTAACATTAATCGTAAGATTATAGAGATTTATAAAACTGATTTATATATACTTATAAAATCATATATATATGCATATAAAATAGCACAGGAAAGATAATTAGAAGAGAAGGGAAGCCATATTTAGAAAAGAAATAGAAGAACTTTGTGTTTAGAAGAAATATGCAGGCCAGAGAGTGATTGGCTGGATCGATGAAGAAATAAGAGAGAGAGAGAGAGAGAGAGAGAGAGAGAGAGAGAGAGAGAGAGAGAGAGAGAGAGAGAGAGAGAGAGAGAGCTGTGAGAATAGCAAGGATGGTGGTGGTCATCGAGGGATTAAAGAGGGAAACAAAGGTGTTGAGCATGTGAAAGAAATAAGTTTAGCGTTTTATAAAGGAAGGGAAGTCGCATGATAGAAAAGCTGAGTGGGGGTTACAGAATTTATTCCACAAAACAAGTTGAGTTTACGAGGGATTCGGTGACAAATTATTTAGAGAGGGAAATTAAAATCCGAGGAAACTTTCAATAACTATGAGAGATTTTGCTACGAGAATGTAATAGAAAATTTAAGATGTAGGAAAAATATTGTTAAAAAATGTATCATAAAATTTTATTACAAAAACTATTAGGAAGTACAATAAATAAAATATTTTACCAGAATGTAAAATATTTTGAATTTTTGTTTAGAGATTTATAAAACTGATTTATATATACTTATAAAATCATATATATATATATGTGCATATAAAATAGCACAGGAAAGATAGTTAGAAGAGAAGGGAAGTCATATTTAGAAAAGAAATAGAAGAACTTTGTTGTGTTTAGAAGAAATATGCAGGCCAGAGAGTGATTGGTTGGATCGATAAATAAATAATAGAGAGAGAGAGAGAGAGAGGAAAGCATTCTCTGGTAGTGCCCTAATGATTTTTACATAGCCTAGTTGTTCAATTTAAATTATGGATAAACATATCATAAATCCTTTTTAAATATACATAAATGCCTAATGCTAGCTTGCTTAAAGAAACAAAGTACAAGCGTAGAAGTGGTCCAGTTTCGCTACTTATACTTTGCTTCCGGAAACAAGTTTGCATTAGGTGTTTAAATACTTATAAATTAAGGATTATGGTATGATTATGCATAAATTAAATTGAGCAGCTAGGCGAGCTAGAAAACATTAGGGGACTACACATAATCTTGCACTTGTTGATGTGTGGACTACTCGTGCTAATTGACTTGGCAATTTTCAATATGTTGTACAACTTCAAGTACTAGGTTAAGAGCCATAAACACTGAAACACAGTGTCATATATTCACTTATCATTATACAATCATATCCTTCCATATTTTTAAACCATCTTTGTAGCAAAAACTTACTTAACAATTTGTTAATGGCACATTGACTTGCAAATGAACCATAAAGTTGGAAAGTACTACCGTGGAGAACTTTTGAATCACAAACTACCTCTAAAGGATGCTGCAAGAATACTCGAACTTGAACAATATATGACACTTTGTCACAGTGTTTGTGGTACTTAACCTAGTATTTGAAGTTATACAATATATTGGAAACTACAAATTCAATTTGCATGTGTAGTCCACACAGCGACAAGCAAAGCATTCTCGTGTAGTGCCCAAATGTTTTCTACATAGCCTAGTTGTTTAAATTAAGTTATGGATAAAGATATCATAAATCCTTTATAAATATGAAAATTCCTGAAGCTAGCTTGTTTAAAGATACAAAGTTCAACCGTAGAAGTGGGTCACTTTAACAACTTATACTATGCTTCTGGAAACAGGGTTGCATTAGGTGTTTAAATATTTAAAAAATAAGGATTATGGTATGATTATGCATAAATTAAATTGAGCAGCAAGGCGAGGTAGAAAACATTTGGGGACTACACATAATCTTTCACTTGTTGATGTGTGTACTACTCGTGCTAATTCACTTTGCAATATTCAATATGTTGTACAACTTCAAGTACTAGGCTAAGTGCCATTAACACTGAAACACAGTGTCATATATTGTTCTAATTCGAGTATTTTTGCAGCATCTATTAGAGGCACTTTATTATTCAAAATTTGTCCACTGTAGTATTGGCCCGAATTCTGGTTCAGTTTCAAATCTGTTGTGCCATTTAACAATTAGATATATAAGTTGCTAATGGGGGGATAGTTTAAAAATATGGATTTGGTTAAAAATATGGATTTGTCAAAAACTTTTCTTGCCACGCAAGAATTATACTTGAAACGCAAAATTATAATTATTGTTTGGAATTTAAATAATTTTTTATTTCACTATAGACACATATATTTACATATATTTACATATATATATATATATATATATATATATATATATGTATATATATATATAATATGTGTGTGTAAATATATGTATGTATAGTGAAATAAAAAATTATTTAAATTATTTATAATTTTCCAACTAAAGTAAATTTTTTGCATCATCCTACAACTATATGGGCAAGACAAATTTAAGACATCATATTCACTTATCATTATACAATCATATCCTTCCATACTTTTAAACTATATCTTTCCAACAACAACTTATATAACAATTTGTTAATGGCACATTAACTTGCAAGTGAACCAGAAAGTTGACAAGTATTACAGTGGAGAACTTTTGAATCATAAACTAGGGATGCTGCAAAAATACTCGAACTTGAACAATATATGATACTATGTTACAGTGTTTACGTCACTTAGCCTAGTACTTGAAGTTATACAATATTTTGGAAACTACAAGTTCAATTTGCATATGTAGTCCACACAACGACAAGCAAAGCATTCTCGTGTAGTACCCTAATGTTTTTTACATAGCCTAGTTGTTCAATTTAAGTTATGGATAAAGATATTATAAATCCTTTTTAAATATGCAAATTCCTGATGCTAGCTTGCTTAAAGATACAAAGTTCAAACGTAGAAGTGGGCCACTTTAACAGCTTATACTTTGCTTTTGGAAACAAGTTTGCATTAGGAGTTTAAATATTTATAAATAAAGGATTATGGTATGATTATCCATAAATTAAGTTGAGCAGCTAGGCTAGGTAGATAACATTAGGGTACTACACATAATTTTACGCTAGTTGATGTGTGGACTATTCGTGCTAATTGACTTTGCCGTTTTCAATATATTATACAACTTCAAGTACTAGGCTAAGTGCCATAAACACTGAAACATAGTGTCATATATTGTTCTACTTTGAGTATTTTTGCAGCATCTGTTAGAGGCACTTTACGATTCAAAAGTATTCCACTATAGTATTGGCCAACATTCTGGTTCAGCTGTAAAGCCGTTCTACCATTTAACAAATAGTTATATAAGTTTGATTTGTTAAATGGCACAATAGCTTTACAAATGAACTTGTAATTAAGTTGGCCAATATTATAGTGGAGAACTTTTGAATCATAAGTTACCTCTAACAGATGCTGCAAAAATACTCGAAGTTGATCAATATATGACACTATGTTACAATGTTACTGACACTTAGCCTAGTAATTAAAGTTGTACAATATATTGAAAACTGCAAAGTCTATTAGCACACTACTAGAAAACACCAAATTAGCGTCCATTTTGTAGCGTCGGCCACGACACGGACGCTAGTAGCGTCGGATTAGCGTCGACCGAGCCCACGCTCAACAAAAATATGTTTTTTGGCGCTAGGAAATGCAGATTAGCGTCAGCCTGGCCCACGCTACTTGATAAACTGTGACGCTAAAAAAAATCAGAATATTAGCGTCGGATGGCCCACGCTAATTTTAAATGAATTTACTAAAAAGCCCCAACTCTCCCACTCTTTTTTCCAGACTCTTCTGCTCATTCCTCTCGGTACTCTCGCGCCTCTTCTACCTCATCACTCTCAAAACCCTAGTATCCACTCTCTTTCTGTATCGCTACATCCACACAAGCAACGGCGCCGGAGAAGACGAAGAACACCTCCACGTCGTCGACGACAACTCCACATTCTTGATCACCGTCACATTCGATTTCGTGAGGACCAATTTCAGTGGTATGTTATTCTTCTCTCCATGATCCATCAATAGTATCTCTCTCGATCTTTCGTAGATTGATCACAGTTCCTGATAATCTGACATTCCTAATTCCTTTTTGTTTTAGCTGGGCTTAGCTTTCTCTCTTGTCGCTCACAAACCTTTCTCTCTCATCTCTTTCACGAAGCTTTCTCTCTCATCTTGCTCACGAAGTTGTTTCTCCATGGTTTGCTCTCTCTCTCTCTCTCTCTCTCTCTTACTCTATCTCTCTCTACTTCTCAGTTGATAGGTTTGTGGTTTTAGGGTTTTGTTACATATGCTGTGGATTTGTTGATTTTGTGTATTTAGCGTTTTGTTGCATATGTTTTCTCAGTTGATTTTGTGTATTTGGGTTTTTTTTACAAATGTTTCTCTGTTTCTCATATGTTGCATATTTCTCTCTCAGTTCTTCCATATTTTGCTTGATTAAAACACATAAGCATTGTGAATGGAGCATTGTTGCAACTTGAATGTTTGAATTTGAATAGCCTAATTTATTCAAAAGTAGTAGTTGATGCTTCAAAGAGAGTGAGTTTGTTTTGTTGTCTTGAGAATGTGTTTGCAAAAATTTATTAGAGATTCTTTTGTTATCTTAAGAATGTTCACGGGTAACTCAATAACAGGAATGTAACATTTTGAATTGCAACAACAATATATGAGAGTGAGTATAAGGAGAGAAGTGCTTTGAGTATGTATAAGTCCATTTGTATAGATAGTAGTTGAAGTCACTAACACTTGAGCCCACTTATTTTCTGTTTAAGATGGGGAAAATGTTACTGCAAGGTAGTAATTGGAGTGGCTTTGCAATTAGGAGCACATATGTTTCAAGACTGGGCATTTTAGCATTCTTTTTATATATCCAAAACAATGAGCTGATGGCTTTAAAAAATGTTGATAAAATGGTATTATTGGGGCATTCTGGAATGGGGCCTAATAATAATAGTGCTTGCAACATAAATAGAAATTTGTGCTAATTTGGGTGTCCTATTTTCCTTCCCGGTTTTAACTCACTGTTCCCTTACAAAATTCCCAGAAAGAGATAAGAGAAAAGGAAAGGGAAAAAAGAAGAGGAGAAAAAAACTAGCAAAGAGAAGATGATACATTAAGGTATGTTTTCTTGCTTCCTTCCTCATCTCCAACTCTTCTTGCCATTTCTTACTATCTCTTTTGAACAATAGGAAGTAGTTGTGACCAGAAAGCACATTGCATGTTTTTCCACATAGGAAGATAGATCGCGGTGTTGGCGGAGTTTCCAAACATTCTCCATCTTCATGGATTACTATAGCCAAAGCCTTGGGATTTAATATCTACCTTGTTACAAGGTACACTTTAATACTGAATCACATTACAAAACATTGATCTGTGAGTTGATATTATTACTGAGTTCTGCTATCTATAGCTCAAGTTGCATTGCATGTCAAGAGGCATTCAAAATCAAAGCAATAAGAACATTTGTTGTACAATGATGTTTCCTTGCACTCTATAATATTGACCAAATAATGAAATTTGAAATTAATGATTGGCTATCTTCAAGAAATTCAAGATACATCAGTGAGACGACTATACACAAAACATGATGTAAGACTAAACATGTATGAAGCATATGGTGCTAAAGCAATTACCTATTTGCTAATTACTACTTGGCTTATTTCCTTATATAAGTTATTGTTACTACTTGCTTGTAATTTATTATTTAAGTTGTGAAAGATATGATTTGTCACCTTTTGTTTAGTTTGACATGTTATTGTTGTATTGGTTTTTCTTATATATGTATTGGTCTTCTTTATTTCCTTATATATGTTACTGTTACTACTTGCTAGTAATTTAAAAAGTGAATTTTTGGTTTTCCTTATACATGTATCGGTTTAGTTTGGTCCTTTTTTAGCATCTTATTATATTTTCTTATTGGTCAGGATACATTCCAACAAAATTTGTCTGAAATACGAACACAGAATGGTGAACTATGTGGCGATGATGTTCAAGCGGTAGATGGGGCGGTAGCACTTGAGGTGTGGACGGCGACTCCAGGGGTTGTAACTATAGTCCCCTTTATGCCAAGGCAGGCTGATCTGTGTTATGGTTACTTTTCTGTATTTGTTTGATGACAAACACTTTGATCTTTTGTAGTTTTATGATGACTCACTTATACATATTTTGAAGTTTCAACATTACTTGTGTTTTTATGGTATTTTGTTGTTTCTGACGGTTAATAAGTATGTTATTTAGAATTGTTTTGTTATGGTATTATGGGATTATAAGCATTTTGATATGTTATTGTTGTTTTTAATGTTACTCAAGTAATAGGTGCAAAGTAAATGTATTAGGAGAAAGTGTAGAAATGAAAAGCAGGTTATGAATTTTAAAAAAAAAAACTAAATAAATTAGCGTCGGCCAGTCGACGCTACATAATTAGTTGACTATTTTTTGTTGACTTTAGCGTCGCCCACTCCGACGCTACAAATTATGTTGACTATTAGCGTCGGCCCTGACATTAGCGTCGAATTTAGCGTGGGTCTGGCCGACGCTACATTTAGCGTCGGCTGAAATTATGGGACGCTACATTTAGCTTCGAGCATTTTAGCCTCGACACGTAGCGGACGCTAATCCGACGCTAATTCACTGTTAGCGTCCGCTTTTCGCTTGTTAGCATGGGCTTTTGGCCGACGCTAAAAACTGTTTTTCTAGTAGTGGCATGTTTAGTCGACACAACAAGAAGTAAAACATTCTCGTGTTGTC
Organism: Astragalus glycyphyllos; assembly: GCA_963573325.1. Lineage (NCBI taxonomy): Eukaryota > Viridiplantae > Streptophyta > Magnoliopsida > Fabales > Fabaceae > Astragalus > Astragalus glycyphyllos. The sequence continues at coordinate 32,995,908 of OY754308.1, read as the reverse complement.
CCCTAATGTTTTCTACATATCCTATAGTTGTTCAATTAAGTTATGCATAGTCATATCATAAGTCCTTTTTAAATATGTAAATTCCTAGTGCTAGCTTGTGTAAAGATACGTTGTACATGCATAGAAGTGGGCTACTTTAACATCTTGTACTTTTATCGGGAAAGAAGTTTGCAATAGGCGTTTACATATCTATAAATTAAGGATTATGGTATGTTTATGCATAAATTAAATTTAGCAATAGGCCAGGTAGAAAACATTACGGACGACAGATAATTTTTTGTTTGTTGATGTATGGACTACTCGTGCTTATTGACTTAAGTTATTTGTTTGAAGTCAACATTGAGTGAAACTACAAATTATGAAATAATACAGAAAAAACAAAATTATGCAGCACAAGAGAACATGAATTATGCAGCAGAAGAACACAGAAATAATCCCCTTTAAGAATAGCAGTGACCTAGTTATCAAACAATCTCCTTTGGCGAGCTAATCATTTCATTATCAGTGACCAAGTTTTGAAATAATTCCCTTTCTTAAAAAACCCTAATCCTATATGACCCAATTTGAAGATAGTGTGTTACCTTGTTTTTGATATTCGAAGAAGTCGTTGCCAATGCAACCCTTCCTTTTCTTCTTCAAATCTTGACTGTAACAAAACTTTCATTAAGAAACAAGATGATTCAAAAGCAAAACAATTAAAAATAAGAGAAATACATGAGAGGGCAGGAAGAAAAAACCAGAGGGAGGGATAAAGGGAACAAGGGGAGCACCAACGGAGAGAGAGTAGGGGTGTGCATGGTATAAAAACCATCCCACGCCATACCATACCATTTTCAAATCTGGTTTGGGTATACTGATTTCCAAGAAACCAGTTTAAATGTATAAACTGGTTCAAAACCGGTACTTAACCGGTTTGCATTTTAAACCGGTTCACAAACGGTTTACTGCTTACCAAAACCGTTTTTTTACTGGAAAACAGTTTACCACTTCTAAAAACCAATTTTTCCTACCAAAAAATGGTTTACCATTTCCAAAAAACAGTTTTCACTACCTAAAAAATGGTTTACCACTTTTTAAAAACAGTTACCTTCTTTATTAATTAATTACTAACGAATGTACCATTTTGCCTTTTTTTTATTCAGATCAGATTGTGACTTATACAATTTTATTCTCAACAAAGTTTTACATTTCAAAGTGCCATATAAGTTTTACATAAATACATACACGTGGACCCATTCAAGAGTGATTCAATCTCAAACAGAAAACTTGAAAGAGGTAAGGTAGGTGGTAGGCATCAAAACAGAGGTACACGATGATAAGCAGTAAAGGCTATCAAACCTTTAGCAAATCCAAAATCCAGAGATGATAAGCAATAGGCAAGTGAAGCTTCAACAAGCCCAGAATGAAGGATTCGGAGAGAGATAGAGAGAGAGGTGAAAGACTAGCAGAGAGAAACAGATCTGAGAGAGATCAAAGAGAGAGCGACTAACAGAGAGAGGAGAGAGAGAAACAGATCCAAGAGAGGAAAGACTAGTAGAGAGAGAAACAGATCTGAGAGAGAGTTCACATATAGAGAGAGAGAGAGAGAGAGAGAGAGCTAGAGCTGTGAGAATAGCAAGGATGGTGGTGGTCATCGTCGGATTAAAGAAGGAAACAAAGGTGTTGAGCATGTGAAAGAAATAAGTTTAGCGTTTTATAAATGAAGGGAAGTCGCATGATAGAAAAGCTTAGTCGGGGTTATAGAATTTATTCCACAAAACAAGTTTTGAGTTTATGAGGGATTTGGCGACAAATTATTTAGAGAGGGAAATTAAAATCCATCTCTAGGAAACTTTCAATAACTGTGAGAGATTTTGCTACGAGAAGGTAATAGAAAATTTAATATGTAGGAAAAATATTGTTAAAAAATGTATCAAAAAATTGTATTACAAAAACTATTAGGAAGTACAATAACTAAAATATTTTACCAGAATGTAAAATATTTTGAATTTTTGTTATAAAATCTCATTTTGGAAAATATAAAACTATAGGAAAGTACTGAAGAAAGTTTTAGAAAATTAACTATTAAACAAATATAGTAAAAATATTATTAAAGAATGTATTATAAAACCATATTACAATAGTTAAAATATTAAAATTTTACTACAAATTTAATATTCCATAAATATAAAAAAATTCAGAACCTATTATAAAATTCAAAAATATTTCTTATATTTTTTTATAGAAATTTATATACTATACACATTTAAGTTTTGTAATTATTAAATTTTATAATACATTCTCTAATTTTTTATAAAATTCAATCCTTGTCTAATAGTATGCCTTTTATTAATAATTTTATCATTTTTGTCTAGCTAATACTAAATTGGCAATATACTCTTGTTAACTTTTTATTATATTTGTCTAATACTAAGTTTTATAATACGTATCTATATTTTTATAATTATTCTACTTTCTATCTTTTTATTTTCACTTTAGTTACAGTAATTATATACTTTTATTACAATATTTGCTTTGTGTTCAAATATTTATGATATATATATATATATATATATATATATATATATTCCGGATTGCTTTATTAGTAAGATGAGAGGTTCAAGCTAGTCGGTAAATAATGTTGTTGGCATGCTAAGTCCCACGTTTAAACTTAGAATCATAATTTTTTATATTACAAGAATGGATGCAGTTCTTTTATTACATCATATCTCTATATATATAATCACATCTGCAAAATAGACTAGCCTTGAGCATGCAGTAGTGTTAAATCTCTTGAGGGAGAGTTTTGCCGCCCATTGTAGTCCTCCTACCCGGCTTGAGGGATTAGTCTCTATAGTTGCACGCAGAGGATACCCAGATTATTCCCAAAAAAATCAGCAAAATAGACTCGTCATGAACATATCAGCACCATAATAGTCCATAGACTTTTTTCACGGTGTTTGTAAGAAATTCATAAAAAGGACAACAATATAATGTTTGAAAACTAATAAGACGAAATTGGAAAAATAGATATAGGACAAACACTACAAAGAACACGGTGATTAGCCATGATCAAAACCGTAGCCAACAGGCCCAGTCACCGTGGCGAACAGACTTAGCCACGGTCTATGTAACCGTGAAAGGACGTGGTGTCGCCAAATTTTCGCCACGGTCATTTTTCTCAGTAGCCACGGGGAAAACAACCGTGGAGACATTTCGTTAGCCACGGTTACACTGTTACTTAGCTACACTTTTCCAGAGGCCAAATCATTCATTTGGTTTTGTAACACGCCATTGTTAGCAACGGTTTGAAACTTGGCTATCTAGGCGCGAGAAATTCGCACGCATTTTGGCCAATATTTAACTACGGTTTAACTGTAGCTAACTTCATATTTTTTTAAGATTCATTTATACATGATAGTCACCTAATATTTGTCATTTCTAAATACCATTCAAATGTCATTGTACCCATACACAATGAGAAGATAAACAGTTCAAATATATTGATTATTAAGGATAAAAGTCTAAGTCTACCATCCATTTCAAAAGTAATAATAGCCTAACATGACATACGAAACCAAAAAAGACCAACAACAATGAAAGCCAACAAAAGAAGTAATACATACTCTAAATAACAATAACTAAGATGAACCTATAGGTCAAACATAGACAACTCATCTCCAAATTTATGTTCCAAGAACCTCTCAAGTTTTGTCAACATATTTGTTGCTTGTCCAAGCTTCTCGGTGGTTTGTGTAAGTTGTTCCTTTGTTTCTTCATATCCTGTTAGTTTTTCTTCCAAATCTACTACTTGCTTCTTTAAGTTCTCCACATTCCTTGGCTTGAGCTACCAACTTGGATATATTCGGTGAAATGCCTACGGTGTGCAAAAACATAAGTTGGAGAGACACCTGGACCTAAAACACGCACTCGACCTGAGTGTTCGGCTCCACATAGTTTCTAAATGGTGTCATCGGGATAAGCATTAATCTTTGATGGAACACCTTTTGTTGCTACACGTTCTTGGTCTTCAGATAAGTTCTCTGAAATCTTATCCTATGTACTAGCAAAAAAAATAACAGTTAATATATAATGTGAGAGTAAGTGTGCAGATTTTATGTAGGGTAATTATTTTATCCAAACGTTAAATTCTTTGCCACGGTCAAAGGGTGGCTAGCAGCGAAATTTTGATTTGAAAATTTAACCGTTGCTTTGCCACAGGTAAAGGGTAGCTAAAAGGACTGTCTTAGCCACAGTCAATTAACCGTGGCTAAACGCCATTTTTCTGGTCGTGATATTTGAAAGTTTAAATTAATTTAAAGCAATTCATCAGTAATTTAACCTGAAAAATGAAGTGGTATAAAACATCTTTGATGAAGCATTATGTGAGGTGCAACGGCAGAGGTAACCTAAATTTTATAAGGGACCCGAATATAGAGAGTAATTTTGTTTAAAGCAAACCAGTTTTCATTGGAAAACATCAAAAGTACTAATAGTTTAGATACAAACAATAATTTAAGGATAACTATATCAAACACTAGTGTGACGACCCAAATTGGACCCTCGCAAACCATCTGATGGCAACCTCGGAGCTGTCGGTGACAATTTCGAGAGTCATGTAGGTGGAAGTGATGGAGACACCACAATCGGGGATGGAAGACCGATCGATAAGTCAGGACCTCATGCTCTCATGACCATCACCTAAGTCTGTCAAGCCTTTCCTAAACTCAATGTTATCTCAAAAATCAAACATATATACTTCAAATATATGTGTACCAAAATTTCCGCAGAACCTCCACTAAACTATGGACATCCCAAAATACCAGATACACTTGTATAGTCATAAAACAAAAGACCAACCAAAATAGGTCCTCACAGAGGCCAATCGAGTAACATCTAACAAACAAACAACATAATAATGTAACAGAGCCGCTACAGAGTTTTTCAGGTTAAATACATAAGGACACAAATAGAAAATATACATAACATCACTAACATCTCTTTAGACTCGAAAGGGCTCATCACCTAGAAGTAAGACACTAAAATCTAGCAGGAGTGCTCATTTGGCACAAGTTTGGGAATCTGAAACATATAAGAGAGACGAGGTGAGTCACCACTCAATGAGCAAATAATGAAGAAAATAACAAGCAGGACACGATAATTTTTTTTAAATCATTCAACAAAAAATAGTTTAATCAAGTAATCGAGCAAGTCGTATAAAATCAAATAATAATAATGACAATACGGGGTAATACTTATACATAACTAAAATAGACTCCCCGCCTCGAAATATCAATAGTAGGTTCCCCGCCTTGAAATACCAACAATAGGCTCCCGCCTCGAAATATCAATAATAGGATCCCCGTTTGATAGGTAAATAATGGTGCACCAAGGCTAACACATATTGCTGTTAGCATGCAGAGTTCTGACAAAGTCAACCCTTAAAGAAGTTGAAAATTAATCCAAAAGTCATCAACTGATACTCTCAGATACATCAGCAGGAGATATAGATACTACATATAGATGCTTTCACAAAATATTTTCAAAACATCAAATCAAATAAGTTATAAATTCTTGATATCTGAGTATTACGTTGAGGGATATTTTATTTAATCATATCTTTCTAATTGCTTAATTGATTTTGTAGTTGCCTAAGCATTTTTGGTGTGCTTATGTAATACCCAAAGAAACTAATTAATTTCTTTGGATGTTAGTCTTATGCCTTGATGCTAAATATATATGTTTTGTGTGAATCATTAATTGAATGAGTTTGAGGTTAAATCAAGCATGTTGATTTAAAAAGGCTAGTTATAGAAGCGATGTATATACAAGGGTTTCAAATTGCAGACCGCGTCACGTGATGCGGCCGCAATGTTGCTGTTTCGGCAGCGTCCGCAACCGCATCAGCCAGCAATTGCGTTGTGATCTAAAATCACCGAAAAATCCGCATCGCAACGCCGCATCGGCCGCAACGCAGTGGTGCAACGGCCGCATCAGACCGTAATTGACTTCAAATTGGCCGCAAAAATTATTTTTCTATCTTCCTCTGTCTTTATATCATACATTTAGAGGGTATTTTAAATGATTAAAGATATTCTAAAGTGATGAAGAGCTAATAATGAAATATATATGAAATTTTAGAGAGGAGATAGAAGACATGTGAACTATAAGATAACTAATAAATTATAATATTGATGCTAACAAATATTATTTCACGCCGCATCAACCGCAATATGCCTTGCAGCGACCGCAAATGGCCGCAAAAGCAACTACCACAACCGCAACCGCAACCGCAATTTGAAACCCTACTATATACATTAAAAAGGGAGGGTGCTGCAGAAATTTTATTTGCACCTTGTAGTGTTGGGCTGGACGTTGTGCCCAATCCATTAGGCCCAACCAAATACAGCCGACTTACTCATTCAGAGAGGGAAAAACCAACTCTAAGTCACTACCCCCTCATGCACTCTCATTTGAATAAAAAGAACCAAGTCACTTTGAGAGGGAGAGCTCGAGTTTGAGAGAGAGAACGAGTGAAAAGTGGAACTCAATCTCACAATGTGGTTTCACTTGATACTCCATCTTCCTCTTTATCACTTCACTTTAGCTTGAGGAAATTCAGAAACTTCACTTCAAGCAAAACACTTGAAAACCCTCTTTCCTTCTCTCCATTTCGACATGCATGAGGGTTAGAAGCTTGGAGTGCTCTTTTGAGCTTGCATGTAAGTTTAGGAACTTGAATAGAGTGTTTTGGGTAGCGGCATTGGTGATTCAAGTGTCAAAGAAGAGGAATTGGGAGCTGATTTTAGCTTGAGGGATTCTAGTAGCTTGTGGTGTTCTTGAGAGCCAAACTTCTTATCTTCCATTGTGATCATTCACTTAATAAGTGAATTCTTTGCACTCTTCTCTCTAATATCTCCTAGGGTTTATTATACAATGTGGTTTTGAAGATTAAATTGTAATGTTAGTGCTGAAATGTTTCTTTGCATGTTCAGTTTTTCTCTTTGAATTTAGAGGAAAAATGATATGATGTTAAATACATTTCAAATGCTCAAAGAGATGTTGAATTATTTCAAAATGACTTTTATATGTTTTTGTAATCAAGCTCATTTGAATGCCATTTCTGAGTTGAGGGTGAAATTGGAAAAGGTATGATTGCCATTAGAAAAAAAAAACACTAAAATGGCACAAAAGTGCAGAGACCATGTGTCCATAAGCATGGACAGTGAAAGGGTCTAATCCCATTTTATTTTCGAGATTTCAAAGAGCACGGACCGTGCTCAATAAGCACACAGACCGTGCGACCCTCTGAGTTTTTATGCCATCTTGATGTTTTGACCTTTTTCTCTTGTGCCAACACAATTTGTTCCAACTCACATTTCAATGATAGATTGAATATGGTGGTTATAGAGTATTCCATTTTAGATTGAATATGGTGGTTTGATTAAGTATTCCATGATTGATTGACACATTTGAGGGATTGATTATGCATGACTTATGTACTCTATGTGTATGATGAACATGAAATGGCATCTCAATTACTTATCTTGATCCTTTTGATCTTGATATCACAAATGTTATGTTGATGCGAGGACTATTGAAATATGTATGATTAACTATTGAGAGTGAACTACTAACACGGAATACTAGATGGACTATCCAAAGAGATAGTTATGTTAGGTTGAGAGAAAAGTCTCAACACGTTTACTACTTGTCTGTTACCCTTCTGGATTGTTGGGTGACAGGTTTTCCTAGGTCGATGTAAAGATATTATATCTATTTATCTGTCGTTAAAAGAGGATTACACTAGTGGCTAAGAAATATGGTAAAAGACAATGTAAGACCTATTGGTGAGGTGCATGTTAGAAATTCACGGAGATTTCAATGAAATCTCACTCTTTATATATTTGTGGCTTTTCAGATAAGCAGGAAAGCTGAGTTATCCCAAGAAGCAAAGATATGGTTCTGTTTGAAGAAAGTTTTACAAAGTTGTATTATGTTTTGTAAAACAGTATGTTCACCACTACTTATCAGGTTTTGTAAAGCAAACGTCATATATTTCAAAGGAATACCTTAATGTTGTATTTGAAAGAATACTAGAAAGATGTATTTAATTTTGAGGAATTTTGGTTGATATGTAAATTACTCTATAACGAACTTGTAGTATTTTCGTAAAGAACTAAGGTTTATGCAATAAAGGTGTATCAGATTTTATAATCATGTTTTGAGGGTTTCGGTTTTTTCCCTATCGTGATGTGTTGTATAAGAGACATAGGACATAGTTTTAATTTTAATAAATTTGCAATATGTGGTTTATGAAGTAATTTGCAATATGTGGTTTATGAAGGGTATTTATTATTTTAAATGAATCAGTATTTTGTCTAATGGACTCACTTTCTAAGAGTCAAGAAGTTCGTATTTTGATAATGTATTTATTATTTAAAGGGAATTCCAATATATGTTATTATCAAGTTACCTATACCTGTATCTAGAATAGTATATCTATTTTTCAATGAACTTCCTGACTCTTAAGATCTCCTGAAAAGGATTTCGGGTTAAGTATCGGAAATGATACTTATGGGTGTTGTATTTAGTCATTTGAGAGTCGAAATTAATTTGCTCGGTCCAAAACATTTATGCGTTATCTGATACCCCAAAAATAAAAGTTTCTTCTAATCTTTGATATCGACTAAAAGATTAGGGATGTTACAAATATCTTAAAGAGTGATTCATAACTAGGGTGAAAATTGATAGAGTGCTGGCTAATTGGAGATATGGAGAATGATATATTCCCATGCTGGTACCTATGGTGGGCTCAAACCACTCTCATATTGTCATTATTCTGCGGTGTAGGGAGAGAAGGGGAAAATTGTTTAAGTTTGAAGCTTATTGAACGAACCATCATGAGTGGTCTGATGTTGTGAAAGAAGGTTGGCTAAGTAATGTGCAGATTATTGATCAAGAGAAATTGTGGAATGTTGTGTGTAGTAAAGGCTCGATTTGTAGAGCCTTACTGCATATATGGTTCAAAAAAACCTTCAAGAGGACTGACCTTGAGATTAAGGGTATGTTTGGGAGGGGGTTTTGCGAGGGGAAGGGAGGGGAAGGGCTTGAAAAAGATTAATCTATATTTTAATATGTATTTGAGATTTTAAAAAATTAAAAGAACAAGTTGATAGATATCAATATTACATTTTTAATGCCACTTGATTTATGTTTAGAGACATTGTATAGCTACTTCAATTTAGAATTGAAAAATATGTCATCCCCTCCCTTCCCCTCCCAAACATACCGTAAGGGTTTGCTTGAGAGTTTGGAGGGGAAGGGAGCCTTGAAAAAAATAGAAAGAATGAAAGGCAAATAGAAGGAGGATGTACCATCAACTTCATTAAGGAGTTTATTTTTCGTCATAAAACCAAACCCTCCCAATTTGTAGAAACTCAAAATATGTACTAGAAGAGGGTTTTGGAGGGTTTGGGAGGGCTTAGGCAAATTCTTCAAATCATTTACATCCTTTTATAATAATCTTAAAATTAAAAATATATTAAGCATAAACATTCTTTTATCATTGTTTACAAAATTACTCTCTCAATTATGGTGAAACATTTCTATATCTTTCACTCTACTCCACTCCTCTCTAAGCCCTCACCACCGGTTTCCTCCGGTCTTTATCTTTTTTTTGTTCCGTTTTAGTCCCTCATCTTCCACTTAGGTTTTATTTTGGTTCTATATTTTTTTTTTCTCGTTTTTATCCTTTATCTTCAATACTTGTTTCTATTTAGTCATTATAAACAAAAATACAGGAAAAATGAAGAACACTATGAATGTGCTCAAGAACACCAAGAACACTTCGATTTCTTGTTTCTTTGACATTTAGTACCGGTACTAAATCGACCGATACTAAATGTCCGATCATTTAGTATCGGTTTTTTACCCGATACTAATTGTACTACTAAGGTACTGTTAGGGTACATTTAGTATCGGTTGTGCATAAACACCCGATACTATATGTATTACTAAGGTACATTTAGTATCGGTGTTTCTGTATAACCGATACTAAATGTATTACTAAGGTACATTTAGTATCGGTGTTTCTGTATAACCGATACTAAATGTATTACTAAGGTACATTTAGTATCGGTTATACAGAAACACTGATACTAAATGTACCTAAGTAAGTACATTTAGTATCATTTTTTCTGTATAACCGATACTATATGTATTACTAAGGTACATTTAGTATCGGTGTTTCTGTATAACCGATACTATATGTATTACTAAGGTACATTTAGTATCGGTTATACAGAAACACTGATACTAAATGTACCTAAGTAAGTACATTTAGTATCGTTTTTTCTATATAACCGATACTAAATGTATTAATATTTTTTAATATTTTTTTTGTTTTTATCCATACCGACATATTATTAACCTGTTATATACAAAATTATTTCCAAACAACAACACATAATAAATTCATAAAAATTCTTTCAAATTCCATTGGAATTAATATCTTACAATACAATTCATGAAACTTAAGATTTCTACAAGTTTCTTACACAAAATTCAACAAAATGTTTCTAACACAAACGTCAAACTAAGGTAAGGTAAGGTCCTAAGATGAACTACTTCCTTTGATTTATCATCTTCTATTCCATTCCTTTTTACTCTCTTGCCTCTACCAGAACTCTGAAAAAACATGCAAATCAACAAATCAAACATCAATCTCTGTCTTGCATATTAATTAGTCTAAGAAATATGAAGAAAAGAAAATCTAAGAAGAAGAAGATTCACCTTAGATTGGGCTTCTCCTTGGAGCTGCAAGAAAGACAATCAAGATTAATTAATAATTAATAATAGAACCTGAAAAGTTTAGAATAAACAATAATCACTGCATAGGTTTATTGAATTAAACAGATTTAAGAGCAACAAGAACAAAAACAACAGCAACAACAACAACCCTTGTTTGTTTTTCTTGTTCTTGTACTAATTAAGAGCAACAAGAACAAAAACAACAGCAACAACAACAACCCTTGTTTGTTTTTCTTGTTCTTGTACACAAGGGACAATCCATTAATGATGCTCAAAGACTGAGGACACACTTCTGTGAGCTGTTATTATTCATCCGCCTTGCATGCACAAAACACAATATAGATAATATAGATGGTTTCAGAAATGAATTTTAAAAGCCAGCATGTAATTCAAGTTAAACATTTAGATACAAAAGGAATCTTATAACTTACAAATAATTCAGGTTCTTGAGACCTCCCAAAGAACTAGGTATCTCACTGCTAAATGCATTGTTGGAGAGGTCGTCAAGTGTCTGAAGTTTTCCATCTTGCCTATCACAGAAGGAATCGGACCAGAAATGGCATTATTCTGAAGCAACATGCATATTCAGTTTGCAATCCAAATATTTGAAAAGGCATGTTACAATTCAGTTTAGGTATTTTTACAAACACTTGGCATGCTTTCTACACATATCAGAACTAAATCGCACTTTGCTCAGAACAAAAATTTGGAGTCGACAAATAGCAATAGGCAGCAACAAATTTCACAAAGCAATTGAGAAATCATGAATGTACAGAGTTGAGAATTTGAGAACGTCACTTTATGAGTAGTAGGGACTAGGGAAGAATGCGAGCAAATAGGTGTGGTGCGAGCGGGAGCGAACAAGGGAAGAAATAACCAGCAGAGCAAACTGAAAACACAGCGGAGCGAATTGAAAGCAGATTTATGTTATAACCAGTATTCACATAGGGATATAGTCTCCAATAAATCATCAACTATTAGAGCCTTAATATACAAGTATCACCTTATTCTTTTAGAGAGAAAGAAGCTGATTATTATGTCCATAACATAAAATATTTACCCATGGATGCACTTTAGGCCGAATAATAAATTTGGCAAGAATTATAACTGAGGCAGCCTCAACACAAGACAAGAATTTTATACAGTCATAGTCCAACAAACTTAGCTCAGCAATTCAAGTTGCAAGTTTAGAGTCTGCAATGAAAATTACAAACAATTAATTTACACACTAAAAGCTTTTGACATGACAAATAAATAATCAATGAACATGTCATCTCACCTTTCGATTTTCAGAACAAATTCCAACAAACCTCCTGAAGTCCAACAATTAAATATACATAATTATTCCAATTAACTTTCTTTCAGGGGAATTAAATATTGATACTAAAAATTAAAAATATTATAAAAGAACAAATCTTCACCATAGAAAAGGGATTACAGTAGGGCTTCCAATTTGAAATTTTAGGAAGAGAGAGCGAATTGATGCATAACCTTCATTAACCAGGAAGACAGAGCGAATTGATGCCAGCTTCCATCTTTATAACCTTCATTAACCTCAATAAACATTAGATCCATAAAAAATTGAAATCTACTCATTCAAAACAGAACATAAATTGAGATAGGATGATTTCTTCATACTTCCCACAAATTAACAAGCGATAAAAAGCAAACAAACAGAACAATATTTGCAAAATAAAAAACAGTTGGGGAGAAAGAATTCTTACGATCCAATGAGCATGGAGGAAACACCGAGCAATTGATGCTTAGAATTAGCGAGAACGAGCACAGAGAAGGAGCACGAGCATGAAGAAGGAGAACGAGCACAGAGAATTAGCTGTCACACGAAAACACATTTTAGGTTAGAAGCTCTCGACAGAGTGGCAAAACTTAGGGTTTCAAGCGAGAGCGGAGAAAACGAAAACGAAAACGAAGGGAGAGGAAGAGAGAGCGAAGATGCTTACCACTCTCACAGTGATTTCTGGACAGAAGCTTGAAGATTCTGAACAATGTTTCTAAGATTTCTGAACAAGCAAGTTTCAATTGACAGAAGTTTAAAGACGGATTCGCGTTACAGTGAGGAAGTGTATATCGTTTCAATGTGACGGATCCTTCGAAATAATTTGCGTTACAGTGAGGAAGAGAGGAGCAAGGGTTTGTGCGAGGAAGAGAATAGGATTCGCGTGAGGAAGGGTTTGTGTGAGGAAGAGAAGAGGATTCGCGTGAGGTTGTGTTTGTGCGAGAAATTAAAATTGGGTTTCGACTTTTAGCATCGGGTCTTTTAACGGCCGATGCTAAATGTACTTGCTTTGGACAATTAGCATCGGTTGTTTAAATAACCGATGCTAAAAGTATAACGTGAACTCAAACTTTTGCTTGTAATTTCAAAAATGCCACCGGTTACACATTTAGCATCGGCTGTTCAAACAACCGATGCTAAATAGTGCTTTCTAAAGTCATTTTTGCACTAGTGGGAAGGGCTTGAAAAAGATTAATCTATATTTTAATATGTATTTGAGATTTTAAAAAATTAAAAGAACAAGTTGATAGATATCAATATTACATTTTTAATGCCACTTGATTTATGTTTAGAGACATTGTATAGCTACTTCAATTTAGAATTGAAAAATATGTCATCCCCTCCCTTCCCCTCCCAAACATACCGTAAGGGTTTGCTTGAGAGTTTGGAGGGGAAGGGAGCCTTGAAAAAAATAGAAAGAATGAAAGGCAAATAGAAGGAGGATGTACCATCAACTTCATTAAGGAGTTTATTTTTCGTCATAAAACCAAACCCTCCCAATTTGTAGAAACTCAAAATATGTACTAGAAGAGGGTTTTGGAGGGTTTGGGAGGGCTTAGGCAAATTCTTCAAATCATTTACATCCTTTTATAATAATCTTAAAATTAAAAATATATTAAGCATAAACATTCTTTTATCATTGTTTACAAAATTACTCTCTCAATTATGGTGAAACATTTCTATATCTTTCACTCTACTCCACTCCTCTCTAAGCCCTCACCACCGGTTTCCTCCGGTCTTTATCTTTTTTTTGTTCCGTTTTAGTCCCTCATCTTCCACTTAGGTTTTATTTTGGTTCTATATTTTTTTTTTCTCGTTTTTATCCTTTATCTTCAATACTTGTTTCTATTTAGTCATTATAAACAAAAATACAGGAAAAATGAAGAACACTATGAATGTGCTCAAGAACACCAAGAACACTTCGATTTCTTGTTTCTTGAATAACTCATGCAAATTGAATGAAACTGGACTCCAACTTGAATAAAATTTCACAAGGAATTCAACAGAACCAAAATTAAGCTAAAAAAGAGTTTATGCGCAAAATTTCTTCTTAAACTGAAATCTTGAATTTGAAGTTCAAAAAACCTTCAATCTCAACAATAGTGATTTTGCTATAGAGCACCAAATTAAACGATTCTTGAGCCTCAAATGCCCAAAATTTAACAAGAAATCAGAATGTGGCAAGTATTTTGTTCAAAAAATCGCTTAAAACACATACAATGTCAAAAGAAAATTCGCATCTATTTTTTTCAATAATTGAGAATATTGTATTGATTGAGCCTAGCACAAGCAAAATGCATGCTAGGAAAGAAGTGGCAGAAGCCAAAATACACCAGAGCAAAAAAGCAACACCACAAAAAGATACAAAACAACAGCTATGGCAAGACATAAAGACCATAGGCTTTACACCAAAAAACCACATAACAAAGCTAGCATCAAAAGGAAGACCAAAACGTCCAAAGGGGAATCGCCATAGAAAACCAATACTCATACACCAAACAAAAGTAGAAAATACACCAAAATCGCATCCCATAAACCAAATAAAACGTGTTCTGGCTCTTATTTACTCATCACTCAACCAATTTGCGTCAAACTAGTTGCGGTCAACTCGTATTGAGTGCAAATATTGAACTATAGCAAAAGGTTTCAACAACAACGATGCAAATTCGAGAACATTGTGAAAGATAGAAACTTTCGGCAAAAAATTGTCCTGGTATAAAAAAATAAAAAAAATTCTAAAATAACACATTTTTTTAATTATTTACCAAAGTGTGCTACTTCTAAACAGGTTTTTGGAAAATTTGTTTTTTTTCACGTTTAGAAGTCGCATCCCCCAAAAACGTCTTCTAAACAGGTTTTTTTAAAAATCCAACTTATGCTGTTGAGAAGTCGCTACCCCAGGAAACGACTTCTCGACGTGATTTTTTTTATTTTGTTAATTTTCGTGTTCAGAAGTCGCCACCCCCCATAGCGACTTCTAAACAGGTTTTTTTTTTTTAAATTCAATTTTATTAAAAATACTAATTTATATAAATTGAAAAATAATTAAAGAAATCCTATTTATTTTTTAAAATTTGTAACATAATTATATATAGAAAAAAAATAAACACATTTATTTTCATTGATTAGGGGGAATTTCAGGCGCTTCAGCTTGACTTCAGAGCACGCATGTGTGATTGTGGAGAATTTCAAGCGTTGCACTATCATTGTTCACATGTCATTGCAGCATCTTCAAAAATCCATTATGACCACATGCTCTTTGTGCCTCCACAATACAAACTGGATTATGTTTTTAATACATACTTTGTGGAGTTTCCAGCATTACCAATTGAGTTGTCCTGGCCAGATTTCAATGGAATTGAATTGCAACATGATCCAAATATGCGGAGAGAAAAAAAGGGTCGCCCAAAGTCTTCCCGTATTCATACTGAGATGGATCAAATAGAAATGAGTAATCACACTAAGAGATGTGGTCTTTGTAGAAATGAGGGGCACAAACCGAAACAATTGCCCTAACCGGAATGTAGATCAATGGGATAATTAAGTATTATATTCATACTGAGTTGTTGTAATGTTGTAATCCGCTCTTCAATCAATGTAATCCGCTTTTTAATCAATGAAAATAAATGTGTTTATTTTTTCTATAAATAAATATGTTAGATATTTTAAAAATAAATAGGAATTTTTTAATTATTTTTCAATTTATATAAATTAGTATTGTTATTAAAATTGAATTTTGTAAAAACAAAAAAAAAACCTGTTTAGAAGTCGCTATGGGGGGTGGCGACTTCTGAACACGAAAATTAAAAAAATAACAAAAATCATGTTGAGAAGTCGTTTCCTGGGGTAGCGACACTACAACATTTTTGGTCTTTAACAACAATCAAAAATTGTTGCCAAAACTATAAAAAATGTTGCCTAAAGGTATAGGCAACATTTTCCAGGTGTAGACTAAGCTCGTGTTACCTATTGTCTAAGGCAACATTTTTTTGCACTTTCTGGCAACATTCTCGAAAAATGTTGCCTATAGGCTATGAAGAGGCAACATTTATCGTCCGCGCCTAACGCAACATTTAGAAAATGTTGCTACGTTTAAGTACAAGTTGTAACTGTTCCCTAAACAATAAAAGAGAGCGTTTCTAAAAATGTTGCCTTTTTTTATAGGCAACATTTTTTGACTGTTGTATATGGTAGAGGGAACAATTTTAAAGCCGTAAATTTACAAATAAAACCGTAATTTGATTATGTATAATAATGTATAAAAGTAGTTAACAATCAATCAAGTTCAAACACCCATTCGAATCCATAGTCATAAACAAAATGAGGTGGTAGTTTAATCAATTCCAATCCTAAAGGAAGAACTTAATAAAAAAACAAATCCAAAACGGATATTTAGGGGATCAAGGTTCTTCATCTTGAAACTCATCGAGAAAATCCTCCAACACACCATTTTCATCTTCTCCATTGATATCATTCTACACATAAGAATGAAAAACAGTTATAATGTATGAATTTTTTTGAATGATGTAGATGTAACAATTTTGTAGATTATATATATTAATTACCTTTCTACAATGTGGAACGTGTGTAGATGTAAAAAACTCTTCTCAACAGCATAAGTTGGATTTTTTTTTTTAAAAAAACCTGTATAGAAGTCGTTTTATGGGGTGGTGACTTCTAAACATAAAAAAAAAACAAATTTTTCAAAAACCATGTTGAGAAGTCGTTTCCTGGGGTAGCGACTTCTCAACAGCAAAAAAAAGTGTGCTACTTTGGTAAATAATTAAAAAAGTGTTATTTTGGAAAAAAAAATTATTTTTTTATACCAGGACAGTTTTTTTGCCAGAAACTTTCATTTGCGTTTTTGTTTTTCACATTGTTCTCAAATTTGAATCATTTTCGGTGAAACCTTTTGTTATAGTTCAATTTCTGCACTCAATACGAGTTGAACTTAATTGGTAAGCCAAAACATGTTTTACAATAATTGTCATATTCTGATCCTAGTTGAATTTAGAGCATTTTAGGCTCAAGAATCATTCAATTTGGTGCTCTATAGCAAAATCACCATTGTTGAGATTGAAGGTTTTTTTAACTTTAAATTTAAGATTTTGGTTCCAGAAGTGATTTTGCATATAAGCACTTTTCTTAGCTAATTTTGGTTCAATTGAATTCTTTGCAAAGTTTCATTCAATTTGGTCGCATATTGCATGAATTATTCAATAAACAAGAAGTCGAAGTTTTCTTGGTAGTCGAAGTGTTCTTGGTGTTCTTGAGCACATTCATAGTGTTCTTCATTTTTCTGTGTTTTTGTTTAGAAGGACCAAACAGAAACAAATATGAAAGATAAAGAACCAAAGTGAAACCTAAATGGAAGATGAGGGACCAAAACGGGACAAAAAAATAAAGAACCAACCAAATTAAAACCAACAGCAAAGATAAAGGACAAAAAATTCTATTTAGCTTTCTTTTAATAATATCTCACTATTATGAATTATTTAATTCTAGAATGATTATTCATACCTCCATCATAGTTCTTAATTAAGACTATACATCAACGCAACAATTTTATGTCAAGTTTCAACGCATATCATCCAATTGTGTGCATTACGCTACCAATACCACGCTTGCTCATTCTAAAACTCTTAGAATAGTTTTTTTTCCTCTACTAAAAATGAAATGAAATACAATAATGTCGTGGACATATTACACCGATATAACTCTTCAAGATCGGTGCATCAATTTGCATTCATTCAACATTTAACGTACATGTGGAGATAATATTATATCAATAGTTTAAGCATCATCCTAACCATATTTATTCTTTTAGTACTATGGTTAGGAGGAGCTAGGAATTCTTTCTCAACATTAAATTTCATTACAAACTTAGGGGTAATATCCACCGTGGCCACCACCTTCACCACCTCCTGCACCACCTCCATATCCTCCTCCATGTGCACCTCCGCCACCATAGCCGCCACCGCCGCCACCTCCAGAGCCACCTCCACCTCCACCGCCACCAGCTGATCCACCACCATATCCTCCACCAGCTCCTCCACCAGTACCATATCCACCTCCATGTGCTCCACCTGCACCAGCACCGCCTCCTCCACCACCACCTTGTCCCCCTCCACCTCCATATCCTCCACCATGTTCTCCTCCATAGCCACCTCCAGCTCCACCTCCTTCACCACCTCCATATCCACCCCCAGCACCTCCAGCACCTGCACCACCACCACCTCCCGCACCACTACCACCTCCACCACCACCACCATGTGCTCCTCCTCCACCATAACCTCCCCCACCTCCTTTACCAGATCCTCCTCCGTATCCACCATGTTCAGCACCACCACCGCCTCCGCCACCTCCACTTCCTCCGCCAGCACCGTAGCCAGCACCAGTAGCACCTCCATATCCACCACCTGCACCTTCCCCTCCACCAGCTCCTCCTCCATAGCCACCTACACCCCCATCTCCTCCACCTCCACCGCCACCTCCACCCAAACCTCCTCCTCCACCACCACCACCTCCTCCGGTAACACCAACATCACCGTGGAAACCTACACCAATGCCATTCTCTACACCATAAGTGAGGAGTGTTCTTGCGGCAGAGCTTATGCCCAAGCCCAACAACACAAAGAAAACAATGCTGAAAACTTTCGAATTTGCCATATATGGGTATGTGTTTAAATCCCACTTCTGAGGTTTTAGGATTCATGAGATGGGTATTTATAGTAATTTGTTAGGCCACTGTAGTAGTTAAAAAGCGCGTTTTGTGCTCCCACGTAGGATAGGTAATGATATAGAATTACATAGGTAGAATGATAAAGACTTGAAATTAAGACAGAAAACTAGTTGCTATAGAATACTTCAGAAATTCTTTTTGCCGAGAGTGGACCTAGCACATGCAAAGAAGAGAATTTGAATTGTCCCCACAAAGTGGATACAAACAATATTAGTACTTACTAACACTGTTTCTACCTACAGTAGTGTGATTTTGCTGTCACCCATTAGCTATAGCTTGATCTTATTCTCATTATGCTAGCTAGTTAAGCAAGAGCTTGCTATTGTTGACCTAGTTTTCCTTTATAGGAGGGTAAAGCACTTGTTTTATATTTTGATGGATTTCCCACTCATTCATGTGTTATGTTCACACCTAAAGGGTTTTGGCCCTTGGAGGTTTTTAACGAGGCTCCTCTTCCCTACAACTTGTAACGACATGGGCGGAGTATTTCTTGTGCTCCCCCTTTATTATTAATAAATCTCATTTGTTTATAAAAAAAAAAAAGCATCATTGGCCAGGAAACAAAATAGCAATTTCATTATGTAATAATAATGATCATATTGTTTGTGTTATCACCACCAACAAAATTATTTGTGTTATGTAACTATTATAACACCATTTTCATTATGCTTTTATACTGTGATTAATTTCAGACGAAATATATAGCAACATTGTGGTGGTAGTATATAGTCACTACTAGTTCAGTCAGAGTTGCAATACTTACCAGATTTTCGTATGACAAAAGTGGTTGCTTTTTATTTTTGATTAACTAAAGCTGCTATTTTTGGGTAAGCGATTAACTAAAGTGGCTGCTTCTATTTGAAATTAAACTTATGTGATTCGTTATAATCCAAAAGTGGCTTCCAGCTCAGTATTCATTAAGAAATTTCTTAGTTGCTTTTCAAGCACCAATTAATAGATTTTTATTTTTTGGTTGATATTCATCCATTATAAGACATGCTGCTAATAACGATAATGTACAATAAATTAACAAATAGCGCAGTATAGAGATATATGCACTATGCATTGTGTAGATATTTATTATAGTCTAATATCTAATTTTTTTTTTGTTCTAGATGGAGTGGCAAATGCCACTTGAAACTCACACACAACTGTGAGATCTCAGGTTCGAACCCAAGACATGATATCCAGCCTAATAATGTCGGCATTTTTCAATTGAGCTAGGTCTTACGGAGATCAAATATTATTCTTATATATATATATATATATATATATATATATATATATATATATATACCACTACATCGAATTACCCATTTTATTTATCCCTTGCATGAGTCATGAGGTCTATCTTCGTTTAGGTACAAAACTTGAATCTTTCTTATTCTCTAATTCTCAGACCAGTAAACACGGGAGAAAAAAGCGGATTAATATCTATCTAATTACATTCTTCTTCAAAAAAAAAATATCTGATTACATTGTCCTACTAACTACCAATAATACAATATAAAATACTTCTTGTTTTTATATGTTATTTCAATTGGGTATGGACAGAATATTGGTTAATAAATATCATTAATTAATAAGCTTTTTATTCGATCATCTCATATATATAAACTCGCACCAGAGAAATGAGTGGGAAGTTGGTGCTCTAATTCCTTATGTTTGGGAGGGGTTTTGCGAGGGGAAGGGAGGGGAGGGCTTGAAAAAGATTTGTCTATATTTTAATATGTGTTTGAGATTTTAAAAAATTAAAAGAACAAGTTGATAGATATCAATATAACCTTTTTAATCACATTTGATTTATGTTTAGAGACATTTTATAGCTTCCTCAATTTAGAATTGAAAAATACGCCCTCCCCTCCCTTCCCCTCCCAAAACCCCCTCCCAAACATACCCTAAGTATGGATGGATGACCCTTGCTTTAATTTGAAGGCACCTCAGTACCTTACCCTATCACCAACATTGACAATATATATGTGGAGAAACTGCTGGTAGTTCTTGAGCTTTTAGGGTGTGTAGTGGATGGATATGGAAATCACATGCACAATGGTAGTGTGGAGCCCATCCATCTTGTTCTGCTTGTTTAGTGGATTACCCTTTTTCCTTCACGCCTATTCGATGAGAAGCGCCGAATTCTATGATTTAGATTTCCCATTGTACCTCCTTAGAACATAGTTGAAGTGTTGAACACCTCGTTATATGTTCTTGGTAGGGATGGAAATTCAGATCGACTCGATTCAATAAGAATTAGTTCAACTCGTAGCTCAATTAGAGTAAGACATGAACTTTTTTCCAGCTGGAACTCGGCTCCAGCCGGTGGCGGAACTAGCATTTTTTTATGCGGGGGCGAAATATAAAGATTCTTTTTCATATACAAAAGGAACTTCATTAAAAGAGAACCAAAGTAAACTACTAGATGAAAATTAAAGCAATATAGATTGTTTTTAACAACTAGCCAGTATGTAGGTTCACTTTTCTATGAGTTGCAATCTATGCCTATAAAGTTCGGCACAATTTTATTTATCTTTTGTGCTGAATTTGTGCTACTGCTATATATTGGCTTATTACTATTTTTAGTATTTTTTTGAGTTAGCATATAATTATATTTGAACCTTAATTTATATTTTATTTTGTTTTTAGGGTACCCCATCTTACAATGGCAGTTGCCCATACCTCCAACTGCCGAGAATTCAACTGATTAGCTTGGCTCATGCGCATGAATAAAAAGTAAAAATAATATCTTTTTTCTCCTTAAAAAGCCAAAAAAAAACTAAATTTTTGACATTTTAAAATAGAAATATATTAGATAAAATAATTACCTAATTGGAAATATTAATATGATTATAAAAATAATTGTTTACCTATCTCATGAGTTTAATAAAAATATTAAGATAAGTATAATAATATAATTTGAGAACTGTATAATGATATAATTAGTGCCAAATAAATTGCACCAACCAATGAATAAAAAACTTTGCTCTAAAAATGCAAAATGCATAACACAGATGAAATTGAAATAAAAGTGTGTGTAGTTGATGAACCAAACGAGTTGAACTATACCGACCTCAAGTTCAACTCATTTTGTTCACGAGCTTTGTACAACAAGCTATTTATTGAGTTGATTTTTCAACTAAGTTCGAATTTTTTCGGTTCAATGCAGTCATATATCCAACTATGAAAACAAGGGGTGTCACCGGATACTGGCCGCAATCAAAATTATTGTTAGCTGCATATAATTCGTGGTAACATTCACAAAGCTGATTTGGTAATTTGCCAGCAACTTACCATTCCATTGTCCATCTATAATAGTTTCATTTTTGTCATTTTTTTCTCGTTTTGGTCCTTTATATCTATCATTTTTGTGTTAGTTTGGTCCTTTATCTTCCATATTTGCTTCTGTTTGCTCCCTTTAAATAAAAACACAAAAAAAAATGAATAACACCATGAATGTCTTCAAGCACACCAAGGTCCCTTCGATTTCTTGTTTCTTGAGTAACGCATACAATACGCGACCAAATGGAATGAAACTGGACTCTAAATAGAATAAAATTTCGCAAGGAATTCAATAGAACCAAAATTAAGCTCAGAAAAGTGCTTATGTGCAAAATCACTTCGGGAACCGAAATCTTAAATTTGAAGTTTTTTTAAGCCTTTAATCTCAACAATGGTGATTTTGCTATAGAGCACCGAATTGCATGATTCTTGATCCTAAAATGCTCGAAATTCAACAAGAATATGCAAGCATTTTGTTTAGAAAGGTGCTAAATTTCAAAATATCGTGAAAAATTAATTTGCATCTCTAAAATGTGTTTTGGCTCTTATTTGCTCATTTCTGAATCAATTTGTGTCAAACCAATTGAGTTCAACTCGTATTGAGTGCAGAAATTGAACTATGGCAATTTTCACATCGTTCTCGAATTTGCATCTTTTTCGTTGAAATCTTTTGCTATAGTTCTATTTTTGCATCCAATACGAGTTGAACACAATTGGTATGACGCAAATTGATTGAGAAATGAGCAAATAAAATATTAGGGGTATTTTTAGGTCATTTTTAGAGCAATAGTATTACCAATTATATAAATCATTGACCTAATTTGCTTTTTATTTTGCAGAAAAGAAGATATAAAAAAATATCCAACATACTTCGTACAACCCCCTAGCTACTCAGTAGACACCCCCAACATGCGTGAAAAGACCAAAATGCTATTAATGAATCTTGTGATCCTACGATGGTTCGGAGCACTGGTCGTCCGAATCGGTTCGAACGCTGTGCCACCGAACCAGTTCGGACTTGGTTCCATCGAACCAGTTCAACTTTTCTGCATTTCATTTCTGACCAGCCGTTGATGAGCTCCACCCAAATTCATGTGATAATGGAATTGTTGCAACACTCAAATTTACCTGCGCCCAATTCAGTTCAATAAGAATCAAAGCAATTTTGGGTTCTAGGTTTGTAAAAAGTAACGACCTTGTCCATGTTACAAATAACAAAAGCAAGCGAATCACAGACAATTTCTCCACATCCTCTTACTCAATTCCAATTGGAAACGTTGAAACGAGGTTTTAATAAAAGGGTGTGAGTGTACTTGTGAGTGTGAGTGTGAGTGCCATCGTTTTGTGTGAGTTTGAGGAAAGAAGCATGAGTTATCTGGTGGGAGCGTGATCATTGCAGAAAAGTTGAACTGGTTCGGTGGAACTAAGTCCGAACTGGTTCGGTGGCACCACGTCTGAACCAGTTCGGACGACCGTGCTCCGAACCAGTTAAAATGCAGTGTGAGGGGGTTTTTCAAGTGAGGGTATTTTAGAAACATTTAAGGGTTGTGGGTGTCCAGTGAGCAGCTGAGGTGTTGTACTTCTAAAAAGACCTCATGGCCCAATTGAAAAAGAAACATGAGATTTGATTTGAATTTAAAATAAAATATATCCAGGCCCAACTGGTGTGTTTTTTGTAACTCTTTATAGTTGTATTAAAGAATTTATAATTTACATTTTGAATAAAGATAAAAATAATTAACTCCAACGGATAAAATTCTCTAGAAATAATTAATTTATAAACTCTACATATGACAGTAAATATAGATAATGAGAGAGGTTTGTCTAACTTTTTTTACATAAGTAAAATAGATTAATAGAAGTACCAGTAGGATACTCCAACTTTTTTGTGCATTCAATCCGAAATAGAGATACATACATCTATAATCCTATATACATGCTTTACAATTAAACCGCCCCCATGAAATACATTTAATTTGGATACACCATGTCACACAAAGCTTGTCACCTCTCTCTCGGTTGGGCATGAGCCCTCACACCACACCACCAACGGCTAGTTTGAAGCCGCCGGATACCACCGTCAACCTACAAAAAAAAAGGAATGAATCATCAGCAACAAGATGTTAGCTTGGATCCAAAAATCAATAATCCAACTAATGCTTCTACATCTGTAGATACCACGACTGCTAAGGAAAACAGAGTTGAAAACTTAGCTTCTTTCAAGGATACCCTAATGAAAATGGTGGGTCAAAGTGAGGGTATTAGTGATGCTTGTTGGGGAGATCTTCTGAATCAAGAGCTTCCAGAAAACAAATGGGATATAGAGCAAGAAGAGATACCCCAATCAGTACCTATTACTCCTTCTCAGAATCCTGCGATTCATTTTTCTGATGAAGAAATTTCTTCTTACTCCAAATCTTGGAGAAATGCCTTAATAGTCAAGGTGCTAAGCAAAAGAGTTCATTTCAGAATGCTTGAAAACAAACTGAGGAAGGACTGGGTTAAAAACGGCACCATGAGCATTTCTGATATGGCTGAGGATTTCTACTTGGTTCAGCTCTCTGATTTAGAGGATTACAGACATGCGCTCTTTGAAGGTCCATGGAAAATAGCTGACCATTACCTAATTGTTCAAAGGTTCAGACCTTTCTTCTCTTTAACAGCATCCATTTCTCAGAAGGTTGCTGTTTGGATACGAATTCCTAAGTTACCTGTGGAGCTATGTAATGATAAAGCTCTCACTAAGATTGGGTCCTCTCTAGGTACTATGCTAAAAGTGGACAAGTTGACATCCTTGCACTCTAGGGGGGAATTTGCTAGATTATGTGTTGAGTTAGACCTTGATAAACCATTATCTTCTCACATTACTATCAGAGGGTTTAAACTCCCGTTAGAGTATGAAGGCTTGCATGCTATATGTTTTAGGTGTGGGAAATATGGTCATAAGAAAGATAGCTGTAGGGAGATGCTAGAGGTGGCCTCTACTATTAGCAATAATTCTGTTCCTGCTGCTGCAATGGTTCAATCGGTGAGTACTAGAGAAGAACCTTCTAAGGTTGTTGATATGGTTAATGCTGCTGTTTCTGGTCCTGTTGAATCAGTTGTGAAAGAAAGTGAAGACTCTGGTATGGGTCCTTGGAATATACCTAAGTATGTAGCTAAAAAGATGAAGAATGTTGCTGGAAAACCTCCTAAGAAGAATGCTGTTAATACGGTAACTATGACTAATCAAGACAATTCCTCTGTTCTGAGACAGATTGGTAAAACAGTGGTTGATATGGAACCTGTCATTGTTAATCAGATAGCAGAAATGGATCATCAAGTGAGTCCTCCAAAGGTGAGTCCAAAGAATATTATTGAAATAAAATGTTTTAAACCTAAAGTAAAGAATCCTCTTGGTGGCAAGAATCCTCAACTTTCTGTGAAAGGTAACAGAGTCTCAAAGCCAGCCAAACATGTGATAAAGAAAGACAAAGGTGGAGCCATGAATGGTACTTCTAAGGCAAGGGGAAAACACAAGAAGGCTAGTATAGAGCTGAATGTGGGAAAAGAAAATATTCCCTCTACTAGTCTCAATGATGAAACTGTCTCAGTTAAGAATGTTGAAGAACTAGCTGTCATGGCATATATGAAGACTATGTACAAGACACATGGGGAGAACCTTCTCAACAAATTCCGTAAGATGGAACCTCTTAGAAATGCCTTATCTCATATTGATAATAATGACAATTCTAGAGATGATGCCATGAAGAACTGTGATGTGGTGAAGAATATTTCTCATGTTCCAAATACTAATCAGAACTCTACTAGTTCTAGCTCTATTGAAGACTTAATTATTAATGGAGGTGAGCCTCCTAAGGTTGATTTGGAGGGTTTTTCCCCCTAAATAAATCAAACCAATCTTAATGAATTTAATTTGATGGAATTGTCGTGGTACGGCTGCCAAGGGCTTTGTTGGCCTTATCAAAGATTTGAAAAGGGAGTACTCTGCTTCTTTCATTGCTCTTCTTGAGACTCACTCCAGTGGTTTGCAAGCTAAAAAGATGGTTAAAAGATTGGGATTTGAATTTCATTTTATTGTGGATTCTAGAGGTCAATCTGGAGGTATTTGGTTGCTTTGGGATGGTGCTCACTGGAACATTCAGCTTCTTAAGGACACTAACCAATTGGTGCACATGAAGGTTTCACCTTCTAATTCTAATCCTTGGAATTTAACCATTGTCTATGGCAGTCCTCATTTTGCTCCTAGACAATCCCTTTGGGATGAGATTAATGATATTCATTTGGATACTAATGGCCCTTGGGTCTTGCTAGGTGATTTTAATGCTGTCCTTCATGAATGTGAAAGAAAAGGGCCTGATTTGGTTAGAAATCAACCTATTGAAGCTGGTTTTCAAGCTGTTCTTGATAATTGCAGTCTTTTTGATCTTGGTTTTTGATAAACTCTAATTTAGTGCATTTATTAGAGATATTTTGAGTTGTTTTTAGAGTAATTATTACTGATTAAATAAATAACTGACTTAAATTACTCTATATTTGCAGGAAGGTAGAAAAAGAAAGTGGGCTGAAATTAGAAGAAATGTTAGAATAAAAGAAAGCAAGCCCAAGCCCATTAATGCAAGAAGGCCCACAGTAATAAAAAGAAGATCCTCTTGGAGATTTCAATTAAAAGTGATGCACATGTAACTTGGAGAGAAAGAAAGAGGCATGGAGTGGAGAGCAAGCAACACATATTTAGGAAGGATCTAAATCCTAATATTTAGGGATTGGCATATCTTGCAATTAAAAGTGGAAGCAATCTTGACTTGATCCTTTGCTTGGAGAGAAAGAAAATGAACTAATATAAAAGGAGAGCTTCACTTGTGAAAGGGAGCCACACACCACATAAACAAACAATAGTTACACAAACGCTACGGAAACGCTACGGAGGGAAAGAAGAGTTTTTCGGCACGGTGAAAGAGCTTTGGAGTAAAAGAAGGAGATTGAAGACAAAGATTAAGACTTTCTCTATTTCCGGGTTATTCTTATTTCTGTAATTCATGAACCTTATTTTTCTTTTATTGTTCTTTATTACTATGGACACCTAACTCCTCGTCTAGGGTCTTAGGTGGATCTTGCATGTTTAGAAACCTCTTTATGTTCTAATCTCTTATTTGAATTCCTGTTTTTATTTCAATTAATATTATTCTATTGTTTTTATCACATAATTAGGATTAGCTACCCTTTTCATGTTAATAATCAATTAGTTGATCAGCGACCGTACTGCAATTAGTTGGTGGACCTATAGGATAATTGGGGCTATAATTAATGCATGACCAAACTTTAATTTAGTCTTCCAATCATTCAACCTTTTTGTACTTTATGCTTTTCTTAAATTTAAATTCTAGCATGACCAAACTAGGGTTAATTTAGGAAAAAGAATATTAATCTCGAATGACCAAACGGATTAATAGCTTTAGTAAAGGGATTGGTAATTAAATAAAATAAGGGAATTCAGGTAGAATTAGACATAGGGGAATCGAAGCTTGCAAGTGAAACCGCGACCCTAGACCTCTCTCTCCATCGATTATATTCTGCATTTTATTATTTGTTATTTGCTTACTTTTTATTTCTTTCAATTACATCTCAATTATTCACTTGTCTAAACAATAAATAATTTTAAGTAGTTTGGTACTTGTTAATTAATCCCTGTGGACACGATAATCTTTTATACTACTTCTGCGAGAGAGTACAATTGCTCTAAGTGTGTTTTTAACGCAACAGTTTTAATGGTGATATGTATACCTGGGCTAGAGGTAACACTAGGAAGAGACTTGACCGAGCTATTTGTAATCTGGATTGGCATCTCAGGTTTCAAACTTCTGAGCTCACTCATCTTCCTAAGTTAAAATCTGACCATGCTCCTCTTCTTATTAATTTTGACAACAGAAGGCATGGTAACAGAGGTAGGAGACCTTTTAGATTTGAGGCCATATGGCTTACTCATCCTAACTTCAATCACCTTATTGCTGACACTTGGAGAAATGGTATGGGGAATTTCTCTAGACAACTCAAGTAACTTCAAGGGGTTCTGAAAGAGTGGAATAATACTACTTTTGGAAACATTTTCACCCAGAAAAAGTTGTTGTTTAGACAACTTAAGGACATTGATAGAAGGATCTCTCACGGGTGGAATGAACAGCTTCTTAATTTGCAGAAGACTACTTGGAAGAAATATGAAGACATATTAGCCAAGGAAGAAATTTTATGGTTCCAAAAATCTAGGGCTAAGTGGATTGAGTTTGGAGATAAAAACACCAATTATTTCCATGGAGTGGCTACCATTAGAAGAAGGAGGAATCATATCACCACTCTTCAGAATGATAATGGAGTCTGGATAACTGATCCTACTCATCTTGAATCTCTTGCCACTAACTATTTTAGAATGTTGTTTGCAGGTTCTGATCCTATGGTGCCTTACCATCTTAATGGTCAATTTCCTCCCCTAGACCCTCATGCTTTGCAGGTCATTAATAAGGGGTTGTCTAATGAGGAAATTGCTAGTATTGTCAAATCTATTGGAGCCTATAAAGCTCCTGGTCCAGATGGTTATCAGGCAGTGTTTTATCATAGTCAGTGGAGTACTATTGGTCCTTCCTTCTGCAGTATGGTTAAGGATATTTGGGACAATCCTTGGAAGATTAAAGAACTGAATGCTACTTTTTTAGCTCTCATTCCTAAATCTGACAATGTGGTCAATATGAAGAATTTTCGCCCTATTGGTTTGTGTAATGTTGCTTACAAAACTATCTCTAAGTTGATCACCAGCAGGCTTAGAGATTGTCTTCAGCATCTAGTGGGTCCTGCCCAGTCTCCTTTATTCCAAGGAGACAAATTCAGGACAATATTATTATTGCTCAAGAGATTTTTCACTCTATAAGAAGTAAAGGGGGGAAAAAAGGTTGGATGGCTATCAAGATAGATTTGGAGAAGGCCTATGATAGGCTTAGCTGGGATTTTATCAGAGATACTCTCATAGACATAAGGCTACCTGAAACTATCATCTCTCTTATTTGGTCTTGTATTACTACTCCCTCTATGCAAGTCTTGTGGAATGGTGAAGCTCTTGAGGAATTCACTTCTAGTAGGGGTATTAGACAAGGAGACCCCATTTCCCCTTACCTTTTTGTGTTATGCATTGAAAGACTATTCCAAGCAATTGAGAATAAGGTTGTGAATGGTAGTTGGGTGCCTATTCAGGTTACTAGAGGAGGTCCCAAGATTTCTCACCTGGCATTTGCAGATGACCTGATTTTTTTCACTGAGGCTTCCAACTCTCAGGCTCAAATTATTCTCCAAACTCCGAATGACTTTTGTGCTAGCTCTGGGCAGAAAGTTAGTAGTGAGAAAACTAGGATTTATTTCTCAAAGAATGTCCCTAGGTTGTTGAGGACTGATATCTGTGATACTTTGGGGTTCTGTGCTACTGAGGATCTAGGCAAGTACCTTGGTGTTCCTATTTCCATAACAGAGTGGGTTTAAATACCTTCAAATTTGTGGTGGACAAGGTTAAGCACATGGAAATCCAAAACTTTATCCTTTGCAGGTAGAATCACCCTTGCAAAGTCTGTTGTCCAAGCCATGCCAACTTATATCATGCAATCTACTGTCTTGCCTAGAGGAATTTGTGATGATATTGACAAGTTATGTCGTAATTTTATTTGGGGTGATGATGACAATCACAGAACTGTCCACTTGCTCAATTGGGAGAAGATTTGCAAGCCTAAAGCTATGGGTGGCTTAGGTTTAAGATCCACCAGAGAGGCTAATGATGCCTCTGTTATGAAAGGTATCTGGAATTTTTGCTCTCAAACTGATTCCTTATGGGGTGCTCTTATTAGAAGTAAATACAAGTGTGGGTGGAGAAGCTTTCCAATTATGGATGCTAGTAGAAAAGGATCAAATTTTTGGAATGGTATACTTAACAATTGGGAAAAATTCAGATCTAATTTAAGTTGGCAAATTGGTAATGGGAAAGACATCAGATTTTGGCAGGACACTTGGCTTCCAAATGGTGTTAATCTCTCTTCCTACTCCTCTGTCCCTATCACTGATGATGAGGCTAAGCTACCTATGAGTCACTATATCACCTATAATGGTGAATGGAACTGGTGTTTGTTTGAAAATATCATTCATGCTGATGCTCTAACTCTAATTGGGAATTTAAGTCCCCCTTCAGTGCTTCATGATGATGATGTCTATGTTTGGGGTGCCTCTCCGGATGGGCGATTTAGCACCAGATCAGCTTATCTTAGCCAAATTCCTGGGGGTGTTAATACCCACCAGTCTAATTTCAAATTCATAAGGAATTGGAAAGGAAATGCTAGAATTACTACCTTTTTATGGAAGCTTGCCCATGAATTAGTCCTTACGAATGTAGAAAGAAGGCGTAGAACAATGACTTCTGATGGCCTGTGCCCTATATGTAGATCTGAAGATGAATCCTTGTTCCATCGGTTTAGAGACTGCTCTGCGAGTCTTGCAATTTGAGGTTCCTTCAAAATCAGAAATCACAGTCAATTCTTTGGGAGCTCGAATTGGAGAGGTTGGTTGGAATCTAACCTCAGTGGTAATTCTACAAGTAGTGAAGAATATAACTGGAGCATAGTCTTTGGGGTTACTCTGGATCTGCTTTGGAGGAATCGTAATGATCTCGTCTTTTCTCAGCAAACTCACAGTGCTCACTCCTCAATTGCTAAGATCAGATATCAGGTGGAAGGGATTGTTGATTGCATGTTGCGACAAACTTCCCTCAAACCTCTGGTTCGTTTGTTTGAAGTTGACGACAGCTTCAATTGGGAGCCTCCTCCTCAAATTTTCTGAAATAGAATGTTGATGGGTCTGTGTGTGATAATGGCAGACTTACCAGTTGTGGTAGTGTGTTTCGTGATGACCGTGGTGGCTTTACTCTGGCTTTCAACCGGCGTCTCCATTTGTGCGATTCTTTGGAAGCAGAGTTGCGTGGGATATTAATTGGGTTGCAGATTGCTTGGAACAGGAATTTCAGAAGTCTGGTGGTTGAATCGGATTCGTTGGAAGCTCTTGAAGCAATTAGCAAGGGAAATCATAGGGACTCTAATCTGCAAAGGTTGGTGGTGGAAATTCTCAGTGTTGGTGCTGGTGAATTGAATGTGAAGTGGAAGAAGGTGAAGAGAACCAATAACTGTGTGGGTGATAAGTTAGCTAAAGAGTATCATAATAATAGTGGTGACAATTTTGTAATTTTCGATTCTATCCCTGGCTTTTTAGTCAGTTTACTAGCCTATGATAACACTGGGCTAGCTGGAGCTGGGCTCCCTTAGTTTTGTTTGTTTCTGGGCCTTAGGGCCTTTTCTTCATCAAAAAAAAATGTCACGCAAAGCTTTAAGAGCTTTTGGACACACCTAGATTTCATCCCACCAAGAGCTTTAAGAGCTTTTGGACACACCTAGCTTTTGGTCCTTTATCTTTCATTTTCGTTTCATTTTAGTCTCTATCGTCAGTTAACTGCTGACGTGCCGTTGCCACGTCAGCAACTGAAATGTATTAATTTAAAAGTATTTTATAAAAAGCTCTGCTTGGGATTCAAACCCAACACCTTTTGGCAATATAGTATATTCCTTATCCACTGTACCACTAATTCATCTACTCTAATATAATCAAATAACATGCTAGCAATTTTACTCTTTTAGACATCTTAAAATTTTGACATTTGTCACAACCTTGGGGCAAAATGGTAAATTTGCCACAAAAAGACAAAAAGTGGCAGTTTTTTCACAGTTTTTTTAAAAAAAAAAATTCTGCATCACTGACACGCTGACGCGCAGTCAGTCTGACGCGCTGACGTGTGTCAGTTACTGTTTTTTTAAAAAAAAAAAAATTCAAAAAACTCTTTTTTAAAAAAAACTGTTTTGTTTTAAAAACTGTTTTTTCTTCCTAATTTTTTTACCAGCTTTTTTTCATTATTTTAGTAAAAAAATTAATCATTGTTTTTTCCAGTTTTTTTTTCTTTTTTTAGTAAAAAAATTAATCATTGTTCTTATAATCTATTCAAATTAATCATATTTTGACAACGGTAAACTATTAATCAATTTAAACACTATTTATTGTTAAAAAAAGACGCCTCTAACAAAAGTTTAAAATTAAATTTTTTCAAAAAATTAATTATTAAATCTATGTTATACTCAATAAATAAATAAATAAATAATCTAAAATTTACTATTTACTATAATCTCCCTATTAAAATCAATGAATATTACCACTAAGAGTTGTAAAAAACTTTAACGACTACCAATGTTAGATTATTATTAAAAAATATATAATAAAATAAGTCATAATCCGTGACAACGAGAGAGGCAATAAGAGACTCGCAATCGGATCTTCAACGAGAGCATCAACAGGAACAGGAGTCAAAACGATAGAGGCAACGAGAGCGTTAATGGAGTGCCAACGGGGGTGTAGATTTTAAAAATCTAATTTTTTTTTCTTCATTTTTACTCTATCTAAAATTTATTGTTTACTATAATCTCTCTGTTAAAACTATTAAAATCAATCAATTTAACCACTATGAATTGTAAAAAAAACTTTAACCAGTACCAAATATTACAAAATAACTTACTTATAATTAAAAGAATATGATTTAATTAATATCAAATCATATAGAAAAACTTTTTTAAAAAACGTTTTTTTTAAGAAAAAGTCTTTTTCAACGGTAAAATAAATTAGTCACTATTTTTATAATCTACACAAACTACTAAAATTAATCATTTCTTTTGGCAGCGGTAAATTTAATCATTTTAATAACTATCCATTGTCTAAAAAAGGCGTACATTTAACAAAATTAATATTACACTCAACAATTAAATAATCTAAAATATTAGTTAAAATGTGGCAAAGAGAGCGACAACGAGAGACTGACAATGGGAGTTGCAAGAGAGTGGCAACGGGAGAGGCAACAGGAGTGGTAACGAGAGAGGTAATGAGAGCGCCAACGTCGCCAACGGGAGGGCCAATGAGGATGCAAACCGGAGGGGACAACGGGGATGCATATTTTAGCTCTAATGTTCAAATACATTATTATGGATCAATGCAATTCCGATTGTCAACAGGGATGCATATTCCACTTTGAATTTCAAATCGTATATTTTTGACATTGTTCACAACTTATGAATATTTTCCAAATTACTATTATGACTTCATGGCAATACACCGACCATATAGTATCACCCGTGCGTATGCACGGGTAAAATACTAGTGTTGTTAATAGTCTTACAAGGGTGATATATATTACACAGCTTCTGATTAATTTTGAAAAGAAAAAAAACGAAATTGAAACATAAAATCAGATCTGCAAAATTCCCAAATATCCTTAATTTAAAACTCCATCATCTTCACCGATTAATCCTCACGTTTCAATTCCCAAAAACAATAGCAG
The DNA here is from genome assembly GCA_963573325.1 of Astragalus glycyphyllos. Lineage (NCBI taxonomy): Eukaryota > Viridiplantae > Streptophyta > Magnoliopsida > Fabales > Fabaceae > Astragalus > Astragalus glycyphyllos. The sequence goes on along the minus strand of OY754308.1, from coordinate 32,962,350 downwards.
ATGAGGTTCATCATCTTCTCTCTCAATTCTAGTGCAGAATCAGTTTGCCTAAATAGATCAACAAATATAAAAATCACATTTACAATTATGATTGAAGAGGAAACTGTTACTGGAACGAAAACAAACCCAAATTTGTTGCTTGGAAATCGAAAACGAACCCAGATTTGTTCTTCGTTTTCCCGATTAAAATCACACCATTGTTCTTCTTCACCATTGTTGCTTGGAAAACGAAAACGAACCCAGATTTGTTCTTCATTTTCCAGATTAAAATCAGATTTCTCAACCATTGTTGCTTGGAAAACGAAAACGAACTCAGATTAAAATCAGATTTCTCAACCTTTGTTCTTCGTTTTCCAGATTTGTTCTTCGTTTCGTTTTCCAAATTTGTTCCATTGTTTTCGATTCCATTGTTTGTCATTGCAGCGATTTTGGGTTTCGATTTCTGGGTTTATTAGAGAGAGGTGTTCTTCTGTTTTCAGAACTTGTGTTGAAGAAGGTGAAGAAGAAGAAGGTGTTCTTGTGTTTTTTCTGTTTTTGTTTTATTTTTTGTTTTTTAATTTAGTTTTTGTTAATTTGTTTTTGATTTAAACAAAAGAAAATGTCACGTCATTAAATTATAATCCACCTCAGTTTGACTCTTAAGACGCCACGTCAGCAGTTAACTGCCAGCGTGGCGTCCGTTAACTTAAATTCACGGCAGGGACTAAAATGAAACCAAAATGAAAGATAAAGGACCAAAATGGACCAAAAAAAAGATAAATGACCAAAGTAAAACTTAAAGCAAAGATAAAGGACCAAAATTGGTATTTAGCCTAATTGTTATAATGTTGGACACCTTGCTGCCCGTCACAGGGTACACACCCATCCAAGTAAAAATAGCCTTATAAATAGTCAGAGATAATTTACACTGAAAAAGGATATTCCGTTTCAAAACAAAACGAGAAGGAATGAGTGCTTTATGACCACGACGAAAATTACCAGTGATTCTTGGCTTCATTGTCAATATATTACTCCCTCCGTCTCATATTAAGTGTCGTTTAAGGTTATGTGCGGGTATTAAGAAAATGATTGGATATGCTAAATTTTATGGTAAAAAAATGTGGTAAGACTAAAACACTCTTACACTTTTCTTGGTTGGTGCAAAGGCACGGTTATTGATATTCTAAAGTAAGGGTATTGTTGGAAAGTAATAATAAATGTTGTATTGAGATTCTAAAGTGACAGATAATTTGAGACAAAGAAAAATGACAAACAGGACACTTAATATGAGACGAGGGAGTATTTATTATTCTAAACCATGTTTTTTATTTAGTTGTGAAGAAAATGATTACACACAATACTCTTCCTTGAAATAAGTTGAACTTAGCCGATGAGTATAATTAACTTAATTATATTTACAATACGGGTCCATATTATACATTTACTATTTGCCATGAACTTTTTTCTACACCGATTTTACTATTGATGCAGCTTCGACCCATGTGTAATTCGTTGTCTTTAGCACATACACCTTTTTGTTCTTTATGCTTTTCTTGAAATTAAACTTATTGAATGACCAAACAAGAGATTAACTTAGAAAAAAGAATATTAATCACTAATGACCAAATAGATTAATAGTTTTAGTAAAATGGTTGGTAATTAAAATAAATTAGATGAATTCAGGTCGATTTAGACATAGGGGAGCTGAAGATTGCAAGTGAAAACGTCACTCTAGGCGTCTTTCCATTAGTTAAATCTTGCATTATAATTCTTGTAATTAATTCATTTCTTTTTATTTTGATTCCATAACAACTCATTATTTGTTCGCCTAAATAATAAATGATTTTAACTCGTTTGGTACTTGCTAATTAATCCATGTGGAGACGATAATCTTTTATACTACTTCTGCGAAAGAGTACACTTGCTCCAAGGGGTATTTTTAACGCAACAAGGACTTATGGATGGTCTGGTGAGTCAGTTAGTGTTTATGTTTATATTTATTATTATTATGTTTTTTTAATGGTTTAATCCCACCAACGGCAATGCATGAACGCGATGAGCTACGCGTCATATCCCACAGTCAGAGTGGGGATATGATTCAGCTAGTTTCATAGACCTGGGCCCTTGTGGAGCGTTCAAGCATTCTCCCTCTTGTCGGGCTAGAGTTCAAACATGTCGACAAGGGCCTTACATGTGCATTTGTGGAGAGCTAGCAATGAGTTCCGTCCACCTTCCCTTCCACCTTACTGTAGGTGAGATGGCGATCACTCTGGATCACATATTGTTAGCCTGTAATTTCGACAGGCTTCATTGAAGATGGTCAACATGGCTTGATTTATATTTATTTCACAAAGACCATATTATTTCGACAAAGAAAATGGTCATGCGCAAGGTAAACTCGACAAGTTTCCAGGGAAGCAAAAGCAAGAGAGAGGAAAATCGACACAGGCTTTTGACAGACAGAAATCAGGGCAGTTATGCGTTGAAGACTAGCAGTTGGTCGAAGCGTGACAGAGCAGTTTCGGTCGAAAGTAGGAGCGGTTACTTGGCCGAAAGTAGGAGCAGTTACTTATTTTCAAATTGTTAAGCAGTTACCTAGTTCGAATTTCCCCCCCTTTTTCCCTTGTATAAATAACTGTTTCTGAGAAGAAACAGAGGTCGCGAAAATCACAATACACACCCGATTCCTGAAACTCTAACTTCCAAGCCAGAGCGAAAAACGAGTGGAAGAATCTCTGTATGTGATCGTGTACCATTTTTATGATTCAATGCAATTTGTTTTCCTTTTCTTTACAATTCCTGCACCATTTACTGCTTCTTTTCTTTTCAATTCTGTTAATCATTTGCAAATCGTCCCCTTTTCTACATTTTCTAAAACAAAAACTTTTGCAATTCAAAGGCAATTGCTTTGAGATTTTTCTAGTTTGATCTCACAAACCTTCTAATAAAACTAGTGATTGTTTGCTAAAAACACCAGCAAACAAATTGGCACGCCCAGTGGGACTTTGCCTTTGATTTTGTTCATTCTCGTACTCTCTTAGTTGTGTTCGCTGTTGTATGCACTTAAGAAGTGGTAAAATGGTTCGTTCTGGTACGAATAATGCATCTAGTTCCAACCCTGTGGTTTCACAAGGGCAAGGGACAACAATGGATTCTGCAAGCATTAGCGCAGGACCATCATCGTCGATAACCGTTCCTTCATTATCAATGACTAATGTTGGTTCAACGCAGTCAGAAATGGCATCTCTGCCTATGTCTTTGCCGTTAAGTTCAGGGCTTCATAGCCCTTACATGGCAATGGGAAACGGTTTAGACCCACGTTTGAATAACGTGCATCTACCCCCATTTCCTTTGGGAATGTATGGCATGCCTACTGGAATGCCACATATTTCGACCTTTTCCCCTACACATGTCTCTTCTGAGAGCGTATTTGGTCGAAATCCCCCAGCATTAACCAATACGTCTTTGTTGGCCTTAAGACAGCAAGTAGACGAGGGTAATCACGATATGGTTAATATGCTTACCCAACAAATTGGTACAGTTTTCAATCCATTGATTCAAAATACCAACAACAGTTACCAAATGTTGGCAAATCAGATGAGTAGGATTGCAGACTTTTTTGGGGTTCCAGCGGTTAATAATAGGCACGTTCCTATTATTGCGGGTAATGCGTTGCCAGTTAACCCCCAAGAAGCAGCTGCAGTCGAAGCGTCGACAGTTGTAGGCGAACTACAAGGGACGGTAAACCACGTCCCTGAAGTAGTTGTGGTAAATAGACACCAGAACGCTGATGAAGTTGTTCGACAAATGCAACAACACAATGCTGGCGCAGAGAACAATATAGCTACTTTAGTCGAAACTATTTTGGCGCAAAATGGCCTTAACATAGGTCTACAAAGGCCTAACTTCGTATCACCATTATGTGAATATGTATTACAAACTGAGTTACCAAGGGGATGGAAAGTTCCCAAGTTTACTAAGTTTGGTGGTGATACAAATGAGTCCACAGTCGAACACATTGCTCGTTTCTTGACTGAGGCTGGGGACTTAGCACAAAATGAAAATTTGAAGATGAAATGCTTTCCAAATTCTCTAACTAAAAATGCTTTCACTTGGTTCACGACCTTACCCCCTGGTTCTATGTACACATGGGGGCAATTAGAAAAGGCATTCCATGCACAGTTTTACATGGGCCAGTCGAAGATTAGTCTTAAAGAATTGGCTAGTGTTCGGCGCAAAATGCCTGAAACTATTGATGATTACTTAAACAGATTTAGGCTGTTGAAATCTCGTTGCTTCACACAAGTCCCTGAACATGAGCTTGTCGAAATGGCTGCTGGTGGCCTTGATTACTCAATTAGAAAGAAATTAGACACATCTCATTTGCGAGATATGGCTCATTTGGCTGATAGAGTTCGACAAGTTGAAAGGCTTAGAGAAGAAAAATCTAGAGCGAATAGGTATCATAAAAAAGAAAAAGTGGCATATGTCGAAGAAGAATTTGACGTTACATATAGTAATGTCGAAGAGGAGGAGATAGACGTGGCTGAACTTAAGCCTGGTCCTCCTTATACCTGTAAATTATTAAGGCCTGCGAATGGGAATAACCCTGTAGAGCCTAAGAATGCTAGATTTATGCCTAAGACTTATACTTTTGATGTTACTAAATGTGATGAAATTTTTGATCTTTTAGTAACTGATGGTCAAATATTAGTGCCTAAAGGCCTTAAAATACCAACTCTTGACCAAAGAAAGAAAAAGGGTTATTGTAAGTTCCATAATTTTTTGGGGCATAACACTGACCGTTGTGTGCTCTTCAGGGATATTGTGCAAAAAGCAATTGACGAAGGAAGACTCAAATTTGCTGATAAGAAAATGAAGGCTCCTATGCAGATTGATGTTGATCCATTGCCTAAGGCTGAAGCTATGTACTCTGAACCTGTCGAAGCTGATGTAGGAATGGTGGATGCTCAAATGGCAGACCCTCCTAAGTGTGTCAAGACTGCCACCGAGAAATTAAAAGGTTTTATGTATGCTGAAGGTAAGAAACAGGAAGTGACCCTAAAAGATTATGATGGGAAGATACATGCTGTGTATCCAAAGGCTGAGGAAGAGTTTATAGATTTCCTCAATCGGTGTAAGTGGAATAACTCTGAAGTTATGCTTTGCCCAAGGTGTAGTGCTGTCTTCGATAAAGAAGCAGCTAAAGCTGTCGAAGGTTATCAGGATCAACAACAACGCAAAAGAAAATGGCTTGATAACAGGCCAAAATTTGACTTTGCAAAAGGAGATCTTCCAGGCTATGAGGCTAATGTGTCAGCAAAGCCTTCAACAAGTAAACAACAAATTGCTAAGGAGAAGTCCTCAGCACCAGGGTATTTGAAGCTGTCAACAGGTAAATCCTTTGTCCCAAGTGCTAGTGCTCCTGTCGAAGCGTGGGTACCCAATAATCAACGTGCTAAAGCTGTTAAGCCAGGTACTGATGTTATTAAGTTTAATTATAAGAATAACTATAAGGGTAAGAACCCCATGACTAGAACACAGTGGCGTCGTTACCAAAGACAGCAGAAGAAGAAGGCACACTTTGACATTAACCAGGTTCCAAGTCATTTGGCTAATAATCAAGTTCCACGCAGCATGATAGTGGCAAAGAGTGAGGTTCACAAAGCTGAAGTTGCCACAAAGAGGAATGCTGATGCTGCTAGTCATGTGTGTGCAGCGAAGAAGGCCAAAGGCAAGGCTGTGGTAACAGAAAAGCCAAGAAGGCCTGCTCTTGAAAGAATATTTCCTCCATTGTCAACAGTGAAAGAAAGAAATGCTGATTTCGATATGGATGAAGACATGGAGTCTGATTTCAATGATTCTGAAGATGACTTCGACGTTGTTTGCAATGTGGTATCAATACTGCCTCTTGAGTACGATGTTATCACGGTACCAAATGACGTTGAAGAAGATTTCACAGAGGACATGGCTCATCATAAGCCAATGTGTTACTATGTGATGAACGATGGTTGTGTCGAAGACCAAATGGCTACCTTCGAGAAGCCAGATATGAGTATGCAAAACCACTTGAAACCCCTGTATGTCCAAGCCAAGGTCAATGGTGTTGGAATTAACAAAGTGTTAGTGGATGGTGGAGCTGCAGTGAATTTGATGCCGCATGGTCTTTTGAAGAAGATTGGTAAGTTCGATACTGACCTCAGGCCACATAACATTGTCTTAAGCAACTATGAAGGCAAAACTGGCCACTCTTTGGGGGCCATTGAGGTGGACTTAATTGTTGGTTCCATAAAGAGGACTACATTGTTCTTAGTGATAGCCTCTAAAGCGAATTTTAATTTACTCCTTGGTAGAGAGTGGATCCATGGAGTTGGTGCTGTCCCTTCAACTTTGCATCAAAGTTTAGTAATGTGGAAGGAAGATGGTTTGGTAGAGTATGTTGAAGCCGATCAGAGCTACTTCCGTGCTGATGTGAACCAAGTTACCAAGGAAAATTTTGAGAAACAAATGGCGAAGATTGCGCCATGTTCATCTTCTAATGAGGCATATGTTCCTGCGGATAATGTTTTTGCCTCAGTTCATCTTGACCCAAATTATGGTTTTGTTTGGGAAAGAGAAATAATGGGAGATGATAGTGTCTATCCTGATGGTGTTTTTCGACCAACGGGGTGGAACACTGGTTCTTGAAAGTGTTCTTATGACGGTGCCCAATGCATGGGACAAAATTACGGCTTATATGGCCGAAAACAAGTTTAAAGCGGCTATGGAGGCCGAAATTATTCAACAAACAATGGCTGTCGAAGCCAGTGAATTACATGAAGAAAATGGCATAGTCATAGATGAAAGACTTGATTGTATCTATGATAATGATCCATTAGGTTTTGAAAAGGATCCTAGAGATTTGACAAAGCATATGCAAGCTCAAGACACGTTAGAAGAAGTTGATTTGGGAAATGGCTCAATAAAAAGGCCAACTTATATTAGTGCAAATATTGATGTTTCTCTAAAAACCCAAGTCATTACATTGCTAAGGGAGTTCAAAGACTGTTTTGCTTGGGATTACGACGAGATGCCCGGGTTAAGCCGAGAAGTAGTGGAAATGCAATTACCAATTCGACCAGGGAAGAAACCAGTGAAGCAAGTGCCAAGAAGATTTGCTCCTCAAGTGTTGACTAAGATCAAAGAGGAAATCGAAAGGCTATTCAGAAACAAATTCATCAGAACTGCCAGGTATGTCGAATGGTTAGCCAATATAGTTCCTGTAATAAAGAAAAATGGGACTCTTAGAGTTTGCATAGATTTTAGGGATTTAAATAATGCATCTCCCAAGGATGAATACGCAATGCCTGTGGCAGAAATGCTAATAGATTCAGCAGCAGGATTTGATTATCTTAGTATGCTCGATGGTTATTCTGGGTATAATCAAATCTTCATTGCTGAAGAGGATGTGGCGAAAACTGCTTTTAGATGTCCAGGGGCATTGGGTGTTTATGAATGGGTAGTAATGCCCTTTGGCTTAAAGAATGCTGGTGCTACATATCAGAGGGCCATGAATTCTATGTTTCATGATTTTATTGATGATTTTATGCAAGTATACATAGATGATGTGGTAGTTAAATCTTCCTCAGAAAGTGGTCATTTAGACCATCTTCGCCGTTCTTTTGAAAGAATGAGGAAATATGGATTGAAATTAAATCCATTAAAATGTGCCTTTTGTGTACGTGCAGGTGATTTCTTGGGTTTTATAGTGCACAAAAAAGGCATTGAAATCAATCAAAATAAGACTAAGGCAATTATGGAAACGAAGGCCCCTTCGACCAAAAAGGAGCTTCAGTCGTTGCTGGGAAAAATCAATTTCCTACGAAGATTTATATCGAATCTAAGTGGCAAAACACAAGTTTTTTCGCCATTATTAAGACTGAAGAAGGAAGAAGAGTTCAAATGGGAACCAATGCATCAAGCAGCCTTCGACGAAATCAAGTCTTATTTGATGAAACCACCAATTTTGTTGCCTGTTATTAAACACAAAGTGCTCAAATTGTACATAGCAGCTTCTGATAGAACAATAGGTAGCATGTTAGCACAAGAGGATGATAGTGGTATCGAAAGAGCCATTTATTACCTCAGTAGGGTCCTCAATGATGCCGAAACGAGGTACACTCCTATAGAAAAGTTGTGCCTTTGTTTGTATTTCTCGTGTACAAAGTTAAAGCAATATATAAAACCAACTGATGTTTCTGTTTATTCGCATTTTGATGTTATTAAGCATATGTTGTCGAAACCAATAATGCATAGCCGAATTGGCAAATGGGCTTTGGCTTTGTCAGAATACAACTTAACTTATCAACCTCTAAAATCAATTAAAGGACAAGTGGTTGCTGATTTTATAGTAGACCATTCTGTTGTCGAAGAAACATTAAGTTTTGTAGACGTATATCCTTGGAGGTTGTACTTTGATGGCTCAAGCCATAAACATGGAGTTGGGATTGGTATTTTAATAATATCTCCTACTAACATTCCAACAAAGTATAAGTTTAAAATTCGAGATGTTTGCTCCAATAATGAAGCTGAGTATGAGGCTTTAATAGTAGGCCTTGAAATTTTACTTGAGCTGGGGGCAAGTCACGTCGAAATAAAAGGTGACTCTAAGTTGGTTGTCAAACAATTGACAAGAGAGTACAAATGCATTAAAGAGCACCTTATCAGATACTTTGTTGTTGCCAATGCTTTGTTAAAAAGATTTGAGTCTGTTCACTTAGAACATTTACCACGAATTGATAATCAAGTGGCAAATGAATTGGCACAAATCGCTTCAGGCTATAAAGTTTCAAAGCGAAGCCTAGAGGAGTTAATTGAAATAAAGGATAAAATCATTTCTAATGACTATTCTTCGTCACTATTGTCAACACCAACAACTGGGGGGGCAACAGATACAAATGCAAACGAGGAACTAGCTGTTGTTGAAAAACGTCAATTTTTTGGTGACTTTGACTTAGCAGAAATTCTTGCTCTTGACAATATGACCAATAATGATTGGCGAAGGCCTATTGCGGAATATTTGCAAAATCCCACAAGAAATACCAATAAAAAGGTAAAATACAGAGCTTTGAGCTATGTGATAATTGGAAACGAATTGTTTAAAAAGACTCCTGAAGGAGTACTATTAAAATGTCTTAGTGAAAATGAGGCATATTTAGCAGTTTCCGATACACATAGTGGAGCGTGTGGTTGATAACTCTATTTTATATAGAGTTATATACGCATCTAAACCTAAATAATTGTTTAGAATCAAGTACAATATGTGTTAAATATAGTAGTATGAATAAAATAAACAACATTCAAGGTTTATACTCATGACTTAGCATTTTGTATATATATTGGTATGTTTGATGTGTTTGTTCAGTGCACCTGCAGTTGATGCATCTGCACCAGAAAACAAGCAGTGCATCTGCACTAGATGCAGCTGCACCAGATTACCACAGTGCAACCAAATTTAGTGCATCTGCACCATCCTGCACCAAAGACAGAATTACTCCACAATGGAAGCACCTCAATTCATACCATGGCATAAATATCTCTATGACATCATGCTTAGTCACAAGTCACATGGAGGCACCATGGCAACTTGCAAAAGGATGCACCTGCATCACATGCAGCTGCACTACATGCAGCTACACCATCCTGAAAGGGAGGAAAAATGCCAACACCGGAAGCACCTCAAACTCAAAGAAGATAAAGACACCACAAGATGACATCATAATTGGTCACAAATCACATGGGTCACATGGGAACCTTTCAAAGGAGGTGCCTACAATATATGACCATTTGAAGAGTCATCTTATAAAGGACACATGGCTACACCTAATTGGACCATTCTTTGCACTTGAGTGAAAAACTCAAATGGCATCATCAACTTCTGAAAAGTAACCATGGTTAAGTTAACTTTGTCTCCAAGCAAACCCTCACTTGAAGGAAATCTCAAGGCCTATATAAAGGACTCAACTCTTCACTTGAAAGATATATAGATTTTTACATACTTACTTCTTGTTCTTTCCATTTTAGTTTTTTATAGTTTTCAAGTTTATTTTCTTGTAGTTCTTTTTATATTTTCTTAGTGTTAGAAATTAGTTGTAAGAAAATATATGCAAGAGTCTTTCAATTGTTGTAATTCTTACTTTTTTGAATTCTCTTGTACTTTCCTTCATTGCAACATGTTTTCATTCAACAATCTCTTTTCTTTGATATGCTCATCATGAGCTAATTCCCTTAAGTTGGGATGTTCTAACTTTCCAATGATCTTTTGAGGAAAGTTATTGTGTTTTCAAGTGGTGTGCACTTTAGTTCTTGTGTTTAAATTCTTAATCTTGTTTAAAGGTTGATCACTTAGAACAAGTAGAGTTATATTCACTTAATTGGCTTATAACTAGAAATCAAGAACTTAGTAAGGATAAGTGTTTAATAAAGCTTTTTGTTAAACTAGTTTTAATGAAGTTAGCTTGTTAATTCCATGTTAATTCCTAACCTTAGGTTAACATAGTCCTTACAAGAGTGTAGTAAGATCTTAAGATACAAGAGTGTACTTATTTAGCAAATTGGATTATCTGTAAGGGGGCGAGAGAGGCACTGACAACCCTACTCTTTACCGCAAAAAAACAGGATCATAAGAGCTTGTAACGAAACTCTGAAGAAAGTAGCTGACCAGCACACACTGATGCAGCTGCACTAAGTGCACCTGCACCACAAGAAAACACAATACACTCAAAAGTGATTTAGCTTGTGAAGACATCTCAACTTTCATTCTCAACTGATTTCTTACACAATTTACTTGCTTTCTGTTTATTTATTTTCATTTCAACTTCAACCAAAACCCAAAAATCTGAATAGTGTAGTTGCACTAATTTGCATTTCTTTACAATAACATATAAGAGTTAATTCAATCTCTGTGGGTTCGATCTTTTATACTATAACTTGTGACTGTGTATACTTGCACACGCTGTTATTCACACACCAAGTTTTTGGCGCCGTTGCCGGGGATTGTCATTAATTTTTGTTGTTTTAAAGATAGTAGATTAGTGTTTATTTTTATTTGTTTTGTTCTGCTGGTATTTTGTTTTTCTGTGCAGAAACAGGTACATTTACACCCAGTGCAACTGCACTAGCTTATGCCCAGAGACAAATCACCAGAATTTGAACTTAATCCAGAAATAGAAAGACAGTTTAGAAGGTTGCGAAAACTCCAGAAACAAAGGCTTCAAAGTTGCAGCAATACCATGTCTCAACAAGGTGAAGGAGAAGGCTCAAGACCAGCCTTAGTCAGAGGTGGTCCTGGATCACAAAGAGATGCTGAAGCAGATCACAGGAATCAATTCATTCACATGGGACCAATAGGTATGATTAATGATAGAGATAGACCTATGAGAGATTATGCTATGTTTGATCATCAAAACATGCAAACAAGCATAGCAAGACCTCACATAGAGGCTGTCCATTTTGAATTTAAACCCATGATGTTTCAAATGCTGCAAACAATTGGTCAATTTGGTGGATTTCTTCATGAGGATCCCCATGAACATTTAAAACAGTTTTTAGAAATATGTAGTAACTTTATCATACCTGGTGTTAGTGAAGATGCATTTAGACTTAAGCTATTTCCATATTCTTTGAAAGATAAGGCTAAATCATGGTTAAACTCATTGGAGCCTAATTCTATTCATACATGGAATGAAATGACTGAAAAGTTTTTGTCAAAATATTTTCCACCCATCAAAAATGCCAGAATGAGAAATGATATTACATCTTTTAGACAAAAAGAATTTGAATCATTGTTTGAAGCATGGGAAAGATGGAAAGAACTTTTAAGAAAATGTCCACACCATGGTCTTCCAGTCATTATTCCGATGGAAACATTTTATAATGGTTTGGAACCACAAACTAGAATAATGATTGATGCATCATCTGGTGGTGTATTGTTAAATCTGTCTTATAATGAAGCATGTGAATTGATTGATAGAATTGCTACTAATAGTTCTAGTTGGCCTACTGAGAGGGTAAGTACCCAAAAGAAATCATCAGGGGTACATGAAATTAGTGAAATATCAGCCCTATCTGCTCAAGTAGCCTCACTAGCAAACATGTTCAAAAACTTCACCACAACCAGTGCAACTGCATCTAGTGCAGCTGCACCAGTAGAGAACACTGCAGCAGCAATAGAACAAGTACCTCCAAGAGCTGTAAGTTGTGTTTATTGTGGAGGAGGTCACCTTTATGGGGAGTGCCCTAGCAACCCTGTCTCTGTAAATTATGTAAGATATAATAGGAATAACAACCCTTACCCAAACACCTACAATCCAGATTGGAACAATCACTCAGATTTCTGGTGGGGGAACAATACTAGTGCACCTGCACCAAGTGCAACTGCACCAACCCTTCCACCAGGATTTCAATCTCAGAACTACCAAAGGCCACAACAACAACAACCTGCTACTGATAACTCTATAGAGGGTTTGCTCAAATCTTTCATTAGTGAAACTAGAATAGCTAGGCAAGCCCAAGATGCATCAATCAAAAATTTGGAGAATCAGGTAGGTCAGTTAGCAACTGCTCTGTATCAAAGACCAACAGGTACATTACCATCCAATACAGAAGCAAGTCCATCTCAGAGGCCAGGTAAAGAACAGGTCAAAGCTATCTCTCTCAGGAATGGGAAAGATCTTGCAGAACCTTATGAGAATGAAGGTACAGGTAAGGAAGAAAAAAATAAAAATGAAAAAAGTTCTCAAAATGCAGAAGCACCTGATGCATCTGCATCACATGAAGTTCCAACTCCAAGGTTAGTTCCTGAATATCCTCCTCCTCCTTTTCCTCAAAGATTAAAAAAGGCACATGAGGAGAAGCAATTCAGTAAGTTTTTAGATGTTTTAAAACAATTGCATATCAATGTTCCCTTGATTGAAGCATTGCAACAAATGCCTAATTATGCTAAATTCATGAAAGATGTTCTTTCAAAAAGAAAAAGATTAGGTGAATTTGAAACTGTTGCTTTGTCAAAAGAATGTAGTTTGATTTTGCAAAACAAAATTCCAAGAAAATTAAAGGATCCAGGTAGCTTTACAATTCCATTTTCAATAGGTAATTACTATACAGGTCATGCATTGTGTGATTTAGGAGCAAGCATCAACTTGATGCCTAAATCTGTCTTTACACAGTTAGGAATTGGAAATGCTAAACCTACATCTTTAACATTGTCACTTGCAGACAGGTCAATAGCTTACCCAGAAGGAATCATAGAAGATATCTTGGTAAAAGTTGACAAATTTGTATTTCCTGTAGATTTTGTTATTCTTGACTTTGTTTCAGATGAAGAAGTACCAGTTATTCTTGGTAGACCATTCTTAGCAACTGGGAAAACATTGATTGATGTGCAAAAAGGAGAACTAACCATGAAAGTAAATGATCAAGAGGTGAAATTCAATGTAATGAATGCTCTGAAATATCCTACAGAGGAGAATGAAGAATGTTCAGCAATCATCTCTCTTGATCAACTGATGCAGAAGCAATTCCACAAACAACATGATCATCTGATGAATGCTCTAGCATCCAGTGCTCCTGCCTTGATAGATGAAGAAGAAAAACATCCTCCACAAAATGATCTTAAATATTTTCAAGAAAATGAGAATTGTTATCCCAAATGCTTATTGGTTGGGGCATGGAATCACTTGCTTCCCTATGCCAAATACATGGGATTTCTAGCAAAAAGAAGAAAGAGGAAGGATGATATTTTCTTCTTGTCCTATTATCCACCCTAACTTAGGTTTTGAATGACAAGTCTAGCTAAAGACTATAAAATAAGCGCTACTGGGAGGCAATCCAGATTTTTAGGACTAGTTGTGTTTTGTGTGTTTTTGTTTTTTACTTTTGCAGGTGTGAATGAGTGTTCTTGTGCAGATGCTGTCAATTATGCAGAATTCTGATGCAGTAGCACTGTGTGCAGATGCATTAGTGGCTGAAGATATCTGCCACAAGACTTAGTCAGGCTGAAGACTCTTAAATCAAGCGCTTATGGGAGGCAACCCATGATTTTGAAGTATTAATTATGTTACTTTTAATTTATGTTTTGAAGTGTTTTGTATGAAAACAGGTTAAGAGAATTCCCAGTGCAGCTGCACTGCATGCACCTGCACTATCAAAATTTCAGTGCTCCTGAATCAAACTCCACAACACACTGGGGTGAAAATTTAAATGCTGAGAAGAATGTTGCAGAGCAACCTGATGCGGGTGCACCTAATGCAACTGCATCCACCACTGATGTACCTGATGCAAGTGCAAACTGGTGCAGGTGCATCCAAACCTGAGGAGCCCAAAAAGAAGAGACAGAAGGTGAAGCATTCTACAGTGAGGTCTAGCTTAAAGCTAAGGAGTGTGGCATCAAAACAGTAACTATATTTGAATGTTGTTAACTATTTTGTTTAATTATGCTTTTATATTTTGCATTATGATATTTTGTGAACTAATCCTCCTCCCATGGTTTTTATTTTTAAAGAGCAGTGAGGACACTGCTCAACTTTAAGTTGGGGGGAGAAGTTAAGTTATCATATTATGCATATGTGTTTAACTATAGTATGTGTGTCTGCTTTGATATATGTTTGTTCTTATATATGTTTGATATATGTTTGTTCTTATATATGTTTGTTTTTATGAGTGTCTACATGTTTAAATATGTGTTAGGATTTGATAGATTTGAAGCATGATCAGCTTAGAAATCTTTTTCACAAATATTGTCAAATGCATCTCTTTGAACTGATTTTTAATGATGAAAGGAAGAAAAAGAAAAGAAGCCTTGTTTTTCCTCAAATGACCAATTTTATTATTACTTTAACACATCAAAGCTGAGTTTTGAAAAGAACCTTGCTATTTAAAGAGCTATCTGATACAAGAGGAATTTTTAGAAAGCTAAGGTCAAAAACAAATTTCTACTAAAAATATAGAAGAGCATAAAGAATTAAGTTTGGGGGAGTTTTTATGAATACTAAGGCAAAGTATGAAAAACTTAGAGTGGTCAATGCAAAAGGTTACCATAAATACTACCAAAAGTGTCCAAAGTGTTGTAATTAGCTATATTTGCCTGAGTCATTAAACTGTACCCGTTCCAATAGTGCATTTGGTCTGAAAAGAAAAATTCAAAAACAAAGAAAAAGAAGACACGAAAAGCAAACCAAAGAAAAAATTATGCATAAGGAGGTCAGTGAGGAGGGCAGTATATGCTATAAGTCTGGAAATGTAGTATCAAGTGCACCTGCACTCATGTGCATCTGCACCGTTGCAAAAAGTTCAGTGCATCTGCAACTTGGTGCATCTGCACCAAAAGGAAATAACCACAAAAAAAAAGAGTAGTGCATTGACTCAATAGTTTTGAAATACTCAAGTCAAAGCCCTTTGTTGTGCTTAGAGCCCCCCAATGCTTGAGGAAGTTGTTAGTCTAGTCTATATTTTGAAACATCTTTGTTTTGACCGAACGTAATCTAAATTTTTCAAAGGCTAGGAGAAACTTGTTACTTAGTTTTGGAACTGATTGAATCTCAGTGGGGCACACACTCACACAAATGAGTTTTAATAGCTTCGGATGTTTGGGAATTCAAAGGCACAAAGACAGAAAAATTCTGAAAAATGAAGTTCATAAGTTGCATTTCTTGAAAATCATTCTTTGAAAAGATGTGAGCTGATCTGTTCTTTTTAATTCTAAAAATCCTATTTGTGTTTTCTTTTTGTCATTACTTGAGGACAAGCAATGGTTTAAGTTTGGGGGTGTGATAACTCTATTTTATATAGAGTTATATACGCATCTAAACCTAAATAATTGTTTAGAATCAAGTACAATATGTGTTAAATATAGTAGTATGAATAAAATAAACAACATTCAAGGTTTATACTCATGACTTAGCATTTTGTATATATATTGGTATGTTTGATGTGTTTGTTCAGTGCACCTGCAGTTGATGCATCTGCACCGGAAAACAAGCAGTGCATCTGCACTAGATGCAGCTGCACCAGATTACCACAGTGCAACCAAATTTAGTGCATCTGCACCATCCTGCACCAAAGACAGAATTACTCCACAATGGAAGCACCTCAATTCATACCATGGCATAAATATCTCTATGACATCATGCTTAGTCACAAGTCACATGGAGGCACCATGGCAACTTGCAAAAGGATGCACCTGCATCACATGCAGCTGCACTACATGCAGCTGCACCATCCTGAAAGGGAGGAAAAATGCCAACACCGGAAGCACCTCAAACTCAAAGAAGATAAAGACACCACAAGATGACATCATAATTGGTCACAAATCACATGGGTCACATGGGAACCTTTCAAAGGAGGTGCCTACAATATATGACCATTTGAAGAGTCATCTTATAAAGGACACATGGCTACACCTAATTGGACCATTCTTTGCACTTGAGTGAAAAACTCAAATGGCATCATCAACTTCTGAAAAGTAACCATGGTTAAGTTAACTTTGTCTCCAAGCAAACCCTCACTTGAAGGAAATCTCAAGGCCTATATAAAGGACTCAACTCTTCACTTGAAAGATATATAGATTTTTACATACTTACTTCTTGTTCTTTCCATTTTAGTTTTTTATAGTTTTCAAGTTTATTTTCTTGTAGTTCTTTTTATATTTTCTTAGTGTTAGAAATTAGTTGTAAGAAAATATATGCAAGAGTCTTTCAATTGTTGTAATTCTTACTTTTTTGAATTCTCTTGTACTTTCCTTCATTGCAACATGTTTTCATTCAACAATCTCTTTTCTTTGATATGCTCATCATGAGCTAATTCCCTTAAGTTGGGATGTTCTAACTTTCCAATGATCTTTTGAGGAAAGTTATTGTGTTTTCAAGTGGTGTGCACTTTAGTTCTTGTGTTTAAATTCTTAATCTTGTTTAAAGGTTGATCACTTAGAACAAGTAGAGTTATATTCACTTAATTGGCTTATAACTAGAAATCAAGAACTTAGTAAGGATAAGTGTTTAATAAAGCTTTTTGTTAAACTAGTTTTAATGAAGTTAGCTTGTTAATTCCATGTTAATTCCTAACCTTAGGTTAACATAGTCCTTACAAGAGTGTAGTAAGATCTTAAGATACAAGAGTGTACTTATTTAGCAAATTGGATTATCTGTAAGGGGGCGAGAGAGGCACTGACAACCCTACTCTTTACCGCAAAAAAACAGGATCATAAGAGCTTGTAACGAAACTCTGAAGAAAGTAGCTGACCAGCACACACTGATGCAGCTGCACTAAGTGCACCTGCACCACAAGAAAACACAATACACTCAAAAGTGATTTAGCTTGTGAAGACATCTCAACTTTCATTCTCAACTGATTTCTTACACAATTTACTTGCTTTCTGTTTATTTATTTTCATTTCAACTTCAACCAAAACCCAAAAATCTGAATAGTGTAGTTGCACTAATTTGCATTTCTTTACAATAACATATAAGAGTTAATTCAATCTCTGTGGGTTCGATCTTTTATACTATAACTTGTGACTGTGTATACTTGCACACGCTGTTATTCACACACCAGTGGTTCACACCAAGTAGGCCAGAAAATGAAGTGGTTATTATTTCGACAAGGAATGTATTGGCCAACTATGCTGAAAGATTGCATAGAATTTGCTAAGGGATGCCAAGAGTGTCAAAAGCATGCTGGGATACAACATGTACCTGCAAATGAATTGCATGCCTTAGTCAAACCTTGGCCATTTAGAGGTTGGGCTCTAGATGTGATTGGAGAGATAAAGCCAACTTCGTCGAAGGGCCATAGATATATCCTTGTGGGAATTGATTACTTCACCAAATGGGTTGAAGCTATACCTTTAGCCAATGTTGATCAAGAAGCAGTGATAAGGTTTATTCAAAATCATATCATTTATAGGTTTGGAATTCCAGAAACCATTACTACAGATCAAGGATCAGTTTTCACTGGTAGAAAAATGGTAGAGTTTGCTTCTGAAATTGGTTTTAAGTTATTAACTTCAACACCATATTATGCGCAAGCCAATGGTCAAGTAGAAGCTGCCAATAAAGTTATTATTAATTTGATTAAAAAGCATGTTGGGCAGAAACCCAAGAATTGGCATAATACCCTTGATCAAGCGTTATGGGCTTGTCGAAATTCACCTAAAGAATCTATCAACACTACTCCTTATAGGCTAACATTTGGACACGATGCAGTGTTGCCTGTTGAAATTTGTCTACAATCAACAAGAATTCAAAGACAGTGGGAGATTCCCTCTGATTATTATTGGAATATGATGCTTGATGAATTGGTTGATTTAGACGAAGAAAGGTTATTAGCTTTAGATACGCTTATTCGACAGAAAGAGAGGGTAGCTAAAACTTATAACAAAAAGGTTAAGTCTAAAGCCTTTAATTCAGGTGATCTAGTGTGGAAGGTCCTATTGCCTATGGATAAAAAAGATAGAGTCTTTGGTAAATGGTCCCCAAGTTGGGAAGGACCATTTAAAATTTTACAAGTTTATTCAAACGGCGCATATGAGGTCGAAGAGATTGGCGCTGATGAAAGGATTTTGTGTATAAATGGTAAATACTTGAAAAAGTATAAGCCAACGTTGCACGAAGTTAAAATAACGCTGGAATAAATATAAAGAAAGCGTAAAAACATGGCATTTAAGTTGCCAAAACATGGTCAAAGGCCGAAACTACAGGCTGTTCAAGTTCAAGGTTTGAATATGGAAACAACACTTAACAGTGGTGACATCAGGTATACAGCTATTTTACTCAAGTGCAAAGTTATTTCGATGGTGAATTCAAAAAATGTCTTTCTCTTCTTCCTCCTCAAGTTCAGTCGAAAAAGACATTTTTGGGGGGCAATTTGTTAGCCTGTAATTTCGACAGGCTTCATTGAAGATGGTCAACATGGCTTGATTTATATTTATTTCACAAAGACCATATTATTTCGACAAAGAAAATGGTCATGCGCAAGGTAAACTCGACAAGTTTCCAGGGAAGCAAAAGCAAGAGAGAGGAAAATCGACACAGGCTTTTGACAGACAGAAATCAGGGCAGTTATGCGTTGAAGACTAGCAGTTGGTCGAAGCGTGACAGAGCAGTTTCGGTCGAAAGTAGGAGCGGTTACTTGGCCGAAAGTAGGAGCAGTTACTTATTTTCAAATTGTTAAGCAGTTACCTAGTTCGAATTTCCCCCCCTTTTTCCCTTGTATAAATAACTGTTTCTGAGAAGAAACAGAGGTCGCGAAAATCACAATACACACCCGATTCCTGAAACTCTAACTTCCAAGCCAGAGCGAAAAACGAGTGGAAGAATCTCTGTATGTGATCGTGTACCATTTTTATGATTCAATGCAATTTGTTTTCCTTTTCTTTACAATTCCTGCACCATTTACTGCTTCTTTTCTTTTCAATTCTGTTAATCATTTGCAAATCGTCCCCTTTTCTACATTTTCTAAAACAAAAACTTTTGCAATTCAAAGGCAATTGCTTTGAGATTTTTCTAGTTTGATCTCACAAACCTTCTAATAAAACTAGTGATTGTTTGCTAAAAACACCAGCAAACACATATCGATCTCAACTATTGCACATTCCTATAGTTGGTCATTTTTTCAACCTCCTAGCCTATTCGAAGTTCGAAGAAGCCCAGGTATTAGTCCAGCTTCTAAGAGTCTCTCACGAGGAGGCCACTGATAAACTCCAATTTAGTGCATTTTTTAGAGACACTTTTGAGTCATTTTTAGAGCTGTTATTATTAATAATATAAATTAGTGACTTAATTTTCTCTTGTTTTGCAAAAAGGAGAAACATATGAAAAAGAATGAAAAGTCCAATTTAGAGTCACTTATATGTAATATATATATATATATATATATATATATATATATAGCTATCAAATAAATAAAAAAAGATCCTCTTAGTGATTTCAATTGAAAGTGATGCATGGAGAGAAAGAAAGAGGCATGGAGTGGATAGCAAGCAACAAATATTTAGGAAGGATCTGAATCCTAATATTTAGGGATTGAGATAAAAAGATGCACTTGCAATTAAAAGAGGAAGCAAGCTTGACTTGAGGAAAAAGGAACACCACACTACTCTTGCTTGGCAAGAAAGAAAAGGAACTAATATAATTTCATTTGTGAATGAGGGAGGGCCGCACATACACAAACGACAGTTACACGGACGCTGCGGAGGGAGAGAAAAAGGATATCGGGTACCGTTCTTGACACCGTGAGAGAGCTCTGGAGCGGAAAAGGGAGATTGAAGACTTAGACCAGGAATTTCTCTATTTACCGGGTTATTCTGATCTCTGTAATTCATGAACCTTGTTTCTATTTTATTGTTCTTGTTAGCTATGGATACCTAAATCCTCTTCTAGGGTCATAGGTGAATCTTGCATGATTAGAGACCTCTTTATGTTCTAATTTCTTGTTTGAATTCCTGTTTTTATTTCAATTAATATTATCCTATTGTTTTTATCACATAATTAGGATTAGCTACCCTTTTCATGTTCATAATCAATTAGTTGATCAGCGACCATACTGCAATTAGTTGGTGGACCTATAGGATAATTGGGACTATAATTAATGCATGACCAAACTTTAATTTAGTCTTCCAATCATTCAACCTTTTTGTTCTTTATGCTTTTCTTAAATTTAAATTCTTGCATGACCAAACAAGGGTTAGTTTGGAAAAAGAATATTAATAGCGAATGACCAAACAGATTAATAGCTTTAATAAATGGATTGGTAATTAAATAAAATAAGGGAATTTGAATAGAATTAGACTTAGGGGAATCGAAGCTTGAAAGTGAAACCACGACCCTAGACCTCTCTCCATTTATTAAATCTAGTATTTTAATTATTGTTATTTATTTCTTTTTATTTGTTTTCATTACAACTCAACTATTGGTTCGTCTAAACAATAGACAATCTTGATTAGTTTGGTATTTGTTAATTAATCCCTGTGGAGACGATAATCTTTTATACTACCTCTGCGAAAGAGTACACTTGCTCTAAGTGTGTTTTTAACGCAACAGCCACTGAGCTGATGGGGGAGAAAGGTACTAATGTACTGTTGCGTAAAAAACACACTTGAGAGCAAGTGTACTCTCTTGCAGAAGTAGTATAAAAAATATCGTCTCCACAGGGATTAATTAATAAGCACCAAACTACTTAAGATTAATTATTATTTAGACTAACGAATGTTGGAGATTGTAGAAACTAAAATAAGACGAAGTAAATAGCAAGAATTTAAAATTGTAAAGTTCGATCAATGGAGAGAAGCCTAGGGTCTCGGTTTCACTTGCTAGCTTCGATTCCTCTATGTCTAATTTTACCTGAATTCCCTTATTTTATTCAATTACCAATCCCTTTACTAAACCTATTAATCCGTTTGGTCATTCGTGATTAATATTCTTTTCCCTAAATTAATCCTAGTTTGGTCATGCTAGAATTTAAATTTAAGAAAAGCATGAAGTACAAAAAGGTTGAATGATTGGAAGACTAAATTAAAGTTTGGTCATTCTCTAATTATAGTCTCAATTATCCTATAGGTCCACCAACTAGTTGTAGTACGGTCGCTAATCAACTAATTGATTATAAACATGCAAAGGTTGTCAATCCTAATTATGTAATAAAGCAATAGGATAATATTAATTGGATAAACATTGGGAATTCAAAATACAAATTAAGACATTAAAAGGTCTCTAATCAAGCAAGATCCACCTAAGACCTTAGAAAAGGAATTTAGCTATCCATAGTGTTCAAGAACATTGGATTAAAATATAAAGTCATGAATTACAGAATATAAAAATAACCCGGAGATTGAGTAATTTCTGATCCTGTATTCAGTCTCTGTATTCTGCTCCAAAGCTCTCTCACGGTGTCAAAAACTGGTACCAATTTGACACTGTCTGTCCGTCGTAGGCGAAGCTCTTCTCTCTGGTTGCTGATGTGCGCCGTCAATGATGCACTCTCCTTTTTGAACCTTTTCGCCTAGGTTAGCGTGTTTCTCCCCCTTTTTAATTCATGCGTATGTATCCGGCTACCCTTGTGTTTGTGGTTTAAGCCTTTTTATAATTGAAGCATAGGGTTCCGTGTCCCACACTCCAATCATGTGTTGCATCACGTGCCTTACTTTCTTTTCTTAACCAACAATTCTTTCTTTCTTCAATTAAGGTGAGTGTGGGCCTTAATCTTCTTTTCCTTTCCTCATCACTTTCAATTGGCCAATGGGCCATTTTCTTCTCAAAGTTGGCCGTATGGTCTTTTGTTGTTTTAATGGGCTTTAAGCCCTGTTTTTCTTTAACTTGATCAAACCTATGTGATGTTATATATATATATATATATATATCACATATTTTATTCATATTTCCTTTTTTCCGCTTTTCTGCAAAAATAGAGCAAATTGAGTTAGCATTTATTTAATTAATAATTATTGCTCTAAAAATGTGTCAAAATAATCTATAAAAATGCACTAAATTGGAGTTTATCATGTACCTCTGAAGTGACTATGGGAGGAGGTATACAAGCCATGTTGTGACGCTGATGCATGAAAGCCTGTCGCTAGGGCGTTTGTGTTGCACCTGCTGGGTAGCACCATCTTCACCAACAAGCCTGGGTCAAAATTGAAGGTGGCCTATCTAGCGACCAACTACTCTTTAGGCGGGGTGGCCCTTGCGTATGCGACTAGCTTAGAGATTCTAGTAGAGCTACCTATAGGCAAATGACAGTTACGCCACATTGATTCAGGTTTTTATTATAACTTGGTTAATCTTTAGTCTAGTGTGTTCATGTTTACTAACCCGATTTTCATGTGGATTACATGCTTGGATCTTCGACACTTCCAAGGGAGTGCTTTTGGATTTAAGGACCGAAACAGTGAGTATCGGGAGATTGAGCCACATGCTCTACATTGGAAGACTGATAGAGGCACGGGCGAGCTTAACCTTTTTGGCTGACGCTGAATCTTCTAACACCAGCGCAGGTCACACGGGATCCCTAGACAGAGCACTGACATGTCATGCCCTTACATCGATTGGCCATCTCCCAAGGATTCATACATCATGCTATGAGCATGATGCCATGTCTCCCTGACCGGGTCCGTAAGCACTTTGGCTTCATTCAGCGGATCCCTTCAGACCCAACAGCTATCAGCAATCGCCAGTCACTTCAGAAATGCTAGACAACAAGTGGATGGAGTTCCACTTGCACAACATTCAACTTGGGGATTTGGTCGTGGAGGGTCATCTAGACACATATCCTGAGGACATGGACTAGTACTGGAGGGTCTTGCACCCATATATTTTCCCTGCAAATGCCCTGATGTTAGCCCACGGGCAGTCCTAGCCTAATCATGGAGCTCGGATGAAGGTTTTGAAAGATAAAGACTCAAAATACCAAAAAGAGATTCAACACTTAAAGGGAACATACTTTAGTGTGTCCACCTTGATATTTGACAAGGACGTACACAAGGTGACCAAGGAATAGGGAATTTCTAGAATATCAAAACTCTAGTGTTCCCTAAGTATTTGTATTTGCTTTTCAATAAATTTAGAATTTCATTCCTAATTATAATGAACATTTGTTTTAGAGGCTTGTTGGCGATTTAGTTTAGGTTTTGGGCCTTATTTATTTCCTTAGTGGACTCTAGAGTGTTGGGATTAGGATCTAAGAGTCCAACCCCTATATATACTTTTCCTTTCCATGTAATAGGTATAACTTGATGAATGAAATTCATTGATACACTTGAGCAAGAGTGAGCGCCAAGAGATCGGGTGAGGGAAAGTTTCCATTGCTAGTGTAGGTGAAGGTTCATCATGATTCTCCAAGGTTTCTTAAGATGAGAACCTTGAGCACACAACCTTCAGGCTAGGAGAGCTCAAGTATAATGTTGTCCTTATCATCTTCCCAAGGAATAAGTGGGGGACTTTCTTCTCCACGTCCATTTGTATCTTCTCCACATTTGGTATTCTTCCTTTTCAAGTAAGTTTTGTGTGTTCGATTTTGTGTTGTTGGTGTTCATCATGTTTTGTTGTGTTAGAAAATTGTTGAAATGCCAATTTTCTAGATCCTAATCTTCTAGATTTTCTTTAGATCTCTAAAGTCAATATAAGTCACACGAATTGGGGGTTGAACTGTGACACGTCTTCAAAATTAATTTAAAATATCCAAATCCTTTTTGAAGCTTGTTTTAAAACAGTAATGATGACTTTTCTGAACAAGCACTGAAGAGAAGATTTAAGGAATGTTTTTAAGGTACAATTACAAGTGGTTCTTTCAAGAACATAAGTGTTGAAAGCAGTAAATGGAAATAGTAAAGAGCACATAGAATTTATAGTGGTTCACCCTAATCAACAAGGGCTACATTCACTCCTCACACCCAATGAGTATTTCCACTATTCTCCAAATAGTTTACAAGTCAATCACAGGCCACAACAAAGATAGTTTTCCTAGTACAGCTCTATCAACTGTCACACTTGTTTTTTAAAAGCTCTAAAAACTTAAACTTCTAAGAAACTTCTTAGACTTCTTTCATAACAATACAGCAACCAATGCCTATGTTTAGAACGTACACATATACAAAATATGTTTAGTTTTTGGACTAGGATAGAAGAAAAGATTTAATAGAATACATACATCAATTGTCACAAAGCTATGAACACACTCAAAAGGTTCCTAGAGACTATTGTATTTGCAGAGAGTGTGTTTGAGAGAAGATAGATAACTCAAGCTCTTGAGAAGCTTCTGAAATAGATGACCAATAATGCATGCTATCTCTCTTAATGTATCGGATGTGCTTCATGGTATATTTATAGACCTTTTGCCACAAAAGAATCGGTTAGAACGGTTCTCCCAAGTGAATTGTAGTCATTAAGCCTTTTACACAAACTGGGTACACTTTAGCAGACTCTGTACACTGGTGCAAGTTACCGTTGGGGGCTTTTGAGCTTGGTTCTTGAGGAAATCTATTGACTATAGCTTCGTTGACTTGAACTCAATTCTTCTAAAGTCTTAGCTTGACTTGATATTCATTTTTGACAGTTTTGAAGAAATTGACACTTTTCTTTTATTCTTCAGAAGCTTCTGAGGTGTCTTCTGAACTCTGTCATCTGAAGCATCTTTTGGAGAAACTTCTAGATACCTTTTGAAGTATCTTCTTAGTCACTTTTTATTTGATTTCATGTCATATCTCATATTAGGACAGATTCACTATGACAGCAGATTCATTCGGTTCATTTTATACTCATGTGGCATGGTTCCAATGATCTTATCTTCTGAAGTGCCTCAAGAGCTTACCATGTATCTTCTGATGCTCCCACTATCTTCTCATGATATGATTTTGTTAAGCACATGCTCTTCTTGAGACTTTAAATATTTTTCCTGTTTAAAGATCACTCAAGAAGACTCATTAGATCACTAATAAATCAAAAGGCTTACAAAGCTTATCAAAATTGTTTATTCTTCACAAAACTTTATCTTAGGGATTTTTCCTCAACAATCTCATCATGCCCCCCACCCCCCACCACCATAATCACCAGACCATGAGTCGCATGAAGAATAGGTATATGAAATTTCCCTTTTATGAATTTTTATGGTTTTTTAATACATGATGTTATATTTTATTGTTTTTTCTGGCACACAGAGGGTATCGTGAGTGTTTTGGAGATAGATGGATAGCTTGAACGACATGTTCCTTGAGGGACGCAGGCTTGGGACTTACTACAACAGCTGAAAAACATTGCTTGGCCATTCACTCGATTTAGAGGGATGATGTATCAAGGGAGAGGCAATTGATCCACACGACAGGCTCAGTAGTGCTTTAGGACTCGTATTTTATAGATTTTTTATTTTTATATTTTGTGCATGATTATGGATGATGTACATGACTTTATTATGGTTTCCTTATATATTTGTTTACAATCATTTTAAGCTAAAATTTTTATTCATAAAAAGCGGAACGGTACATCACAAAACAAACATAACAAAACACAAATGACAAACTCCTGGTTAAATGTAATAAAAAACAATAGGAACATGATCCAGCGGTGAAATATTTGTAAATTATCTCGTCAGTACCCCAGATGGTACTGACATATAGCTCCATAGGACGAGCTGTTGAATATTGGACATGGGTTTCCATCATTGCTCGTACTTCGTTGTAGTCGTTCGAAATAGTCATCCCTGAATACTGAATACGACTATCATCTCCATGACAAGGTTTGCGATAATGTGTAGTACTTACCTCTCTATGGAAATAGCCCTCTTAAACCTTTCTCTCTATTTTTTGCTTTAACTCTGAAAATGTGGTATCCTTTTTCATCCTACAAAAGATAGGATTTGGGACATTGAAACCAAACACCATTTTTCTTTGTCAAAATATCCCCACGTTGATGAAGGACGGTTAGGGTTGTGTTCATTAAGAACTGGGTTGAAAAGGTGTTCAAAACTGTTAGTTTGTTAACACGCTATTATCATAGAAACCATTTAGGGATTTAGATTTTTCGTTTTCTCTGAGACTAAATGAAGTGACTAAGTTACACAAGAAAGGGGGTATTGAATTGTGTACCCTTTTAAAATTTCATACCTGAAACCTTCTCAAAGAAATGATTCTCAAGATGAACTTGGGATTGAGAAGATAAGGGTTAGTTTCACTCAACAAACAGCCAATGTATAAAATGATTGATGAATGATAGAGATGGATTAAGCAAACTTTAACTGGTAAGATAAAGGTTTGAATCAAACTGATTTGTTTATGAAAGGATTAAGTATTAGTTTGAAAAACTGTCTTGTGAAGGTTGAATAGGTTAACCTTCACTAGGTTTTGAAGACAATCACGAGTATATAGCAATTAGATAGTGTATGCACTCCGAAAAATCCGGTTTGGATCCTTCTTCGTACAACGGGAAAAACAATGAAGCCGCCACCAATATTTTAGTTTAGGAAAAAAACATTGGAAAAATCCTTTTAGGCGATTGGCCTTTTGAAAACGAGAGATATAGGTTCGGGGGTTGGTTATGTGTGGGGAAGGTATTAGCACCCCACACATCCTTTCTACCGAAAGGGAACCTTTAATTTAGTGTGTGGTTTTTGACTGTTGATTTGAAACGCTTTGTTCTACTTCTTTTCTTCTTTTTTTTATTTAAGAAAATGCTTTTGAAAACTGGGGAAAGAAGAATCTTTTTGTTATTATTTTTTTTAAAAGGGTGCTTGACGGGAGGTGAACCCGCTCCTACGTATCCTCCGGTGCGATGAGGAATTCAAAGCTACGTAGTTCTAGTCTTGTTTTGAAAAGGCTCTTTTGTTTTTAGCTTTTTAGTTTTTAGGTGTTTTTTGAAATAAGACTCGAGTGTTCACTAATACCAAGCAAGCAATGGCTTCGAGTGGTTTTCATTACTAACTCGAAAGAAAATAAATTGAAACCGATAATCAAACAAGCAATGGCTTCGAGTGATTGTAAGTAACAACGTTTTTTTTTTCTATCCTTTTTTGCAAATGAGGCGAGCATCGGTGATAATCATCTAGCAAAGGCTTAGGACAATTACCACTAGTGACTCGTGTTGTTTTTGGAATTGAATTGGGTTCGCATGTATTTAAGGTTTGGGAGCTTTCATGATAATCAAACAAGCAAAGGCTTCGAGTGACTACCACTAATAACTCCTCATTAGTGATCAAACAAGCAAAGGCTTCGAGTGGCCACTAATGATTTTGTTTATGAAAAACTTAGGGTTTAAGCTTGGAAAAGAAATTGGTCTTAATTTGTTAAAGACATAGTTTAGAAAAGAAGTTTGAAAGCAATTTGATTTTTGGAAAAGAGTTTTGGAAAACTAGTAGAACATTTTCAATCAAGTTCCAAGTCAATAACCAAAATGCAAATTGCTAAACTACAATTCATGCAATGATCTAAACTAGTAACCATTTTCATGTCAAGTTGTTTAGAAAAGAAAACAATGAATGCAAGAAAGTTCATAGATGCAAGCATAGCACATTCATTGAGATCATGTTATCAAGCAAGCAACAACATAGACACAATTTGCAACTTACCCTTTCATGTTGAAAACATCTCATTACAACATTTGAATACACAATGCATGAATAGGCAAAGATGAAACTAGACTACCCATATCATGTCACAATACATAGATAGGCAAAGAATGAACCCAAGTTGAACATTTTGGCAAAAATGCATGAATAGGCAAGAGAATGAACCTAGATTGCACATCTTATTGAAGATGCTAGGCAAGATGAACCTAAATTGAACATTTTTGCAAAATGCATGAATAGGCAAGTGAATGAACCTAAATTGAACATCTTATTGAAGATGCATGAATAGGCAAGAAATGAACCTAACTAGGCATTTCTGACACAACATGTGAGTAGGCAAGGAAGTTACAAAGCACAAGTGAATTCAAACATTTAATGAATCACTTGCAAAACCCTAGGGATTTCACATCAACATTTGACATAAGCAACAATGTGGTATCATTTTGATGGCATCAACATTTAGCATATCAACCACATGAAAGGAATAAGTTGGAAAGGGCATTTGCCTCAAGTAAGATCATTAGCAAGCCATGAAAAATCAATTTGACATTTTATTTAGCAAGCATATGCAATTAAGGTGTTGAATCCCTTTAGGTAATCTTTAACACTTGGGATATGCACAAGTGCATAAGTGTCAAATCCTCTTACCAAATCATTAACACAAACATGATTTTCAAAGCAAGCAACAAAAACAAGCACAATCCCTAATTATCTCACGAAATGCGACACCAACATAGAGCTAAAACCTCATTTTATTCTTTGAAAGCAACAAAATCATGCAAGCAAATGACATAGATCAAACTTTTTGGCAAGGATTCACATGATTAAGCAAAGGAATGCACTAAAATCACACAAACTCTAATTTTTCTATAATATGCGAAATGAAACATAAGCCCAAATCACAATTTTATTCATGAAAATGCAAGCACAAAATGAAAATAGCACAAACACACAATTTATTCCAAGAGAGAGATGCATTTCAAGCATCCAAACCTCCCAAAGTGTTTGTCAAAATGCTTGAAACACATCTCTCATTCAACAACAACAATTATATCAACATTTCAACATAAAATAGAGCACTAAAATGCAAAGAAATGCTTGATATGCAAAAATAGATTGATGATCTACATTTTTGGTGCTAAAATTTTGATGATGCTAAGATTGAGAGTATACCTCAACTCCAAGCTAGAATAGCGAAAGAAATAAGGTGAATGAACACTAAACCACTTGAATCAACCCTCTAATCTTCAATCTTGAGCTTGATTCTTGAGATTTGAAGATGGATCTTTGAAGAGAATGCAAGGATGATGAAGGATTTAGGACTAGAATGTTGATTTGAAGTGAAAAAGTGAAGAAATGAGGTGAGGGAATGAAGAGGGGTATTCGGCCAAGAAGGGAGGAGAGGAGAGGCTAGGTTTTTGAGTGTGAATTGTGTGCAAAAACTTTTGAGGGGTGAGGATATGAGGGTATATATAATGTGCAATTAGGTTTAGGGGCATTTAGGTCATTGTGTACCTCATCTCATTCTAGGATTGCATTTTAATTTTGAATCAAGGGTGAGGATTGAAACACACTTTGATGAGGGGCAAAAAAATGCAAAATGAGAGGGAAATGAAGGGGTAGATATTCAGCCAAGCAATGAGAGTGGTGCCCAAGTTTTGCAAGTTGGCAATTGTACTATTGTACTATCCATGAACCTTCCAATTATCCTCTCAATTTTGATTATTCCTTTCAAGATAATTATACATAAATCTAACCATTTTGAGCCATATACAAGGTATCTTGAAGAATATGCCATTTTTGAAAATGAGAGATGACCAAAATTGCCAACAAAAATCCTATCATAAAATTTTTGGGAATATTCCTTGTACTATTTTTTGAAATGCTTTCTTGAATTAATTTGAACTTGATTTTTTTACTACACATATAAAATATGCGCACAATTTGAAAAATGATTTTCTTTATTTTTTTATTTTTTGTTCAAAATAATACAATTTCATTAAATAAATTCCCAAAAATTAATTAATTGGATTTTCAACCAACAAAAATGTATTAAATTGAAATTGACCAAACAATGCCCCTTTTAAATGCCCCAAAATTCCTTAATTTCTCAAAAATGATTTTGAAAACCTTAGAATGCTTGGGTAAATACCCTAAACCCTTTCTCAAATAATGCATCACTCACAAAATTATTTATTTTTGCTGAAAATTAGGGTTTTGAAACTAGGCGGACAAAATTAGGGTATGACAGATAGATAGTAAGGAAAGCAAGTAAATGACACTGTAGAGTTATAGAGGTTCACCCAACAATGGCTACGTCCTCTCTCCACTTCCCAAGTGAGTATTTCCACTATCTTTCAAATAGCACTTACACTTGATTTTGTTCAACCACAAAAGACTTCAAACAACACTTGCTAATGATCAACACACACCAGCAACGTGCTCTCTTACACAGCAACACCAAGCTGTTCTTCCTACTAGAAAACTCTCATAGTTTCCTAAAGGATTCCTCTATCAAGTAGATTCTAACCAACACTCATCTCTCTCTAGGTAGTTTGATAGAATGCTCACTAGATAGCTTTTTACAATCAAAGGTTTGGGTTTGGGATATACAATAGCTCGAATAATAAAACACACTAAGTGCTTGCAAGCTAACACACACTCTATAAGAAAATCCCAGGCTTTGTGAAACTTGAGTGTGGGATGAGTAGGATGGAAGAACTTTGTGAAGCTTTAGTTGTGTAGGTTCCAATTCACTCTCATGATTTGCAACTTCGATTTCCAGCCTTTAAATAGCCAATTGATCTGAATATAGCCGTTGGAAACTTGAATATAGCCGTTTGGAGATGTCCGATGGTCCATAGAATTATCTGGGTAAACGGTTCCAAAGTTAACAGCTTTTGAAGCTTCTTAAGCTGACAATTGTACCTTCTGCTAGCTTTTCAACCTTCACAAGCTGACACGGTGCTTTATGTTCAGAAATCTGGTTTTCCCTTAGCTGGCTTGTACTTGTAAAGCAGCTTTATAGCTGTTTACACGAAGCTTCACATCCTTTAACCTTAAACACCTTTTGTTTGGCCTAGGAATAATCAAGGAGTTCCTCCTTCATTTATTACAAGATTCCAGCAACAACAACTCTCTGATTTTCAATAAATGAGAGCTAACATGTTTGTCATATTGAGAAGCTTGAATGATATGATCTTCATATAATGTTCTTGAACTTGTTCTTCATCTTCATCTTCAACCTTCACAATTCTGGATCTTCAAAATAAATGTGGGGCCACACTCTTTTTTAATTCTGGTCAACGTTGCGTTGACTTGGTGTTAGCCTGTAATTTCGACAGGCTTCATTAAAGATGGTCAACATGGCTTGATTTATATTTATTTCACAAAGACCATATTATTTCGACAAAGAAAATGGTCATGCGCAAGGTAAACTCGACAAGTTTCCAGGGAAGCAAAAGCAAGAGAGAGGAAAATCGACACAGGCTTTCGACAGACAGAAATCAGGGCAGTTATGCGTTGAAGACTAGCAGTTGGTCGAAGCGTGACAGAGCAGTTTCGGTCGAAAGTAGGAGCGGTTACTTGGCCGAAAGTAGGAGCAGTTACTTATTTTCAAATTGTTAGGCAGTTACCTAGTTCGAATTTTCCCCCCTTTTTCCCTTGTATAAATAACTGTTTCTGAGAAGAAACAAGGGTCACGAAAATCACAATACACACCCGATTCCTGAAACTCTAACTTCCAAGCCAGAGCGAAAAACGAGTGGAAGAATCGCTGTACGTGATCGTGTACCATTTTTATGATTCAATGCAATTTGTTTTTCTTTTCTTTACAATTCACGCACCATTTACTGCTTCTTTTCTTTTCAATTCTGTTAAATCATTGCAAATCGTCCCCTTTTCTACATTTTCTGAAACAAAAACTTTTGCAATTCAAAGGCAATTGCTTTGAGATTTTTCTAGTTTGATCTCACAAACCTTCTAATAAAACTAGTGATTGTTTGCTAAAAACACCAGCAAACAAATTGGCACGCCCAGTGGGACTTTGCCTTTGATTTTGTTCATTCTCGTACTCTCTTATTTGTGTTCGCTGTTGTATGCACTTAAGAAGTGGTAAAATGGTTCGTTCTGGTACGAATAATGCATCTAGTTCCAACCCTGTGGTTTCACAAGGGCAAGGGACAACAATGGATTCTGCAAGCATTAGCGCAGGACCATCATCGTCGATAACCGTTCCTTCATTATAAATCACTAATGTTGGTTCAACGCAGTCAGAAATGGCATCTCTGCCTATGTCTTTGCCGTTAAGTTCAGGGCTTCATAGCCCTTACATGGCAATGGGAAACGGTTTAGACCCACGTTTGAATAACGTGCATCTACCCCCATTTCCTTTGGGAATGTATGGCATGCCTACTGGAATGCCACATATTTCGACCTTTTCCCCTACACATGTCTCTTCTGAGAGCGTATTTGGTCGAAATCCCCCAGCATTAACCAATACGTCTTTGTTGGCCTTAAGACAGCAAGTAGACGAGAGTAATCACGATATGGTTAATATGCTTACCCAACAAATTGGTACAGTTTTCAATCCATTGATTCAAAATACCAACAACAGTTACCAAATGTTGGCAAATCAGATGAGTAGGATTGCAGACTTTTTTGGGGTTCCAGCGGTTAATAATAGGCACGTTCCTATTATCGCGGGTAATGCGTCGCCAGTTAACCCCCAAGAAGCAGTTGCAGTCGAAGCGTCGACAGTTGTAGGCGAACTACAAGGGACGGTAAACCACGTCCCTGAAGTAGTTGTGGTAAATAGACACCAGAACGCTGATGAAGTTGTTCGACAAATGCAACAACACAATGCTGGCGCAGAGAACAATATAGCTACTTTAGTCGAAACTATTTTGGCGCAAAATGGCCTTAACATAGGTCTACAAAGGCCTAACTTCGTAGCACCATTATGTGAATATGTATTACAAACTGAGTTACCAAGGGGATGGAAAGTTCCCAAGTTTACTAAGTTTGGTGGTGATACAAATGAGTCCACAGTCGAACACATTGCTCGTTTCTTGACTGAGGCTGGGGACTTAGCACAAAATGAAAATTTGAAGATGAAATGCTTTCCAAATTCTCTAACTAAAAATGCTTTCACTTGGTTCACGACCTTACCCCCTGGTTCTATGTACACATGGGGGCAATTAGAAAAGGCATTCCATGCACAGTTTTACGTGGGCCAGTCGAAGATTAGTCTTAAAGAATTGGCTAGTGTTCGGCGCAAAATGCCTGAAACTATTGATGATTACTTAAACAGATTCAGGCTGTTGAAATCTCGTTGCTTCACACAAGTCCCTGAACATGAGCTTGTCGAAATGGCTGCTGGTGGCCTTGATTACTCAATTAGAAAGAAATTAGACACATCTCATTTGCGAGATATGGCTCATTTGGCTGATAGAGTTCGACAAGTTGAAAGGCTTAGAGAGGAAAAATCTAGAGCGAATAGGTATCATAAAAAAGAAAAAGTGGCATATGTCGAAGAAGAATTTGACGTTACATATAGTAATGTCGAAGAGGAGGAGATAGACGTGGCTGAACTTAAGCCTGGTCCTCCTTATACCTGTAAATTATTAAGGCCTGCGAATGGGAATAACCCTGTAGAGCCTAAGAATGATAGATTTATGCCTAAGACTTATACTTTTGATGTTACTAAATGTGATGAAATTTTTGATCTTTTAGTAACTGATGGTCAAATATTAGTGCCTAAAGGCCTTAAAATACCAACTCTTGACCAAAGAAAGAAAAAGGGTTATTGTAAGTTCCATAATTTTTTGGGGCATAACACTGACCGTTGTGTGCTCTTCAGGGATATTGTGCAAAAAGCAATTGACGAAGGAAGACTCAAATTTGCTGATAAGAAAATGAAAGCTCCTATGCAGATTGATGTTGATCCATTGCCTAAGGCTGAAGCTATGTACTCTGAACCTATCGAAGCTGATGTAGGAATGGTGGATGCTCAAATGGCAGACCCTCCTAAGTGTGTCCAGACTGCCACCGAAAAATTAAAAGGTTTTATGTATGCTGAAGGTAAGAAACAGGAGGTGACCCTAAAAGAATATGATGGGAAGATACATGCTGTGTATCCAAAGGCTGAGGAAGAGTTGATAGATTTCCTCAATCGATGTAAGTGGAATAACTCTGAAGTTATGCTTTGCCCAAGGTGTAGTGCTGTCTTCGATAAAGAAGCAGCTAAAGCTGTCGAAGGTTATCAGGATCAACAACAACGCAAAAGAAAATGGCTTGATAACAGGCCAAAATTTGACTTTGCAAAAGGAGATCTTCCTGGCTATGAGGCTAATGTGTCAGCAAAGCCTTCAACAAGTAAACAACAAATTGCTAAGGAGAAGTCCTCAGCACCAGGGTATTTGAAGTTGTCAACAGGTAAATCCTTTGTTCCAAGTGCTAGTGCTCCTGTCGAAGCGTGGGTACCCAATAATCAACGTGCTAAAGCTGTTAAGCCAGGTACTGATGCTATTAAGTTTAATTATAAGAATAACTATAAGGGTAAGAACCCCATGACTAGAACACAGTGGCGTCGTTACCAAAGACAGCAGAAGAAGAAGGCACACTTTGACATTAACCAGGTTCCAAGTCATTTGGCTAATAATCAAGTTCCACGCAGCATGATAGTGGCAAAGAGTGAGGTTCACAAAGCTGAAGTTGCCACAAAGAGGAATGCTGATGCTGCTAGTCATGTGTGTGCAGCGAATAAGGCCAAAGGCAAGGCTGTGGTAACAGAAAAGCCAAGAAGGCCTGCTCTTGAAAGAATATTTCCTCCATTGTCAACAGTGAAAGAAAGAAATGCTGATTTCGACATGGATGAAGGCATGGAGTCTGATTTCAATGATTCTGAAGATGACCTCGACGTTGTTTGCAATGTGGTATCAATACTGCCTCTTGAGTACGATGTTATCACGGTACCAAATGACGTTGAAGAAGATTTCACAGAGGACATGGCTCATCATAAGCCAATGTGTTACTATGTGATGAACAATGGTTGTGTCGAAGACCAAATGGCTACCTTCGAGAAGCCAGATATGAGTATGCAAAACCACTTGAAACCCCTGTATGTCCAAGCCAAGGTCAATGGTGTTGGAATTAACAAAGTGTTAGTGGATGGTGGAGCTGCAGTGAATTTGATGCCGCATGGTCTTTTGAAGAAGATTGGTAAGTTCGATACTGACCTCAGGCCACATAACATTGTCTTAAGCAACTATAAAGGCAAAACTGGCCACTCTTTGGGGGCCATTGAGGTGGACTTAATTGTTGGTTCCATAAAGAGGACTACATTGTTCTTAGTGATAGCCTCTAAAGCGAATTTTAATTTACTCCTTGGTAGAGAGTGGATCCATGGAGTTGGTGCTGTCCCTTCAACGTTGCATCAACGTTTAGTAATGTGGAAGGAAGATGGTTTGGTAGAGTATGTTGAAGCCGATCAGAGCTACTTCCGTGCTGATGTGAACCAAGTTACCAAGGAAAATTTTGAGAAACAAATGGCGAAGATTGCGCCATGTTCATCTTCTAATGAGGCATATGTTCCTGCGGATAATGTTTTTGCCTCAGTTCATCTTGACCCAAATTATGGTTTTGTTTGGGAAAGAGAAATAATGGGAGATGATAGTGTCTATCCTGATGGTGTTTTTCGACCAACGGGGTGGAACACTGGTTCTTGAAAGTGTTCTTATGTCAGTGCCCAATGCATGGGACAAAATTACGGCTTATATGGCCGAAAACAAGTTTAAAGCGGCTATGGAGGCCGAAATTATCCAACAAACAATGGCTGTCGAAGCCAGTGAGTTACATGAAGAAAATAGCATAGTCATAGATGAAAGACTTGATTGTATCTATGATAATGATCCATTAGGTTTTGAAAAGGATCCTAGAGATTTGACAAAGCATATGCAAGCTCAAGACACGTTAGAAGAAGTTGATTTGGGAAATGGCTCAATAAAAAGGCCAACTTATATTAGTGCAAATATTGATGTTTCTCTAAAAGCCCAAGTCATTACATTGCTAAGGGAGTTCAAAGACTGTTTTGCTTGGGATTACGACGAGATGCCCGGGTTAAGTCGAGAAGTAGTGGAAATGCAATTACCAATTCGACCAGGGAAGAAACCAGTGAAGCAAGTGCCAAGAAGATTTGCTCCTCAAGTGTTGGCTAAGATCAAAGAGGAAATCGAAAGGCTATTCAGAAACAAATTCATCAGAACTGCCAGGTATGTCGAATGGTTAGCCAATATAGTTCCTGTAATAAAGAAAAATGGGACTCTTAGAGTTTGCATAGATTTTAGGGATTTAAATAATGCATCTCCCAAGGATGAATACGCAATGCCTGTGGCAGAAATGCTAATAGATTCAGCAGCAGGATTTGATTATCTTAGTATGCTCGATGGTTATTCTGGGTATAATCAAATCTTCATTGCTGAAGAGGATGTGGCGAAAACTGCTTTTAGATGTCCAGGGGCATTGGGTGTTTATGAATGGGTAGTAATGCCCTTTGGCTTAAAGAATGCTGGTGCTACATATCAGAGGGCCATGAATTCTATGTTTCATGATTTTATTGATGATTTTATGCAAGTATACATAGATGATGTGGTAGTTAAATCTTCCTCAGAAAGTGGTCATTTAGACCATCTTCGCCGTTCTTTTGAAAGAATGAGGAAATATGGATTGAAATTAAATCCATTAAAATGTGCCTTTTGTGTACGTGCAGGTGATTTCTTGGGTTTTATAGTGCACAAAAAAGGCATTGAAATCAATCAAAATAAGACTAAGGCAATTATGGAAACGAAGGCCCCTTCGACCAAAAAGGAGCTTCAGTCGTTGCTGGGAAAAATCAATTTCCTACGAAGATTTATATCGAATCTAAGTGGCAAAACACAAGTTTTTTCGCCATTATTAAGACTGAAGAAGGAAGAAGAGTTCAAATGGGAACCAATGCATCAAGCAGCCTTCGACGAAATCAAGTCTTATTTGATGAAACCACCAATTTTGTTGCCTGTTATTAAACACAAAGTGCTCAAATTGTACATAGCAGCTTCTGATAGAACAATAGGTAGCATGTTAGCACAAGAGGATGATAGTGGTATCGAAAGAGCCATTTATTACCTCAGTAGGGTCCTCAATGATGCCGAAACGAGGTACACTCCTATAGAAAAGTTGTGCCTTTGTTTGTATTTCTCGTGTACAAAGTTAAAGCAATATATAAAACCAGCTGATGTTTCTGTTTATTCGCATTTTGATGTTGTTAAACATATGCTGTCAAATCCAATAATGCATAGCCGAATTGGTAAATGGGCTTTGGCTTTGTCAGAATACAACTTAACTTATCAACCTCTAAAATCAATTAAAGGACAAGTGGTTGCTGATTTTATAGTAGACCATTCTGTTGTTGAAGAAACATTAAGTTTTGTAGACGTATATCCTTGGAGGTTGTACTTTGATGGCTCAAGCCATAAACATGGAGTTGGGATTGGTATTTTAATAATATCTCCTACTAACATTCCAACAAAGTATAAGTTTAAGATTCGAGATGTTTGCTCCAATAATGAAGCTGAGTATGAGGCTTTAATAGTAGGCCTTGAAATTTTACTTGAGCTGGGGGCAAGTCACGTCGAAATAAAAGGTGACTCTAAGTTGGTTGTCAAACAATTGACAAGAGAGTACAAATGCATTAAAGAGCACCTTATCAGATACTTTGTTGTTGCCAATGCTTTGTTAAAAAGATTTGAGTCTGTTCACTTAGAACATTTACCACGAATTGATAATCAAGTGGCAAATGAATTGGCACAAATCGCTTCAGGCTATAAAGTTTCAAAGCGAAGCCTAGAGGAGTTAATTGAAATAAAGGATAAAATCATTTCTAATGACTATTCTTCGTCACTATTGTCAACACCAACAACTGGGGGGGCAACAGATACAAATGCAAACGAGGAACTAGCTGTTGTCGAAAAACGTCAATTTTTTGGTGACTTTGACTTAGCAGAAATTCTTGCTCTTGACAATATGACCAATAATGATTGGCGAAGGCCTATTGCGGAATATTTGCAAAATCCCACAAGAAATACCAATAAAAAGGTAAAATACAGAGCTTTGAGCTATGTGATAATTGGACACGAATTGTTTAAAAAGACTCCTGAAGGAGTACTATTAAAATGTCTTAGTGAAAATGAGGCATATTTAGCAGTTTCCGATACACATAGTGGAGCGTGTGGTTCACACCAAGTAGGCCAGAAAATGAAGTGGTTATTATTTCGACAAGGAATGTATTGGCCAACTATGCTGAAAGATTGCATAGAGTTTGCTAAGGGATGCCAAGAGTGTCAAAAGCATGCTGGGATACAACATGTACCTGCAAATGAATTGCATGCCATAGTCAAACCTTGGCCATTTAGAGGTTGGGCTCTAGATGTGATTGGAGAGATAAAGCCAACTTCGTCGAAGGGCCATAGATATATCCTTGTGGGAATTGATTACTTCACCAAATGGGTTGAAGCTATACCTTTAGCCAATGTTGATCAGGAAGAAGTGATAAGGTTTATTCAAAATCATATCATTTATAGGTTTGGAATTCCAGAAACCATTACTACAGATCAGGGATCAGTTTTTACTGGTAGAAAAATGGTAGAGTTTGCTTCCGAAATTGGTTTTAAGTTATTAACTTCGACACCATATTATGCGCAAGCCAATGGACAAGTAGAAGCTGCCAATAAAGTTATTATTAATTTGATTAAAAAGCATGTTGGGCAGAAACCCAAGAATTGGCATAATACCCTTGATCAAGCGTTATGGGCTTGTCGAAATTCACCTAAAGAATCTATCAACACTACTCCTTATAGGCTAACATTTGGACACGATGCAGTGTTGCCTGTTGAAATTTGTCTACAATCAACAAGAATTCAAAGACAGTGGGAGATTCCCTCTGATTATTATTGGAATATGATGCTTGATGAATTGGTTAATTTAGACGAAGATAGAGTCTTTGGTAAATGGTCCCCAAGTTGGGAAGGACCATTTAAAATTTTACAAGTTTATTCAAACGGCGCATATGAGGTCGAAGAGATTGGCGCTGATGAAAGGATTTTGCGTATAAATGGTAAATACTTGAAAAAGTATAAGCCAACGTTGCACGAAGTTAAAATAACGCTGGAATAAATATAAAGAAAGCGTAAAAACATGGCATTTAAGTTGCCAAAACATGGTCAAAGGCCGAAACTACAGGCTGTTCAAGTTCAAGGTTTGAATATGGAAACAACACTTAACAGTGGTGACATCAGGTATACAGCTATTTTACTCAAGTGCAAAGTTATTTCGATG
This sequence comes from Astragalus glycyphyllos, assembly GCA_963573325.1. NCBI lineage: Eukaryota > Viridiplantae > Streptophyta > Magnoliopsida > Fabales > Fabaceae > Astragalus > Astragalus glycyphyllos. The sequence goes on along the minus strand of OY754308.1, from coordinate 32,922,924 downwards.
GTGAATTCAAAAAATGTCTTTCTCTTCTTCCTCCTCAAGTTCAGTCGAAAAAGACATTTTTGGGGGGCAATTTGTTAGCCTGTAATTTCGACAGGCTTCATTAAAGATGGTCAACATGGCTTGATTTATATTTATTTCACAAAGACCATATTATTTCGACAAAGAAAATGGTCATGCGCAAGGTAAACTCGACAAGTTTCCAGGGAAGCAAAAGCAAGAGAGAGGAAAATCGACACAGGCTTTCGACAGACAGAAATCAGGGCAGTTATGCGTTGAAGACTAGCAGTTGGTCGAAGCGTGACAGAGCAGTTTCGGTCGAAAGTAGGAGCGGTTACTTGGCCGAAAGTAGGAGCAGTTACTTATTTTCAAATTGTTAGGCAGTTACCTAGTTCGAATTTTCCCCCCTTTTTCCCTTGTATAAATAACTGTTTCTGAGAAGAAACAAGGGTCGCGAAAATCACAATACACACCCGATTCCTGAAACTCTAACTTCCAAGCCAGAGCGAAAAACGAGTGGAAGAATCCCTGTATGTGATCGTGTACCATTTTTATGATTCAATGCAATTTGTTCTTCTTTTCTTTACGATTCCTGCACCATTTACAGCTTCTTTTCTTTTCAATTCTGTTAATCATTTGCAAATCGTCCCCTTTTCTACATTTTCTGAAACAAAAACTTTTGCAATTCAAAGGCAATTGCTTTGAGATTTTTCTAGTTTGATCTCACAAACCTTCTAATAAAACTAGTGATTGTTTGCTAAAAACACCAGCAAACACTTGGTCAACTCTTTGAGTTGACTTTTTGCTTTGACTTTTGGTCAACCTTCACAGAGATCAACCTTCACATGACCTTAACCTTCACATCTTTCAACCTTCACAACTCTTTTCTACCTTCACATATCTTTGTTCTTTTTAGCACAAGGTAGTCTTATATTTTTGCTATCTTTGATGGCTTGTTTTTCACACTTGAAATAAACTTGTTAGATAACATTAACAAGAAAACTTGATACCTTACTAAGTTTGTATCATCAAAACATGAAAGGAGATTTTCATTCCAACACTAAATACACTTTTCAAAGTCATTTTTTATCAATTTCATCTCTGTAATTCTTGCTGAAAAATTCGGTTTGTGTTTTGCTTAATGACGCAAACTCTGTGTTTTGCTTATGTGATTCATTTCATGATTCAATTTTGCTTAATCAATTAATCATGATTTTGTTTTGCAACTTTCATTATTCGGACTATTTTATCGCTAGTTTAATTTAGTTTGGATAGAAGTTGATAGAGTCTATGACACTTGTTTATAGAACTGATAGAATTCAGTAATGACGTTAATTGTGTTTTGTGGCGCTTGCACTATCATGGTTGACCGAACACTCTGTCTTGACGCTTGTCTGAGTCAGGGGAATTCATATGAACTGACTAACGCTTGTTTAGTTAGTTTCTGAACGGTCAAGAATTATCAAACCTTGCACGAATCTTTAGTTTAGAATCGATGATAAATCCAAGAAACGCACCCGAAATCAATGGATTGGTTGTCTCTCTTTAATTGATTTTTTTTCATTAAACATCAAACTCTTTTCCTCAACACCCCCCCCCCCCTCCCGGTCGCTTTATTGTTATCTATCTGTTCCTGATTCTGGTAGTATTTAATTCAGAGATTCTTATGAGACGACCAATGTTAACTATCTCGCATTACATTTTATATCTTTCTAATTATTTGCGTACGACCGCTTATCAGTACCTAGTTCGGCATTATGGTACTGAACCTACTATAAGCGCAAAAAAAAGGATGCAAAGAAGATTGATGGAAAAATATTTATAGAATATTTTTGAGTGAGTCTCAAATGAAGTGTTATTTTAGGGTTTATTTTCATGAATATTGTGTAGCAAATTAGTTCTATTCTTGAGCTATTTTACTACCAAGTGTTTAATTTTCATTTCAGGTCTAGCTTTGAGGAAATGAAGGATTTGAGCTTAAAAAGAACAAAGACAAAGTTCCAAGTAAAAAAGAGAAAGAAAGAACTGAAAATACAAGAGAAATCAAGCATTCCAAGAGAAATACAAAGAGCTGAAATCAATCATTGCCCCAACATTATTGGCAGTCAATTGCTCCAGCATTCGTGATAGACTAAAATGTCCCTGCAATCTGCTAATGTCATTGATGACATTAAAGTCAAGTTGTTATGCAAGTGGCCCAAGTTGCTCATCTCAGCACCAACTATTTACTTTTTAGCTTGTAACTCTTACTTTTAAGGGACACTTGTCCATACGCCATTGGACCTCTTCTCTTTAATAAAGCAAAGATCAAGTCATACTTTTGAGAAAATTGGGAAAATTAAACCCTAACTTCATCTCAAAGTAACCTTGGTGCCCAAGACAACTCCACTCCAAGAGGCTTATAAATACGTCTCATTCTCCTCATTTGAAGATACACCAAGTTAGAGAAATAAATTCCACTTCATAGGTGTAAAGGATGGAGAGAAATTGACAACTTCTCTCTCTACTTCTACACCATTTCGTGTTGTTGTTTGATTGCTGGCGCATCAAGCATCTGTGAGGCATTGCTGGAGCATTACTAGGCAGATCTTTGCAAGGGAACTTCAACCGTGTAATTCTTTCATTATTTTCTTCCCTTTGTATTATCAAACATATGAACATGGTTATCTCTGTTTGTATGTGCTCAATAATGTCTAGCATGAGCTAACTTCTCTAGTTGGGATGCTTTAACTTTGTAATGATCTTTTGATTAAGTTATTATGTTATATATTGATGTTTGCATTTTAGTTCTTACATGATAACTCTTTCATATTCATCTTTAGAATTGGCCAACTAAAAGTGAATGCAAATTATAAATTCAGACATGGTTTATAATTGGAACTCAAGAACTAATATGGATAAGTGTTTAATAAAGGAAACTTCGTTAATTCCATGCTAAAACCTAGACATAGGATAGCATAGTCCATTGGGTGATACTGTGGGAACTTCATATACAGGGGTGAACTTATTTAGAGCTTAGACATAAGACTTGTAATGAAACTCTGACGTTAGTTGCTGAAAAGCACACATCAATTGCTACAACATCCATTGCAGGAGCATCATATATAACATAATGCTATCAAAAGTGATTTACTTAGTGAAGAGCATTCCAACTATCTTTCTCACTTGATTGACAACCATTCTTACTTATCTTATTTTATTTTTTGTTTCTCACACACACTCTAATTTTATTTTTTATTTTATTACTCGTTTCTCACTAATAAAACTACCATTTTAAACTTCAGAAATTAATCCAATCATTGTGGGTACGATCTCTACTTTCACTTTATTACTTGTTTTTAGACTCTATATACTTGCACACCTTTTCACACAACAAGTTTCTGGCGTCGTTGCCGGGGCAATGATTGCTGGGGCATCTGATGTTGTAGCATTGAACAAACACATTAAAATACAACATGGGGCACCAAAAGTGCCAAATGCACAAATCAGTTCCTAACCCTCTTTTACTCTAAACAACACATATTAACTACTTTAACAACAATATTACTTTGAAATTCACATTGATTTAAGTCTAGAACATATAAATAACTCTATATAAATAAGAGTTATCAGCTACTCAAAAGTGGCACGGTCTGTGCGTCTGCCTCAGATTCCAAAGCTGTTACACTTTGTACTTCATTGCTTGTAATATGACTTAATATTTTTGTCTCTTTTCTTAGCCTATAAAAAGCACAAATTTTTGAGTGCTTAGGATATCTTTGGCTATTGTAAACACTACTCAAAGTTTAGCTCTATGATTCTATGCAATTTACATCTTACAGTTAAGCTTCTGCTCTTTTATATTTCTTGTTCTTTATATTTTTGCACTTTACAATTTATGTTCTTATTTTTCTTCACTTTTAATTTCTGCACTTTATCGCTTTCATTTACATTCCAAGTCATTTACATTCAATCGTTTACAATTCCGCAACTTTATAATTCCGTCATTTATATTTCTGTCATTTACAATTCATGTCTTCTTCTTCTTGTAAGTCTTTGTCTACTATGATCATGAGTGAGTAGACTCCTTTTAGTCTTGGGATTGTGGGACTAACCTAATGATAGACCCATAACAATCTCAGGTCTAACCTCTATTTTATTAAAGTTTGTATTCTAGTTTAATCCCATCAATCATAAAGTTTTATTACAAATATCAAACGAAGTACCGAAAGGAGAAATTCGATATTGGAACTATGGGATTAAACAAGGGAAACAAAACATGAAAATAGTTTTGGGACTCTTGGGACTAAAAAGGCTTGTAATTAAGGGGTCTTGGCAATAGTCTACCATGAAAATAGGTTTTATTATTGGTTCAAGACGCTATTATAAGCTCCGAATAAAAAAGGATGCAAAGATGATTGATGGAAAAAATTTATAGAATATTTTTGACTTTTCACATATTTGAGGGGTTGGAAGATTAGTGGGGGTGTTTGATAAAAAAGGCCCACCAGCTGCTGAAGTTGAACCCCAATTTGGTAAGGCCGCGACTTCGTACAACACCCTTCTACTCGGTAGACACCCCCCACAGTCCATTATTCCCAAAATACCCCTCCAATTATTTTTATAACTCCTCTCACACACACACCCTCACACTCTCTTCCTCTCCTCTCCTCTCCTCTCACACACACCCCCTCACACTCTCTTCCTCTCCTCTACACCTCGTTCATTCCCTCTCTTTCTCACATCCGCATCAAGACAGGTATAATTCTGATTCTCTCCCTCTCTTATCAGTTCTTTTGGTTTTTTTTTTCTAGAAATTAGCACGGTTCGGTGGCGCAGAGGCCGAACCTCGTTGGAAACGTCCTCAACGAACAGGTTCGCCCAACCGTGCGTTGAACCGGTTCAGATGCGCAGGAGCCGAACCATACCGATACCCGTTGTTTTGTTTTGCAGATATGGTGCGATTTGTAACCATCATCGAACGAGGTGGTGGGAAGATTTTCCTTCGATGATATTTTTGATTTGTTAGGCAATGAATTGCCTCGCGATTGTTACTTCTTCCTGGACACCGGCAACATTATTGGTGGTTTTATCAACAGGCGCACCGGCAACATTTTAACTTATACGAACACCATCTGCAACAGGGGTGTTGACAGTGTTAAAGTCTCAATAACATATACTCAGGACAGGTGGTTCAATGTGGTCAGAATTGTGCACGAGGAAGATGATGCTGGTTCTGACTCTGACTCTGACTCTGACTCTGACTCGACTAATTCATCTTACCGGGCATTCCTGGCCGGCTATGATGGGAGCGATGATGGGAGTGGGAGTGATGCTGGTTCCGGCTCAGTCGTAACACATTTATAATTTTTATGCAGAATTATTAATAATATTAGTAATGAATAATTGTAATGAATAAAAATTATAAATGCGATTTTATAATGAATAATTATATGCAATTCTATTTTTTGTAACATCAATTTTATTATTAGAAAGCGTAACCGTACATAATACACGAAAGACATCAAATTGATAAAAAAAACAACATGACGAAACAACTAAGAAACTACTTATTTTTGGGGAGTCCCTGCTCCAGAAGATAAATGACCTCTTCCGGAGTGCGCATTGTTTCGACAAACAGCTCCAGGATTTGACGTCCCATTGGAACATTAGCATGATGTTCCGTCATTGTACGAACATCATCGTTGCTCCGGATCTCTATAGCTGAATAGCGGAGAGTCCCGTCATCTTAACAACAGCACTTGCGGTAACGTAAACGACTTATGTCTTTACGCCACTCTCCCTCTTGGCGAACCTTCTTCTCCGCCTTTTCCTTCAACTGGCTGAATGTTATATTCTTATCCAACCTACAGAAGCTTGTATTGCGAGAACGAAAAAACACACCATCGTGCCTTACAGTGACCGTTCCAGGGCGATGCAGGATGATTAGGAATTTGTCACTTGATATCTGGGTTGGGCACAACTGCCATTGCATTAGGTTTTCCATTACAGCAGCTGTGGTTAGGGTTTTTGTGAAGAAGCATAGAAGATCAATCAGAAATGAGTAGTGTGAAACTCAGTAAACTGTGAAAGCCTATTTATAATAGGTGTGATCGAACGTGACCTGTTGATTTAAATGATCAGAACCGTTGAAATTCTAACCATTGGGCACAATTTCCAATGTCATTATCAGCCACTCGTTTTTATGACAGGTTTGACTAACCTTTTGATTGTGTTTTTGACTGATTTTCGCCCGTTGATGGTAATGGACGGCAGAATCAGAGCGGTTGATGTGGACGGTGAAGCCAGTTCGAACGACTGTGCATCGAACGGGTTCAGACGGACATGGGCTGAACCAAGCAAAAACGCTTCAGGGGGTCTGTGTGAAAATAACATACTCGGCGCTGGCCCAACAGAACTGGTTCAGTTGACCGTGCGCCGAACCGTAGCTAACTTTAAAAAAAAATGGATAACCCAACTTTCATTAAGGGTATTTATGTCTTTTCACGCGTTTAGGGGAGTGTCTACTGAGTAGCCAGGGGGTTGCACGGAGTACGTGCCATTTGGTAATGAGCTGATTCTCAATATTAAGCCAAGTAGTCCACGAGGTAATGGGAACAAGCTTCAAGGATTTGAGCTAGACATCCAGGCTGGGAGTTAGCATTCGCTTTCAAGAAGGTGCAAGTGGGCCAATCCAAAATATAATTTGTTTTTTTAATGTTTTCTTAATATAATTTGTTGACAAAAAATCCAGAATATAATCTAGCTCCGTTATGCGGCTTGTCATGTTCTCCCGTCAACTTCGGCTATTTTTTGGAGCAATGAAAAAAAATCTGGCACTTCTAATTGGTTGTTATATAGGTTACGTGTTTGCCTATTCAATTGCCTATTCAGTTGCCACGTGATTAAAGTTCAAATTGTTTTTTCATCTTCCCGAAATTAAACCATTAAATCAGCACCCAATAGAATGCCATCACCTTTTCCTTACCATTCATTATATCTTAGGCCTCTCAATACCTCCTTTTGCAATCCTTCGCCCAGAGTAACTTTTTCAGTATTATACAAAATCAAGGTATGTTCTCTTCTACACCATTAATCTCTCTTTCAGTTAGTTTTGTTGGCTTTGTTCGTTTAACCTTCTTTAATGTGCTTCTTCTTTTGCAGCAATGAGGGTTTCTCCCGTTAATAGTTGGTAGAATATTTTGTTTACTTATGTCATCGTTGTCTTCGATCGCTTCGTTGTCTTTGTTCGCTAACCCTATGACTGTTTTTTCTTTTGTGTAGTTGGAAGTTAGGCTTCCATCTTTTTTTTCGATGCAGCACAGACACCAAATTCCTGAAATTGTTGTTTTGTTTGATCATTGTGGTAATGAGTTTGAGGTGTCCATTGTGAAGCGCGCATGTGATGTTTTTTTAGCTCAGGGATGGCGCCAAGTTGGAAGGTGTTTAGGGCTTAGTGATGGTGGCTGGATAAAGATGATCTATGTGACATATTTTCCTCATCGGAGCTGTTGTTTTATTCTTCATGAAAATGAAAGGGGGAAACAAGCATTTTTTGCATTTTTCACTGATTGCTCATGTTTGTTTGTTTGATGTAATTGTTTTGGGCTGTGTGTTTTTAGTGTGAAATAGGGTGGCGATGGTGGATTTGGGGTTTTGGTGAAGCATTGAGGATCTGCATGCAAGTTTGGATAGTCGCTAATTCTTTAACTGGGAGCATCGTTGTTGAAGACAGTGGAAACGGGTCGGGTTTCGTGACCCGGTTTGCATTTTTACCCAAATTTGAAGTTTTTGAAGCCTAAAATTGAAGAAGAAGAAGATGATTGAAACGAATGAAGACGAGAAGAAGACAATAGAAATGAAAAAAGTGAAGAAGAGAAGAAGACGATAGAAAAGAATGAAGAAGAAGATAAATGTAACGTCAAAAAAATGAAGAGAAGAAGCTGTGAAGGTTGCGGCTGCTGAAGAGCATTAGAGACACAAAACTAGGGTTAGCAGTTGCTCTAATGGGCTTGGCCAAAAACTAGTGTCAAACAAACCTATTTCTTCTAACCACACCCCCTTTTTCTCTAAGATACCCCTTTTTTCTAACCACACCCCCTTTTTCTCTAAAAATACCCCTTTTTTTTTAATTAATAACCCTTTTTACCTGAAAAAAAAAAGTAGAATAGTACGATTTTACTTGCGATTTTAAGAGTTACGATTTTGTTAACCCCTCCTGATTCTATAAATTCCTACACTTTTTTTTCGGTAGAATCTTCCGATTCTACTTGCGATTTTCCGATTTCCAATTTTGCTACCCCTCTCCCGATCTTGCGTAGAATCTCGATTTTGATAACTATGACTGGGAGCATCTCAAGGTACTTGCCTCTTCCTTCTTTGAAATGAACAACATATGATGAAAAGTGAATAGTAGCTTACATATTCAATAATCCAAATGCTAAGTTTTTATTTTATTTTCTGATACAAACCTCTGTAGAGCCATGAAATGTTTCATATCATGTTTCAATATATAAAGTCAATAAATGTTTTTCCTTCATATATGATCTAAGATCATGTTTTAGTATTATTAGGATACAAAAAGGAGCCTTTGTAAAGTGCTATATTCTGAGTTTTTTGTGATAGATTTTTTGCCCATTTTCTTAAAATGGTAACCCAGCTAGGTGTGGTCGATATTACACTTGAATGACTTCCACTGACTGGTCATTTATGAAGTTTTGCATTTCGTTTGCATTTATATTTCTGATTGTTACTTGCTAACATATTCCAAGCTTGATGGTCACTTCTATTTTGGGTTTCATATTGGTTTCAGATTATTTGGGTTCATGCATCATTTTCCCATTGTTGTTGTCCAAGGTTTTGAGCACCCCTTAAAAAACATGATATCTGTCTTTTGTGCATCTTCATACTACCCGTTGACGTTGATTTGCTAACTGATAAAGGTACCCACACCAACCTCAAGATTTTGTTCCTCCATTTTAATTTATCTGCTTTGAATTTGTTTTCCGTTTTCCTTGGGCTTTCTAAATGGGAGATTTGGCATTCCATCTTTTTGGTGTTTCTAAATTGTGTTTTATGCACAATTTGATTCATGAAATACATTGGAAGACTTGCTTAACTTTTAGATTATGCTATTCATCATATTTATCAAAATTAGGTGGAAGATGATCGGTGTTTAGTTAGTCCAAAAAAAAAGTGATGACTGGTAAGAAAAAAGTAAAGAAGAATTAATGTCTTCAAATTCTCTTCAGGACTGTTTGTGGGTTTCAAAGGTAAATGCAAACTCATGTATTTACATTTTTGGGAATTAGATGATATATCAACTGACAAAAGCCCTTAAGTTTCATTTTTGTGGAGTTACAAAATTTCTATTTCTTTGTTACAGATACTTTCGATGAAGGCATACAATTTTTCTTTTATAACTAGAATGCAATTTCAAGAGCAATGACATGTGGAGTGGATAAAGCATTTGGGGCTTATCATGGATGTGAGCAGTGGGTGAACTTAGCAAAAGGCACAATTATGGTGATTATGAGCTGTTGGAAGATTACATCCACTCAATATATTTGTGTTGCTCTATTTATAAGCTAAATTATGTGGTGTAGGTCTTTGAAGCTGCTAACAGATCAAATTCAGTTCCTGCAGAAGAACGTAGCCCAATCCATAGTTATGAAAACAAATTGTAAGTTTGTTTTTGGATCCTGTCTTCTTTAAACCATTGGTATTATAGTGCTTTTATTTTAGTAACACCTAACGATATTATGATGGAACAATTGTTGAGTTTAGTGAATAACTTTTTACTAATTCTTTAATTTTAACATGTGATTTCAAGCATAACAGCTCCCAAGTCAAATCACATTCTTCTTATATGGTCCTTTTTCTTGCTTTCAAATCGTGTCTTGATTTGTAGGGTAAGAAATTTTGATTGAGTTTTGAATCTTGCTTCATTGATTTACACTTTTGTGATTTGTATACAAGGGTACTAAAAATCTGTATAGATATCATGTATATTAAATTAACTATGTTAACTGTTAAGTTGCCAATTATGGTGATCATGATAATTTTTGGATCTTGGTTCATATGTCTAAAAAATAAGTGCTCCAAGGTTGCAGGTTCGAGCCATGTGAGAAGTAGGGCTATGCTTACTATCTATTGAGGTCATTAGGGAATAAAGTGTCCTAGGCTAAGTTTTTTAAGGAATTAAAGAGCAAAATAATGCAGAATAGTTTTGAGCTAATTAAAAAACGATATTTATTTGCCAATCATGAATATATTATATTCTCATTCTGTACCTTTCTTGAAGTGTTGTATGAGTTGTATGCATGATATGTTGTTGATTATTATCATTCAAATTTGGGCCCAATTTAGAGAGTGGATACTTCAAATTAAACTTTGCACCTTTGAAAAATGTGTAAGACTTGGTATCTATTGTTATTTCTGTTCTGAGTTGTTACCTCTCAAATGCATTTGAGAGCATAGTATTGCGTAGAGGAAAGGTGTTGAATGAGGTCATTATGGGAACAGAGTGTCTAATGAAGTTCAGCTGAAAGCATATAACAATAAGGACTTAGTATGATTGTATGTGTTATTTTAGTTGTAGCATATAAATCGTCTGATAAACTATTCTCTGATATAAGTTGTAGTTACAATTTGCTTTGTTTTGAAGCTACAATAGGCTGTTGCATCAGCAGAGGAGGCTGTTGCTTTGATGTCTTTCTTCTACAGGCAATTTTACAACTTATAAAGTTTATTCATAATCATATGACTGCATAATTTATATGGCTCTGCATTGTACGTAGAAATAACAAAAGCCTTAATTTGGTGAAGTATCTTAGATAAGTATTCTTTATTCACATTGGCATGCCACTGTGCTGGAATATATTTAAAATGCTGGATAGTTAGAAAGCTTGCCAAGGGGTATATATAATACACACTAATTCAAATCGAGTTTACTGATTTTATGAGAGTTTTCTTAAACTCGTACTAGTTTACCAAAATTAGAATTGGAGTTTACTTGCTAGTTAAATCTTTTTATTGATCTAAGATCGTAAACTCGTAAGAGTTTAACAAATACAAAGACTGCGACTTTAGATACTGCATATGTCACATGTTTAGGGAGGGAAACATATTAGCAGATTGGTTTGCTAGGCTTGTTCATTCTTTGTCCTTGGGGTTGTTATTTGGTTTGGCAAGATGTAGTGGGCATGCGTGTTTTTTAGTTTGAAATCGTGATATGTCATTTGAAGTGTTGCAATATATTAAATACCACATCAAAGATCTGCTGAACTCCAAGCCTTATTCCCTATATCATAGTATATTTTATACGAGTAAAATTTCACAAATAATTTTGTGTGAATATATTACCATAGGAGAGAGTCCTAATTATAATCAGCTTTCTTCCATTGTTGGCATGAATGTCTTGGTCCGATGATCAGAAAAAACTCGATACCAAAATAATACAACAATAGCAGCACCTAGTTCAGATAATTCTTGCCAGAGTTATTCTAATGTTATGTAAAGATTTTCGTGAAACACAAAGAATGCAAGACCATTGTGTTGTTTGAGGCTGCAGGACAAGGACGGGCCTACGGAGACTTGTGGAGGCAACTGACCCGTAAAGATTTTTTCCCTTAAATTTATATTATTTATGTATTTGTCTATTGTTTGCCCCAAAATTTGATGATAGTGATTTTAATGTCAGCAACTATTCATCCCACATTTCTAATACACTAGCCGCTTGATCTGTGCTACGCACGGGGTTGACTAATTTTTAGTTAGCAAAATTAAAGTAAAACTGGAAGGAGAAACCCTCTTTAATAAACCAATCATTCAAGACAACAGTTTTCTGTCCACTGCAGGAATCAAACTCGGGAGCACTAAGTCGACTCCGTGTCCCAGGGTAGCTTATGTTATTGGACCAATGACGTTGGTTTGTAAAATATATAGTCAAATAATTGTGGATTGAAATTAAATTATAGCTATTAATATCATAATCCATATTTATCAAATGTAAATATAAAAATTTAGCCCATAATAAGAAAGAAAAGAAGACAACACAATTAAAAACTAAAACATGTGGGTATCATGCATGGTTGTATGAAAACTCATGATAAAATAGGAGCAATTATACAAAGTTGAAAGAAGATGGTGGAGGTTGTATTATAAATGTGGCTGAAGTTCCCGTTGAAAGAAGATAAAAATTTAAACACCAGTTAAAATATGTTTTTAATACCGTTTGATGCGAAAAGACAAAAATAAAGAAGACAACACAAATAGAAAGTAAAACACGCGGGTATCGTGCAGGGTTAGATGAAAACCACAAATAAAATAGAATCACCTATAGAAAGTTGAAAGAGGGCGATGAGGGGATCTATTGTAAACGTTGCCGAAATTCCAGTAAATAAAAATTAAATTAAAAAACTATAAATTAAATAAAAATATTATAAAATTAAAAAGAAACATTGACAAAGACATTGAAATTCAACATCCACAGATAATAAGAAAAAAAACGTAAAGAATATTAATAACAACAAATACATTGAAATTAGACATCCATAAACAATTAGAAGAAAAAGTTTAAAAAATTTAATAACGTGATCTATATTTATCAAATGTAAATATAAAAATTTAACATATAATTAAAGAGAAAATAAGACAACATAATTAAAAACTGAAACACGTACGTATAGGTATCATGCAGAGTTTGATTTAAAACCACCAATAAAACACAAGCACATATACAAAGTTAAAACTATTTTTGAAGAAAGAAGTTCGCATATTTGAATAAAATAGAAGCACATAGAAACACTATTTAGTATCGCACTACATATTTTGTCACAAATTTTTTCCACCAAACGGGTTTTTGAGGAATGAGCTTTGTGTATCCGAACATGTAAAAAAATTTGAATCTTAAAGTACCTCAACAAATTGTTTGGCATCACATTTTACGTATTTTGTCACGTATTTTTTTTATTTTTCGTCAAACAGGTTGTTGAGGAACAAACTTCACGTATCTGAACATATAAAATTTGTTCTGGACCCTAAAGTACCCCAAAATTCAATGTTGGCATCACACTTTACCTATTTTGTCACAAAGCTATTTATTTTTTTACCAAACCAGTTATTGAGGAAAAAACTTCGGGTGTTTGAACAGCTAATTTTTTTCTGAATCCTAAAGTGCCTCAACACACACGGGTTAACATCGTACTTTACGTATTTTGTTAAAAATATACTTTTTTCACCATCGAGTATACCAAAGCACACTGTTTAGCATATCATTTTATTTATTTTGTCATGAAATTAAATCTTTTTTCACCAAATTGATAATTGAAAAACAAAATTCGCATATTTAAACATCTAAAATTTTTCGAGACCCTAGAGTACTCGTTAAAATATTAAAAAGGTAAAAATGGAAAACATTAAAATAAAAAGGAAAAAAACTAAAGTTAAAAAAAAAGTGCGGCAATTCCCGCACGGGGTTGACTAAATTCTATCATACTAATATCTCATTGTGCTTGAATACAAATTTTGCACTGGTTAACAGTGAGTTTATCAACTGTGAGAATCGAAATCTAGAGCACGGGATCGACTACTGGGCCCCAGGGTAACTTGTGCCATTGGGCAAATGGTGTTAGTCTGCAAAATATAAAATCTAATAACTGTAAATAAAAATTAAATTATAAATGTAAATTTTAATCAAAAGATTATAAATTTTAAAAAGAACGTTAACCTTGGATAAAATAAGAAGAAAAAGTCTAAAAAAATTTAATAACATAATCCACGTTCATCAAATGTAAATAAAAAAATTAACCCATAATTAGAAAGAAAAAAAAGACAACACAATTAAAAAGTGAAACACGCTGGATATCAAGCATGGTTGAAGGAAACCCATGATAAAATAGGTGTAGTTATACAAAATTGAAAAAGATTTTGGAGATTTTATTGTAAATGCGACTGAAGTTCCCGTTGAAAGAAGATCATGAAGGTTGTATTGTACATGTGACTGAAGTTCCCACAGGAGTCAATGCAGCAATGTTGTACTCGAATTTTAAAGAAAGATAAAAATATAAACACCAATTAAAGAATGGTTTAAATACCCGTTGGTACGAAATGACCAAAACATAGAAGAAAACACAAATAGAAAGTGAAATACGTGGTATCGTGTAGTGTTGGATGGAAATTACAAATAAAATAAAAGCACCTATAGAAAGTTGAAAGAGTACGATTGAGGGACCTATTGTAAATGTGACTAAAGTTTACGTAAATAAATATTTTTGAGACTTAAATATTTACGTAAATATTTATTTACGTAAAAATTTGCATATTTAAACATTTAAAAATTTTGAGACTATAAAGCAGCTCTTAAAATATAAAAAAAAAAAAAGAAGAAGAAAAAACTGAAGTAAAAACCAAAGGGCGCTTTTAGGTTGAGGGAGCAAATTAAATCCGTTATCGATAACCACTAAAATTGATCGTAGGATATTGTGTAAAATGCTATGAGTGGTTAAAATTGAATCAACTTGTATTAAATCTCAACTGTTGATGAATTTTTATACTACATCCTACAGTCATATTTAATGGTTCTGAGGAATTTGATTTGTTCCCTCACCCTAAAAACACTTAAAAACAAAAAAGGAAAAAAAAAAGTAAATGAAAAAAGGAAGAAGATAAAAAAAGTGAAGTAATATAAAAGAAGAAAAAAATAAATAAAAAACAAAAAGCAAAACAAAAAAAAGGAAGAATAGAAAAAAAAAAACTGAAGTTTGGCGCGCTTGGTGACAAACCGCATAAGATATAAGATGTAATGACTAGGGTTTTTTTTCCTCAGCCCCACAGAACTTGAGATCTATTACCAACTCTGAAGATTGACTTGTAAAATTTCTTGAGAGATTAACTCTGCTTTTGAATTTATATTTACTTGAGTGCATAGTTGAGTTGAACCCTGTATTTCAGATATTAGACAAACGATTGAAAGAAAGCATCAAGTACCATCAGTGCCCCCTATTCCTTAATCCAAATAAATATAAGTTGTCAGATCAGAATATACAAAGAAATAAGGAAATCAAAAAACAACGAAATCTCCTTAAGAATAGGGAGATAACGAATTCACAGATTTGGTATTAGTATAAATAAGAGTTAGTGCTATGTATTTAGTATCACGTCAAAATAATATCAATTTTATGGTATTTATTAGCTTATTCAATGTTTTCCTTCTTTTCTGCCTGAACTCTAGTTTCATCACAAACACAAAATGATTGTTGATTATGTTAAAGCAGCATATACCTCAAGGAGCGGTTCAACATTCCTATATCTTCAACGTGCTCCATGACAAACCGAGACAGATCAAACACATAGTTGCTAACTTGTAATAATTCAGGAGATAAAACAGTATCACAAACAAATTCAAAAAAAAGTATGACGACATTACAGGAAGAAAACCAGATGGCAAACCAGGCACCGGATTTATATGAACCCAACCTTCAATGTCCTCATGTAGTTTCCTAGATCTCGCAAAAGACCTTCATTCTGATCTCTCCTAAATTTTGGTTCAGAATGGATAGCACGGTCATAGCTAAGAAGACGTTCTTTTGTTATTCCATTGTCATTCAATGTTTTCCAGTAAACACCAATATCAAAGTCATTACTTATATAATCAATAAGAATTACCCGAGAATTACCAAAGGTGGGGATAATGACGGAAACCATAAGAATTACCATGAGATCAACAGCTGCATATTACCCGACAGATTACAACATCATCAGGACTAGTATTATTATGTAACTTCTGGTGCCATTCCTCCATCATTCCACCCTTGCAATCATTGTTCCTCTGCAAGTCAAACAAATTTTTTCCAATCAATGCATGTGAAGAGGAGGGAAATATGCAGACACTAAGGAAGAGCAAATAAAATCACATGTCTACCTGGGTCCTGGATAACAAGGATTTCATCTCAAATATGTTGTCCCACATCGCCCTCACCTCCACGGCCAACAGTGGAAAGGATCATCCTCACAACTTCCCTATACTGTGGATAACTTGCATAAACATTCTGGAGCAGTTCTGTAAGCATATCCTGGGCTTTACTTATCTCCCCGTTCCAATCAGTAAACTATACATGTGATCAGAAGAGGACTAAACACAACAGAAAGACATTATAACAAATCAATTAGCCTTTTCACAAAAGAAAGGCAATAAACTGGCCAAATCTGAAGCACAAAGCTAGATATTGTGATTCATAATTTTTATTTTCCGGAATGATTAAAATAATTTTGATGTCTGAAATGCATAAACCAAGTGATACTAAACATTATGAAGAAGTTTACCGAGGCTTGACGTTGTAATTTTTGTTCCATATGAGCTGTCTTGTAACCATAAATCTCAACCACACCAACATCCCCGCAAGACCTAGTTGACTAGCATTTTTGGCTTGATCTATCAAATCCGATGCAATGTTAAATCTAGAGAGAAAAACAAATGTACAAGTGACCTACCCAGATTCAACTGAACAAAGTAAGGGAATCCTTTGGTGAGCACATTGAATCAGCATGTGCTATATCTCAGATGCAAGAAAAATATAGTGAACTCACAGCATGCAGATAGGGAATAGAACAAGAATAACAACTACTGTTTTTCTTACTAGGAGGGGTCAACTACGTGAATAAGATGACACCATAATTTTCTCCTATGTATTTATTTCAGAGATAAACCACTCATTTGCCTCTAAATCTTTCCTAATGGTTGGGTCTATAGTTTTTCCTAGTGACTCTACCTCTAACTATTGGACTATGCTTCTACCCACCCAAATTCCCACTCTACCATTTTTTATACAACGAGTACTTCTCAAATTTTCGATCTGATAATTGCATTTATAATCCCATCTTGTCATGTGTACCCACTAATCCATCATAACGTCCTTTCCTCATCTCAGAATCACTGAGTTTACATTCCTGTCGGCACTTTAACATCCAAAATTCAGTTCCATTAGCACCGTAGTTGTGTGATAAATTTTCCCAGTTGTGTGATAAACTTTCCCTTTCAGTGATATTTTTCTATCATAGAACGTGTTTCATCCACCTTTCTTGAATCTTATTGTTTTTATTTTACAACAAGAATCTTATTGTTGATATGATGATATCTCTATATCTCACGTCATTGTATGACAGAAAAATGAGATTTTTGAGGTATGAATGTTCATTAGTTTTTGTTCTGGACTAGGCCATGAGGCTCACTCCAGCAATTGGACCTGGATTAGCCTTATAGCTAGGAGTCATATCCACAATAAATCAGCCAATTCATGTCTATTATGCCTCAACGGCTCAGATTCACCCGATCAATTCAACAGCTCAGAGCTAGCACGAATCCCTATAAATACTGGCGCGCACAGCCAAAAAAGGTACACTTTCATTCCCTGCTACACTCTTCAATTCTCAATACTGACTTGAGTGTCGGAGTGGCTTCGCAGGTATCCCGCCCAGGATCACTCTGATACTCGACTTGAACCGCAGGAGACCTACTGACCTGCCAGCTGCAGTCCCCGGATCCGTCCCGGACGACTACAAGATATAGAACAGTTTTCACCCCCAAAGCTAGAATTTGCCTCTCGCGCTAATCTAATATTCCATATATATATATATATATATATATATAGCACCGTATGAGATTTGTTTAACGAGCGTGTCTAGAACCACGAAAGAAGATAGAGAGCAAGCTGACCCTTAGTGCACAACTACAGTTAAAGGGAAATCTTCTGTATTGCTACCTTATTTTCTCAAACTAGTCATGACCCTTTCAAACATGTCTTTTATTATTTGACATAAGCGATCTGAATTCTGAACTCCTTTCTTCTTTTGAGTTTTCCACAAAGCCTCTCTAAGAAGTAAGAACTCTGTCATATTAAATCAATGATAACCATATGTAGGTCATTTGGATTCCTCCAATATCTCTATCACTCCTCGTATCAAGTATTTAACATCTATGGTCGATTTCCCCAGTATAAAACCCATTTGGTTTTCTGTAATGTCTGTCTCTTGTCTTAATATCCACTCAACTCAATCACTCTCTACCAATACTTCATATATACTCATGATTTCAATCCCTCTAATTTCGACAGTTTTGTCCGTCGCATTTATGTTTAGATAGGAATAAAAAAACGCCTATGCTCTGATACCATTCATGTAGTTTGCTCTTTAAACACCATAATCTCATTGATTAACTTTGTGAGCTTTCCTATGCCACATGCTATCTTTTGAAGACCCTGCCCGGGAGAAATTCCATTGTGTTCCTAAAAACCATTTCAACTAATACTTAAAACTGAAACAGCTAGTACTATAAACTAACTCAACGAGATAGGACAACGAAGAATTTATTTCAATATATTTAGGATTTTAAAGAAGCTTGCAAATTGCAGCTTTTGAGGAATGGTATGTTACCGCGAACTGAATAATAAGGAAGCAACAACATCAACAAAAAAGAGGAAGAAAGAGCCCCAAGGCACCAGCAAGCACAAGTGATGACAACACAGCTGTAACAGTTCTAATCTAGTTATAACTTTACCAATAATGATGAAAAGAAAGTGGATCTCAAATTCAGCTGTAGCTTAGGAATATGAAACAAAAACAATCATATTTTAGGACCCCTAAAATATTAATACCAATGAATGGAAAGAACAATCTATCAGAACTTATCAACTTCGATAATTTTTCTGAATCAAAGGATAACAACACAATTTATTTCAGGGTTCTACTTCTAAGGAACAAAGTAGGAAATTCAAGTAAATCTGGTGCTCATGGCAAATTGGCAATAGTTGATTGTATCAAACAAAATTGTGGGATTCTGATATGTAACCCAGCATAAATTTATGGAAGTACACAAACAATTCCCATCAGTCACAAAAACAAAAACACTGTACACATTCTTTTGCTTTATATTAAGCAAACAATGTAATTGCACTGAACAGCGCACAGAAAATTAAAGTAACTAGCTAGTTCTTAAGTCTAATAAAAGGGTTCTGATAGGACTACAGGGGAGGGGGGTATGTGGAGGATTACACTTGACTCTATAGACACTTTGCCTAGTCAATTGTTAGGCATGTATGACTCAGCTATTTGTGATTTTCAGTTTAATTATATTTCTATTTCTGTTAAGCTAGTTTAATCTGCACCTTAAAGTTGCAGCATATGCATAGAGCTTTAGGGAGCCAAGTTCACTTTAAGTGTGTGTAATACCATCATGAATAATCAGAGAAGAATTGAATCAGTTTCTTTATTTTCAATTTCACTTCTTCCCCAACTTCTTAGGGGAGCCTCCCTTTGTTCCAGAAGGGTTTCATTACGTTCTCCTAGACTTTCCAATGTTGAAAGCGCCACTAACTATTCAAGGTGATAGACTCTTAAATCTACAAAGTTCTTAGATTTAGAAATATGAAATTTTACAAATATATTCTCTAGATTGGGAAAGTAGAATAATTAATAACTCATGAAATCTTACAAATAAAGTATTTTACATAGAGTTCAACAAAGATAATAATTAATAACTCAAGAAGAAACTGTAGCTACAGCAAGCCCCTCCTACTTTCTCTGAAGAAGAGAATCTAGCTACAACGAGTTCCTTCCAGTCTTCCATTATTTCTTCCCACCAACCTCCCTTATACTTAAAATAATGCCCAATGTAGTTTAAGTTGAGATGGCAGATTTTCAAGCAATCGGAACCAAGCTTTCAACATAATCCATGACAGAGAACCATATTATTACATTCGAAAATCTAGTTCTCTCTACTCTATCATCTTTCCGATTATAGATAAGTGCCTGGTTGAATTCTGTAACGTTTGCAAATATCAGTGTATCGCTATTCTCAGAGAGGTACAATGGCAGCAATTGAACTCCAAACTTTATGTGACCAGCCCTTGGAACACTCTTCAATCGAAGAGTCAGAGTCCTATAACTAACTTTAATTAACTGAGTCCAAGATTCTCGAACTCCAAACTCTCTCATCTGCCATATAACAAATTCAGTTCTCCTAAAATCATGCGAAAAACATAGACAGTTTCTAAGAACCCGAAGAGTTGGCTTAACATGAAGATCGTCATTAAGACCCTTTGGAAGCAGCAATTGGGTGTATGTCTCGGTCGATAAACTAAGAGAAAGAATCACAAAATCCGCAGCATTAATATGCGTCCAACCATGTAAAGCTCCAGAAGTGTTGGTAAGAGCCAACCAGTTAATAGTGCCAAACAAATGCACAGCATCGTTAGGCTCTGAATGACCAAACCCATAACAAATCAGAGGAGGTACAGGGAAGCTTTGAATATTTCTCCAACAATTATCCCCCAAATTGAAAATCTTCACCTCGCTTGTCCATGAAGGGGAGTCGTAATCTTGGCCACGGAAAGCCACCACCTTATAAGTTCCATTTGAATTATCATAACCAAATGAAAACTTGAAAGCTAAACTAGAAGGTGTGTAAGAACCGAGAAAATGTCCTAAGTTTTCAGATTGGGTTCCCATGGCTAGGTTTCGAAAATTGAGCCAATATTCTGAATAACGATCAGAATTAACAACAGTTACCTTACGAGAATAAAAGCAGACCAATCCATTACAAGAACCAACAATACGGTTATATTCTTCTTTAGAAGGAGGATAAGAATAAACTCTGTTCAGCTCTACACCGTTGCAAAAAGCGTCGATGGTTCGCGGATTGTTGAGTAAACGATGAACGGGGAAGAGTGAGAGTAGTCTGGACAGAATGGTACGGCTTTCATCGTATTCAGATTTAGACCAATTTAGAATGAGGTGCGGGTTTCGAGTGGATTTTTGAAGGTGGAGATTAACAAAGGTAGGGCTGGAGATGAGGGTTTTCCAAGCCTTGCTAACCGTCCTCAATCGCATGAGAATTTTCACGCTAATGTATGATAGGATTTCGCTGATTAGTTCGTCGGGGAGGACATCCATCATCAGATAAGTACTTCCTGCCGGAGGAGCTTCAACGGTTGGTGTATCCGGATCAGCAAGGACTTCCACCTTACGCCTCGTTACTGATAGTGGTGTTCGATGTGGTCTTCCTTCGAAGGTCGCCATGGTCGGTTGGGGATGTGCCGTCGTGCCTTCGTCTTCTCTCTCTATGTGTACGGTTTATTTACGCTGCCATTGCCGGGCTTGTCCCTTCCCTTGTTTTTTTTTTTGGTCAATTAAAACCCTTGTTGTTTGTTTTGGATTATTTAGAGTGTTACCGATTGACAAAGGGGATTGCACCTCACACCCCGCATTTTTCTCACTCACACACCCAAAAACACATTTAAGCCAGCGAAAAGACGCAATTACCCTTCACAAAATTTAAAAACCCTAACATATATACCTCAACTCAAAAATTCGCTCGAATTTACCTAAATCCGTTTTCAACTGATTTTTTTAAAATTCGTTTTTAATAATTGCAAAGCGGATTTATCTAATAAATAGGTAAATCCGCTTTTAAAAATAGCAAAAGTGGATTTATATAGGCGGGGGTTAAATCCGTCTTGTTATTTTTGAAAGTGGATTTACCTATTTATTAGATAAATCCGCTGTGAAAAAATTGAAAGCGGATTTATCTAATAAATAAGTAAATTTTTTTTGTAGAATAGTTAATAAATAAAAGTGATAAATTTGTTAAAAAATTAATTTTAGGAAAATAAAATAGATATGAATATTGACAGTCTTTTGATTCTGTTTAGTGTGTAGTTCGTTAACACGTGTACGTCGGGTGAATAATCTAGGCTTAAAAATTGGTTTTCGGGCAATCTACTCGGATTGTAATGAAACCACAACCATTAAATCCGAAAAAAATCAGAGATCAAGACTCCCCAGAAGGGACTTTTTTTGGGACAAAGGGGCTCAAAATCCCAAATTTCATCGTTTACTTTTGTTTATTAATTTTTTAAATTTTTCATAATTCCAGAAAATCTAAAAAAAATTGCATAACCTTATTTTGTTTAGATTTTTAATGGTGTTTATATAATTTTTAGATTAGTTTTGACTCTTTAACAGATTTTTAGTAGCGTTTTTATAACCTTTGTTAAAAAATTTAAATAAAAAACAATTATTTTTAATATAAAAAGCGGAATTACCTATTTATTAGATAAATCCGCTTTGAATTTTTTCAAAGGGAATTTATCTAATAAATAGGTAAATCCCGCTTTGTAAAATAACAAAAACAGATTTAACCCCCACCGGATTGAGGTAAATCCGCTTTTAAAAATAACAAAAACAGATTTACCTAATAAAAGATAAATCTGTTTTTCTTTTTTTTTTCAAACGGATTTACTTAATTAAAGATAAATCCGTTTTGGAAAAAAAAACCAAAAAACGGATTTATCTTTTATTAGGTAAATCCGAGTGAATTTTTTAAGTGGGGGTATTTTCGGGTTTCACTATTATGTGGGATTGTGGGGGTATAGGTTGAAGAGGTGGGGCGGTAGAGCCGTCAATTTGGCCCATGTGGGCCATCCCAGCCCCAACCCACGAGGCCCTGGGACCAATAGGCCATGGGCCCAAAATGCCCACTATCCGAAAGCCCCAATACCCACGAAGTCCCTATGGGCCCAGCCCATGGCCCCCTAAATTCCAATTTTTGCAAAAAAACATGGAAAAATGGTTTGCTCACATTTGTGGGTCTAGTCCAGCCCATAGGCCTTTTAAAAAAAACTTGAAATTTCCTTTTAAGGCTATGACTTTCATTGATGTGAGTTATTTTTTACAACTTTTGCAGCCCAAGAAACATAGGGCTTGAACCACAAATATGGAGCCCGTTTTTATAATCGGGCTTTTAAGCCCAGGCCAAAAAAGCTCAAGCCCGTGTTGGACCCTTAACTTTTTTTTTTTACAAAAACTGGAAATGGCTTAGGATATGTTTGGATAGTCTAAAGTGAACGGAATGGAATGGAGTTGAATGAAATGGAATATATTTCTTATTCTATTGTTTGAGAATTTTACGATGGAATGGAACATAGCTTCCACTCCATTGTTTTGACAACGTACGGAGCAGAATAAATTATAATTTTCTTATTCCCATTTTACTCTTATTTAATTTAAAACACAAAAAAATAAAATACCTTCTCAAATGTTTTTTTAGTCTGATAAAAAAAATGTTTATTTTAGTTATTAATTAAACTACATGTCAGGAAAAAAGTTGTTTGACATAAACGAGATTAAAAATGAATAAAAACTGTAAGCATATAAAACTCCAATTGTTAACTTTACTTCAGAAACTTGGTCAAAAGAAAACTTTACTTCATAATTAGTAAGAAACGTTACTCCCTAATATCTCAAAAATAGTTGTCATTTATGAAAACATTAACGTTACTTTTTTTCTTAATTAGAATAACGTTACTTTTTTAAAATAAATTATGTTAACGTTAATAGAAGTAAGCCTTTTTTATATTGTTGAAATGAAAATAAAGCTCTTAAGTATTATGGTTAAAATAGATTACATAAAAATTTTGAACAAATAAAATAATCCATAATTGTAAAACTACGGATAACACTTATGAAGGAAGTGTTATGGTAAGTGTTGTCTTTTATCTGGGAGGTGTTGTTGTTGGTGAGAGGCAAAAAAATGTGGTGGTGGTGGTGGTGGTGGTGGTGAGTGGGTGATGGTGGTGGTGATAGTTGTGAGCAAAAAAAATGAGGTTTGGTGGTGGTGGTGAGTGGGAGGTGGTGGTGGTGATAGTGAGGGAGAAGAGGGAGGGGAGGGGAAAGAATGAAAATGGGGGTGGGAAAAAATGAACAAAAAAAATTTGGGGCCATCGCACAAAGCCCTAGCCCTAACCCACTAAATTTTTTTAAAGTGTGGCCTGGGGCTAAAAAAAGCCCCATTAATAATAAGTGGCTGAAATTTTATGGGGCTTAATAGGGGACCAATGGGGTTGGGGTTTGGGGCCAAATTGACACTCTAGGTGGGGGTACAAAACAAACTCAGCAAAAAAATGTTTAAAAAACATAAAAGTGGGCTCAATATAGCCCATGGGCCAACTGGGATAGGCCGAAATGGCCCCGTCTATCTTTAGGGTATCTATTTTTTAGGGTCACTTTTTTTTACCCCGCCAATGGACCCTATACCCCCCATTTTCAATATCCCCAAAATATTCCTCTCATTTATTACACCTCTCAGCTTTGTGGTCCAATTCTCAACTTGTGGTCCCACTTTTTTGGCAGTGGGATTTACTCATCAAAAAGGTAAACTGTTACGCATTTATTTCGATTTCAAACAGATTTAACTTTTTAAAAAGATAAATATGTTGTTCAATTATTATGACAAATGGATTTATCTTTTAAAAAGATAAATTCGTAGTTACAATTTCTTTTTGCAAACAGATTTACGTTATCATAATCATAATCATAATCATATCATCATATCATAATCATAATCATAATCATAATCATATACAATCAAGAGTTGTACAACTAAGCAATCCACGTAAACCTTGCAAAAAAAACACGCATATTCTCTGGAAAATACGTGGCGTCCAACTCAGCATTTTGATCAATCTGAACGGTTCTGAATAAACGTTACATTATTGCACAATCTAGACGGCTCATATTCATTTAAATTGCGGCTGCTATTTTTTTAAAAAAAATGAATATGCAGATGGCAAACCTGAAACGGAAACAATAAAAAAATCAGCTTAAATCAAGGAAACATACAGTTTTGCAAACCTGCAAGAAAAAAAAAGAAACACAGCCAACATATTCGCATAAAACGCAAGGGAACGGCTGGCCAATATTAAAGATGGGGAATCAAAGAATTAATGCTCACATCTCTTTCTCTTTCTTCTTCACTCTCACGACAATTTCAAAAAAATTTGAACTCATCTTTATCTTCTATTTGCTTCCCCCTTCTCTCTCTCGGTAGCGCTTCTTCAAACGCCATTATCACACCCCTCAAAGTCTACTGCGGACTCGACCCTACTGCCGAGAGCTTACACTTAGGCAACCTTCGGGGTCTCATTGTCCTCTCATGGTTTCGTCGTTCCGGTCATAGACGCCGCCTTGATCAGAGGTGCCACCGCACGCGTCGGTGACCCAATATTGTTCTGATGGTGTTTCAATATTGAGTCGTGCTCAAAATCACAACTTTGAAGAGTTGAATGTGGATGGTAAGGGATTTTGTGATTCTTCTGTTATTGTTTTGAATAATTATGATTGGTGGAAAGAGTTAGTTTATTGGATTTTTTGAAAAGGGTTGGTACGTATGCTAGGGTGCGTTCAATGATTGCTAAGGAGAGTGTTAGGAAGAGATTGGATTCTGAACAAGGGATGAGTTATACAGAATTTACTTACCAATTATTGCAAGGTTATGATTTCTTGCATTTGTTTCAGAATGAAGGTGTTAATGTTCAAATTGGGGGTAGTGATAAATGGGGTAATATAACAAATCAGAGGAGGTACAGGGAAGCTTTGAATATTTCTCCAACAATTATCCCCCAAATTGAAAATCTTCACCTCGCTTGTCCATGAAGGGGAGTCGTAATCTTGGCCACGGAAAGCCACCACCTTATAAGTTCCATTTGAATTATCATAACCAAATGAAAACTTGAAAGCTAAACTAGAAGGTGTGTAAGAACCGAGAAAATGTCCTAAGTTTTCAGATTTGGGAGCGAAGATAAACTTTTTAACTTCGGAGACTAAAAGTGAACATTTGCTAGCACTTAGCGTCTCCAACACACCGTCCTGACCCTCTTAAAATTAACAATAAATCTTTATATCTTTTGACCAAGGGTAGCAGAATTAACATCAGTCTTTGCAAAATAGTTTTTATTTCTAGCAAACCATATTTCATAACACAAGGCTAGCACAAGAACTATAACATCCTCTTATGCATCAATGATTTTTTTAACCACTCCCAAAATGGTACGTACCCGGAATCATGCCAATTAAATACCACACAGAAAGAGGAAGCAAACTAGACCTACTTTGACCAATGATACTCCGTAAAGATATTGAAATTGTCTCATTATATTTCCTTCAAAAAAGGCATATTGGGTCACAATTGATTCCTTTTTTAAAATATTATTTTCGACCGGTATTTTTGCATGTAGAGTCCTCCAAGAAAAATGGGTGTATCTTGGAATAGTCTTTATGAGAGGAAACTACTCCACGCGTTGCCTTTAATAACTTACTAGTACCATACCCGTGCATCCGCACGGATTGATTGCGTTACGTGGCATGATTGAAGTCAAACAAACGTTTTAATTTGAAATTTCATTAATGTTAAAAAGAAATAAAATATAAAAATTTCAATAGTTTTGTTGTTGTAAGTACAAATTTAGAAAGTATATTAATAAAACAAATAACCTGGAAATGAATAAAACAAATAACTTGGAAATGAACTTGAAATGAACCTGGAAATTGAAATAGAAATTCAACCAATTATACTCATTATAAAAGGTTAAAAGAGTTTAACAATACCTTAAGCAATTAAAAGCATATTGAATGTATGATTACATGAGTGCGACTAATATAAGATTATAACAAAAGTTGTTTCATCAATCATAGCGAATCTATGTAAAAGGAAGACCGTATATTTGGTTGTTAAATGGTTTCTCTCATCAAAGTTTCTAACATCAGTGTGTTGGAATACCAAAAAAATAACAACTGAGTTGTGAACCCAAAAACGGTAAGCTATGAACAGAAATCTTAGAGTTCTTGCTGCATAAACAGAAATTATTATTTAGGAAAATTGCAGTTCTGTGTTTCAGCTCATTGTCAGTATCATAAATATATAGCTGCGCAAACTTAGGCGTACTTCCTGGTGTTGGTAAGAGGCTACCAATTCGGTGACATGGTTGTCCTTGAATACGCAATGTTGGAGGACCTCTACCATTATTAAAAGTGTTCTCTAGTTATAAGCCCGAATATGTTCTTGCTATCCTTGGAGACATTGTTGAATAATAGATGGCACAGATAATCGGGCGGCATATTCAATAGAGGTAACTGAATCTTGCCTTTAGAACAACAGAGTGCAAAATTAGGATTGGCAGCATGTCTAGACTTGTCTATACGTTCTTGGTACCACATTTGAGCCCCGCACGATTGACACTCGAAGTGTTGATCACCAATATCATAGTGCTCTAAAAAGAAACGCTTTTGTAAAGTTATTAACTATTTTAAAATGTGATAGAGTAATTAGAAATTTTCATACAACTACTACAGCAAACCAAGTCTCCCAACCTTGTATGAGATTTGTAGATTGAGGAGGTAATGGGGTCAGATTGAGGTCTTAAAATAGACAATGGTGACCTAACTTGAATGAAGTTTTTATCATTTTTATAAAAGTATAAGCTACTGAGTAATATTCTTCCACCAACTAAGAAAGCAATAATCATATTTTGTAACCTCTCCACATGGTAAACTCATTTACGTGCATTCAGAATAATGAAAGGATCAGTTTCGAATGTATTCATGGGTTAAAAACAATATATATAGAGGAAATGGTTTATTTTTAACAAAGCATTAATGAAAGCATCAGTTTTGCCTCAGAACATTTAAATCATATGAGGAACCAATGGAATAGTTAAAGGAAACGTTAACTTACTTGAAATGAACAAAGCATGGAGATGATTCAAGGTTGTAAGGACATCACCTGGAAACAGAAAACTTGAAGTTTTGTTGCTGAAGTAACCTTGTAATCTTCAGATTCCTAGGAAATTTACCAAAGTCTCAAAATGCATAAAATCCTCAAAATAGGAGGTATATCAGAAGTTTGTTAAACATATAGGAATTAAACATATAGGAAAGCACTTTTTCAAATTCAAACTCATTAAAATAAGTTAAAACAGATAATAGCATAAAGAACTACAACTTGAGTTTACGTATTCAAAAATCTATGAATTAGAACACTAACTAAGAAAGTGAAGTTGCTGGTGTAGAAATAACCATATGAATCTAAATCCTAAACATAAGCACAAATAACTCTATTTGTCCACAAATGTTCTCAAAAACCAAAATATAATGTATAAACAGCAATAGAAACGAAAATGGTTGTAGGGTTTTTCAAAAACGAAAATGGCTCTAGGGTTTTCAAAAACGAAAATGGTTCTAGGGTTTTCAAAAACGAAAATCGGTATAAACAATAATAGAAACGAAAATGGTTCTAGGGTTTTCAAAAACGAAAATTGATTATACAGTTTTCAAAAACGAAAATAAAATGAATGAAGAACTGTAGAAACCGAAAATTTATCTAAGGGATTAAGAAGAGGAAGAGATCGAAACCAAATTACCTGATTTTTCGTTTTCGAAATCGTCTTCTCAGTGTTCTTCTTGCTTTGGATTATGGCGAATACGATGTAGAAGTTAGGGGCTGAGAAGAGAGGGAGAAATCGGAAGTAGAAGAGATAGTAATGTGAGGGAAGATGAAAAGGAAGCTTGAGAGATGAAGAAACCAATTGAAAATAAGAGAAAGGAAAAGGAAAGTGAAAGAAAGAGAAACGTGGAGAAGAGAGGAGAGCCATGTGAGGAAAAGTGAGGGAAAGAATTGGTACAGACCAGTGGGTAAAGACCAGATCAGTGGATAAAGAGGAGAGCAGTGGGTAAAGACCAGTAAAGACCAGTTCATGGGTAAGTGAGTCTTTTTACCAATCCGAAATTAACCCTAATAAATTGAGGTGTCAAGCATGCCAAATGGCCCAATTGGGGTTTACATAGGCTGTGAAGTTGTATAAATACATATTAGATACGAACTGTTCACTGAAAAATAGCAGACCATAAAGCACCACACACAAAATCATCTTGTAACTCGGAGAAAGAAAATGGCAACTAAAGAATTTTTTTGAGCTTCAAAAGGGAGAAAATTTTCATTAATTAAAGAAGCATTAGAAGACCAAATATCAAGATGTATGAGATCCAAAACAAACACAATATCACAGTTAGGAGGTGTAGAAAATCTTGTTACCAATTTGATAAGGAAGCCAATTATCCTCCAAATACTAACTTTGTCAATAACATCCAAACAAGCTTGCAAAAGCAAAATAATTCTCCAAGTATAGCTTGGACAATAACCGATCGAAGTAGGGATGGCAAAAATACCCGCACCCGTAGGTACTCGCGGGTATTATCCGCGACATGTACGAGGCGGGTAGCTTAACGGGTACCCGCAGGTTGCATAAATCGATAATTAAATTACCCGTTAATAAATTGGGCGGGGCCGGGTATTGAGGTACCCGTGCCTGCGGGTACCGGTACCCGTAATAAATATACTTATTTGGAAATTTTCCTATTATTATTATTATTATTATTATTATTATTATTAATTTTAGTATTATTTATCTTCTTTCATTAATTACTATGAGCTAACAAATAAATGATAAAATAAATGTATAATGAAATGCCTAATTTTTTATATCAATGAAGATAAAAAATGGTGTTCAAAAAGTTAAGTTTTTTTTTTGTATTTCAAATTTTATTTTCAAAAAACTTATTTCAATTAATATTATATGTTTATATAATGAAATGCCAAAAAAAAATTATATGAATGAAGAGAAAAATAGTGTTCAAAAGGTTAATTTTGTTTGGCATTTCAAATTTTATTTTCAAAAAAATATATTTCAATTAATATTAAAAGTATCACTGAGTACCCGCGGATACCCGCGAGGAGACAATACCCGTGAAAAACCCACTACACGGGTACCCGTATGGATATGTGGCGGGTACAGGTAGCGTTTAAATTAAATGGGGCGGGTAGCGGATAACTACTACCCGTGCCCGCTCCGCCCCATTTACATCCCTAGATCGAAGCTCTTAGGAATTTGTTCCTATGAAAATACCCTGCGCTAATTATTCTGGGAACAATAAATCGTTATTATGTGTGACACACCACCCTTGTTTAAACAACATTAAAGTCATTGAAATGTTCTAAAATTTATCGCGCCTTTTTTTCTCACCATTTAATCTAATAAATTCTTCGTTCACCTTGTTTGCTACCCCACCAAAACTTACTAATCATGCTATCAATATGCTCACATATATATATTCATCGGAAGTAGAAAACAACTCATCACATACGTAATAAAAACTTCTCTCCTTTTCGATAAAAAATTCTTTCCATCCCTTTTGCTTATTCCTTACTCTATATCTTGATAAAATAAAAACATTACTCCGGTCTCGAATATAACTAAAAAATATCTTATGTTTGATGGTCCAAAATATAAGCAAAATTTAATTAACTACGATTCATTTACTGACTTTATTCTTAGAATATCCTTCAATTAATTTATGTTTTACTTCTCAATAGCCCTTTGACTTCTATGTAGAGATGTTAAGTTGGGCGTCCGACCCAACCTAGGCTGGCCCATTGGGCCAAAATACAAAGTGAGATGGGCTAAGCCAGCCTAGTTATCTACTAGGACGTCTTTTTTGTACCACAGCCCAATCGGAAACACTAGGCCAAGAACCGGATTGGTCCATTCTAATTTTTAACGAAATAAAAAAAATGTATCAAAAAATATAAAAATGGGCCAAATTTTGCCCATGGGAAAAAAGCCCGATTAATTTTGGGCCTCTATTTTTTAGCCTAGAACACTGGACCATGAAGCCAATCCATTAAGCTTTTTAGCCCACAGCACTAGACCATGAAATCAATTTGTTAATATGGGCCAAAATTGACACCTCTATTTGTATGGAACAAATTCCATTGAGGGGTAACTTGGGAGACAAATTTTCTTATTACTCTAGTAAATTTCAATGAGGTTAACTAAATTTTATAAAAGTTGTGAACTAGCTTTTCTCCTTGTATTCGAGATCGGAGGGAGTACTAAAGCTCTGTTTGATAAAGAGTAGCAGATGGCAGATAAACTGCCAGATAGTAGATATCGGATGAGTAAGCGAATAGTGGATATTTACTAAGCTAGTGGAAAGCAAATCATGTATGTGGTAAAACTAGTGGTTAAACAAACTATTAAATGACATAAAACAATAAAGATTTAAAATTGTTTAGTTTAATTTAAAGTGGATAGAGAAGAAATTTAAGAAAAATAATGAGAGTAAAATGACAGAAAAGTGAGACGATTTACGTTCTCCGCTAGGGGTGAGCAGGGGACGGGTTAGGTCGGGTTATACCCGTCTGTAACCCGATTCTAAATTTTTATATGGTCATTTTTTAGATTCTAACCCGTCATTAGACTCGAAAAAACTCAATGTTCTTCAAGACAAACTAGGACCAGGTCTATTTATGACGAGATCAGATTGGCCCGAACGACAATTAATTGAAATAAAATTATAAAGTGATCACTAAATATGACTAAAAGTCATAAGTGAGAAATTGTTTTTTTTTTAAAGAATTTTACCATATATTCAAACTCATAACATGACTTACAATAGTACTTAGAACAAGGTTTCCACTTAATCTAATATAGATTTCAAATTGAACATTTTATTTATTAAATTCTATTTAACAATGTGTTTACCGTGGTTTTTGGTAAACACCGCTAGTTTGAAATTTCTTCTGCTTGCAGGATCAACTAGTAAATCCTAAGACCATTTGTGTTAAAGTTTTTCCAGAAATTATGAATGTTTTTACGGTTTTAAAGAAAAGAAGGAAGATAACTGGCAGTTTCGCGTGAAACTGTAGAAGTTACTTCAGACAGAGATGAAGAGAACAAATAAAAATGCAGAAAATTGCTTAAAGAAACAAAGTAAAATGCATTAATTGAAAAAAGAGTTGGTACACAAGATCATACATTCTTCTCTGACTCGTTTTCTCTGTGATGTTGGAAGTTAGAGCGTGAGAATCTGTATATGAGTTTGTGACCTGTTTTTCCTGTGAAAAACTACTATTTATACAAGGGGGAAAAACTATAACTAACTAACTGTACAGAGAATTCAAAAAAATAGTAACTGTTATGTATTTTCGACCAAGATAACTGCTAACTGCTTCGACAACGAGCACTTGATTCTGGTCTACCACTGAACTCTAGCTTCCTTCTCGTCGAACCACCATTCTTCAGTTCTTTATTTTCGCTAAGTCCAAAGCTTTGTTGAATTTACCCTCTGATACAACTCTTTAGTGTCGAAATAAACACTACCCCTTGAAATCACAAGTCAATCCTTGTTGAGTACTACATTTAATTGAGCCTGTCGAAAATGCAGGCTAACAAATTGCCCCCAAAAATGTCTTTTTCGACTGAGTTTTTAGGTGATGAAGAAAATGACATTTTTTTTTGAAATTTCTTTTAACTGCTCTAATAACGTCATCAGCATCATGTTTCAGAATTGATGAGACATTTCAGCAAAAGTCACTTTATGGCGCCACCATTTCAGATTTAGTGGGCCACGTTTCGCATTGGAACTCCCCACTACTCATTGCAAATAACTGTTCCCTTTAAAAAGAAACTTAAGGGTTTATTCTGGAAGGCAATTATCCTAATAATGACTGTAACTCTTTCTTTGTCGAAGGAGCTTTCGTTTCCAAGATTGCTTTCGTCTTGTTTTGATTGATTTCAATGCCTTTTTTGTGTACAACGAAACCCAAAAAATCACCTGGCAGTTCTGATGAACTTGCTCTTTAGTAATCTTTCTATTTCTGCTTTGATCTTCAACAGGATCTTTGGTGCAAATCTTCTTGGAGTCTGCTTCACTGGCTTCTTTCCTGGTCGAATTGGTAATTTTATCTCAACCACTTCTCGACTTAATCTTGGCATTTCACTGTAGTCCCAAGCAAAGCAATCCTTGTACTCCTTCAGCAATTCGAAAATTTACACCTTCAATGCTTGATCAATCTTTGCACTAATATATGTTGGCCTTTTTATGGAGCCATCTCCCAAATCAATCTCTTCTAAGGGATCTTGTGCCTGAATCCTTTTGGTCGAACCCAATGGATCCTTTTCAAAACCTAGAGGCTCATCATCGTAGACGCAATCAAGCCTCTGGTTTTCGACAAAGTTGTCTTTATTTTCATTTTCTATGGCTTCAGCAACCATTTGTTGTTGTAACTCGGCTTCTAAAGCCGCTTTTTGTTTGTTTTCGGCCACATAGGCCGTAATTCTATCCCATGCACTGGGCTTATCCATAAATAATTATTTATGGTCCATCCCACCCTGTAGGCTTGACAAAGCCTTGTGGGTGGTTGTCTTCATCTATAACCTCTCTCTCCCAAATAAATCCATAATTGGGGTGGAGTGTAACGGAAGATCTAATATTGTCTTGATGTTCATATCCAATTTCAGAAGATGCACATGGCGCAATATTCGCCAGTTGTTTGTCGAAGGTTTTCTTGGTTATAACATTTACCTCAGCTTTGAAATAACTCTGATCACCTTCAATATTTTCGACCAAACCATCTTCTCGCCAAATGAAAAGCCTTTGGTGGACAGTCGAAGGTATTGCCCCCACACCATGTATCCATTCCCTTCCTAGCAGCAAGTTGTAATTTGCCTTTGATGGAACTACCAGAAACAATGTTGGTCTCTTAATACTTCCTACAGCAAACTCGACTTCAATGGCCCCCAGTGAATGGCCACTTTTGCCTTCATAGTTTGTAAGTATTACATTGTGTGTTTTCAAATCAGTTTCACACTTTCCAATTTTCTTCAACATATGTTGTGGCATCAAGTTTACAGCAGCACCACCATCGACCGGGATCTTGTTGACACCAATGTTATTCACTTTTGCTTGAATGTACAAGGGTTTGAGATGATTCATCATTCCACAATCTGGTCTCTCAAACACAGCATGTTGTTCCTCCACGCAACCATTCTTCAGCACATAGTAACAGATTGGCCTATAAGTAGTCTCTTCGTCGATATCTTCTTCGACATCATTCACTTCAGAAACTACATCATACTTAATTGGTAGAATTGAGACCACGCCACATAAGACGTCGAATTCTGACCCAGAATTGGTAAAATCTGAGTCCATATCTTCATCTAAGTTAAGACCTTCTTTGATTACTGAGAGTGGAGGAAATATCCTTTCAGTAGCTGGCTTTCTAGCCATTTCAAGAGGCTTTAAAGGTACTTGCTTACCTTTATCTTTGCTAGAATTCTCTACTTTGCCTGCAGCAGCAGCAGCTTTCTTCTGGCGTTGATACCTGCGCCATTGTGTTCTTGTCATGGGATTTTTCCCTTTGTAGTTATTATTATAGGCATATTTGTTAGATTCAAATGCCTTGTTCTGGTCAGTAGCACTAGTACTACCTTTAACCATTTTTGCTGATTTCTGTTGATTTCCAGCATTCTTTCCAGCATAATATACTGGGTAATAGCCAGTACTCTTTCCGCCAGAATGTACCCATTTCTCGACAGGAGACTTTGCTGGAGGTACATAGGTTTTGATCTGTTCTTTTTGAGGATTCTTTGTCGAAGTGACCTTCTACTGAATACCTCTGTTGCTGTAGCTGAACTTTGGCCTCTTGTCGACCCATTTTCCTTTGCGCTTCAGTTGAGGCTTAAAACCCTCAAGATTTTTAGCAACCTCTTTGTCGAAGACAAAACTACATCTTGGACAAAGCATCACTTCAGTATTGTTAATTTTGCAGCGATTAAGGAAATCAATCAATTCTTCCTCTGCCATTGGGTAAACTGTCTTCATTTTTTCAGCATATTGGTCTTCAGTGACCATTTCGACATCCACTTTGTCAACAGCTTTCTCCACTTTAGCATCTTCAGCAACAACTCCTGTAATCTCAAACACGTTGATGTCAACTTCGACAAGCAATGCATCAGTTGTTGGTAGAGGATCAGCATCAATTTTCATTGGTGGCTTCGATTTGTCACCAAATTTCAGTCTTCCCTCATTGAGGGCTTTTTGAACGAAATCCCTGAAAATAACACAACGAGAAGTGTTATGGCCTAAGAAATTGTGAAATTTACAAAAACCTCTTTTCTGTCGTTGTTCCAATGGTGGTACTTTCAGGCCCTTAGGCACCAAAATTTGACCATCAGCAACTAACAGATCAAATATTTCATCACACTTAGAAACATCATAAGTATAAGTTTTTGCAACAAACGTATCAATTTTAGGCTCAACAGGGTTTTTTCCATTTGAAGGTTTTAACAATTTACAAGTATAAGGAGATCCTGATTTTAATTCTGCTATATTAACCTCCTCTTCGACATCTTCATAAGATATGTCGAATTCTTGGTCCCTGTCATTAGTTTCGACATATGCAACCTTTTCTTTTTTATTTTGGAACCTGCCTGTTCTGGCTTTTTCAGCTTTAAGTCTTTCTACTTGTCGAGTACTCTATCATCTAATTGTGCCATATCTCTTAAGTGCAATGCATCTAGCTTCTTTCTTATAGAATAATCTAGACCACCACCAGCCATTTCGACTAACTCATGTTCAGGCACTTGAGTAAAACACCTTGCTTTGAGAAGTCTAAATCTATTGAGATAATCATCAATAGATTCTACCCCCTTGCGTCGAAACTAGCTAGTTCCTTAAGACTAATCTTGCACTGGCCCATATAGAATTGTTCGTGGAAGGTCTTTTCTAACTGACTCCAACTAAAAATAGAATTTAGAGGCAAAGTGGTGAACCATGTAAACACATTCTTAGTTAGAGAATTTGGAAAATACTTCATTCTTAAATTCTCATTATGCGCTATTGATAACTCTATTTTATATAGAGTTATTTGTGCTTTTACACTTAGATAATTGCCCAAAATCAAGTCTATTATGTGTTAAATATGTTAGTATGAATAAAATAACAACATTTATAGTTTTAGGATAAGAGAAGCCCATAACTTAGCATTTTATTGTATATTGGTATGTTTGATGTGTTTATTTAGTGCAGCCGCAGTCTAGAGCAATTGCACCAGCTAGTGCAACAGCATTAGGTGCAATTGCACCACTCTGTACCGAGAGCAGCTCACAACCCCACATTGGAAGCACCTCAATTCATACCATTGCTATAATGCTTAGTTGGAGTGCTGCTAGCTCAGAAGTCACATGGGGTCACATGGCCACTTGCAAAGGAGGCGCCTACAATCAAAAAGGCTTCACAAAAATCTATCTTACAAGACATATGGCAACCTTTTATTGGACCTCAAATTTAAGAATGAGTGCTGAAATCCAAGATGATCTTAACTTTTAAAAAGTAACCATGGTTTGGTTAACTTTATCAGCAAGGAAACCTCAACATGAAGGAAACCTCCAAGGCTATAAATAGGACTCAAATTCTCACTTAAGAACATAATCTTTTCAATTTCTTTCTATCATAGTTTTTCATAGTTTTTCATAGTTTTTCTTTTAGTTCTTTTTACATTTTCTTAGTATTAGTTTGAGAGGAAGGTAAGAGGAAATTGACAACTTCTATCTCCACTTCTTCAAAGAGCTAAATAGGTGCAAGAAATTGGTTGTAAGCAAATATATGCAAGAGTTTTCTATTTGTTACTCTTTTGAATCCTCTTGTACTTTTCTTCATTGCAATATGCTTTCATTCACTTATATTTCCTTTATCATGCTCATCATGAGCTAAACTCTTTTGAGTTGGGATGTTCTAACTTTCCAATGATCTTTTGAGGAAAGTTATTGTGTTTTCAAGTGGTGTACGCACTTTAGTTCTTGTGTTTAAATTCTTAATCTTGTTTAAGGTTGATCGCTTAGAACAAGTAGAGTTATATTCACTTAATTGGCTTATAACTAGAAATCAAGAACTAAGTAAGGATAAGTGTTTAATGAAGCTTTTTGTTAAACTTGTTTTAATGAAGTTAGCTTGTTAATTCCTTGTTAATTCTTAGCTTAAGGTTAACATAGTCCTTACATCAAAGTGTAGAGAACTTAAGATACAAGAGTGTACTTATTTAAGCAACCTGGATCATCTGTAAGGGGGCGAGAGAGGCACTGACAACCCTACTCTTTACCGCAAAAAAACTGGATCATATAGAGCTTATAACGAAACTCTGACGAAAGTAGCTGACCAGCACACACTGATGTAACTGCACTAAGTGCAATTGCACCACAAGAAAACACAATACACTCAAAAGTGATTTAACTTGTGAAAACATCCCAACTTTCATTTTCAACTGATTTCTTACACAATTTACTTGCTTTCTGTTTAATTTATTTTCATTTCAACTTCAACCAAAACCAAAAATTCTGAATAGTGTAGTTGCACTAGTTTACATCTCTTTTCAACAACATATACAAGAGTTAATTCAATCTCTGTGGGTTCGATCTTTTATACTATAACTTGTGACTGTGTATACTTGCACAATTGATGTTATCTATTTACACACCAAGTTTTTGGCGCCGTTGCCGGGGATTGCCATTAATTTTTTTTGTTGTTTTAAAGATAGTAGATTAGTGTTTATTTTTATTTGTTTTGTTGTTCTGGTATTTTATTTTTTCTGTGCAGAAACAGGTGCTGTTACACTTAGTGCAACTGCACTAGCTTATGCCCAGAGACAGATCACCAGAATTTGAGTATAATCCAGAGATAGAAAGACAGTTTAGAAGGTTGCGAAAACTCCAGAAACAAAGCCTTCAAGGTTGCAGCAATACCATGTCTCAACAAGGTGAAGGAGAAGGCTCAACACCAGCCTCAGTCAGAGGTGGTCCTGGATCACAACGAGATGCTGAAGCAGATCACAGGAATCAATTCATTCACATGGGACCAATAGGTATGATTAATGATAGAGATAGACCTATGAGAGATTATGCTATGTTTGATCATCAAAACATGCAAACAAGCATAGCAAGACCTCACATAGAGGCTGTCCATTTTGAATTTAAACCTATGATGTTTCAAATGTTACAAACAATTGGTCAATATGGTGGACATCCTCATGAGGATCCCCATGAACATTTAAAACAGTTTTTAGAAATATGTAGTAACTTTATCATACCTGGTGTTAGTGAAGATGCATTTAGACTTAAGCTATTTCCATATTCTTTGAAAGATAAGGCTAAATCATGGTTAAATTCATTGGAGCCTAATTCTATTCATATATGGAATGAAATGGCTGAAAAGTTTTTGTCAAAATATTTCCCACCTATTAAAAATGCCAGAATGAGAAATGATATTACATCTTTTAGACAAAAAGACCAAGAATCATTGTTTGAAGCATGGGAAAGATGGAAAGAACTTTTAAGAAAATGTCCACACCATGGCCTTCCAGTTATTATTCAAATGGAAACATTTTATAATGGTCTGGAACCACAAACCAGAATAATGCTTGATGCCTCATCTGGTGGTGTTTTGTTAAATCTTTCTTATAATGAAGCATGTGAATTAATTGATAGAATTGCTACCAATAGCTCTAGTTGGCCTACTGAGAGGGTGAGTGCCCAAAAGAAATCATCAGGGGTACATGAAATTAGTGAAATTTCTGCCCTATCTGCTCAAGTAGCCTCACTAGCAAATCTGGTTAAAAACCTTAACAATACCAGTGCAACTGCACCAAGTGCAGCTGCACTAGTTGAGAACACTGCAGCAGCAATAGAACAAGCCCCTCCAGGAGCTATAAGTTGTGTTTATTGTGGAGGAGGTCACCTTTATGAGGAGTGTCCTAGCAACCCTGTCTCTGTAAATTATGTAAGTTATGATAGAAATAACAACCCTTACTCCAATACCTATAATGCTGGTTGGAATAACCATCCAAACTTCAGATGGAACAATACTAGTGCACCTGCACCTAGTGCAACTGCACCAACCCTTCCACCAAGATTTCAATCTCAGAACTACCAAAGGCCACAACAACAACAACCTACTACTGATAACTCCCTAGAAGGTTTGCTTAAATCTTTTATTAGTGAAACTAGAACAGCTAGGCAAGCCCAAGATGCTTCAATTAAAAATCTGGAGAATCAAGTAGGTCAGTTAGCAACTGCTCTGTATCAAAGACCAACAGGTACACTACCATCCAATACAGAAGCAAGTCCATCTCAGAGGCCAGGTAAAGAACAGGTCAAAGCTATCTCTCTCAGAAATGGGAAAGATTTTGCAGAACCTAATGAGAATGAAGGTACAGGTAAGGGAGAAGAAAATAAAAATGAAAAAAGTTCTCAAAATGCAGAAGCACCTGATGCATCTGCATCACATGAAGTTCAAACTCCAAGGTTAGTTCCTGAATATCCTCCTCCTCCTTTTCCTCAAAGATTAACAAAAGCCACATGAGGAGAAGCAATTCAGTAAGTTTTTAAATGTTTTAAAACAATTGCATATTAATGTTCCCTTGATTGAAGCATTGCAACTAATGCCTAATTATGCTAAATTCATGAAAGATGTTCTTTCAAAAAGAAGAAGATTAGGTGAATTTGAAACAGTTGCTTTGTCCAAAGAATGTAGTTTGATTTTGCAAAACAAAATTCCAAGAAAATTAAAAGATCCAGGTAGCTTTACAATTCCATTTTCAATAGGTAATTACTATACAGGTCGTGCATTGTGTGATTTACGAGCAAGCATCAACTTGATGTCTAAATCTGTCTTAACACAGTTAGGAATTGGACATGCTAAACCTACATCTTTAACATTGTCACTTGCAGACAGGTCAATAGCTTACCCAGAAGGAATCATAGAAGATATCTTGGTAAAGGTTGACAAATTTGTATTTCCTGTAGATTTTGTTATTCTTGACTTTGTTGCAGATGAAGAAGTACCAGTTATTCTTGGAAGGCCATTCTTAGCAACTGGGAAAACATTGATTGATGTGCAAAAAGGAGACTAACCATGAGAGTAAATGATCAAGAGGTGAAATTCAATGTAATGAATGCTCTGAAATATCCTGCAGAGGAGAGTGAAGAATGTTCAGCAGTCATCTCTCTTGATCATTTGGTGCAAAAGCAGTTTAACAAGCAGTATGATCATCTTGCCAGTGCACTTGCACCTGGTGCAACTGCACTACCTGAAGAAGAACTGCTGGAACAGGACATACTGCAGAAGGAAGAATCAACACCTAAGGTATGGGCTAGAACTTATGAATCTCTTAATTTAGAAGAACCTAACATTAAAAAGAATCTACCCTCAATTGAACAACCTCCCAAATTAGAATTGAAAGAATTGCCAAAACATTTGAAATATGCTTTCTTAGGGGAAGGAGATACACTTCCAGTGATCATTGCATCTGATCTAACTTTAGAACAGGAGAATGATCTCATTAGTACCTTAAGAAAGCATAAGAAAGCTATAGGTTGGCAAATGGCAGACATAAAAGGAATTAGCCCTTCAATATGCATGCATAGAATCATTTTAGAAGATAATTCTAAAAATTACATAGAAGGACAAAGAAGGCTAAATCCTATAATGAAAGAGGTTGTTAAGAAAGAAATCATTAAATGGCTAGATGCTGGAATCATATACCCCATCTCAGATAGTGCATGGGTAAGCCCTGTACAATGTGTTCCTAAGAAAGGGGGTGTAACAGTCATAGCCAATGAAAAAAATGAATTGATACCAACTAGAACTGTCACAGGATGGAGAATCTCTATGGATTACAGAAAACTCAATAAGGCCACAAAGAAGGATCACTTTCCTTTTCCTTTCATTGATCAAATGTTAGAGAGGTTAGCAGGAAAAGAGTTTTATTGTTTCTTAGATGGTTATTCAGGTTATAATCAAATTGCAATAGAACCTAAGGATCAACAAAAAGCTACTTTTACATGTCCCTATGGTACCTTTGCATTTAGAAGGATGCCTTTTGGACTTTGTAATGCACCTGCTACATTTCAAAGATGTATGATGTCTATATTTTCTGACTTCATTGAGCAATCAATGGAAGTTTTCATGGATGATTTTTCAGTTTTTGGAGAAACATTTCCATTGTGTTTGTCAAATTTAGAAAAATTCTCCAAAGATGTGAAGACACCAATCTTGTGCTCAATTGGGAAAAGTGCCATTTCATGGTACAAGAAGGCATTGTGCTTGGGCATAAGGTATCAAAGAAAGGATTGGAAGTAGACAAGGCTAAAATTGAAGTCATTGAGAAAATGCCACCTCCATCACTATTAAAGGAATTAGAAGCTTCTTGGGCCATGCTGGCTTCTATAGAAGATTCATCAAAGATTTTTCAAAAATTTCTAAACCATTGTGTACTCTTTTACAATTAGATACACAATTTAACTTTGATGAACATTGTATAGAAGCTTTTCAAAAGCTTAAACAGGCACTGGTAACAGCACCAGTGATTATAACACCAGATTGGAGCAGGCCCTTTGAACTAATGTGTGATGCTAGTGACTTTGCAGTAGGAGTTGTCCTAGGGCAAAGGTATGACAAAATCTTTCACTCAATTTATTATGCTAGCAGAACACTTATTGAAGCTCAAATGAATTATACTGTGACAGAAAAAGAATTATTAGCTGTGGTATTTGCATTTGATAAGTTTAGATCCTACTTGGTTGGCACTAAAGTTATTGTTTATACTGACCATTCTGCCATCAAGTATTTGCTTGCAAAGAAAGATGCAAAACCAAGGCTAATTAGATGGATTCTCCTCCTTCAAGAATTTGATCTTGAGATTAGAGACAAAAAAGGGGTGGAGAACCAAGTGGCTGACCATTTATCTAGACTAGAAAGAGAAAATGCAGGTACACAAGAAATCAAGGAGAATTTTCCAGATGAGAAGTTGTTGGCAATTACCAATAATACACTTAGTGCTTGTGCAATAAGTGCAATTGCACCAGCCAGTGCAATTGCACAAAGTGCAACTGCACCATGGTATGCTGACATAGTCAATTTCCTTGTAAGTAAAATTGTACCAAAGGACATGAGCTATCAACAAAGAAGGAGATTCTTCCACATAGTAAAGCAATACTATTGGGATGAACCCTACCTATATAAGATGTGTCCAGATCAGATAATGAGGAAGTGCATTTCAGAATCAGAGCAGCAAGCAGTGCTTCTGCACTGTCATTCAGCACCATATGGAGGTCACTTTGGAAGCAACAGAACAGCAGCTAAGGTATTACAGTCAGGTTATTTCTGGCCCACTTTATTTAAAGATGCTTATAATTGGGTCAAAACCTGTGACAAATGCCAAAGAAGTGGAAACATTTCTGAAAAACATGAAATGCCTAGAACTAATATTTTAGAAATTGAGCTTTTTGATGTTTGGGGCATGGATTTCATGGGTCCTTTTCCACCTTCTTTTGGCAAAGAATACATATTAGTAGCTGTTGATTATGTATCCAAATGGGTAGAGTCAGTAGCATTACCTAATAATGATGCCAAATCAGTTAGCAAATTTCTTCAAAAGAATATTTTTACAATATTTGGCACCCCAAGAGCAATCATCAATGATGAAGGCTCACATTTTTGCAATAAACTTATTGAAAATCTTCTTGCAAAATATGGGATTAAACATAAAATTGCTACAGCTTACCACCCACAAACAAGTGGACAAGCTGAATTATCTAATAGGGAAATTAAGAGAATGCTTGAAAAAATGGTTGGACCAACAAGAAAAGATTGGTCCTTACACTTAGATGAAGCATTATGGGCATATAGAACTGCATTTAAAACTCCATTAGGTATGTCCCCCTATAGGATAGTTTATGGCAAAGCATGCCATCTGCCTATTGAGTTAGAAAATAAGTCATATTGGGCTATTAAAAAGTTGAATTTTGATCTCAATAGGGCAGGAAATCAGAGGTTTTTAGAGCTTAATGAATTAGAAGAAATTAGGCATTTCTCTTATGAGAATGCATAAATTTACAAAGCTAAAACCAAAGCATGGCATGATAAGAAAATCCAAAGGAGAGAACTTAGAGAAGGAGGATTGGTTCTGTTATACAATTCTAGGTTAAAATTATTCCCTGGAAAATTAAAATCAAGGTGGACAGGACCATTCAAATTAGCTAAAGTCTATCCTCATGGTGCAGTTGATCTTTATGATGCAGCCTCAAATACCACTTTCAAGGTAAATGGGCAAAGAGTCAAAATGTATTTTGGTGAACAAGTGGTGCAAAATGAAAGCACCACACATTTTGAAAATCCTTGAACAGACAAGGAAAAGTCAGGCTGAAAGACTATTAAAACAAGCGCTTGATGGGAGGCAACCCATAATTTTTTTGATAAATATTTAATATTTTGTGCAATTTGATGTTTTTCAAGTGTTTTTGTAGACAAACAGGAATTGGTGCAA
Source organism: Astragalus glycyphyllos (assembly GCA_963573325.1). NCBI lineage: Eukaryota > Viridiplantae > Streptophyta > Magnoliopsida > Fabales > Fabaceae > Astragalus > Astragalus glycyphyllos. Next base: position 32,879,906 of record OY754308.1, on the reverse strand, counting down.
CTGTACTAGGTGCAACTGCACCTATTACTCATCAGGAGCAATTGCACCGAACCACTTTCCAGTGCTACTGCACCAACAATTTTCAAAAAGGGAGGATGATTTTGGTGAAATTCCAGCGCAACACAACGTAATTCAGTTTAACGGTGTGGATTCACCTAATCAGACACTTGTAGCCTTGCATGTTAGCCCACATAGCCTAACGGCTAGAAACATCCATCAAATCAACCTCCACTCATGCCATTACCTCATTAAACCATCCCACTAACCCAAAAGTAACCGTTCACCACTTCTTTCAATACACAAACAGTAACCACTTCTCACAATCTCTTCTACCTCAGAAAATTCCCAAATTCATACACTGTTCACCTTCAACTTCTCAACAAATCAAACCTCAATCTCTTACAAATGGCACGCAAACAGGTAGTAACAAAGTCCTCTGGCAAGAACGCAGGTGCAGAGCCATCAAAGAAATCTTCTGGTGCAACTGCATCAGTAACCGTCACCATAGATGCTGCAAACCCACATTTTTGGGAAATGAAGTTCTGGCCAGAACGAGGATACAATCTGATGAGGGCATACCCAAATTTCTTAGCAACCGTTGATGCTCAACACTGGGATCTATTCATTCAACATAGGGCTTACTACTTGGAGCAACTGGTGAGAGAATTTTATGATGGAATTCTGAATAGCAAGGGAGGTAAATCTCAAAACTTCTCTGTTGTTAGGGGTAGAAAAATCTATTTTGATGAAAAGAGACTGAATGATCATTATAATCTGTTCTATAATGGTCCAAATTTTGATGAAAAAATGGCTACCTACGGAAAGAAACAAATGGAAACTATAAAGTCTAGGGTAGCAGTGCCTAATGCACCATGGGAGAAGTTTACCAATACTGAGTGCAAAGTGAAAACAAAATTCATTATCCCTGAATTAGGAAACTGGCACCAATTCATAAATTGTTCCATTTTTCCCACTTCACACACTTACACAGTCTCTAAGGATAGATTGATCATTCTTGATTCAATTTTGACTGATGAGAATGTAAACATTGGAAAAATCATCAACAAGGAAATCATAGATTGCTCAGAAAAAACAGAAGGATTTCTTTATTTTCCATGTTTGATTACTGAACTGTGTATGAAGCAAGGGGTTCATATCACTGTTGAAGAACATCAATACAGAAAATTTCCACCTGGAGCCTTATCTGCAGAATTGAAAGAAAGAAGAGCTGCAAGGGAACAACCAAACTTGGTGCAAGAGCATCTAGTGCAAAAGCACCAAGCTGTTTGGAAATTCCAACAAGAACAGCATGAGTGGCTACAACAAAGATTGTTGGAAATTTCTCAATTACCAACAGTATTAGACACCCCAGAGTTCCCATCTTGGGTGTTTGAAGAAGAAGCAGATAAAGAAGAGGAGGAACCAGAGAAAGAAGAGAGTGAGGAAGAAAAGAAAAAGAAGAAGGTGTTGAAAAGAAAGAAGGAAACAAAAAGAAGATGGAAGGGAAAGAAGAAGAAGGTGGAGGAAATTCTGAATAAAGACTTGGAGGATACTGATGAAGACCCAGAAACAGTGAAAATGGTGAAAGAGATGGAAAGAAATGAAGATGAGGATAGTGAAGAAACTGACACTAATGATGAAGGGGACTTGGATTTGACTATGGAGGAGCTATTGAGAAAGAAGGCAGCTGCTAAAAATCCATTAGAGCCACTCCTCACCAAAACAACCCAATCCAAGCAACAATCCCAAGTCACCCCAGAACAAGACAAATCCCCATCCATTTCACCCATTCAATCACCACAAAACAAATCCCCAGCTCACAAAGAACCAACTCCACCTCAACAAACTCAACCAAGGCCAACACAACCAGATCCTGTTATTCCAACTAACCCCAATGTTTTGAAAGATAAATTGCAGGTTATTAATGAAGAACCAACAAAAGAAGCAGGGGAGAAAGCTGGAAATGAAGGTCTTGATCAATCAGCAGCTGGTGCATCTGCACCTGATGCATCTGCACCTGATGCATCTGCATCAAATGCAATTGCATCCCAGAAGTTTCCAACAGTCACCATCTACCCAAAGGATGTGCAAGACACAATTGCAGTGGTACTGAAAGAATTAGAAGATAAAAAGAGACAAGAATCTGCACAGATTCTCATGGGAATTGCTGAGGCTGCTGGAATTACAAAGGACACCCCAACAACAGGTGAAGCTGAAAAGATGGTTGAAAAATCTGGGGAGAAGGAAAGAGCTAAAGAGGCAGAAGCAAAGGAAGTGGAAGAAAGTCAAGAAAGCCAGGCCAAGGAGAAGGAAGAAAGTCAGAAACCAACCACTGAAGAGACTGCTGCAAAAGAGAAGCAACCACAAGAAGTTACTGATCAGAGCAGTGCAGTTGCACTTGGTGCAACTGCACCAATAGGAACAACTGGTGCTGATGCACCACCTGAAGCAGAGAAGACAACAACAAAACCAACTGAGCTTGGAGCAATGTCATCCAAGGCAACTGCAGCAAAGAGGCCACCCAAATTCAAACCAAAACGTGCAGCAACAAGGGCTAGCAACAGACTCAGATCTGGAGCAAAACCCGAGTAATTTTAAATGTTGTTCTTATAATTTCAAAACTTATATAACTGTGTTATCTGTTTTAATACCACATGTATTAACCCCCCTCCCCCATTTTGAACAAATTTCTTTTAAAAACTCAACTTAAGAGCAATGGGGACACTGCTCACTTTTAAGTTGGGGGGAGAGCATCAAACTTTTCATGCATGTGTTAGTATTTATCTTATGTGTGTTTGTTTCAGTTATTGTGTCTATTATGTGTGTTTTGTTAATAAGTGTCATGTTTTAACTTGTTTTAGATTTACTTAACAAAGCATTTTTGAAATGCATAAAACTGTTCTCAAAAAGTAGAAAAATCTATCAAAACAATTTTAAGTAAATCAGAATTAACTAATATTTTGAAGATTTGATGAATCTTGAAGCATGATCAGCTTATTATCTTTCTCAAAAACTTAAAGAAAATGCAATTTTTGAACTGATTTTTAATGATGAAACAAGAGAAAAAGAAAAAGCCTTGTTTTTTCCAAAGATAACCATTGTTATTATCACTTCAACACATCAAAGCTGAATTTTGAAAAGAACCTTACTATGTGATAAGCTATCCGATGCAAGAGGGATTTTGAGAAAACTAAGGTCAAAAACAAATTTTTATTAAAAATATAGAAGAGCTTAAAGAATTAAGTTTGGGGGAATTTTTATGAATACAAAGGCTAGAGTATGAAAAACTTAGAGTAGTCAATGCATACAGGTTACCAAAAGAACTCAAAATGAAAGAAAGCTATATTGCCTGAGTCATAAACTGTACCTGTTCCAATAGTGCATTTGGTCAGAAAAAAGAAAAATTCAAAGAAAAAGAAAAAGAAGAAAAGAAGACAGAACTGACCAAAGAAAAAAGTATGCATAAGGAGGACAGTGAGGAGGGCAATATTAATTAGAAGTCTTGAAAAGAAAAATCAAGTGCAATTGCACTAAGTGCAACTGCACCATCAAAAAGTTTAGTGCAATTGCACCAATACAAAAAAATACCTAGTGCAATTGCACCTCAGAAAAACAATGCACTTGCACTCACTGCATTTGCATCAAGAAAAAGAACCACCAGAAATACAAAAAGTGCAATGACTCAACAGTTTGAAATACTCTATCCAAGCCCTTTGTTGTGCTTAAGGCCCCCACTCTTGAGGACTTTGTTAGTCTACTCTATATTTTGAAATATATTTGTTTTGACCAAACGTGATCTAAATTTTTCAAAGGCTAGGAGAAACTTGTTACTTAGTTTTGGAACTGATTGAATCTCAGTGGGGCACACGCTCACACAAATGAGTTTTAATAGCTTTGGATGTTTTGGAATTCAAAGGCACAAAGACCAAATTCTCTGAAAAATGAAGTTCATGAGTTGCATTTATTGAAAATCATTTTATGAAAGAAATAGGAGCTGATCTGTTCTTCTTGATTCCGGAAATCTTATTTTTGTTTTCTTTTTGTCATTGCTTGAGGACAAGCAACGATTTAAGTTTGGGGGTGTGATAACTCTATTTTATATAGAGTTATTTGTGCTTTTACACTTAGATAATTGCCCAAAATCAAGTCTATTATGTGTTAAATATGTTAGTATGAATAAAATAACAACATTTATAGTTTTAGGATAAGAGAAGCCCATAACTTAGCATTTTATTGTATATTGGTGTGTTTGATGTGTTTATTTAGTGCAGCCGCAGTCTAGAGCAATTGCACCAGCTAGTGCAACAGCATTAGGTGCAATTGCACCACTCTGTACCGAGAGCAGCTCACAACCCCACATTGGAAGCACCTGTTGCTTGAAAACGTGAACGTTCTTTTGTGCAAGTGTACACAATCGTAACAAGTAATATAATGAAAGTAGAGATCGTTCCCACGAGGATTAATTTGCCAAACAAAAGTTTAATCAAAGTAACAAGTAGTGATTTTAGTAACAAAAGTAAATGACACACAATTGGTTGGGTAACAAGTAACAAACAACTAAAAAGGTATTAGGGTAGTGGAAATCAGATTTGGGACAAGTTGAGATGCACTATGTCAATAATTCCATTAAAATGATCAGAATGCTGTGTTAAGTGCTGCAGCACTAGATGCTGCCGCAATGCGCATAATTCCTTAATGCAATACACTAGGCTTTAGTCACTCTGACGTATTCCTAACTAACAGAGAATGATTATTACCCTAGGCTACTGAAGAACAAGCAGCGTTACACCTAAGTGTTGTATCTCATGGCTTATGCCTCTTCTATTCCTAGAACTCAAGCAAGGAACACATGTATTTCTAATAGTGCAACATACCATGTTATCTTGTGAAGATCTAAATACAAACCATTCCTGAGAGTGTATTTCTATCTAGATTAGACGGCCAATCCTAATCTAAGATGGATAAATTAAAACACACAAGATAAAGTACTCAACACAATAACACAAGCATTAAAATCAAAGTAACTTCATTAAATTCATAAAAGCATCCCAACTACAGAGGTTTAGCTCATATTGAGCTTACACAACATTACAACCAAACTAAACATCAAGGGAAGTAGAAATTTCATACTAAACCCGAGAAGAGAAGTTCAACTACAAGTCTTGATACTGAGACAGCTTCAATGGTGATCCACCAAGCAATTACAGCTCTCAAAATGTAGCTCCTTCGAAGATGAAGTAGATCTAACGTTGCTGCAGCAATCAATATCCCAGCAATTGATTCTAAGTAACAATGGAGGCACGAAATCAAAAGGCTATTCCTATACCTCTGAGATTCGGCTTGACCTAATTCTGGGGGTGAGTGCCTTTATATAGGGAAAGCCTTGGGATGAGAGAAACCCTAAATGGTGGAGGCACATTTTGTCCTTTTCAAGGCACAATGTCCTTTTTGCCCAAAACCCTAGGTCATTCACGCATCACCAATGATTGGCACGCACACCCACGCATGACACACGCTGACAGCTGTCTTTGCCTTGATTTCCGTGTTTCTTGCTACATTCTCTCTCATGTTGCGTAAAATGGCAATGCTGCCACAACAGGTGCTGCAGCAATTCAACACACATATTAAACCACAATTGGGCACCAAAGTGCCCATTAATAACATAATTCAGCTTGCACCTTTAATTATTCTAAACTAACCTATTTACAACATTAATCACTAAATTGCTTGAGAATTAACAATGATTTAAGCTTGAAATAAGAGGTAATAACAATCATATTTGATTGTTATCAGCACCTCAATTCATACCATTGCTATAATGCTTAGTTGGAGTGCTGCTAGCTCAGAAGTCACATGGGGTCACATGGCCACTTGCAAAGGAGGCGCCTACAATCAAAAAGGCTTCACAAAAATCTATCTTACAAGACATATGGCAACCTTTTATTGGACCTCAAATTTAAGAATGAGTGCTGAAATCCAAGATGATCTTAACTTTTAAAAAGTAACCATATTTTGGTTAACTTTATCAGCCAGGAAACCTCAACATGAAGGAAACCTCCAAGGCTATAAATAGGACTCAAATTCTCACTTAAGAACATAATCTTTTCAATTTCTTTCTATCATAGTTTTTCATAGTTTTTCATAGTTTTTCTTTTAGTTCTTTTTACATTTTCTTAGTATTAGTTTGAGAGGAAGGTAAGAGGAAATTGACAACTTCTATCTCCACTTCTTCAAAGAGCTAAATAGGTGCAAGAAATTGGTTGTAAGCAAATATATGCAAGAGTTTTCTATTTGTTACTCTTTTGAATCCTCTTGTACTTTTCTTCATTGCAATATGCTTTCATTCACTTATATTTCCTTTATCATGCTCATCATGAGCTAAACTCTTTTGAGTTGGGATGTTCTAACTTTCCAATGATCTTTTGAGGAAAGTTATTGTGTTTTCAAGTGGTGTAAGCACTTTAGTTCTTGTGTTTAAATTCTTAATCTTGTTTAAGGCTGATCGCTTAGAACAAGTAGAGTTATATTCACTTAATTGGCTTATAACTAGAAATCAAGAACTAAGTAAGGATAAGTGTTTAATGAAGCTTTTTGTTAAACTTGTTTTAATGAAGTTAGCTTGTTAATTCCTTGTTAATTCTTAGCTTAAGGTTAACATAGTCCTTACATCAAAGTGTAGAGAACTTAAGATACAAGAGTGTACTTATTTAAGCAACTTGGATCATCTGTAAGGGGGCGAGAGAGGCACTGACAACCCTACTCTTTACCGCAAAAAAAACAGGATCATATAGAGCTTATAACGAAACTCTGACGAAAGTAGCTGACCAGCACACACTGATGCAACTGCACCAAGTGCAATTGCACCACAAGAAAACACAATACACTCAAAAGTGATTTAACTTGTGAAAACATCCCAACTTTCATTTTCAACTGATTTCTTACACAATTTACTTGCTTTCTGTTTAATTTATTTTCATTTCAACTTCAACCAAAACCAAAAATTCTGAATAGTGTAGTTGCACTAGTTTACATCTCTTTTCAACAACATATACAAGAGTTAATCCAATCTCTGTGGGTTCGATCTTTTATACTATAACTTGTGACTGTGTATACTTGCACAATTGATGTTATCTATTTACACACACCAGCTATATCACCAGCCTCAGTAAGATAACGAGCCACGTGTTCGACAGTGGATTCGCTAGTTTCTCCAGCAAATTTTGTGAACTTAGGGATTTTCCATCCCCTAGGTAGCTCTGTTTGCAAGGTGTATTCCGACAAAGGTGATACAAAATTAGGCCTGTGCAAGCCTAAGTTAAGGCCATTCTCGGCTAGATTGTTTTCCACCAGGTTAGCCAAATTATTTTGCGCCCCAAAATTGTTTTGTTGCACTTGTCTGACCACTTCGTCTGCATTTTGGTTTCTATTTACTAACACAACATCAGGGATTGCCTCTATCCTCATAGGCTCTTCGACAACATGTTGTTGTCCTTGATTACCTTGATTTATGGGAATTGCATTGTTAGGCCTTTCTAAAGGGATTTCGACAGGCCTAACATTTTGAATTTGGGGAATTTGCTGGTTATGCACTGGTGGAGTGCCAAAGAAATCAGCAATTCTTCCCATTTGGGTCGCCAACATCTGGTAACTATTATTAGTGATGAAAATCTAATTGATTTCATGATAGATTGAGGATCTAACCAAGTAATTTCTTGAATCAAAGATAACAAATAGGATAAAAAGAGAGAGGGAAAAGAAACATACAAACGGATTAGGCAAGAAGATGAAGAAATCACCACATCCAAAAGGATGATAAGATCAAGGTGGAATCACCACAAGAGTAAGAGGCTCTTGATAAGACTCAAATTTGGTTCTAAGAAGAACCCTAGAGAAACACTCTCTATTCTCACAATTCTATTTCGTCAAAAAGTTTTTTCTTTCAACTTACAAAACCACACCTATTTATAGGGAATAGATTGTGGACTCACTAAAGTGACAAACATAAACCTAAAAGCCCAAACTAGGCCCAAATAGTTTAACACATGTCTAGACATTTAAACCCAAGTTTCAAACTTAAAGTATAGCTTATTACAATTAAAATAAAATAAAGTTCATCCTAATTTTAATAAAATTAGATTATCTTGATGCTCTTGCGGTCCGCATCATTCCCTCCTTCTTGAAGAAATTCGACCTCGAATTTGATCTTCGTTGTATCCTACATAAAGAAAGTACTCAAATCAATACCAACATACCCCCGGGGTCAAATGGAAATTGAGAAAAATCAACGCACATGACAAAGATAAGCAATAACAAACACCCTTTAAAAATAAACTTGAAAATAGCAACAAGATAATTTTTTTCCAAATTAGCACACATGGATTCACTCACAAAAAATGTCTTGGTATTGTCAACTCCTTTTAAAATTTCAACATATTGACCTTGTATCAAAGATGGAGCAAGAAAATCAACATCACAATGCGTATAGGGAGCACACAAGACATAACTTGGAGACATCATATTTTGAGGAGTTACTTCCCCCATATCAAACAAAGGCAAAAGATACAAGTTTAACACTACCATCATCAAATTTTTAAAATTTTCAAGCACATGAGAAAACTTAAGCAATGCAATAAACAATTCATCCAACATGAAGTTAGAAAACTTAATTGATTTGACACTTTTGCAAGGAATCAAATCAAAAGAAACTTCCATTGAATTAACTTCTTCAAGCAAATTGACTTCTTCGGAAACTTGCAAGTTGGGAGTAGCACCATAAGGCACCAAACCATGGGACCTCTTTCTTGAATAGTCATCCCTATGCATGCTCAAAAATAGATCAACAACACTAGGGAAATTGTTAGCATAAGAAGGAAAACAAATAAATGGGACTTTAAGTTTAAGCATAGGTCTTACCAACAATGTTCTTTTTACCCCATTTTCCTTCTTTAAGAGATTTTTATTCTTACCAACTTCTTTATTTTCACTCTCGTCTTCTCTTTTACCACACTCCTTTTCATTTTCTTTCGACTCTTCTTTTTCTTTTTCTATTTTAAGTTTTAAAGTCATCATGTCTTCTTTAACCTTATTTGGACTAAGAGGGTGAAGAGTAAATTTAATTTTATTGTGAACAAAAGTGTATTTATTGGATTCACCATCATGAAAAACTTTCCTATCAAATTGCCAAGGTCTCCCTAGCAATATGTGGCTAGCCTCCATGGGTGCTACATCACATATAACCTCATCACAATATTTATCAATGGAAAATGATATCTTGACTTGTCTATTTATCTCTAGTTCTCCATGATCACTTAACCATTGCACTTTATATGGACTAGGGTGTGGAGTAGTTTTAAGATTAAGCTTTGACACTAACCTAGTGCTAGCAACATTTGCACAACTACCTCCATCAACTATCAAAGAACATATATTTCCTAGAATAAGGCACCTAGTTTGGAAAATATTAGTTCTTTGTGAATCATTCTCATTTTGCTCATAGGCTTCAACAAACTTACTAACCATGAGCAAATCTCCCTTTTGAGACTTTTCCTTACATTCACTCTCATGTGAACTAACACAACCATTTTTCCTTAAGACCAAAAGTCTCTTAGTTGGACAATTTAATGCAATGTGCCCATACTCCAAACATTTAAAACATTTCATGTTCTTTAACTTAGGGTTTAAAGAAGAAGAGTTAGAAATTGTACCTTTACCCTTGGAGGTTGCAACATCAGGTCTTTTGGGTGGAGACCCCTCCTTCTTGGAATTGTTCTTCCAACTTGAAGAGTAGTAATTTGAAGGGGATTTCTTATAGGCCTTTTTTATTTGCAATTGTCTTTCCACCTTAATGGCTTGGTGGACAAGATCTTCAATTGTTACAAAATGGTGACGCTCAACTTGCTTCATTATATCTTCATTTAGACCATCAAGAAACCTATCCATGGTATTCTCCAAATTCTCCTCCACGTTAGCTCTAGTCATAGCCATCTCTAACTTCTCAAAGTACTCACTAACACTTTTAGTTCCTTGAGTAAGCCTATGCAATTTGTCACGCAACTCCTTTTGGGTATGAGAAGGAACATGTCTCCTCCTCATCATGGCCTTCAAATCTTTCCATTTTTCAATCGGCTCAAGTTCACAATTCCTCCTAAGCTTTTTTTCTTGATCCCACCAAGTAAGTGCATGACTTCTAAACTCCAACACAACAAGCTTCAACATTTGTTCTTCACTAACATTACAACAAGAGAAAACTTGTTCTACCTTAAGCTCCGAATCAAGATACGCTTCGGGGTCACTCTTCCCATGAAAGTTTGGAACACTCACTTTTTCTTTCATCTCATTTTCTCTCAAATAATCTCCATATTTTCTCTCTTTTTCTCTGTCTCTCCTCTCATAACTCCTTTCTTTTTTATACTTTCTATATTTTTCTGTCACATTCTCTTCATACCTCTCATGCATCTTTTGGAGCAAATCTCCAACCTTATACTTCTTAAGAATTTTTGCAACACATTCTCTATTATAGTCAAAACTTCTACTCATCATTCCAACGACAAGATAACAAGTACCAAATGATCAAGCAAAGTAACAAGAAAGAACAATAGTCCTCACCACTCGCTAAGTGTTTACGCTCAAGAAATGTATCACTCGTGTATGTCGCTCAATTATGGCTTTTTCTAAAATGTTCACTCTAGCCTTTTTCCACTCCCTAATGCAACTCTTCAAGTTCTTAAAACAAACCAAACAAGTCTCAATCAAGTTTGTGGAAAACCTCTACACAATTGTGGCAAAACACACATGAAAGTTATCATTCAAGAGGCCAACAAAGACAAGAGAAACGTCTAAGACAAAACCAAGGAATTTAAAAGACACAACAGAAAGAAAAGCAAAGGACGACACACTCAAATAGATAAACAAGGAGACGACTAAGAAAAGAATAAAACTAAATGATTAAGTGGTTCAAATATTTGGAAGGTAAGATACTAAAAATCAACTTGCAATGTTTAATAGAAGCAACAAATATGCAAAAATGATTGATGTATCAAAATGAACAATTCTGGCCTTTTTTTTTTTAGTATATGCTTTTTTTTATAAGTGCTTTTGTGTAGAATCACTTTTTTTTCCAGCACTTATCTTTTTAGTTTTTTTTGAATATCTGAATTCTTCTCTTTTTTTTTTTCTAGTCAATTTAGGCTTTTGAATTTCCAGAATCGGACATGTATGAAAGAAATAACATCAAAAACAACTTTGCATATAAAATTTTGGATCAAACTATTGCAAGTGAAGAAGATGAAGTTGCAGAACTTTTCCAGAATAAAGAAAAATTCCAGCAACCATAAATCTCGAATTTCACCCAATTTCAGCAAATAATCACTAAAGTAACCCTTCCAATACATATCATAACACTTATAATTAACTAACACCTCATGATTCGCACTAAAGTTTGGATCAAAAAGGAAGAAAACGAAGGAAAAAAATTTTCTAACAAATGACGTGAATATGACACAAATCCATACATTGACGTGAATTGCAATTTGTGAAGTGAGATATGCTATTAATTATTAGCAATTCATAGGCGTGAATCAAAAAGAGTAATTAGATAAGAAACCCAAATGACAAACAGCAAAGCAACGACGCGCTAAAGAATAACAACAGATTTTTTTTTTTGATTTTTTTTCTTGATTTAAGAAAACAATAACAATTGATAAAGGCTCTGAATACCACTTGTTGGGGAGTCCGGGGGAGCACCGGGAGCAACACCGAGCTATCCAATGAACCGACCACCAAGAGACTTGGACACCACATCTCCACCCGAAACCTTAAGGTATCAGATATATGGGTCCCCTCTCTTATATGTCCTTCATATAGCTCATTCATAGCCGATGTGGGGCTTATAACCACTCACACTTGAATTTCCAACATCTCCCCCCAAGTGTGAGTCACCCACATCACTATACTTGATCCAAACCAGGATCCACTACCCGCTCCCCCACCAAGCCGAACCATGGCTCTGATACCACTTGATGAAAATCTAATTGATTTCATGATAGATTGAGGATCTAACCAAGTAATTTCTTGAATCAAAGATAACAAATAGGATAAAAAGAGAGAGGGAAAAGAAACATACAAACGGATTAGGCAAGAAGATGAAGAAATCACCACATCCAAAAGGATGATAAGATCAAGGTAGAATCACCACAAGAGTAAGAGGCTCTTGATAAGACTCAAATTTGGTTCTAAGAAGAACCCTAGAGAAACACTCTCTATTCTCACAATTCTATTTCGTCAAAAAGTTTTTTCTTTCAACTTACAAAACCACACCTATTTATAGGGAATAGATTGTGGACTCACTAAAGTGACAAACATAAACCTAAAAGCCCAAACTAGGCCCAAATAGTTTAACACATGTCTAGACATTTAAACCTAAGTTTCAAACTTAAAGTATAGCTTATTACAATTAAAATAAAATAAAGTTCATCCTAATTTTAATAAAATTAGATTATCTTGATGCTCTTGCGGTCCGCATCAATTAGTGTTTTGTATTAAAGGATTAAATACAGTACCAATTTGTTGTGTTAATATATTAACCATATCATGGTTACTATCATCCATTTGTTGCCTTAATGCCAACAAAGATGTTGTAGTCAGATTAGGTTAGGCATTTCGACTATGAATGCCCTCTGATGAACTATGAGTAGGAGAATACCCTGTGATTGCATTATCTGCAAATGTAGACGAATTTGTCTGAAGGCCTGCCATCAATGCTGTTGGCATGCCATATGGGAAAGCCCTACCACTCATACTAAATGGCATGTTTTCAATCAATGGATTTGCCATTAAAGGACTTGTTGGTCCTAATATTGGTGGCATAGAAGCCATAGTATTAACATTTGTTAATGCTGCAGTAGTCATCATTGACACAGGAGTAATTATGGGAGAAGTTATGGCAGTTACTCCCATTGTTGTCGAAGAAGGCATAGCAACGGTTATGCCTGCAACATTTGCAGCGTTAGCGTCACTAACTGACACATGTTCTTGCGTACTTTGTGCATTTGATGCAGAAGCATTATTTGTACTAGAGCGCGCCATCTCTGAAAGATGTTTTCCACTCCTTAAACGCATGCACAGATAAGCACAATTTTTTAAGATTTCAACGAAAAACTTTAAAAATTAGCACAAATGTCCCACCGGGCATGCCAATTTGTTTACCGTGGTTTTGGGTAAACACAGCTATTTTGAAATTTCTTCTGCTTGCAGGATCAACTAGTAAATCCTAAGACCATTTGTGTTAAAGTTTTTCCAGAAATTATGAATGTTTTTACGGTTTTAAAGAAAAGAAGGAAGATAACTGGCAGTTTTGCGTGAAACTGTAGAAGTTACTTCAGACAGAGATGAAGAGAACAAATAAAAATGCAGAAAATTGCTTAAAGAAACAAAGTAAAATGCATTAATTGAAAAAAGAGTTGGTACACAAGATCATACATTCTTCTCTGACTCGTTTTCTCTGTGATGTTGGAAGTTAGAGCGTGAGAATCTGTATATGAGTTTGTGACCTATTTTTCTTGTGAAAAACTACTATTTATACAAGGGGGAAAAACTATAACTAACTAACTGTACAGAGAATTCAAAAAAATAGTAACTGTTATGTATTTTCGACCAAGATAACTGCTAACTGCTTCGACAACGAGCACTTGATTCTGGTCTACCACTGAACTCTAGCTTCCTTCTCATCGAACCACCATTCTTCAGTTCTTTATTTTCGCTAAGTCCAAAGCTTTGTTGAATTTACCCTCTGATACAACTCTTTAGTGTCGAAATAAACACTACCCCTTGAAATCACAAGTCAATCCTCGTTGACTGCATTTAATTGAGCCTGTCGAAAATGCAGGCTAACACAATGTAATAGAATTAACAATTAGTTGTGATGAGTAAGGGACGAGTTATACCTAACCCTAACCTGTTCCCAAATTTTGGTTGGGTCAATCCTTTAGACCCTAACCCGTCCTTAGACCCAAACAAACCAGATGTTTTGCGGGTTAAATGGGACAAAGACGGGACATGTCTTAAGGTTGAGACTGGTCTTGCTCACCCCTATCTGCTAGCATTTCAAAACTGCTACTTGAAGTAGGGTTTGAGAAAATGCTAAATACTACCCCAAAAAACTCTAAACGCTAGTATTTACCAAACACATATATCCCTCATCTGCTAATCGAATCTACTAGTACTTGCCAAATAGAGCCTAAGTAGGGCTAAGATTTTTTTTTTGTACATAATTAACTAAATTGAAAAACCATAATTAACTCAAGGCCCAAACAAGTGTGCCCCAAACCCACGACCAAATGATAATTAACCAATATTAAAAATATATTAAAAATTCGAAGATGTGAAATATTAGGTCCTTTACCAAATACTAATTATAAAGGGGAAAAGTCGTGATAACTTGTTGGCCTGATGCGAATCAAGGTTGCAGAATGCAAAATTGCATGTCCCCAAGTTGAAATTAGAAGTTTGCATCTCATGAGAAGTGGTCTTGCAATTAACTATATACACTTAATAAATGATTCTGCAAACCCATTTTGCGGATGAACATATGGTACATGACGGTCAATGTCAATTCCATGACAATTCCATTGGACATACAGTATTCATTAAATGCTTAAGATGAAAACTCAGCAGCATTGTCAAGACGTATTTTCTTGACAGGATAATCAGGTAAGTGAGCTCTTATTCTGATTAGTTGCGCTAGCAATCTCGCAAATGTTTGGTTGCAAGTTGACAGCAAACAAACATGTGACCATTAAGTTGATGCATAAATTAAAACCATAAAATATCTAAATGACCCCACATGGTGGGTGTATTGGTCCACAAATATCACCATGTATACGTTCTAAAAAATTGATTGATTCACTTCTAATTTTTGTTGGTAATGGTCCAATTATCAACTTTCCTTGTGAACAATGAGGTACAACTTATTGAATTGAAGAATCCCCTGGTTCTTCAATTGATGACCACATGAGTTTTCAATTATTTCTCGCATCATTATGAATCCGAGATGGCCTAGCCGATCATGTCAAACAATAATTTTTTTGTGATTTTTAAGCTTTCGGTTTATAACAACACACACTTGAATTGCACTGATATAAGTGTAGTACCAGTGGCGGACCCAGGACCCCCGGGTCAGGGGTGTCAAATTTTTTAAATACACAATTTGCTAAAAATATAATTAAAAGCAACTATATATAATATATTTAAATAAATAAATTATACATTTCATAATTATTCTCTACGTGATTTCATATTCTGAAATCGTTGAATAATAAGCTCAGTCAATTTTATTGAATACATCACTCTCAATATATGTCACCAAACAATCGTTCATCCATGTATCCCCATCCGGCTATGCAACCTATTATTCACAATATTCATAGCAGAGAAAGCTCTTTCTACAGTTGTTGTTGCAACAGGCAAAAGTAGTGTCACCTTCAAAAGAAGACTTTATCAGATTCAACTTGTGCTGCGCTAGACCAACACAAATTAAATAGCACTAACACAAAACACAAATTAATTAAATAGCACTAACACAAATGACCAATTAAATAGTACTAACAGATTCAAAATTAGGATAATAAGAACAAGAACGGATCTAAGGAGATAGAGAGAGAGAGAAACTTTTTTAAAATAAAATACAAAAGTGTGAGTGTGGTGCATTAGAGTGGTGCAAAATTAGGAACTTTGGTGCAAAACTAAGAACTTGGGTGCAAAATATATTTTTTAGGGGATGCAAAAATATTTTTCCCTAAAATATTTGTGCTAATTTTATTTTTTCAGAGGGTTCATTTGAACCCCTCAAATATATGTAGGTCCACCAGTGTCTAGTAAAAACCGGAGGAAAAAACGAGCAGCTTTTCCACCACCTTATTTTTTCCAATACAAGTTATTTATCTAAATAGGGCCAAGTTTGGTACATAAGCATGAATCATTCAAACAAAAAAACCATAATTAACTAAATTAAAAAACAAAAGTACATGCGAATTTATATTTATAGTTTTTTTATAAGCAAAAAATTATATTTATAGTTTATAATCAATAATTAAATTGGAGGCCCAAACAGGTGTGCCCCAAACCCACGACCAAATGAATAATTAAGCAACATTAAAAATATGTTAATCACGAATTATGAGGGCAAACGGAACCTTTTAAAATAATCAGTTACATACAGTAAGCGTAGATGGTGGAAAAACCAAAATTGATAAGGCCCAAATAGAAGAAGAATATTGAAAACGAAAGAAAATAAAAGGAAATTTAAAAGGATTCCTTGCACACAACGTATCTGTCAGGTTTGGGTTCGGAGTCAGGTTTGGGTTCGAAGACTTTTGTGCGGATAAGAACGACTCCTCTCTCTCTCTCTCTCTCTCTAAACACACATCTACCGCCTTCAACTTCTACAAGAACCCATTCCCTCTTTCACCGCCCCAACTTTTCTAAACCTCACACTCTCTCTTTTCTCTCTGTTTTCCTCTCCTTCCAGTACTATTCACACCCCCACTTTTCACATTCATCACCCAACACACAACCTTTGACTGTGTCTTCAATCAGTGTCTTCAAGCTGGCGTTCGAGAATCAAGATACCCCTGTCCGTGAAATTAAGCCCAAGAACAGAAGAATCATGGTAAAAATTAATCAAATCACCCTCTTTCGTTTTTTCATTGAGCTCATTCTCATTGTCGTTGTGTTTGTTGACTTTGAGAAACTTTGAGAATCAATGTTTTTTTTTTTTGGTTTTTTTAAGAATGTAATGATTTGGGGTTGTTTTTTATGTGTATTTGAATTCTGGGTCTGATTCAAAATTTCGTTTTTTTTTGAATAGGGTGCTGGAGGACCTGAAGATGAGGAAAACAGGTGGCCGCCATGGCTGAAACCTCTGTTGAAAGAAAGGTTCTTTGTTCAATGCAAGTTTCATGCTGATTCACACAAGAGTGAGTGTAATATGTATTGCTTGGATTGTATGAATGGTGCTCTTTGTTCTCTTTGCCTTCATCACCACAAAGATCATCGTGCTATTCAGGTTAGTTTAAAGTCTTCTGCTTTCAACATTTTTGTTTTGGTTCCTTAAACCTCTGACATTTTTTATCTTATGATATTCTTGTCAAAAATCAGTTTTTCTGAAACTTTGATTGAAAGGTTTTACCTTTGTACTAGTACTTCTCTGTTGAGATTTGAACTTTCATTGATTGGGTTATGTTTTCAATTTCTATATACCAAACCAAATTATCCCATTTATTTATTTATTTTTGAAATTTCAAGTTCTTCCATTTAACAACACGTTTTTTCATTGTTTTTTAATGTACAAGAAATACCGTGATTTGTTTCTAATGTACTCTTTTTTTTTTTTTGGTGTTGGAAACAGATAAGGAGGTCTTCATACCATGATGTTATTAGGGTTAATGAGATTCAGAAGGTGTTGGACATAACAGGAGTGCAGACATACATTATCAACAGTGCAAGAGTTGTTTTCCTGAATGAGAGGCCTCAACCTAGGCCTGGAAAAGGTGTTACCAACACTTGTGAAGTTTGTGAGCGGAGCCTTCTTGATTCATACCGTTTCTGTTCTCTTGGTTGCAAGGTAATTTACATTCTAAATCCACACATTGCAACTTTTTAATTCTCGGTAGCAATCGCCACCGAATCAAAATTTTTGATATCGAGAAGAATCACAGTCGAATGTAGCTGTTTGGATTGGGATCAATGGAAATTTTTGATATTGAGAAGAATCATAAGTCAAATTTACATTATAAAAATCCAAACAATGCAAGTTTTAAATCTGATCGAGTGGAAAATTTTCATATCGAGAAGAATCACAGTCAAATGTAGCCGTAGCGATTGCTATCGGTGAGAATTTTTGAAATAAAGAAGAACCATAGTCAAATTTAGCTCAATCAGCTAAATTTGACTGTGATTGATAATCACAATTACATTGTGATTTCATTATGATATGAAAAACACAATGTACCCATATTGTGTTAAATTTTTTTTCAAAACCTTAATATGTTTCCCTTTTAAGCATTTTGAGTATTTTTTTTATTTAATTTTTTTTATTTAGTATAAGAAAAACGACTTTGGTACTTTGCTTGGTTTTCAAGCTAGAACTTAAAAAGGGTTGACTTTGATTATATCCTTGAATGCTAATAGGGGGTTTTTTTTATACTTTTCATTTCATTGATTAACCAGCATTTGAATTTTGGGGATTTCAAAAAAGGGTCCTTTTCTATTCAATTGAATTTAATTCATTGACTTGTCAATCTTTGATTCTTCACACAATAAAGTCATTGTATTAAATACTAATCAATGAATGCAACCATAAATTGTAGATTGTTGGGACATCAGGAAATTTCCAGAAAAAGAAAAAGTCAGCGTTAATGGTGTCAGACTCAGAGGATTCAAATTCATACAGCAGCAGTAGCAGCCATGGAAGGTTGATGAAGAACATTAAGGTGCAAAGCTTCACTCCATCAACACCACCACCAACTTCTGTTAATTACAGAACAGCCAAGAGAAGAAAGGGAATTCCACATCGTGCCCCAATGGGAGGACTAGTCTTGCAATATTAAAAAAATTATTAGTAGTTTTAGGTTTTGCTATAATGCCCTTGATGATATTTACTTATACGAAATATTATAGGTTTTCTCGTGCTATTTTTTTTTTAGTTCCAGGATTCGTGCTTTTTGATGAAAAAGGCCGGCGCTGGATACGTTGGTTGTTCTGTTTTATGTTCCTTAATTAGTGGCTAATGTTTTAAAGTGTTTGTGTATATAGGGAAAAAAAATCCGATATAGTAGTGGAAAAGGTTGGGAAAGTATAAACTAGAAAATAAGATATCTGTGAAATAGTTTTGAGAAAAGGAATGGTGTAATCTAAATAAGCAAGTTCCTTTGGTTCAATTTATAAAGATGATACGGACAAGATTACTATAGGGTTGGGTTTTTAGGTAATTATATGTAGGTTTGGGGGGCTAGGTGTAAATATTGGCTTAGTGGAAAAGGTGGGGTATATGATAGTGACCATGTACTCCTTGTTAATAGGTGAACTATCTACATATGTAACTGTGAAATTATAAATAATAATTTTGTTTATAAATTATTGTATCTAAGGTCATTGTAATTACAATTTCACATATTGAGAAAAAAGTTAAAAGAAAGAAAATTGTGTTTTGGGGTTACATACTTTGGTTCTAATTTTAAAAAAAATACAATTTTATATTTATTGAATAATTGATTTATCTGGTATAAAATATAGAGAGATGTGCTGTATGGTCACAAGATTTTCAACATCGTAAGGGACATTATACACTTTTAGTTCTATCTCTCACTCACTTCTCTCCCCAATTTGTATACACACATCTCAAAAGTACTTAAAAAACATTGGGACATTGTATTGTGTCCAATATTTTGATGTCTGATATTTATTTGTCAATATAGATTAGATCAATTATTCATTAAGTTCAAAATTGTAATTTTTTTTTACAAATAGAATTAGAGGGAGAATCTCTAATTTTAATGATAGGAGAAAATATGAGGGAGATATAGAATCAAGAATAGAGAATAAGAGAAATTATGTGAATTTTTATTATTTGAATAAAATAAAGTAGGAGAAAGAAAACAAGTTCTCAAATTATCCAGTTGAATAAAAAGAAATTAGAAGACCTAAGTAAAATACCAAATCCGATAAACGATAATTAGGTAAATAAATTAAAAATAGATCTTCTTGAAAAAACACTTGAATTTAATAAAATATCTAATATTGGATTAATTTTTTTCAATTAAAAAATTGAAAATAGTATTTTTTTTCTATTCTCTCATTAATTTCTTTGGTAGTGGTCGACTAGTAGTGGTGACAAAAGCTTCCGGGGCCCGCCCTTTTCAATGTGGGGTTAGTCAAAATTGGCATCGCAGTTTCGTCCACGTGTCATATTTCTATTGGAAAGCGAGAAAGTAACACTTATTGGTTCTCGAAAACAGAGCATAGGTCAGCCGACCTCAGTTTTTCAACTTTCACAAGTACACGCACGATTGTTTTGTTGGCGGCTTCATAGTACTCCAAGTTTGATTGTGTTTTGTCGTTTTTCAAAACTGGGACCCACAACTCCTTTTGATCAAACGGCTGAAATTAGTCGTTTTTTCACGGCTATGATTTAAATGATCTTTCCGTCATTTATTAATTTAATATTATGGACCATAGTGTTTTGTCTTGTTGCTTTTTGGAATCTTAGTTTAGTGGCCATAAAGAATATTAGTAACCCACTGGCAAAAGCATACGTGGGTTTATGATAAAATGCACAGGTGGTGGTGTACTATAGTGTCACTGAATGGGAACTTTCCCTATTTAGGAACTTGTTCATGGGTCTAAAATCTAATTAGGTAGTGTGGGAAAGAATCAATCTAAAATGTGGTAATGTGATGTGAGTATTCCCTACTTTGAGTCGGGTTGGGTCTTCAAAAATTTACTGAGATCTATAATGGATTTGCATTGAGTTTTAGAAACTGGAGATGTTTCTGTCACTTCTCCAAATAGAAAGAACCTAAGTTGAGGTCAGAGTCAAAGGTTGATTGCTGATTTGGTGTAGTAATTTAATTATTTAAATGATTTGGTAAGATCTTATATAATCATTTTATTGTTAGAGGCAGAGTGTTTTAAAACTAGGACCAATTAACTAATTAGTGAGTGTATTTAGTCATTGATTCATTAGTTGGGACTGATGAATCAGTAGTTGAATCGCTTGAATTGGTATAGTAAATTAATCTATAAATAATATTACTTATGAACATTATTAGTCTTTTGTATACTGGTCATTACTTGAAAATTTTTAAACGTAGTGTGAAAAAATGAGCAATTTGCAAAAAATATATTACGCGTGGACCAGTTAGGTCGCCACGTCAATGAGTTTTTCAACCCCCCTCCCCCACGATTTTTACTAATTCTCAAGCCCAAGTAAATCCATTTGGACTAACATGAAATTGGTCAGTGTTAACAAACTTGAACCAGGTTGACCAATCCAACCAATTCTAGACTTAGACTGTCTAGTCATTTAGCTAGATTGATTCCACACTTGACCTAATGATTATGTTGTCAAGCCGACTTTGAACATGTTGACTCGATAATTGACTTCAAACTGAGCTTGGCATAAACTAGGTTCTAATGTGGTTCAACTAGCTAGTGATTCACTGATCTGTTTAGTAACCTACTAACTCAGTGCCCCGACCAACCAAGTCGATGACCAGTGCTGGTTTAATTACGTTGGAGTTGTAGAGAGGCACTAGAAGAGGAATTGAATTGTTACCAGTTGCAGTTTTCTGCCCCGGAAACTTGGAGATAAGATAGTTAGCATAAATACAGTTTTAATGAACATTCTTCTAATTGAGTATGTTTTATACAACACTTCTAATAATGTGACCCTGAATGAGAAAAATACATGTTGAAAAAGTTTCGTGACCAGTTTGTTCATAGAAACATTCTGCAATGTGTAGGACCTATACCTCTTAGTTGATTGAAGATATTAAGAACTTGTTGATAAGAGAAACACATGCTTCAAATATGCAAGTTAAAGACAAGTTCTTAGAAAGACAATGCTTCAAAACTGAACAATTTTATGTAGAGAATACATTAGCCCATAATAGTTATGTTTTAAATATACGACAAGACGGTGCTTAGATTGTAATGTAGTATGAGAAACATACATGATGCAGAGATAAGAGAAAAGAGTATTACACAACATATTTTTGTACTTGTTCACCCATCAACATAGGGCTACAACTATTCCTCGCCACATGTGAGGATTTTTCACTATTTTCCAGAGTACAAGTAATATTTCTTCAAGCCTCTTCGAGCTTTACATCTAGTGGTCTTTCTTGAAGCCTCTTTAGGCTTTTACATTAAGTGTTATTTCTTCAAGCCTTTTCAGGCTCCGCAACAAGTATTCTTCTTTTCAAGCCTCTTCAAGTTCTACATCAATACTTTTCTTCCCATTGTTTTCTCATCAACACTAACCTGACCTAGGTATCTTGGTACCAATAACAAGGTAAAAAGATTGAGATAAAGGGTTAAAGATTTTTTACAACTTGATACACTTAAATAAGTGGATATTAAACAATTCAACAAGCTACATACCTTGTAAGATATCCACAAGTATGATGTCCATGAACAAGTGTATGAATAGAGAAGAGAAACAATAGATCTTTCTATGGTTAGTGGTTGTCTCCATTCTTCTTTGGTTCTTAACACAATTCATTTGTTAGACACTCCTAGAGTGGATGCACTTTGAAGAATTTGGGGTCCCAAATGGGAACCCTAAAATAAAAAAAAGGGGTTTGCTGCTCTCAGAAACTATTGAGTAAATGGAGAGGGGTACACGCGACCATGGCTGGCCGATATGTGGAGAGCTCAAGAGAGAAGGTGCAAGGAGGGATGGGGAAATAGAGTGGAGGACACATAAGAAGAGAAGGCAACGAGATGGTGAGGGAGAACATTCGACGGAAATGAAAGAAATTGAGATGGAGAGGTAGTTGCGTTAGTACGAGTGAAGGAGGAACAATACCCCCTGGAGGCACTGCGACCACAAATGCCAAGGAGAGGAACGAACCGAGGATAGGCATGAAGGGGCTAGCACATGAATGTGTTTGTATTGATGTATTCTACGAATGAATAGGTCACAATAACTTGAATCGCGAATGTTGTTCATCATTGTTATAAATTGGCGGCATGCTCTTGATAGAGCTCTTGGCGGTACAAGTCTTAGCCTGTTTGAGAAAAGTTTGTTATGAGTCTCACCAAATTCAGATGGAGCGGTATAAAGAATAATGTGAAAAGTGAGACTTATTATAGAGCAACACTTCCTAGGGTCTTTTTGGTCTCTATCAGTACGTGTGACAAATTTCATGGTCACTTTTGAAGTATAAATCAAGATCTCTATCTGGGAGAAGCATAGGGCATTGCCATTTTGAGTTTGCAATTCTTTTCGACGCAACTTGATCATTGGGAAGGCAATGCTTCTGCAGGCTGTGTATTTTATCATAAGGCATTGGCAACATCTATTGGATAGATAATATTAGGCATAGTTTTGGTGTTTATTGTGAAAAACATAAGTTTATCTTTTGGTCATCTTTGGTGTAGGAGTGCTACCATCCCTTGGAGAGCTTTCTATTCTTGTTTTGCAATTTTGTTCAAGAGTGTTTTGGTGTTTTAGTAACATAGGAGAGGTGTTTTGTTGAGGTGATACGCCATGGAGGTTGTCCTCTTTTCTCCTAGAATATGCCATTTTGCTTGTGCTAGGTGTAAGTAACTCTTCACCTATCGAAATGCTAGTAATGCTTATGCATTGACCTATTCCTCTTAGCAAATGATAGTCAAGAGCAGGAAGAGGATGATGTAGAAACTTTTTAATTAGGCACAACGAAATCCCATACTATATCACTCTTTCTTTCTTTCTTTCTTGAGATGTTCTCCATGTTAATATTTTTTGTCTTTAATATAGCCATTGTGACTCATCAACTTTGATAATACCGTTGTTGGACCTTGTAGCAATCTTGGAAACAACCTTGTATGTGCGACATGTTTTATCCATACAGAAGCAGTTTAGCATCTCTAACATGGTACGATGGCCAATTTGAAATGCCTCAACGAGGTTATCCATTTTGATTTTGACGCTATTTCAAATCTTCTCCTTTTCTTTTTGATTCCGCATACAATAACTTCTCACTATGTTTTTGAGCTTGTTGAAGACACCAGAGGACATGTACGCCAGGTGCAGTCTTGGACCAAGGCACTCTATCAGCTAGAGATTCGGACCAGGTGTAGGCTTGGAAAAAGATGCATTATTGACTAGAGCTAGCCTTTGTGTCAGACTTATACCCATGCCATATGCATTCTTCTCATTAGAGGTAGATGAAGGACCAGTTGATGAATCATTATTGTGTACTATTCATTTTCGTAGGACCAGGTGATAATAACCAAATGTTGATGTCATCACATAATATCCTTTTGCTTATGAATTGCGTTCTTCTTCCTATGTTCTATGTTAAAGGATATACATTATGCACACTTAGACAAAACATTATATATAACTAAACCTTTCTTATATAGTATTTGTTAGCTTCAAAATTATGAGTCATTGTTTCTCGATCCACTTTTTTTTTGGGTGTAATTCTCGATCCACTTGATTCCAACATATATTGCTCAAAAACACTCTGTTATATAACATACACTTACAAAGGACCAAAATTAAGCTCATCGAGAAAGTCAAGGTCTAACATGAATGTATGTAATTATATATTATATATTATATATTATATACTAATTAATGTAACAGTGAGTAAAGAGAAAAGACAAACAACCAATTACTTTAAAGAGTTTAAAGTGTTCCCCACCAGCCCTCTAGAGGTGAGGTAAATGTGACTTCTTTCGTAAGTATAGACCTTATAACATTTGTTTACTTTGTACATAAAGAAGGCGAAACTAAAAAACTATGAATGAGCCAATATTAATTTTACTACCATAGATTTATGTTATTCTATATTCACCCCTTTAATTAAAACTTGTGCACCATTCTTAGAAACTGATGTGGCTCATCTATCTCATAATTATCGCACATTTCTCTCTCAAATAATTAATCTCACAGCCAAATCAAAGATACAAACTCACTCTTGCGGAAAAAAAAAAATCAAAAACTCCCAATGTCAAATATATTTTATTTTATATTATATCTCATTAAAATAAAATAGCAAACTACTAAACTAGTATTTTGTTTACCAACAACTACTAAACTACTTAAGTTGTCAGATATATACAAAATGAATAATTTTCTATATTTTATCTTTTCGTTTATAATTAAAATATCGGTCCATAATTTTCTATATATATATATATATATATATATATAAATATTTACTCATTAATTTTTATGTTTTTTTAAAAAATTTAAACATAAATATGTATAGGTTTAGATGTCATTTTAGTCCTTACAAATATATCGAGCTTTGATTTTAATTCCTATAAAAAAATTGTTTGTGTTCCTATAATTTTCAAAACCATCAGTTTTAGTCCTTAAAGTCTTTTTCAAGTTTAAAAAGCTGATATGGCATTTTTTTACTGTGTGATATTTAAAATTTGCTATATATACTAAAATGATATTTAAAAATTGTAAAAAAGTCATATTTAATCTTTTTTAAATTATCATCACCCATGTTATAATTTTTTTAATATTATTTTGAGACATACATTTTTTGGCAAGTTGGACAATTATTTTAACCAACACCGTTGGTCTAGTGGCTTAATCTACCCTAGGACACCGGGGGTCGACTCAGTGCTCTCGGGTTCGATCCCACAGTGGACAAACTCGGTGTTGGCTAGTGGGAAATTTGACTTAAGCACGAGCGGAGATTAGTCATTCGTAAAAGCGTTGGGACACTCCGTAAGTAGCCAGCGATGGGCCGAACCAAAAAAAAAAGTGGGACACTTTACCGGATGAGGGAGTAAACCAAAATCGAGTTTACCTATAACTTTTCAGGAGGCTTCAACATTTCGTTCTCACTTATATCTTTGTTTTGCCCTTTTGGTCCCCAACGTTAAGTTGATATTCAGTTGGCTAACAAATTATCAAGCTAACATGCAACTTCATACTTTTTAATGACTAGGATGCCAAATTACGTGTCTCTCGGTGCTTTTGTGGCTATTGGAATGCCATGTTGGCACATCAGGTTCACTTACCTTCTGGTTCTGCTGACCATAGATATTTCATGTACCATAATGTAAACTAAGGATTCACTTACAATATAATTCGATTGATCAAGAATGATTACATGTAACACAACGTGAACTAGGGTTCACTCACTGTCCGGTTCAACTGAGTACAGATGATTCAATGTATCACAATGTGAACTAGGATTCATTTACCTTTCGCTCCACTAACCAATGAAAAATCCATGTCAAATAGTGTGAATCATGCTTCACTTAGCATCTAGTTCAACTAACCATGAATGACATGTATCACTGTGTAAATTAGGGTTCACTTACCGTCTGATTCAACTAACCGTGGATGACTCCAAGTATCACAGTGTAGACAAGGATCCACTTACCGACGTCTGATTTGACCGATAAAAAATGATTCCATATATCATGGTGTGAACTAAGGTTCACTTACCTTTTGTGGCTATGCGAGCCAGTACTTATAGAGATTTGTGCTAGCTTTGAGTCGTTGGATCGATCGGGTGAATCTGAGCCGTCGAGACTTGATAAAGAGGGCCTTGGATATGGATCCATGCAATTGGGCTGATATATGTCCAATTGGCTGAGTGGGCCTCGTGGACCAATCTGAAATATGAGGTCTTGGATATGGATCATAGCCATTGGGCCAACCTAAGTCCAATTTGCTTAATGGGCCTTTTGGCCCAGTCTAGAACATCCTTCATCTCTCGATCTTCTTTCATCATCAACAGAACAATCGCAACAGTTTGTGATCGAGCAATAAATCCACTCAAGATCCGAACATGCAAGCTCTCAATCGCAACATACCTCACTCTCCAGCGCCAAGTCTATGACTCTTTCATGATACTTCAGACTTCTGATGTTATTTTTTGTGATGGATGACTAAAACTTTCACCAAACTCTAAAGTACCCTTAGTGTTGCATTTTACATATTTTATCACAGAATTACTTTTTTTCACCAAACTGGTTATCGAGGAACTAACTTCGCGTATTTAAACTGTTAAAATTTTTTCTAAACCCTAATGTACCCCAAAACACACTGACTAGTATCAAACATTACATATTTTGTCACGAAATTATTATTTTTTCATCAAGCCGGTTATTGAGGAACGACCTTCGCGTAGTTGAATTGTTGAGATTTTTTTACCCTAAAAGTACTGCAAAACACACTACTTAGCGTCACACATTACATATTTTGTCACAAAATTTATTTTTTCACCAAACTTGTTATTGAGGAACGAACTTCATGTATTTGAACTGTTAAAATTTTTTCGAACCCTAAAGTACCACAAAATACACTGCTTAACGTCGTACTTTGCATATTTTGTAATGAAATTAATTTTTTGGAAAGTAATAATATTACCAATATACCCCTAGTATTGTAGACCATCCTGACAATGATTGCAATTTTTATTACAAAACAAGTAAAAATTAGTTGATAAGCAAAAAGCCAAAGTTGACGCTAAGCTCACCTTTACAATTATCTTGCATTTAGATTTAAATATTATTGATAGAAATATATTAGTAACTAGGGGGAAAGACGGGCCCTTCGGGCCCGTCTTTCATGTGTTGGTGAGTTGATGGATAAATAATAAATAATAATATAATGAAATAGTGTTAGTGGGTAGTTATAAGGGTATTTTGGTCAGAAAAATCTGACACCAAAAAAATGAATTCCCTTTATATATAGGTATAGATTAAAATTGACTTTCCATATTTTTTAATTATTTGATCTAAACATATTAATTAATAACTAGATAATAAAATACAAAAAAACATGTTTCATTTTTTTTATAACAACTTTTTCTACTTTCATAATTTATTTATTTTTGGTATACTCTACTTTCGTAATTATATACGTGCTATTGCAATTCCTGAGCAACACAATTGCACATTTCCAGAATTTTATAATAATAAAGGAATAGTAATTAAGAGACTTAGGGAAGATAAACCAAAGGATAAATGCATTTATTAAAATTGGGGTGATTGTGCAAATAATATAAATATATAGTAGGAATAGTAAAACAGTTGCTATGAATTTATTTATATAATAAATATTAGTGGAATCCATGTATCAACTTTTAAGTGGTTAAGGTAAGTTGCCCCAATTTCTTCAATGGGCAACCTAGGCCTCACCATTAACTTTTCGTGGCCAAGAAGCCCTAGAAAAGTCATTAAAAAGAGGTTGTTGTAGCTCCCTTTTAAGACTTCTATCCATGCTAATTAAAACTATAGTTTACTCGCCAAATCCTCGCATCTATATTCCATTCTCTCCCGGTATGAGTAACTTTAACTTGCCAATTCAATGTAGTAACCAAATCAACGAAAGCCTTAGTTTGTTGCTCTCACTGATTATAGTTTAGAGCATCTATAATGGGGAACCAATGATGAGTTGTGAGTCCTACTTATGTTTGCCTTTTCAAAAAAAGAACCTTATTTTTTACTCAAACAACGAAACTCTCAAGAACTCAAAATGGATCTCACATTTGTACCACTTTTATAATTTTTTATCTGACTTATTCATATTTTTCTCTTTCCCGCTTTTTGAAATGCACAAACTCAATTTTTTTATCTAAAGTAATTTTAAGAACCAATAAAAGGACATGAATGAAATGCTTAGGTTAGAAGCAATTACCATGAGAATATGAACAGTAAAAATAACAACATTCCAAACTGTCTAATCTCATTGCCATCTTTATCTCAGCAACTGGGCTTGCTAAAAGTTGTCCACTAATGGTACACAAGTCACCTATTTCTAAAAAAATGGACACTTGATTCTTGTATATGTTGTCTTCCATTAATTGTATACATTGGCTTATTTTCAAAGTACCCCGCATTTGGCTTATTAATTTTCTTGTTCCATGTATGTACAAAGATTTTAGACTCAACCTCCATTAACTTTCACTTCAACGGTTTAACCATCCGCCCTTTTTCTTCTATGATATTAAAAAAGAAGGCAACTTTTAGAAGTATATATATATCATCTCCCACTAACATTGTATACCATATTGGACAAAATACAGACAACTCAAATGTATATAAAGCGACCTTAAGTAAAAATAGTTTATGAGTAGTAGTCGGAGTTTTCGATACGGTATAAGAAATCATGATTCGATAAAAGATTATAATTACGCAGCTAGAATCCGATCCCATTAAAGTTAGCACTTTCAAAGAAAAATTCTTTCATTATGCTCCCCACAAACAAGAACCTACAAAGTACCAATTAATTTTTTCACATTATATCAAAGTAGCATATGCAAAGAATAATCTCAAGTTGCATTAATTTGTTTTTTTTTATCCTACCTAGTATATTTGGTGGCAGCCTTGTAGGAGCACATTAGTACAATGAGAAAGTACGTAGTGGAATGGATGGATGGATGCATATATATGTACATCACTCTCCACCTTCTACACTTTCCCTAGCTAGTACTTTTAGGTTCATAACCTTTTTTCTCATAAAGCGTTCCCCAACTCTACACAACTTATTTACTACCCCCCTTCCAAACCCTAAAGTCTAACTTGTCTTTTGTCTTTTTATTTTCGAAGAAAAATATATACTTTACATGTATCGTGTATGATATTTCACAACATATATGATTCTGGGAAAGTAGCTTAATCTATCCTGGGACATAGAGGATCGACCTAGTGTTCTAAAGTTTAATATCGTAATGGACAAACTCGGTGTTGTTAGTGCAAAATTTGATTCTAATTAAGACAGACATATATTAGTCTTTTGTTGAAAGCGTTAAACCACTCCGTGGGTAACTAGCAATGGTCCCAAAAAAATATATGATATTTCTCTATATATGATACCCCTCAAATATGCACCCTTCATTACAAGATAGAGTCGTATATAATTTTTCTCTTAACTAATAAGTGAAGATGGGTCCCACTTGATCAAATTGCTTAAGCTATGATGTCATAGATTTACTAACTCTAAAAATAGGATGATCAATGCTGATTATATATGGTGTGGAAAGCAAAAGAAAGCCTCTTTCATGCCCACACTATCATCTACTTCATCATCCATTTAAGTGGGGTCATTGTTTATGTGTTTTATAGCTATCATTGGTTTTTTCTTGTTTCAGGTTGCCAATAATACCTACTTTACTATATAGAATTAATTGCCCCCAAAATTGTTTACATATGTGAAAAATAATCGGTTTAGTCGTTTTCTATGACGCCTTATAATTCATGGTATTGTATCATTTCTTACTTGAATAATTTCCTTGAACTTCTCCACTGATTAAAGAAAAGAAAATGACTTGAGCAAAACTTATTTTAATTATATCTTTGTTAACATCAATACGATGTGGAATCTTTGATTAAGTATTACATAGTTCATTATTATACGCCGCCAAATATCATATTCTCTATAGTTAGGTTGTATTTTGTTTTTTCTTTAACTTGACCTAAAGTTTAGTTAATGTAGTTAGATACACTAGTGGGGTTGGTTAATGTATTATTTTTGAATTGTTTATCTACTCAAACATGAGATTTCTTTTTCTTGCAAGATACCATAGGTGAGATACACATTATACTTTTTTCATTAGCAAAAAATAACAACAACAACAATAATAATTATAATAATAATAATAATAATATATAGTAGTAGTAGTATTATACAAACAGAAATTTAAAGAAGGAAAAAAGTCAATATTTGTTTCTAAATTTGTCTCTAAGTTTCATTCACATAAGATTTGAAAACTGATCCAATCGAACAGTTCAATTGGTTAAACCATGAACCAACACCATCTATGATTTGGTTATTTGAGAGGTTCAACTACAATTTCATCCCGGTTCAAGCTGTTTAAAGCAATTGAACCATCACGCAAAACACTCACAGGTTTGATGTCTGGTCCGGTTTTAAAAACATTGCTTATATTTAATCTTAAGATTTGTGGATCGCTTATGGGCTCATTTTAAGTTCTTAAAAATATAAGGGAAAATTTATAAAATTTTAAATCCTATGTGGCATTATAGAATTCACTAGAGCTATGCTCTTAAATTAATCAATACTCAGGTTGGCAGGAATGATATACGTGTGACTACAAATGCAATGGAACAACTACTGAAAAGAACAGTAGGATGGACAAAGAAAGAAAATCTAGAAAATGGAGATGAATGAGGACATGAGAGTTCCATATTAACTGGATAAGAATCCAAGTATCTATCAAGCATTTCCTTGGGCCACGACCTGCTTTGGTGGAGCCCGTGAGACACTGTGGGCCCAAAACATAAAAGTGACATGATACATACAAGCAAGTTCGGGCACGGAACTATAACTCCACTCGGGTGTTGCTATCACAACTTTTCTTCACGAAACTTAAGAATTATTAATTTGAAGATATCTAAATATTGCCTAAATTGTATTCTTTTTTTGTCTTATATATTTATTTTAGGTTTCAATTTGAAGCTTCAACGGTCCCGACTTGCGTCTTCAAGCTCTGCAGATAAGCGATTTTAGCGACACTGGCCAATGGTCCGAGATCCTCCCCTTGTGTACCTAATTGAATCAAAAGGTGACATAAAAGACTAATAGACGCTTAGAGCTCAAGTGTTGTGTGGTCTCCCGGAAAGACTAGCTCCTAGGCCTTTCGGAATGGTCGACACAGTCTCAACACACTTTTCACCTTAGTAAGGGAATTTACCACGTATACTTGCACTCACGCAGCAATGCTTTGATGCCCGAAATGTAGCAACATTCTGATCCCTAGAAAATATGCATGAGCTCCTATTTTAGTAGAGAGAACCTAGTTTAATCCAACTACGATGCACCACTAAATAGAGGGTTTGAACCCTCAAGTTTGGTTATTGAACTTTTACCCTACTTTTGCACTTACTCTTCTTTATATGAAAACCTTCGAGCGTTAAAATGACTTAGACATCAATGTAGTGAACCTCATGGAATTTTTTTAAGTAAATAGAAGGAAAGAAGCCTCATTAAAACATTTTGATGTTAAAAAACATCATGAAGGAAAAAAAGTACTTCCCCCTGATTTTATTAAAAAAGAGAAAAAAGAAAGAAAACAAAAGAGAGGCCAATGGGGGACTAGACCAATACCCTTGACAAGAATAGGAACCCTAACTTGAAGAACCCCTAACACAATACAACTTAAAGAAAAATTATAAAACAAATTAAATGAATAAATTACAAAACCAATTCAAAAAGAGATAGAGACATAATTTACCTTTGAACGAGTATTATATCTAACAACCAATTTCTTTTTTTGTCTCAATTTCTTCTTTTGGGTCTTGGACACAACAAGTTCGAAATAATCATACCGCGCAATAGTTCCTTTGGTATCAATAGTCATGGGATCACCAACATCATCTGACATCTCACCCCCAAAGCTTTCCTAAAATTCTCATGTCAGATGCTACTATTAGATTAGAAGTAGCAATAGGCAGTAAGCGAATTTTGGGGCTTCGACACAGTCGGTTTGAAATTACCACCATGCGCCACTAATCCTTGAGTATTAGTATCAACATCATCATCTAATACGTCCCCCCAAAACTTCCTTAATATTCTCATGTCAGATGCTACCACTAGATTAGAAGTAGCATTGGACATTGAGGCACTTGGCAAATTGAGCCTTGTTGTGGGAGTTTGTGTGGAGGATAAATCTGCATCCTGTAAATTTTGAGTCGAAAATCAATTTGTTGAAGAAGGAACCACTGACACCCTAAAGGTAGATTTCTCAGAAGAGATTTCACATTGAGGAGCCGACAAAGGCGAAGAATCCTTTTGCGTATCATTACCGACAGTAGGAATATTTTTTTTCTACCCCAAGAGGAGGGTTTGGGTCTGCCACCTCCTTAGGTGATAAAACAATGTTATTAATACCTTGAAGCGATTAGGTCCATTATCTTCCTCTACTGATATAACCACACTAGTACCTTGTAGAGCTTTGGATTGATGTATTTTGGATGGGCCATCGCCCATTATATTCACATGCTCAACATTTTTTCCACGACAATTATTGACTTCCCTTTATCCTTCTTAGGAACGTACTGAATAGTAGGTTTAAGAGGGACATGATTCACCTTTCGAGGTTCCTCCTTATTTCCTTTAGTCTTCTCTGCAAACACTTCGGCCTTGGTGGCAAATTGATGAGACTCGCTGCAATGCTTACAATTTTGGAATGAGTGTCCAATACACTGACAAATTTTGCAAAACAAAGGCACACGCTCATATTCCACTCTGATGAGAAAAGTGTATCCCTCTCTTTCTACTAACAATTGATCATGCAGCTTAGTAGTTAAATCAATATCAATAAGGACTCTAGCAAAGTGACCAAAAGTCCTCTTCATAGTGGCTTCATCCAAAGAAATAGGGACCCCTAGGCTACTACTAATCTCAACGAGAATTTTTGGTCTCCAATATTCACGGGAAAGACCATGAAGTCTAACCCAACATTGAGCATTGGTCTGTTTACAGAAAAGGGTCAAAATAAGGCTTCCAAGCAAAAAGACGCAAAACACCTGGATTCAAATAACGAGAACCAAGCGACCAGACTCGTCTAAGATCTTCCGTAGAGACAAAAGAAAGTTCAAAAAATCTCTTACCAAGAAAAACTAGGGACCAGTGTCAAAAGAAGTATTCCACATATTAGAACCTCATGGAATTAGACTTGGTTCTCTCTACTAAATAAATCACATTGGTTTAATTTTGTAAAATAAGCACCAATTTGAAACAAATATAGTTTAAGTCAAGCTGAGTTTGTGTTTACCGTGGTTTTTGGTAAACACCGCTAATTTGAAATTTCTTCTGTTTGTAGGATCAACTAGTAAATCCTAAGACCATTTGTGTTAAAGTTTTTTTTCTAGAAATTATGAATGTTTTACTGTTTTTAAAGGAAAGAAGGAAGATAACTGTCAATTTCGCGCGAAACCATAGCAGTCACTTCGACAGAGATGAAGAGAGGAAATAAAAATGCAGAAAATTGCTTAAAGAAACAAAGTAAAATGCATTAATTGAAAAGAAAGTTGGTACACATGATCATACATTCTTCTCTGACTCGTTTTCTCTGTGATGTTGGAAGTTAGAGCGTGAGAATCTGTAATGAGTTTGTGACCCGTTTTTCCTATGAAAAACTACTATTTATACCAATAGAAAATAACTGTACAAAGTTTAAAAATGTAACTGCCACGTGCTTTCGACAACGATTGCTTGATTCTATTTCGTTATCAGCCCTCAACTTCTTCTTGTCGAAATCTCTGACTTCAGCCTCTTCGACTTTGCTAAATCTAAGGTCGAAATCTGCTTGATGCAACCTGATAGCTTAATTCACTTCAGTGTCGAAATTGGTACTTGTCTCTTGAAATACAAGGTCAAACTTTAAAAATAAGTCAAACCTCGTTGACTGCATTTAATTGAGCCTGTCAAAAATGCAGGCTAACAGTTTGATAAGAAGTTGAGTTACATTGTGAGCCAAACTACCATTAGTTTGAATAAGGTGCTACCTGAAGCTACAATTAAGGAGTCAAAGCAAAAAGAGGGTTACCTTATATTCAAATGGAGTGAACCTCATGGAATTAAGACACTTTTAGTTTAAATTAATCGAATTAATTTGACTTTGGGGAAGATAAGGATGTCGTAAAAAACAACATAGAGGGCAATGAGATATGTGATCATGCACTCTAATTAAGTTTAGGAATTATGCTTCAAAGAAGATAGCGGAGGCACTCTAGGAGTGAAAATGCTTTGATACCCTAATTCAGATTAGTGTGTGGATAAGGATGATCATAAAACAGTGTTGGCTACTATTTTAATTGAGAAAGGCGCCAGTTTCTTGGTGTTCTAAGAAAGAATTATCTGTGGCTTTGTCATCATGCGAGGCATAATACATTGCAGCAAAATAGTGCATGCCAAGCAGTTTGGCTTGACACTTTACTGCAAGGATTGAAGCTGAAGAAAGAGAAAGAAATGGTGACTTTGTTTGTTGACATAACAAGTCAACAATTAACCTAAAAAAGCATCTTGTTTCACATGGAAGTAGAAAGCCCATAGACGATTCACTTTGTGAGAGATTAAGCGAATAAGTAGAAATTGAAGCCTGATCATTGCAACACCAAGCTTCAATTGGAAGATGCTCTTTCGAAGCCTCTCAGATGAGGAGTGTTTAGTGACTTGAGAGGAAATGTGAGAATGGTAAATTTTGTAAACACGAATTTGAGAAGTGTGTTGAGTAATATAGCTAATTAATGATTACTTAGTAGTTAATTTGGTAGTTTATTTTCTGATAAAAGAAGTAATTTAATTCAGTTTTCCCCAAATTCCCGCACTTTTAACTTCTTTCCCTTTCTGCGTTGAGTGTGTGATAGCTATTGTTAGCTCCAACAACCCCAATCAAACATATACACCCAACCAAACGTTTAAAAATAAAGAACAAGTGAATAGCATATGGTTAATATGATAACACCTTCTATATTCTCAAAACAAAAGACAGAAGAGTGACTATGAACAGGATTAATTAACAACAACCCTAAATGATTATATTTCTTTTAATGGTAATCGATCTTGAAGGAATACAAAGACAACTTAGATGGTATTGCGTTGCACCACAGCCCTTGCAAAGAGTTATCCACGTTTGAATTTAAATTCATCGCCTTGCAAATTAAACAACCGTAAGTATCCCCTACACACTTAGGATCTTCAACGAGGACACACAGAAGAATGAAAGAACTTATCAAAAAAAAAAAGAAGAATGAAAGAAACAAGAGCGTACACAAAGATTTACGTGGCTTGACATCTCGTTCAGTCGTTCCTACTAAAAAAAATAATCTATTTTTAATTTAGTAACTAATTAACTTAATACCGATGGTTTTCTAATTTATGTTTCTAATTCAATTTTCTCTAATTGTATACTCTTTCAATATTCAATGTATGCGATAGGCAACATCCATCTTTGTTCACTTCCAAATTTATCTCAATATATTTTTTTGGTTACATATCTCAATATATTCTTGAAGAAAAGTTGTCATCCATTTCTTAGTATTTTTAAGGGTGAGTTTGATTTGCAGGGGACTGGACTGGACAACTCCAGCTGTACCCTATGTGTTTTGAAATACTGTTCATGGTACTAGACAACAGTGTGGGCAAGGGACTGGACAAACCCCAAATTCATGTCTCTCTCAAAACCACAGTACAACCTTATGTCCCACAGTACAACTTTCTGTCCACCCCAAAACTTACAAAAATAGTACTTTTATTTCATACTCAATAATTTTTCTCTGATATCTCTCATCTCTATATTCTCTCTCTCTCTCACTGCTATCCACCTCAGTGGCGGATCCAGGATTTTAAAGTAGGGCATTCCTTTTCCTTCGATCGATGCTTTAACAATTGTACGATTTTACAAAAAAATAACGATAAAGTAAATGTTCCAAAAAAATCAATGATAAAGTAATATTACAAAAAAAATCAACGATAAAGTAATGTTCGAAATTGAAACAATGATTCGCGAAGAAGAAGATTAGAGATTGTGTTTGGGATTTTAGAAAATTAGGGATTATTTTTGGGATTTTGTGAAGAAGAAGAAACGAAGAGGAATACATTAGAGGAGAAGAAACAGAGAAAAGATTAGAGGAGAAGAAACAGAAACGAAAATGGTAGAGAAGAAGAGGTTTGGTATTTACAGTTACCTCTTATGTAAAATTTGGGGGTATTACCACTAAGGCCAGGATGTTTGGGTGTTATTGGGAATACCAGGAACACCATATAAATCCGACTATTCCTCTCTCCTATATCTCCCTCTCCCTCTCTCATATCTCATTCTCCTATCTCCCTCTCCCTCTCTTTTCTATATATCTTCTCATATCATGACCTCTCTCTCTCTCTCTCTCTCTCTCTCTCTCTCTCTCCCCTATCCTATCTCTCAAATTATTTTCACTATAGTTTTCTAATTATATTATATAATATATGTTATATAAAATCCTTATAACCCGCATAAAGAGAATTATAGCATATTTTACAATTTTTTTGCTTGGGCTGATCCAGTGTTCACCAAACAGTGTAATAGACAACAAGTTATTTAGCATAGTAGTGTCTAATGGTGACCAAAAAGAATATCAAGCAAAATTGACGTGGAAATGATAAATCTCACAAATTTATAGATGGCATAAATTATTGGTAATAAGTTAGATAACATAACAGAAGGAAAGAAGTTGGCTCATGCCTTGAAGTCGACTCTCTCTTTTTCTTTTTCGGCCCAAGAAGTTGACTCTCTTGAATGAACCAATTTTTGTGGCACATACTTCGTCCAACCCCCTTTCTACTCAGTGGACACCCCTAATTTTCGTTTATCCCCAAATTGCCCTCACATGGCAATTAGGTGACTTTTTAAAAATATAGGGTTCGGCGCACGGGTGGCCGAACCCGTTCGGGTGGACCTCCACCGAGTATTAAAAAAACTCTGTTCGGTCCTGCGAAATCCGAACCAGTTCGAGCTTCACTCAACCGAACCTTCCAGGGGGTGTGTGAGCCTGAGAAGCTGTTATTTTGGTAGGTTCGGCCATCCGTTAGTCGAACAGGTTCGGCCTTGGATGGGCCGAACCTATCTGTTACCAGACAGAAACATTAAATTTCCGGACAGCAACTTGTTGGACAAATTTTGCCCAAAATTGTTGTAATTCTACCTGTAAAATAACTACTTCAATTTAACTGAAACTCAACAAATAGCATAAATAATGATATTGTAACAATAGATGTGTCTTACTAATACTTAACCAAACTCAAAAGTTACAACTAAATTGAAATAAACATCAATCTTTATCTAAGTCAATACAAGGAGGAGCACCGTAAGTATCTAAGGTTAAAGCTTTCCATTGTTGCAAGCGTCTTGTGAATGGCTTGGGCCAATCCTTTGCTATGTCTTTTCTGAATTTTGTCCAATAGGTAGTTACTCCTGGCATCGGGCAACCTCTCTTCATATTCATGTATACAAAGTGGTTCCCTGTGAAGCATATGTGGTTGACCAGTGCATTCTTAATTGGTGCAATTTGAAATGGATAAACCGAAAAGGAAAGATTACGAGACCAGCAAACCAACACGACCTTGTACGCATTTGCAATCAAATAAGCACATTCTGGCAGAGTCATCCAATTCTCATTTCCGTTTTTTACAACATGTTGATTCATCAAATTAAAGCCATCATAAGATAGGTGACTTTGCCCATTCCATGAAACAAGTTGGAGTACAAGTCGTAGTCTCGCTGAACCTCTGCAAATAAGTCTTTCCTCACGCTGAACCAATCGTCTTCACCCATTCCAAGAAGTGCAGCAATACACCGAAACCCACAGTCACCGTCACCTTCGACATTCACTATATCATCAACAAAACGATGTATCTCTGTAGGCAAAAAACCTATGAGTTCATTGTATGACTCTGACCGATTGATATCAGGGGTAGGGTTTAGTGTAAGCCCTTGAATTTGAGTTACTGGCATAGTGGTGTAGGATTGGGTTGGTTTTTCGATTGGTGATGGAGTAGGATTGAGATTTTTTGGTAACGGGGGTGTAGGAGCTCCACTTTTAGACATTTTCCCTTTAGGTAACTGAAATGTACGTACTTGGGGTGGAGCTTCTACTCTGACCTGGAGTTGATGACTTTGATACCGGGGGAGTATTGCGTTTGCGGGACTGAGCAGCAGCGGATGTGCTATCTTGTTGTGAGTCAAAAATGTGATCCACATGTTCCCAGTATGATGGTTCTCGCTTTGTTGAGAACTCATCTTTCTTCTTCTTCTTCTTCCCCTTCCCCTTTTCCTTTTTAGGTGCCCCCTTGGTATTGATTGGTTTCGGAGGTGGACACATGGAAGTAGTGTCCGGGAATGCCAACTCACGTGTTTTTTGCTTTATCATTACTCTACCAGGACGATCAGCAGCATCAAATTCAATCTTCAAATTCAACTCATCATTTGGGATTTTGGAAGAATCTTCATTGTAGGAAACCTTGAAATTGAGTCTCTTCGAGTGATTATGAATTATATCCAATGGAAAGCGAGTCAGGTTCGTTGTGTAGCTACAAAATAGTTGAAATTGACATTACAAACATAATCTAAAATCATTTATATAAAACTAAAATAGTTAGATGAATGAATTACCTAGCAAGCTCACATGAACACGGTAGACCGTGCGTCGTTCTTATGATGCATCCACATTCGGAAGACTCCATACCAATGAAGCTACGCTTCAACTATTTACCAATATGGTCCATCGCAGCTGAAGAAACTAAACCCTTTAGGTTGTCATAAATTTTGCTCCAATGACTATATTTGACTCTGCTAAGGCTCAACTCAAAATGTCGCTTAAGTTCACCATGTTGTACTCTTAGCATTTCATCAACCGAATCTCAACACTTACACAAATCGCCCCTAGTGTCATGCAAAACCTTCTTTAAGTTTGAGTGCGCCGACTCCACTCGGTTGGTGGTGGTGTTGCCGAGGTGCGTATGACGGTTTATCCACGCTTCTACAAATCTCTCTTTATAGGGGGTGGTCCACTGCTTCTTCACATAGGCAACAAGATTGTCAAATGGTTGACAAATAGCCTCAAATTGCTCCATAGCCAACTCATACACTTCCTCCGTCTTTGTATGGACAACTTTTTGGAATGCTTCCATCACTTCGTCAACTCTATCCATCGGACGCTCTTCGTCGCTCTCTTGAGCAACCACGGGATGGATGTACACCCTAGCCTTCGCCCTTACATTTTTTTATGTGGAATTGGCACAACAAGTTTGCGGATTCCGGAAAAACAATTGCCAAAGCATTCATAATAGGTGTGTCACAGTCGGTAAGTATGACCTTTGGCACATCTTCCGGTCTTCTAATCAATGACCTCAGTTTTTCAAGAACCCAAACAAAATTATTCTTCCTCTCCCAATTGACATAAGCAAAGGCAACAGAGAAAGTATGCTCCGTTGATGTGACCCCGACAATCTCATATAATGGAAACTTGTACCTGTTTGTCTTGTAGGTGGAATCAATCCGCAAAGCAATGGGAAATGTATTAAGAAGCTCAATCGAATCTGGATGTGCCCAAAACATGTCGGTGATAACCTCAGTCCCATATTCAACTCTATGCCAATACACATATTTATCACGCTCCAAATAAGTCATCAACTGTTGGAGTTCAGTCCTACCCTGGCGATTATTTGATCGTAACCTTGAACGCGCATTGTGTATTTGTTTGAGATTCAAGTGGCTGTCTACGGGGTACATAGACCTTAGTTCGGCCAAGATCCGATTAGATGGAATCAAGTTCTTCGTCATTCTAGAAACAACTTCCTTCGGTTCCGTCGTTAATCTGTTGTTATGGGGATGACCTTCGCCGTAAGACATTAACGCATGGTTATGTGTTCCACACATAACGCTCAATCCATCCATTAAGTTGTTTGATAAACTTTCCCTTTAGGCGAAACTTACAACAACATTTTCTGCTCCCCGTTGGAACCATATCCGCATGCTTGTATTTTCCTGCCTTTTCACAAACCAGCTCACAGAAGATTTTCCCTGACCTTTGTCCATTGTCCAACCGGTTGATGACAATAACCATCCCAAGAGTACGCGCAACGGAAAGAACATACACAAGCAAGTCATCGCGAGTAGCAAATACTTCGTTCGTCTCAAATGAACTCGTATAATCAACAACAAGGGC
Source organism: Astragalus glycyphyllos (assembly GCA_963573325.1). NCBI lineage: Eukaryota > Viridiplantae > Streptophyta > Magnoliopsida > Fabales > Fabaceae > Astragalus > Astragalus glycyphyllos. The sequence goes on along the minus strand of OY754308.1, from coordinate 32,839,499 downwards.
ATCAGACTCAGGTACGCCGCTTTCATCCATATTAGTACCTAACAAATCGAAATAAAATCAAGGTTTAAATATGTATTTAGTCCCTGCAAATGTCCCTGTTTTTCGATTTAGTCCCTGCAAATTTTTTTTTTAAATACGTCCCTGCAAAATAACATTTTTTGGAATATGCCTTTCCGAAAGTTGGAATTTTAAATACGTCCCTGCAAACTAACTTTTTTTTTAAATACGTCCCTGCAAAATAACCTTTTTTTTGAAATACGACCCAAAAAAAAAAATTGTGATATTTTGCAGGGACGTATTTAAAAAAAAAAGATTATTTTTTAGGGACGTATTTAAAAAAAAATTTATTTTTCATGGACGTATTTAAAAAAAAAAATTGCAGGGACTAAATCGAAAAACAGGGACATTTGTAGGGACTAAATACATATTTAAACCAAAATCAAACATAGTGTTAAAAAAATGCTTTCTGCACAATCTGTTCAACAGGTAGGTTCAAAAGCACCAGCTTCGAATCGGTTTGTCGCACGGCTGGCCGAACCGGTGCTAGATGAGAACCCCCAGAGAGGGTTCCGCGCACGGCTGGCCGAACTAGTTCGGCACACGGTTGGTCGAACCGGTCCGGCCACTGTACAACCGAACCAAGCATGAATTCAGAAAACCCAGCGAACAAAAACAACGAAAATGCGCAAAAAAAACGTGGATGAAGAGAAAATTAGCTACATACCGTAATATTGACGACAATAGGAGGAAGATTTCAGCTGGATTGATGTAAGAGTGTGGATTGAGAGTGAGAGTAGTGACGTTTAGGGGGTGTTTTGGAGGAGGGGGTGTGTAGGATGGATAAAATTGGAATTTTAAAATTTTAGTAAGGGTATTTTAGTCATTTCATTAGGGAAAGGGGTGTCCACCGAGTAGAGGGGGGGTTGTACGAAGTATCAGCCATTTTTGTTGCCTTGTTAGCTTTTTTTCCCAAGTTTCTACGGGCCATCGCACTCAGATTCCTATTGTGACCCAACTTTAAGGATTGGACTCTCGATAACATCAATATTGATTTTCCTACCCCAGCCATTGCCACTTATACCCCCACACACACTATGAAATACCTATTCTACCATTTGTACTAACAAAAACCCTAAAACCTAAACACTTCACAAATACATTTGAAAATTGCCAAAAGTAAGTTCGGAATTTTTTTCATTACGGGTTTACCTAAATCTGTCTCTAGAGTTTATCATAAATGTGAAATCCATCCAAAATCAACTGCGCGTATTTACCTATAATGAGATAAATCTGTATGTTATCAACTACGGATTTATGTTTTATGAGATAAAATCCGTATGGTTTTGGTAAATAACTACGACTTTAGGCTTTTGAGATAAATCCATAGTGGGTGTAGTTGAAATGGGTCATAGATTTATCAGCTCGACATAAATCCGTTTTGATATTTTTTCACTACGATATATATTAAATGATAAAATTGTAGTTTATTATTTTTTAATTGATGTACTTTTACTAACTATATGTTATTTTATTGCAGTGTCACCAATAAGAGGTAGAGATTGGAGAATTATCCAACGCGCGCCTCATCTGGATTGGATAGGACTCAGAGTTCACGGTCAGCTGACCAGGACACTACTGATGTTAGAATAGTTGGTCACGCTTCATGCCGGCAGAGACGCGATGCAACACATCGGGGCGGTCACCATAGAGTAGGGGACCATACAGATTAGCACTATGAAGCTCCTGATCATCATTATTACCAGGATTATGAGGCTCCTGATCACCATATGCATGATTCTGTCGAGTCTACGAGGTCTGAGGAGGAGCATTAGCCTAACCAGGCGGATCAGGAGCCTGGCCATCTCCATTTCGAACATAATGACAGTTCGGTGCTTACAGATTTTGATGTTCACGTAGCATCGAAATTTCTTAGAGGACAAGTAATATGTTTAATAAATAAATTATATTTTTTTACAATTTCTTCTTCTTACTTATCAGTATTATATAATTAATAAATAGATAAATTAATTTTTACAATGTTTTCTTATTTATATTAACAGGTAGACCGAAAATTGAAGATATCGACACATGATACCAAAATAAAGAAACTGCATCCTCTAGCACAAGCCCATGATTTATATCAATGGAAGCGTATGTCGGGTATAAATTCTTTGGTACTTTCAGCTTTCCCTAGTGTTAATCACGAGCTTTTTTCTGCATTTGTTGGCAGATGACACCCAAAGACCAACTCATTTCACCTACCGTTTGGTGAAATGACAATCACTTTGGATGACGTCTCTTGTCTTCTTCATTTACCGATATCAGGGTCCTTTTACGCTCCATTGAATCCTGTGACGAGTGATACAACCATTCAACTAGCGGTGAATATGTTGGGGGTAACTGAAGGAGATGTTGTAGATGAGACGAGTATCAATCATGGAGCATATTTTCGATTTGATTGGGTATTAGAGGTATGGAAGGAAAATATTTCACAGGGCTAAGATATTTTTGCTGCCAGGGAGTTCCTACTACTTACAGTTGGTTACACAAAATTTACCAGCAAGAGCTTCACAAAATTAGACGCCAAGTGACTGCAACTGTTTGAGGACTTAAATCTATGTGGCAATTGGGTGGGCTCCAGCTACCTTGGCATTTTTATATGACCAGCTAAATTAAGGAGCATTTTGGAAGAGGAAGAAGACAGATGTTGTAAAGCTTACAAGTTATCGGAGGAGGCTGGATGCATTGACTCCCGATGGCGTCAGATGGAGACCGTTTGAGGACCATCGAACCTATAGGAAGTTTAACCATATGTCTTTATACAAGGTATCATTTCCCCGTCGTCTCGCACTTGTGACTGCTGAGCAGGTTGATACTAAGGAAATTCGAGGACCATCGGCACCAGCAACAAGGATTGGGAATGAAGAGAGACTTATGATTATTGCTCAGAGGTTACGAGATGTCCTACACGGTGAACGCATTCCTCCCAACTGTCGGAAGTACGCACCTAGATGGACCATGATTGACTTGGCTCAAGGAGGGGTCCTTGATGTACTTTTTCTAGTATTGTTTATTTTGAACTATATTTTATTTTTATGACAATGCATTGTGGATAATATTTTTATTTATGATTGGCTTTAAGATTGTGTCGCTGGATTACTAAAAGAAACTGAATTTTTATTGATAGTAACGACATACATAGTCACGAGTCAAATACAAACAACAAAAAAAGACAAACAAGAGAACAACAACAGGAACAACAACAACAATTGGGGATGAAGAAAACAAGCTACTGTGACGGTCCCCGAGTCAATAGAAAAATTATCTCGTTGACACCCCAGATCGTCTCAACGTACAATTCAATAGGGCTTAGCATTTGGAATGTCTCATGGATGTCTAGCATTTGCCTTACGTCATCGTTGTTCTTAATATTCCTTTGTGACCAAGAAACACACCCATCATCTGCTCAGTTGGGTTTGCGAAAAATAATACGGTTGATAGGTCAGTGCCATGTTCCGTTGAACCTTTCCCTCAACTTTGTCCTTCAAGCTCGTGAAGGTGATGTCGTTTTTCAGCCTAAACAAAATAGGGTCATCAAATTGAAACCGAACACCATTTTTATCTCTGGTTATTTGCCCATGATGGTGAAGAGCGGTCAACCAACTATCACTTGAGAACTTGGTTAAAAAAGTGTTCATTTTGGATTGTGGTGGTTGGGAAAGCAACAAATGTTTACTAATGCAGAGTGAAATGTTGGTGTGAGAGAAGCAGGGATAAGCGTGGGTATTTATAGTGATTTTTTTTTGACAAAGGTATTTATAGTGATTGTCATTTGTTGTTTACCGTTGATCAAGATTGTGGATAAGAAATCTAAATTGTTGAAATTCTATCTGTTGTGCAAAATAATCAAGACGAATTTCAACCACTCCTTTTTTCTGGCATAGTCATTAAGACAAAATAAAGTGTGCCATTAATCAAAATTGTCGGTGGAATCTTGACTGGCATATTTATGTCTGTTGTTGAAGAGTGTCGGTGGGTTAAAAAAATAAAAATAACCAATTAAATAAAGTAATTATAATTTTTAAAAAATTTGAAGTTATTACGGATTTATCTATTTAATAGATAAATCCGTAATTGATTTTTCAACTATGGATTTACCTATTTAAAAGGTTAATTGCACTGAAAAATAAGGATTTATCTATTTAATAGATGAATCCACAGTTAAAAAATGAATTACTAATTTATCTATCAAATATATAAATCCATAGTACATTTTTTACACTAAGGATTTCTCTATTTAAAAAGTAAATTTGTACATATTTATCTATTAAATAGATAAGTCCTAAAGTCCGTATGGACTAAATCTAAGAGGGGTAAAACGAGGATTAATTAAATTGTTCGGGTTATATTAGCCACATGTGGAAGTAGGAAAATCAATATCCCAATAACATTTCTAAAACAGCCCATTCTTTTCGACCCAAAAAAGCCAACCCATTAGGCGTATAAAAACTCACATACCCCTTTATTCTTTTGAATCTTTTATCTGTGTATAAAAGCCAACCCACATGTGGAAGTTTTCATTTTATCTTTAAGCAAATAAATTGAATCTTTTTTGTGTTCTGGATTTTTAAATGAACATAGCTAATTTTTTTTAATCTATGTAAGGATAGTTTTGCTTATAGTGTGAAAAGAGTATTCTTTTTAGTTTAGAGGTATTCGACACCACTTTGGTGTTCAGGAAAAAGAGGCTCTGCCTAATTAGGAGTTCTATCTCCAATATGTTTCATCGCCGGTGATGGAATCCGAATACTGATCGAGTCGGTCCCCTTAAATCAATGTTCAGAGAACATGGCCGATAATTGAACCAATGAAAGCACTGGTATAAAATTTATTTAATGATTCAACTAAAAATCAACAGAATTGATCTTTGAATCGGTCTACTCATAATATTTAACATGCAAAATTGACACACACACACACACATATATATATATATATATACCCACACCCACACAAAAAAAAATAGCCACATAACCGGTGTTCGAAAATTACTATACAGGTATTTTTTTATATTGTTAAATATTACCTATGAATATGGTAATATTACCTTGTATTTTTTTTTGACAAGTTTATTTGACAAATGATTGATTTTTTTTTTTGACAAGTCCTGGAATTTTTTCAGCAAAGTTGGATGCTCCCTAATTTCAACTCTAATATTAAACCTTTTCCAAGGGTAGATGGAGCTGATAAAATTGAGCATTATAGACCTATAGCTCTAGCTAACTTTAAATTTAAATGGTGATGGTTACTAAAGTTATAGCTGATAGACTTGCTCTAGTCCTTCTAATATTATTTTTGATAGTCAAATGGGATTTGTAAAAGGTAGAAACATTTCTGAGTGCATTGACACTGCCTCTGAATCAATTTATTTGCTTAAAGAAAAGACTTTTGATGGTCAATTAGCTCTGAAAAATGACATCATAAAAGCTTTTGATACTATAGATTGAAACTTCTTACTTGAAGTTTTGGCTGCTTTTGGTTTCAATGAGAAATTTTGTTCATGGATAACTATTATTCTTCACTCGGCTAAGCTATATTTTTCTGTTAATGGCTCTGTTGTTGGTTTCTTTGGCTGCAAGAGGGGAGTTAGACAAGGTGATCCTTCGTCCCCTCTTCTCTTCTGTTTGGTTGAATATGTTCTCATTAGAGGCATCTCCAAGTTTGTTGAATATGGTAATCTTCAGTTTATGGTAGGCCCTAGAGGTTGTCGTAAGCCAAGTCATGTTTTATATGTTGATGATATTATGTTTTTTGTACAACTACTAAAAAGAGTCTTTCTAGTTGTTGGATATTTTTTCCTCTTATAAGCAGGTCTCTAGTCAGGTTATTAATAAAGAGAAATCTAAGTTTTTCACTAGCAGCATATCCCCCTCATGTATCACTACCATCTCAGCTTTAGTTGGGCTTTCTATGGGGTCTATCCCTTTTAATTATCTTGGAGTCCATTAATTCAAAGGAAAGCCTCATAGAATTCATTTATTACCTATTGCAGATAGAACTAAGGCTAAGTTATCCTTCTCGAAATGTTCATTATTATCTATTATGAGTAGAGTTCAACTGGTAAATTATGTCATTTTAAGCATGTTGGTTTACAACTTTCGTATTTATGCTTAGCCTGCTAACCTCTTGTTACTGTGCAAATTTTGGTGCTTAGCCAACTAGTTATCTAATCGGCCAATTAGTTATTTTCTCGGCCGACTAGGTGTTACTTTGGCTAACTCACGCTTGTAACAGTGATCCCTATGTTGATTAAGCGATTACGTTAAGAAAGGGACTCTGTTTCTCAGCTGCGGATTCCTAGATTACTTAAGAAAGCGTCTAGTGTAGAAGATTGAGCTACTATTAAACTAAGAATGCATAGAAAAAAGAAGAAAGTGATAAGGGAAAAATAAAGTAAAGACTTGTGTTGTATTGAATAGGTGTGTTTTTACAAATGTACAAGTCATATATATATATATATATATATATATATATATATATATATATATATATATATATATATAAGCCTTTGTCAGCCACTACTCGAGCCTACACTGCTCACCGTTGAATTAATCAATATCAACGTACTACATTACATCTAGGCCCTAAAAACTAGGAAGCACATTCCACTCTTCCAAGTAAAGGGTCAAAATATATTGGCTCCTACTTCCACGTTCTCTTCTACCGTTCCAACGTCAAAACCTGTCCACGTGCATTGTATACTTACTCTCAAAGCAAGCTACTTTGACTAGGCGAACCCCTCATGCCCACTTCCATAAATGTAGGAAGGTGGTTACTGTAGCTTGACTTGGTCTTCTCCATTATATTTCTTTTCTTAAATCATATAATTATAACTTGGGCATAAATAAATAATATATGAACACATCCAGATAAATAATAGCCTCCAAACCTATATAGGCTTAGCAGGCACGTCGAGTCGATTTGCCTCAGTCGAGTCTTGGCTCGGCCAATTTTGCATCAGCAGAGTAGGCACCTCAATTTTTCCTCAGTTTCTTATCTTAGTCGTGTGGTCATGTATATTAGACTCTAAGCGGATAATTTTGTATTTTGTCGACGAGAATCATTCATACGGCCTTCGACTAACCGATTCTATGTCAGCTGAATAGCCCTCGGCAAAATCCGGTGTCAACACCTCCTCAATACTATTGACACCTGGATTAGAAAATTGTTATTGTTGCTTGGAGTAAGGTGTGCAAACCGTTTTAAGAAGGTGGTTTGGTACTGAGGTCTATCAAAGCAATCAATAAGGCTGGTATGTTAAAGCTTGAGTATCCAACGGTATAGGCGCACTCACTCAAGCACCTATCATAACGCACCACGTGTAGGCGCTAATCCCTATAAAAGCAATGCCGTATCAATGCTAAACGTACGCATTTATCACCTCACATCACCTATTCTGAATGGTGATTTAGACAACGGAGTGTGTGCAGGTACCAACCCCATCGCTGGATCAACGCGAGTAGGATCATCTCGAAAATCTCTCAAGCAACTATTACAACATCATCTCGGCAATAACTCAGAGTGAACTAGCTTCTCAGCATGGTGAGCACTTTGTTCTTCAACTCGGCCAAAACCTACAGCCAGATCAAAATGAATGTAATCTCTACATTTAAATCTTGGGGTAGTATTACATCAGCATTGATGTCACCCCCTCCCACCAATGTCGGCGCCAATTCTCCCCCTCCCCCTCCCTTTTGGTGCCATTTTTCCCTCTCCCTCCCTTTTTTTGTTTTGTTTTTTCCCCCAAAAAATCATTCCCTTATGTTTTGTTTTATTTCTTTCCCCAAAACTCCCTCCTTCTATCTTTTTATCCCTCTTTTTTTTCCTTCATATTTTTTTAATGTAGAGTAATTTGTATCCTGGGGTAGTACGACATCAGCATTGATGTCACCCCTCCCACCAATGTTGGCGCCAATTCTCCCCCTCCCCCTCCCTTTTAATATTATTCAAGCTACATGTAGACATTAATATATTGAATGCCACTGAAATATTAACAAATAATTTTTTAATAAATTACTTAGGTGAGAATATATTAAACTATAGGAAAATAACAATGATTTGTCTAAAAGCTGTAACAATTTTAATATTAATTTAGTTGACATTCCCATAGACATAAAAATACTAAAAAAATTGGAGAATAGAAAAAGACGAAAATTTTTCTTAATTAAAAAGGTAATTGAATGTCAATTAAATATAAAAATTCATGGCAGTCAATAATGTTAAACTATTCTGTTTAAAAATAATATTAAGCTATATAAATATTGAACTATCAATATTGTGGCGTTGTTTGTTTCAAAATGATATCCACGCATGGTAATAGTAATAGTAATTTAGACACAAGTGTTTCTTTATGCCAAATGTTTAGTCTCGTTATAATATGTTTTTACCAAATAATTTAGATTTTAATAGATTTTCTTACAAATATGTTTATACAAATAATGTTCATTCCCCGTCGGAAAAGCTAGAAACATGTGGCCAATTAGGTTTCTCGATGTATGCGCACCAATAATATGGTAACAAAATGTTCATTCCACGTGCGGTGTCTTATTACTCCTAGAATTTTATCCAAAAATTGAAACATTACCATATTTAACTTTTTTTTTTGATTACGAATTATCATATTTAACTTGTATGATTGTTTCTTTCTCACTGACTTAAGTATGTTCGTTTAACTTCATATCTGAAAATAAGTACCTTTTTCAAAGTCGTATCTTATTCAGACTGATAAAAAGACCTGCGGTTATAGTTAAAACTGCTAGTAGAAAACCGAAATAACTGGTTATAGTGGGCATAAGGAAACTAAATGAAATATGTTCTTTTTATACATATGTTTATAAAGCACTTTTCTAAGTTTCCATTTTTTTTTGAGATAAAAAATAAAAAAAAGAAGCAAAAAATACCACGTGAAAGATACAATTGAAAATAATTGATTCATCAATCAATTATTACGAACAAACAAAAAGAAAAATATAGTTACATAGGTACGAAATCAATTCATCATCTTTGACATCTACGCATCCTGTGATTCCAAATCAACAGATTGACTCGTGAGTTTAGTAATATATCGCCACCATAGAATTCAACAGTTACACCTACTTGTTCGACACTATACTTCGATTCTGCCCTTCGAAAAGGAACATCAGCTCTAACAATTCCGTCTCCATCTACCAAAACAACCAGAAATGTTTCAAAAAAAGTAGGCATACGACGTACAAAAAGTTCACGCCCCTCTTTGTCTCTAAAGATAGGATGTCCTAACCAACCGACGGCTATTCCATCGCCATTGTCCATTGAGCCTGCTCTAAACAACCCCCCTTTTGCCTGATTATTGCCGATGTAATCATAAAAAGCTAATTTTTCAGGAATTTTAGACCAAGCTGCTGATAAACTTTGATTTTCGGCTAGCCCAGCACCAACTCTTCGATATATTTCTTGCTGGAAATATCCCTGATCCCATTCATAATGAGTGGGCTTATTGACTATATTATTAACCTTGGCCCTTTAAGGTAAAAGAATATTGATAGTAATGAGAGAGATAAACATTAATTGTAAGTTGTTTCGTAAGGGAGTATAGAGTTTTGTGTGTTTCATCTTGTAATATCTGATGTATTTGATATCTAATTTTAGCATAATTGTATCATAACTGTCATCCAAATTTTTTTTAATTTCAATTAGGTTTCTACGATTCAAATTTGCAACTTATGCTTAATTACAACTAAATTAGTGTATAGAAGGTAAATCACCAAGTACGTTTATTTTGTAACTTATGCTTAATAAGTTATACGTAAAAGTAAATTGAATTTAAAATATAATAAACCTCTTAATTTGAACCAAACAAACTGCAATTCAATAATTGTGAATATATACAATGAGTTTCGATTGAACCATACAAAAATGAACAAATTGAATTAACATTTCAAATCGAAAATCGGTACTTCATATAGTGATGATTGAAAAATACAAAATTGCATCAATAAAACATCAAAAGAATAGCATTAAATAAGGATAGCTAAATAATTATAAAATATTTTATTTGGACATCTCGAGATGCTCGTATGTCGTATTCCTAATTAGCATTGATTTCATCAATATATCCAATGGTGCAAAATCCATCATCTTTTCTGTAGTAACTTTCAATTGAGTAAATATTTTCTTGAGATGAAAAGAATAAAGAAATGTTTGTAATTTAAAATAAGTATTCGATAATTAAAAAGATAAAAATAGGTGTTATTATGAATCAGAAAAAAGTAACATATTAGAAATATATATTACGATGATATGATGATGAGAACCTATAAACACAAAGTGAATGTATATAGTAGTAAATAAATTAATTACCCTTTATACTCATTCAGCTGAATGTGATATCCCTACATAAAGTAAAAAAATATCTTTATAGAATTTTGATTAACGAGCATGAAAGATGAGCAAAATGTTCGTACGCACTAGTGTTGCAGTGCGTGTACCACCATTGATGAGCAATGATCTTATCAATTCGTGCAATAACAACGAAATTAGATTCGTAAAAAATTATTGAACAAAATCAAGAGATAAATAAATTTGTAAACATTCTTTGCAAAGATAATTTGTAAAAATTTATTATTATCGTTATTGTGGGACCATATATCATTTTTCTATTTTGAAGACCTATTGCTCAAAATCGGACTTCATTGATGTGGGGCTAGAAAATAGAATTAAATAGAAAAATCATGACATGTGAAATAGCATTTATTGAGATAAATTCACAAATGTTTAATAAATAGAATATAGAATTAAATAGAAAACTGATGAGAAAATTACATGTGAAATAGCATTTATTGAGATGCATTCTCAAATGTTTAATATATAAATATAGATATAGATATAGAAGAGATGATAATAGGGACACTAAAAATATTCTCTTTAAAGAGATTGTCTAAGGCAGAATAGAGTGGTGGCTTCTGGTGGGTCTCTAAGTTTGGGGAAAGGAAATCTCACAAGGTGAGATGGGAGAGAGTTCCTAAGGAAAAACAAGGTGGTGGCTTGGCATTTGAGGCTTCTCTGATTTCAATAAGGATTTGCAATGAAATTATTGTTGGACGCTCATGACTAAGCCTAATTCTCTCATGGGTTGAATTTTCCAATGAAAGTACTACCCCATAAGAAATTTCTTGGAGGCATCAGCTGGTTTCATGCCTCACTACGCTTTGAGAAGTATGCTTTATGCTACAGAGGTCCTAGTGGGTAACAGGCAAAAAACCTGTATCTGGGGTGACAATTTGGTTCCCTCCCTTGCAAGTTTTAAGATCACTGCACCAGTTGTAGGCAGCTCACCAGAAACAAGGGTTTCTAAGTTAACTAACACTGATACCAAGCAGTGGAAACAAGATATTATTTCCGATGGAGACTTGGGAAAAATATCATACCTGTGCTTCGTGCTCTCAAGAAAAAAGGCATATAACTAGAAGATTCTTGTACTTTTTGTGGGTTGGAAAGTGAAATGATTGATCACCTCTCTATGAACTTCCCCGAAGCGAAACTATCATATGGGGCTCCATGTCCATGCATGCCTACACTAGTCTTAATGATCCGTTGTTCAAATGAGTTGATTGTAAAGAAGATGGGTCCCAAACTTCCTGTGCAATTTCGATGTTCTAGCAAGGGATAAATAAAACTGTATTCAAGAAACAAGATTTCAGTCTGTAGCAGTGGCTAGGACATCTTTGGAAACAACCAGAGAGTTCAAATCTGCTGTCTAGGGTGATAGCGTCATAGCTGCACCAAATCAGTCCTGATGACCCATGAGAACTTCTTGCTAAGTGCTACCTAGTTTTTGTGGACGATGGCGGCTTTAATAATGGAAAAATTGGTTGGGGGTGTGTTATTAAGGATCAGAGACGAGGATGTGTAATTGCCACTTGTAGAAGAGAAGACATCTCAGTAGAACCAGTGCTGGTCAAGGCGCTTGGAGTTAAATGGTACCTTTGTTATGATTTGAGAAAATCAAAACTATCTCTATTGTGTCAATCATGTTTATATACAACAGTGGCAGTGAATGGAAAAATCAGTTTACATCTAACTGATTCCATCAACAGAAAAATAGAATCTCTAACTATCTAACTCTAGTTAAATAAATAACTAGAATAGTTAATGATAAAATACATATAGAGAGTTGTTCTAACATCTAACACCCCCTCAAGCTAGAGCATGGATGTCCTTCATGTTCAGCTTGGACATCAAAGTTGAGAACTGTGCAAGTTGTAGAGGTTTGGTATAAATATCAGCCACTTGAGCTTTGGTGGAGATAGGCATGAGATGAATTGTCCCAGCTTGCACTTTGTCACGAATGAGTTGACAATCTAGCTCAACGTGTTTGGTACGTTCGTGAAAAACAAGATTCTGAGCAATATATATGGCAGATTTATTGTCACAATAGAGGGGAACAACAGTATTGTGAGGCTGGTGCAGATCCTGGAGAAGATACAACAGCCATTGAATTTTAGAAGCGGTGAGTGCAAGTGCCCTATATTTAGCTTCAGAAGAAGACCTGGAAACAACGCTCTGTTTCTTAGACTTCCAGCTGATGAGAGAGGAACCATAGAAGACACTGAAACCAGTGATAGATCTTCTACTGTCAAGGCAAGCAGCCAAGTCAGCATCACTTGCCTTTAACAGACCATTAGAATAAGAACTGTAAAATAGTCCAAGGCCAGAATTTCCTTTGAGTGTCCAGTGGTGTGGAGAGGAATTGGCTAATCTTGTGTACAACATAACAAATATCTGGTCGAGTGTGGGTGAGGTAAATTAATTTACCAATGAGTCTTCTATAAGAGGTAGGATCTGTCAGAGGAGTTCCTGATGTGGTACACAATTTTAATCCTGGCAGCATGGGGGTGGATGCTGGTTTGCAGGCAAGGAGGCCAGCATCTTCAAGCAATTCGAGGGCATATTTTCTCTGTGATAATACTAGACTAGCAGAGGACCTAGCAACTTCTAGGCCAAGAAATAATTTCAAGGTGCCAAGATATTTGATTCTATGGTGTTGACAGATTGGATTTCCTCCAAATTATTGCCTGTGAGCACAATATCATCCACATAGATGAGTAATATGGTCAAGTGAGAATCTGCAGCTTTCACCTAGACAGAATAATCTGTCTTGGACTGTATGTAACCCAATGAGAGGAATAGATAGATTAATTTGGAATTCCACTGTCTACTAGCTTGTTTTAAGCCATATAGAGACTTATGAAGCTTACAAATTTGCTTAGGATCAATGGTAGGAACTCCAGGAGGGACTCTCATGTAGACTTCTTCATGTAAATCGCCATGAAGAAACAAATTGTTTACATCCAATTGGTGAAGATACTAGTTATGTGCAGATGCTAGAGCAAGGACAAGTCTGACAATAGTAATTTTCACAATAGGAGAAAAAGTTTCAGAATAGTCTACCCCTTCCAATTGAGTAAACCCCTTTGCCACTAAACGAGCTTTATACCTCTCAAGGGAGCCATCCGACTTGAGTTTAACCTTGTAAACCCACTTGCATCCTATGGGTTTCTTTCCCAAAGGTAGATCAATGATTGTCCATGTGTTATTGGACTCCAAAGCCTGCAATTCTAGATTCATATTATCTTGCCAACATTGGTGTTTCACAGCTTGTTTGTAAGTAGTAGGTTCAACAAGGCTAGATATAGAAGCAATAAAGGAGGAATGGGAAAGGGATAGGTTATCATAGGAAAAAACAGAACTTAAAGGATAAAGCATACCGGAGGATGTAGAATTACTAGTAGAAGTAGAAACCATACCACAATGATAATCTTGTAGATAGGATGGGGGATGTTTGGGCCTAGTGGACACCCTAAGTGGAATGGCAGTAGGTATTTCATCATCAGGGGAATCTGATGGTGCAATTTCAGTGTCATCAATGTGTACTGAAGGTGTAGAGTTCGGTGAAGGAGAGTCAAGTGAGGTAGGTTGTGGAAAAGCAATGGGGTTATTATCATCAGTTGAGCCTGAAGTTGAAGATGAGTGTATTGGAAAGGTAATTGCAGAAGTAGATGAGGTGGTAGGAGCAGTGTTAGTAACAAGGGTAGTAGGAGTGAAAGGGAATGAGAAAAAGCTTGTGAGGTTGACTTTGGAAGGTGTAGGTGTGATATTTGGTGAGGAAGGTATAAGGTTGGGTATTTGGTAATAAGGAAAGATATGCTCATAGGACGTGACATTTCTAGAAAAGAAGATTTCATTGTTGTGAGGGTCTAGAAGTAAGTAGCCTTTGGCCCTTTGTGTGTGGCCTATGTGAATGCATGCATTTGCGAGCACGAGGTTGGAATTTTGTTCTTTGGGCAGTGAGGGTAGTAGCATAGCATAGGGAGCCAAAAACTCTAAGGCTAGAGATATCAGGTTGTTTGTTATGTAGAAGAAAGTATGGAGAGTGTGAGTTGAGGGTAAGGGAAGGTAATTGGTTAATGATGTTTACAGCATGAGAGATGGAAAAGTCCCAGAAATGTAAAGGAAGGTTAGATTGGAACATGAGAGATCTAACAACATTAAGAATATGTTGAGGTGTCTCAACACAAGATTTTTGGGGGAGAATAAATTTTTGGAGATAGAATTCCAGCATGATGAATTCCTATCCATTGTCAGACCTAATGAATTTTATTGGAACACCAAATTGGGTTTGCACATTGGAAATAAAGTGTGTAAGGGCAGGTCTGGTCTCAGATTTGTTTTTAAGTAATTTGATCCATGTAAACCTAGATTTTTCATCTACAATGGTGGAAAGTATCTATTACCATTTATAGAGGGAACAGACATTGGACCCCAAATATCAACATGTATAAGATCAAAGCAATTACTAGAGATAGAAGTATGAAGAGGGAAAGGCAATTTCTTTTGTTTGCAAAATGACAAGTGTCACAAACTGTATTGATTAATGTTAGTATATTACAATGTGATTCTTGAATGAGATTGTAACTAATGTTAGATGGATGTCCGAGCCTATATATGGTGCCAAAAATCAATACTAAAAGAATTAAGGGAAACAGAGTTACAAGTGACGTGTTTAGAAGCAGAGGCAGAGTCCTTTGGTGCAATCATCAAGTGGTATAGCCTTCCATTTGGTCTAGCGCATCCAAGCATCCTCTTCGATGGGATATCCTGCAAGAAACAGTTTGTACCATCAAACACTGCATGACAATTGCTTGTTTCATCCAATTGGCCAACAAAAATTATATTGGACTTAAAATGAGGAAGATAAAATACATCATATAGGATAAGAGAAGGGGTGAGAACCACAGTGCCTTTAAAGTATGAATAGGTGGTGTGACCACTTGGTAAGTTGATGGATATTGGTTTGATAGCTCTATAGGAGGTGAAGTATGCAAGAGAGGAACAAATGTGGTATGTAGCACCGGTGTCAACAAGCCAAAGAATATACAAGTTACATTAGTCATCATAAGCAGAAGCAATTTGGTGAGCACTGACCATGTTTGCTGAGACAGTAGCTGTAGGTGCAGCAGCAGGAATGAGGGATAAGAGGCTCTGTATCTGTTCTGAGGTGAGGTTCAGTAATGGTGAGGTATGTGAAGCATCCGAGGTGGCAGTGGAGTCTGTGGTAACGTGTTGCACAAATTTCTTGTTCTTGAAACCAGAAGGATAACCATGTTTCAAGAAGCAAGTGTCCAGTGTGGTTTGTACAATTGCAATGAGTACATAGGTGATTGCCTCGCTGTGGAGGTGGTTTTCCTCTGCCACGACCTGAATTGGTGGAAGGTTGAGCAGATATATGAGAAATTAGGGGATCAGGAGTAACTGAGGGACCAATCTGGCGTTCTTGTTGCAAAATCATGGAGTACACCTTAGGTAGACTAGGAAGAGGTTCCACTAGCAGATTTTGGGAACGAACTGCAGCATAATTGTCATTGAGCGCTTGCAAAAAACTCATGACAGTATCACGTTCACGATAGCCAAGAATTGTAGTTGATGAATTACAGCAACAACCAGTAGAAGAAGCCCAAACAGGTATTGGATTGAAATTACATAACTCATCCCATAACACACACATTTTGGTGAAGTAAGTGCATACCGTAAGATCGGCTTGCTTGAGAGACAAAGTTTCTTGTTGGAGATGATAGATGCGTGTGTTATCGCCTTGACTGAAACGATTATGCAACTCCTTCCAAACATTGTACGCCACGGTTATCCAAAGAATACTGGAAGAGATTTCTGTGGAGACGGACTAGTTGATCCAACAGAGAACTAGCATGTTGCAACGCTTCCATTTCGGAAATTTTGGATCAGATGTGGAAGGTTTGATGATGGATCCGTCGACGAAAGCGAACTTGTTCTTCATTTCCAGAGACATTGTCATTGCTTGAATCCAACAATGATAATTTGAGCCATCGAGCACCGGAGTGACCAATTTCAGAGAAGGATTTTCATTGGAGTGAATGAAGTAGGGATCGGAAGCATCATCGCGTTTCGACGAAGATCGATGTGACAAAGAACGAGGAGGCGACGGAGAACGAGCATCTGAATCACTAGAATCGGAAGAAGTCGTGGTGGAACACGGATTGCTATAGATATCTTGTGTTGCAGGTTATGTTTTGATGATGAAGTAATCTAAGACAAAGTGACAAACAGAACTTCAAGGCACAACCAACTCAAGAAGTAAGTATGTGTCAAGGGTAGTCCTTAGGGAGTCGGGTCGTGTCTTAGGAATGAAATGTAAACCGCTTTTGAGGATCGACTCAAATCACTCAACACACTAGCACTCACACAATTAACCTAACATACAAATAATGACTTGTTGTTTTAAAGAAAGAAATTGATTCATGACTTGTTGTTCTTAAAGCTAAAAATCAATTCATGACTTGTGGTTTTAAAGAAAGAAATTGATTCATGACTTATTGCTTTAAAGAGAAAAATCGATTAATGGCTTGTTGTTTTAAGGAGTAAAATCGATTCATGGCTCTTTTTTTAAAGGGAGAAATCGATTTATGCGTTGATTGTTTTGAAAGAACTTGTTTTGGAAAGAAAACAATCGATTGATGACTTGGTTTTAAAAGCGGAGAAATCGATTTATGGCTCATATTTTTAAAGAGAACAATCGATTGCCTTCCTTGTTTTTATGAACTTGATTTTATAAAGCTAACAATCGATTATCTACATGCTTCATTAAGCACAAAATCGATTTTTTAAACAGCTTTTTTAAATGACAACAATCGATTGTCCACTTATCAAAATAGAGTTATAAATTGCTCCAACGGTCATATTTTTACAAAGTCTATAAATAGGAGTTAGGGTTTCACAAATCAACACAACCTACAAATCTAAAAAGCAGAACACTAACTCTCTCACTGTCACACTCATTCTTCATGTTCTTCATCACTTTGAGCTGATCTCTCTCAAGGGTTAGGTTGGTAATCTTCAAGTTGTTGTATTCACCTTCTTAGAGGTATTTCTTATTTCCTTGTAATTTGTTTAATATTGTTATTGGGTTATACTAGAGAGTGGGGTATCTCTCTAGGGTTTTGGATTGTAACAAGGGTGAGGTATCTTTGGTTGTAATTGTTGTTGAGGGCTCTTGCACAAGGTGGGGTATCCTAGGTGAAGAGCGCCTGAGTCTGTAAGGGTTTTAAAGCACCCAGTTGAAAGCTTTGATTTGATAATGGAAAATCTCACAAAGGGTTGTGAGGAGTGGATATAGGTCACTGGGAGGTGACTGAACCAGTATAAATTCCGTGCGTGCTTTATTGTTTTACGTTCTAATTCATTCATTTCATAAACCTGCGCGAAAATCATAGAGAGTTAAATAACTATCTAACTCTAGTTAAATAACTAACTAGAATAGTTAATAATAAAATACATATAGAGAGTTGTTCTAACATCTAACAACCTTCAAGTTGGGATTAATCAACAACTCTCTAGAATGGTGGTGTATAATGATGCCTTAAATTTTGTTAACCGCTTCATTGGGAAAACTCATGTATCTTCCATCTCTGATATTATTCTAGATAGGAAATCCTTTATGCATCATTTCAACTTTTTGTTGATATTAAACATAGAAATTACAAATGTGAAACTCATGCTTTAGCTAGTTATGCCAATATAGTTGGCTCAAGGTTATGCATCTATGTGTAATTTTCCCACGTTATAATGAAAGTAGTAAGTTGACAATAAAAAGAAAAAAAACTTCAGGTGTACCCAACTCCTATTCCTACCAGGTGTGCCCGATAGCCATCTTTGTTATCTCTTTTAGTTTCTTTATTAGAATCTCTCCTTCTCATTGGTTTTTTAAAACCAGATCCGAAAAATTATTCGGGGAAAATCGTATCTAGAAAAAAAATACAAGATCTGATAGTAGTTGTTTTAGCCATGATAGAGGTCGAAGAAGAAGGAAGAGGTAATGATTTGTATGGCTAGTTTGGAAGGGAGGTGGTTGCAACAAGAGAATTTTGTGATGCCCTAGAAGGGGTTATACATGTAAAAACATACAAACCTATTTGACAAACTTTACTGGTTTCTCTGCAAGAAGAAGCAAAGACGCGGTTGCCTCCTCTTCAATAAACAACTTTAATTTCAAATTATCATAAAGCTCTTTTAATGAAACCTTCAATTTTTGAAGCCCTTAAACGCCACAAAAAATAATTGATAACTCACTTGCTTTCTTAAAAAGGGTAGTCCTCCGCTTAGAAAAGGTGACCATCCTATCTCTCTCCTTCTCCAACAATTTTTTTTCGCCACCCATGATTCCTTACAGAAAGTGATATAGTCAATTCACTTGTGGTTTTAAGGATGACTCAGACTCGAGTGCAGTTATACCTGCCTCAAACTTAATATAATATGTATTAATTAAAGGTATTAAATGTTTGTGTATAATATTGAATATTTTCAATCTATAAAATAAAGGATAATATTAAAACGTATACGTTTTAATAGTTTTTTGTTTTACGTTTTTTAAAATGTTTTATAAATTAATTTTAAATCACATTTATTTGAGGAAAAAATGTCCATTCGATAATCTCGTTTTTTTGAAAATTTATTAGGATGAGAAAATGAAAAATAAAACTTGTTTGAAAAGGGAAAAATGAAAATGAAAATGAAAAATAACATTCACCTTATTTTTATTCAAAAAAGGGAAAAGGAGGTAGAACCAAAGAGAGACCAAGGGGAGCAGACAAAAACCCCTAGAAAAACATTATAGGGTGAGGGCAAAACCCATGAAAGAATAACAAATGAAATCAAGAGGGAGGAAGGCTTTACCTATTGTGTTAAAAAGCCTCCCTAAAAAACCTAGGAATGAAATCACACCAATGAGATTCTTTATGTAATAGGTTTCCTCCCAACGAGGTTCTTTATTTGTCCTTGGTGAAGCAAATAATTAGAATCCATTCTATCTAATAGGTTTCCTCCCAACGCGGTTATTTAGCTTTCGTCACCTTACTATGAAGTTGGTGAACAAATGAGTCATTTTTTCAATAGTTTTTCAAGTCATGGCCTATTGTTTAACACGAAGTGCAAAAAAATGGCAGCCTCTTACTTCCCATAAAAAAAAAAAAATATATTTCTCAAAGGAACACTTAATGGTAGTGTCATGCTCTCTGCTAGGGTTCACCTCCTCCCTCTATGGAGGCTCTCACCCCTCCCTCTGTGGAGGCTTCTCCTCCCCTAGTGTGGGGCTTCCTCTCCTCACACCCTGTAAGCTGATCCCACCCTTTCCAGATGGCTCTCTCCCCATGCTTCTCTGCCATGAGCACTTCTCTGGAAGCATCGTTCCCTCCTTCTATCTTGCACCAGATTTCAATCGTCACGACAGAGCTTTCAACCCATCCCCTCAAGGGCTCCATATTGGCAGAACCTTTCAGATGCTTCCAGATCTAACCAAGGTAGTTCCTTTTCACAGATCTCCTCTACCCAGGTCTTGCTCAGTCATAAACCATGAACCCACACCCGTTCTGTGTTGCGTTAAAAACACACTTAGAGCAAGTGTACTCTTTCGCAGAAGTAGTTTAAAAGATATCGTGTCCACAGGGATTAATTAGCAAGTACCAAACAAATCGAGATTATTTATTATTTAGACGAACAAATATTTGAATTGTAACGGAGCAAACAAAAAAGGGAAATAAATAACAATAATAAAATGCAAGAATTAATTCAATGGAGAGAGGTCTAGGGTCGTAGTTTCACTTGCAAGCTTCGATTCTTCTATGTCTAATTCTACCTGAATTTCCTTATTTTATTTAATTACCAATCCCTTTACTAAAGCTATTAATCCGTTTGGTCATTCGCGATTAATATTCTTTTTCCTAAATTAACCCTAGTTTGGTCATGCTAGAATTTAAATTCAGGAAAAGCATAAAGTACGAAAAGGTTGAATGATTGAAAGACTAAATTAAACTTTGGTCATGCATTAATTTTAGCCCCAATTATCCTATAGGTCCACCAACTCATTGCAGTACGGTCGCTGATCAACTAATTGATTATGAACATGAAAAGGGTAGCTAATCCTAATTATGTGATAAAAACAATAGGACAATATTAATTGAAATAAAAACTAGAATTCAAATATGAAATTAGAACATAAAAGTCTCTAAACTTGCAAGATCTACCTAAGACCCTAGACGAGGACTTAGGTGTCCATAATAATAAAGAACAATAAAAGAAAAGTAAGGTTCATGAATTACAGAAATAAGAATAACCCAGAAATAGAGAAAGTCTTAATCTTTGTCTTCAATCTCCTTCTTTTACTCTAAAGCTCTTTCACGGTGCCAAAAAACTCTTCTCTCCCTCCATAGCGTTTCCGTAGCGTTTGTGTAACTATTGTTTGTTTATGTGGTGTGTGGCTCCCCCATTCACAAGTGAAGCTCTCCTTTTATATTAGTTCCTTTTCTTTCTCTCCAAGCAAAGGATCAAGTCAAGCTTGCACTTTTAATTGCAAGATATGTCAATCCCTAAATATTAGGATTTAGATCCTTCCTAAATATGTGTTGCTTGCTCTCCACTCCATGCCTCTTTCTTTCTCTCCAAGTCACATGTTGTTAGCCTATAATTTCGACAGGCTTCATATTCCAATGGTCAACAAGGCCTGACTTCTATTTCAACAAAGACCAAATTATTTCGACAGAGAAAATGGTCATGCGCAAGGTAAATTCGACAAGCTTCCGGGGAAGCAAAAGCAAGAGAGAGGAAAATGGACACAAGCTTTCGACAGACAGAAAACAGAGCAGTTATGCGTTGAAGACTAGCAGTTGGTCGAAGCGTGATAGAGCGGTTCTGGTCGAAAGTAGGAGTAGCAGTTATTAATTTTCAAATTTCTAGGCAGTTACTTAGTTCAGTTTTCCCCCTCTTTTCCTTTGTATAAATAACTGTTTCTGAGAAGAAACAGGGGTCGCAAAATCACAATACAGAACCCGATTCCTGAAACTCTAACTTCCAAGCCAGAGCGAAAAACGAGTGGAAGAATCGCTGTACGTGATCGTGTACCACTTTTACAACTCAATGCAATTTATTTGTCTTTTCTTTACAATTCACGCACCATTTACTGCTTCTTTTCTTTTCAATTCTGTTAATCATTGCAAATCGTCCCCTTTTTCTACATTTTCTGAAACAAAAACTATGAGCAATTCAAAGGCAATTGCTTTGAGATTTTTCTAGTTTGATCTCACAAACCTTCTAATAAAACTAGTGATTGTTTGCTAAAAACACCAGCAAACAAATTGGCACGCCCGGTGGGACTTTGCCTTTGATTTTGTTCATTTTCGTACTCTCTTATTTGTATTCGCTGTTGTATGCACTTAAGAAGTGGTAAAATGGTTCGTTCTAGTACGAATAATGCGTCTAGTTCCAACCCTGTGGTTTCACAAGGGCAAGGAACAACAATGGATTCTGCGAGCATTAGCGCAGGACCATCGTCGTCGATAACCGTTCCTTCATTATCAATGACTAATGTTGGTTCAACGCAGTCAGAAATGGCATCTTTGCCTATGTCTTTGCCGTTAAGTGCAGGGCTTCATAGCCCTTACATGGCAATGGGAAACGGTTTAGACCCACGTTTGAATAACGTGCATCTACCCCCATTTCCTCTGGGAATGTATGGCATGCCTACTGGAATGCCACATATTTCGACCTTTTCCCCTACACATGTCTCTTCTGAGAATGTATTTGGTCGGAATCCCCCAGCATTAACCAATACGTCTTTGTTGGCCTTAAGACAGCAAGTAGACGAGAGTAATCATGATATGGTTAATATGCTTACCCAACAAATTGGTACAGTTTTCAATCCATTGATTCAAAATACCAATAACAGTTACCAAATGTTGGCAAATCAGATGAGTAGGATTGCAGATTTCTTTGGGGCTCCAGCGGTTAATAATAGGCAAGTTCCTATTATTGCGGGTAATGCGTCGTCAGTTAACCCCCAAGAAGCAGTTGCAGTCGAAGCGTCCACAATTGTAGGCGAACTACAAGGGGAAGTAAACCACGTCCCTGAAGTAGTTTTGGTAAATAGACACCAGAACGCTGATGAAGTTGTTCGACAAGTGCAACAACACAATGTTGGCGCAGAAAACAATATAGCTACTTTAGTCGAAACTATTTTGGCGCAAAATGGCCTTAACATAGGTTTACAAAGGCCTAACTTCGTATCACCATTATGTGAATACGTATTACAAACTGAGTTACCAAGGGGATGGAAAGTTCCCAAGTTTACTAAGTTTGGTGGTGATACAAATGAGTCCACAGTCGAACACATTGCTCGTTTCTTGACTGAGGCTGGGGACTTAGCACAAAATGAGAATTTGAAGATGAAATACTTTCCAAATTCTCTAACTAAAAATGCTTTCACTTGGTTCACGACCTTACCCCCTGGTTCTATGTTCACATGGGGGCAATTAGAAAAGGCATTCCATGCACAGTTTTAGATGGGCCAGTCGAAAATTAGTCTTAAAGAATTGGCTAGTGTTCGGCGCAAAATGCCTGAAACTATTGATGATTACTTAAACAGATTTAGGCTGTTGAAATCTCGTTGTTTCACACAAGTCCTCGAACATGAGCTTGTCGAAATGGCTGCTGGTGGCCTTGATTACTCAATTAGAAAGAAATTAGACACATCTCATTTGCGAGATATGGCGCATTTGGCTGATAGAGTTCGACAAGTTGAAAGGCTTAGAGAGGAAAAATCTAGGTCGAATAGGTATCATAAAAAAGAAAAAGTGGCATATGTCGAAGAAGAATTCGACGTTACATATAGTAATGTCGAAGAGGAGGAGATAGACGTGGCTGAACTTAAGCCTGGTCCTCCTTATACCTGTAAATTATTAAGGCCTGCGAATGGGAATAACCCTGTAGAGCCTAAGAATGATAGATTTATGCCTAAGACTTATACTTTTGATGTTACTAAATGTGATGAAATTTTTGATCTTTTAGTGACTGATGGTCAAATATTAGTGCCTAAAGGCCTTAAAATACCAACTCTTGACCAAAGAAAGAAAAAGGGTTATTGTAAGTTCCATAATTTTTTGGGACATAACACTGACCGTTGTGTGCTCTTCAGGGATATTGTGCAAAAAGCAGTTGACGAAGGAAGACTCAAATTTGCTGATAAGAAAATGAAAGCTCCTATGTAGATTGATGTTGATCCATTGCCTAAGGCTGAAGCTATGTATTCTGAACCTGTCGAAGCTGATGTAGGCATGGTGGATGCTCAAATGGCAGACCCTCCTAAGTGCGTCAAGACTGCCACCGAAAAATTAAAAGGTTTTATGTATGCTGAAGGTAAGAAACAGGAAGTGACCCTAAAAGAATATGATGGGAAGATACATGCTGTGTATCCAAAGGCTGAGGAAGAATTGATAGATTTCCTCAATCGGTGTAAGTGGAATAACTCTGAAGTTATGCTTTGCCCAAGGTGCAGCGCTGTCTTTGACAAAGAAGCAGCCAAAGCTGTCGAAGGTTATCAGGATCAACAACAACGTAAAAGAAAATGGCTTGATAACAGGCCGAAATTTGACTTTGCAAAAGGAGATCTTCCTGGCTATAAGGCTAATGTGTCAACAAAGCCTTCAACAAGTAAACGACAATTTGCTAAGGAGAAGTCCTCAGCGAAAGGGTATTTGAAGCTGTCAACAAATAAATCCTTTGTCCCGAGTGCTAGTGCTCCTGTTGAAGCGTGGGTGCCCAATAATCAACGTGCTAAAGCTGTCAAGCCAGGTACTGATGCTGCTAAGCTTAATTATAAGAATAACTATAAGGGTAAGAACCCCATGACTAGAACACATTGGCGTCGTTACCAAAGACAACAGAAGAAGAAGGCAAACTTTGACATTAATCAAGTTCCACGCAGCATAATAGTGGCGAAGAGTGAGGTTCACAAAGGTGAAGTTGCCACAAAGAGGAATGCTGATGTTGCTAGTCATGTGTGTGCAGCGAATAAGGCCAAAGGCAAGGCTGTAGTAACAGAAAAGCCAAGAAGGCCTGCTCTTGAAAGAATATTTCCTCCATTGTCAACAGTGAAAGAAAAGAATGCTGATTTCGACATGGATGAAGATATGGAGTCTGATTTTGATGATTCTGAAGATGATTTCGATGTTGTTTGCAATGTGGTATCAATACTGCCTCTTGAGTACGATGTTATCACAGTACCAAATGATGTTGAAGAGGATTTTACAGAGGATATGGCTCATCATAAGCCAATGTGTTACTATGTGATGAACAATGGTTGTGTCGAAGACCAAATGGCTACCTTCGAGAAGCCAGATATGAGTATGCAAAACCACTTGAAACCCCTGTATGTCCAAGCCAAAGTCAATGGTGTTGGAATTAACAAAGTGTTAGTGGATGGTGGAGCTGCAGTGAATTTAATGCCACATGGTCTTTTGAAGAAGATTGGTAAGTTCGACACTGACCTCAGGCCACATAACATTGTCTTAAGCAACTATGAAGGCAAAACTGGCCATTCTTTGGGGGCCATTGAGGTGGACTTAATCGTTGGTTCCATAAAGAGGACTACATTGTTCTTAGTGATAGCCTCTAAAGCGAATTTTAATTTACTCCTTGGTAGAGAGTGGATCCATGGAGTTGGTGTTGTCCCTTCAACTTTGCATCAACGTTTAGTGATGTGGAAGGAAGATGGTTTGGTAGAGTATGTTGAAGCCGATCAGAGCTACTTCCGTGCTGATGTGAACCAAATTACCAAGGAAAATTTTGAGAAACAAATGGCGAAGATCGCGCCATGTTCATCTTCTAATGAGGCATATGTTCCTGCGGATAATGTTTTTGCCTCAGTTCATCTTGACCCAAATTATGGTTTTGTTTGGGAAAGAGAAATAATGGGAGATGATAGTGTTTATCCTGATGGTGTTCTTCGACCAACGGGGTGGAACACTGGTTCTTGAAAATGTTCTTATGTCAGTGCCCAATGCATGGGACAAAATTACGGCTTATATGGCCGAAAACAAGTTTAAAGCGGCTATAGAGGCCGAAATTATTTAACAAACAATGGCTGTCGAAGCCAGTGAGTTACATGAAGGACATGGCATAGTCATAGATGAAAGACTTGACTGCATTTATGATGATGATCCATTAGGTTTTGAAAAGGATCCTAGAGATTCGGCAAAACATATGCAAGCTCAAGACCCGTTAGAAGAAGTTGATTTGGGAAATGGCTCAATAAAACGGCCAACTTATATTAGTGCGAATATTGATGCTTCTCTAAAAACCCAAGTCATCACATTGCTAAGGGAGTTCAAAGACTGCTTTGCTTGGGATTACGACGAAATGCCTGGGTTAAGTCGAGAAGTAGTGGAAATGCAATTACCAATTCGACCAGGGAAAAAACCAGTGAAGCAAGTGCCAAGAAGATTTGCTCCTCAAGTGTTGGCTAAGATCAAAGAGGAAATCGAAAGGCTATTCAGAAACAAATTCATCAGAACTGCCAGGTATGTCGAATGGTTAGCCAATATAGTTCCTGTAATAAAGAAAAATGGGACTCTTAGAGTTTGCATAGACTTTAGGGATTTAAATAATGCAACTCCCAAGGATGAATACGCAATGCCTGTGGCAGAAATGCTAATAGATTCAGCAGCAGGATTTGATTATCTTAGTATGCTCGATGGTTATTCTGGGTATAATCAAATCTTCATTGCTGAAGAGGATGTGTCGAAAACTGCTTTTAGATGTCCAGGGGCATTGGGTGTTTATGAATGGGTAGTAATGCCCTTTGGCTTAAAGAATGCTGGTGCTACATATCAGAGGGCCATGAATTCTATGTTTCATGATTTTATTGATGATTTTATGCAAGTATACATAGACGATGTGGTGGTTAAATCTTCCTCAGAAAGTGGTCATTTAGACCATCTTCGCCGTTCTTTTGAAAGAATGAGGAAATATGGATTGAAATTAAATCCATTAAAATGTGCCTTTTGTGTACGTGCAGGTGATTTCTTGGGTTTTATAGTGCACAAAAAAGGCATTGAAATCAATCAAAATAAGACTAAGGCAATTATGGAAACGAAGGCCCCTTCGACCAAAAAGGAGCTTCAGTCGTTGCTGGGAAAAATCAATTTCCTTCGAAGATTTATATCAAATCTAAGTGGCAAAACACAAGTTTTTTCGCCATTGTTAAGACTGAAGAAGGAAGAAGAATTCAAATGGGAATCAATGCATCAAGCAGCCTTCGACGAAATCAAGTCTTATTTGATGAAACCACCAATTTTGTTGCCTGTTATTAAACACAAAGTGCTCAAATTGTATATAGCAGCTTCTGATAGAACAATAGGTAGCATGTTAGCACAAGAGGATGATAGTGGTGTCGAAAGAGCCATTTATTACCTCAGTAGGGTCTTAAATGATGCCGAAACGAGGTACACTCCTATAGAAAAGTTGTGCCTTTGTTTGTATTTCTCGTGTACAAAGTTAAAGCAATATATAAAACCAGCTGATGTTTCTGTTTATTCGCATTTTGATGTTATTAAACATATGCTGTCAAAACCAATAATGCATAGCCGAATTGGTAAATGGGCTTTGGCTTTGTCAGAATACAACTTAACTTATCAACCTCTAAAATCAATTAAAGGACAAGTGGTTGCTGATTTTATAGTTGACCATTCTGTTGTCGAAGAAACATTAAGTTTTGTAGACGTATATCCTTGGAGGTTGTACTTTGATGGTTCAAGCCATAAACATGGAGTTGGGATTGGTATTTTAATAATATCTCCTACTAACATTCCAACGAAGTATAAGTTTAAAATTCGAGATGTTTGCTCCAATAATGAAGCTGAGTATGAGGCTTTAATAGTAGGCCTTGAAATTTTACTTGAGCTGGGGGCAAGTCATGTCGAAATAAAAGGTGACTCTGAGTTGGTGGTCAAACAATTGACAAGAGAGTACAAATGCATTAAAGAGCACCTTATCAGATACTTTGTTGTTGCTAATGCTTTGTTAAAAAGATTTGAGTCTGTTCACTTAGAACATTTACCACGAATTGATAATCAAGTGGCAAATGAATTGGCACAAATTGCTTCAGGCTATAAAGTTTCAAAACAAAGCCTGGAAGAGTTAATTGAAATAAAGGATAAGATCATTTCTAATGACTATTCTTCGTCACTATTGTCAACACCAATAACTGGGGGGGGCAACAGATGCGAACGCAAACGAGGAATTAGTCGTTGTCGAAAAACGTCAATTTTTTGGTGACTTTGACTTAGCAGAAATTTTTGCTCTTGACAATATGACCAATAATGATTGGTGAAGGCCTATCGTGGAATATTTGCAAAATCCCACAAGAAATACCAATAAAAAGGTAAAATACAGAGCTTTGAGCTATGTGATAATTGGAAACGAATTGTTTAAAAAGACTCCTGAAGAAGTACTATTAAAATGTCTTAGTGAAAATGAGGCATATTTAGCAGTTTCTGATACACATAGTGGAGCATGTGGTTCACACCAAGTAGGCCACAAAATGAAGTGGTTATTATTTCGACAAGGAATGTATTGGCCAACTATGCTGAAAGATTGCATAGAATTTGCTAAAGGATGCCAAGAGTGTCAAAAGCATGCTGGGATACAACATGTACCTGCAAATGAATTGCATGCCATAGTCAAACCTTGGCCATTTAGAGGTTGGGCTCTAGATGTGATTGGAGAGATAAAGCCAACTTCGTCGAAAGGCCATAGATATATCCTTGTGGGAATTGATTACTTCACCAAATGGGTTGAAGCTATACCTTTAGCCAATGTTGATCAAGAAGCAGTGATAAGGTTTATTCAAAATCATATCATTTATAGGTTTGGAATTCCAGAAACCATTACTACAGATCAGGGATCAGTTTTCACTGGTAGAAAAATGGTAGAGTTTGCTTCTGAAAATGGTTTTAAGTTATTAACTTCGACACCATATTATGCGCAAGCCAATGGACAAGTCGAAGCTGCCAATAAAGTTATTATTAATTTGATTAAAAAGCATGTTGGGCAGAAACCAAAAAATTGGCATAATACCCTTGATCAAGCATTATGGGCTTGTCGAAATTCACCCAAAGAATCTATCAACACTACTCCTTATAGGCTAACATTTGGACACGATGCAGTGTTGCCTGTTGAAATTTGTCTACAATCAACAAGAATTCAGAGACAGTGGGAGATTCCCTCTGATTATTATTGGAATATGATGCTTGATGAATTGGTTGATTTAGACGAAGAAAGGTTATTAGCTTTAGATATGCTTATTCGACAGAAAGAGAGGGTAGCTAAAACTTATAACAAAAAGGTTAAGTTTAAAGCCTTTGATTCAGGTGATCTAGTGTGGAAGGTCCTATTGCCTATGGATAAAAAAGATAGGGTCTTTGGTAAATGGTCCCCAAGTTGGGAAGGACCATTTAAAATTTTACAAGTTTATTCAAACGGCGCATATGAGGTCAAAGAGATTGGCGCTGATGAAAGAATTTTGCGTATAAATGGCAAATACTTGAAAAAGTATAAGCCAACGTTGCAAGAAGTTAAAATAACGCTGGAATAAATATAAAGAAAGCGTAAAAACATGGCATTTAAGTTGCCAAAACATTGTCGAAAGCACAGAATAAAAATTGCTCAAGAATAAAATGGGAGAAATTTCATTATAACGTTGCCAAGTTACATGTGCCAAAGGATTATTTAAGGTTTGAATATGGATTATTGATGGCAACTTATGAGGTAAAAGAAGTGGAAGGATTAGAGAAGCCTTACTGAGAAGTAAAACGTTGAAGGCCACGTAATACACCAATATAGGAGTAACGTCAACAACACTTAACAGTTGTGACATCAGGTATACAGCTATTTTGCTCAAGTGCAAAGTTATTTCGATGGTGAATTCAAAAATGTCTTTCTCTTCTTCCTCTTCAAGTTCAGTCGAAAAAGACATTTTTGGGGGGCAATTTGTTAGCCTATAATTTCGACAGGCTTCATATTCCAATGGTCAACAAGGCCTGACTTCTATTTCAACAAAGACCAAATTATTTCGACAGAGAAAATGGTCATGCGCAAGGTAAATTCGACAAGCTTCTGGGGAAGCAAAAGCAAGAGAGAGGAAAATGGACACAAGCTTTCGACAGACAGAAAACAGAGCAGTTATGCGTTGAAGACAAGCAGTTGGTCGAAGCGTGATAGAGCGGTTCTGGTCGAAAGTAGGAGTAGCAGTTATTAATTTTCAAATTTCTAGGCAGTTACTTAGTTCAGTTTTCCCCCTCTTTTCCTTTGTATAAATAACTGTTTTTGAGAAGAAACAGGGGTCGCAAAATCACAATACAGAACCCGATTCCTGAAACTCTAACTTCCAAGCCAGAGCGAAAAACGAGTGGAAGAATCGCTGTACGTGATCGTGTACCACTTTTACAATTCAATGCAATTTATTTGTCTTTTCTTTACAATTCACGCACCATTTACTGCTTCTTTTCTTTTCAATTCTGTTAATCATTGCAAATCGTCCCCTTTTTCTACATTTTCTGAAACAAAAACTATGAGCAATTCAAAGGCAATTGCTTTGAGATTTTTCTAGTTTGATCTCACAAACCTTCTAATAAAACTAGTGATTGTTTGCTAAAAACACCAGCAAACACATGTGCATCACTTTTAATTGAAATCTCAAAGAGGATCTTTTTCTTTTTATCACTGTGGGCCTTCTTGCATTAATGGGCTTTGGGTTTGTTTTCTTTTATTTGTTAGTCTTTCTTCTAATTTCAGCCCATATTTGTGTCATTTTTCTTTTTCTACCTTTCTGCAAATATAGAGTAATTTAAGTTAGTTATTTATTTAATTAATAATAATTACTCTAAAAATGACTAAAAAACATCTCTAAAAAATACACTAAATTAGAGTTTATCATTCTGCGCTTACCCAAAGTCGTTCTCCTCCCATCACTGACAAAACGCCCTCCCCCTGAACCACCACCCCGGTCAAAAGGAAACTCCATGCTATTTCGCTCCTGCAAGCCCATCTGAGGCAACTTCCGTACCCGTTGGTCCCACACTATTTTGGCTGAAACTCCTCCTGTGACGGTGGCTCCTTTTCGATCTCCTCCAAAACCAATTTGGGAAGATGGAAGACCAGCTGCAAAAGCTCTCGATGGGTCTGTCTTTTTCGATTTCTGTTTTGTGTTTATACATTGTCTGTTTAATTTGCTAGGAACATTTCACTTAGTCTATCAGGATCTATTGATTGCAAATAAGTGCAAGGTTGAAGCTGAGATTTTCACCAACCTCGTCTTCTCCTCCAACGGGCAAGCGTCTAACCTGCTTTTGGTTGAATTGGACTAACCCGAGACCTGCTATATATAGTTGATTCGAGCCTGCATCCGTCAAAATAATCCTTAATTGGATAGATTCAAAGACGATGGTCTCGTACCTCAATTGGCCTCTAACCATGTGTGGAAGATGCTAGCTTTGCTAATAGGATTAGATGTTTGGCTTCATGTAATTTTACTTTGGCCTAAACTACTTCTGTGTAATGATGCCATTAATTTGTTTGCTAAGACTATTAGGATCACCTCTATGGCGTGGATAGGTAATACCCTAGATGCTGAATATCTCAGTAGAAATGTGTCTATTTTCATCTAATGAAGGAATATATTTAACCTTCAAAAATAAATGGTAGTGTCTTCTAGGGAAATAAGACTACCTAAACACCCTCCAATCTTGAAGAGGATCTTGGAGTGCCAATATTTTGTACTGGTATGTCTGACAGAATTATGATACAAAATTGGGCTCCAAGTTTAAAGACACAAGATACCAAATGTCAAGAGAATAAGAACCATGTGACCAAACTCATTGGAGATCATCAATGATCAAAAAGCAACACAAAAATCAAAGATCAAAAAGCCAATAGAGCCATTAACAATAGATCCAAGATCAGAAAGCAAAGAGGCTTCATCAACAGTACAACGACACCTCAGCCCTCTGCAATGCAGCCGTGTGTAAGACCATGAGAACGGTTAGAACAAAGCAATGTGAAATCCATCATGTTTGCGTCTCAACGCCGCACTAATTTGGTCTCAACGTCGCTCCGTCACATACCTTTTGTTTGATAAATTTGTTTATTGAATATGTTTTGAAAAATAAAATGGAAACAATTTTGTAATTTATATCGGTTAAAATCGACCTGATGTTAAAAGTGACGCGGTGGCAATTTTGTAATTATTTTCACATTTTTTACATTGGTCACTTCTCAAACTGATATAGAAAATTCTAATTTATATCTTTTATATCTGGCCACGCTGCAGCCGTTATAGAAAACGCTCTTTCATATCGGGTCCATGATAAACGCTAATATGTTGGGCGCAGACCCAAAAATTTTCGCGTGCACTCCTTCCCTCTCGCTGGAACTCTCTTACAGACGCTTTCGCTGGAACCAAAAACAAATTTCTCCGAGAGAACTCTCTTGTCATCAGAAACCCTATCATCATCACAGCGCATTTCAACGCTCTCCCTTTCAACTCGTAATCAGAAACCCTACCATCATCAACTCGTAATCAGAAGCAAGAACTCGTTTCAACCTTATCATTAAACGGCAACCATCTCGCTGCAACCACCGCGACACGTCGTCTTCTTTAACCAGATTCCCTTTTATGATTTTCTCAACATTTGATTTTCTTATTTTACTAGGGAGGGCTGAATCATAAAAAGAAGTAGCTTTGTGAGAAAAGCTTGAAGTGCGAGACATTGTAAAGGTGAGGGGTTCAACTTCATTTTTGCCTTTTGAAGGTTTTTCATTGATGAGTGATTTGTTTTAATGTTTTATTTTGTCTTCTTGTCTTGAACCTTTTATTTGTCGCACTTTCATACTTGAAGCCTTTCAGGTTGTTCTCTTATACTTTATCGTCTTTAATTTGCTTAATCATTTTAATGAAGCCACACCCCTTTGATGTTTGTTGGTTTGTCTAAAAGAATATGGCAATGGTTTTGGAGTTTGCTTTCTACAAGATGTTATTGTTTTGTCTTTGTATCATTCTTGTAAGTTCACTAGTATCAAGGAAAAGGAATTAAATCTTCGCATTTGAAAGTGAGAAACTGAACATCCAAATATAATATATAGATGTTGATAATTACTTACCATATTAAGTTTTTTATATGCAACTACCTACACTAAAATTTCTCAATGTGGAAACAGGTGCACTTTTTGTGATTATTAGTGGCCAAGTTTGAAGATGCTTGGGCCGTTACAGGTGGTTTCATTGGTCAAACTAAAAAAACTTCCATGTTATATGATTGTATTTGTCATTTTGCTGTCTTAAAGCTTAATGTATTTCTTTCAAATGAAGGGTTTTGCTGCTGGTTTGATGCTGAGTATATCATTCTTTGATGTTGCTCATAATGCGTTAAACTCACTTGGCTGATTGGCTCCTTTGGGTATCCCTTTCTCTTCTCTTCACTCTTCATCATGATTCAAGTATTCAAACTTATTCTCTCATATTTGTTCTGACCATGAAGTTTTATTTTCTTCTTTATATAGTTTTTTGCTGGTGTCATATTCTTTGCCGTTGTTGCCATTTTCATACAAGAACCAATAGCTGCTGCTCCTCCAGATGAGAGGAGAAGAAAGGTTGTCATCAAATTTTTCTAGCTATTGTAACTGCTATATTGATACTAACTAATTCTGATAATTTGATGCATGAGATGGTTGAAAATATAAGGTTGGGAATGAAGAAAACAAGAACATTATGAAAAACGTCGTCGTCAAGTTTTTGTTAGTGGAATTATTACAGCCATAGGTATGGCTTTAATATGAGTTTAGATCTTCTTATTTCTCAAAAGAAATGAAGGTTTACATTACTATAGTTTTGTGGTGCATAAAATATAAAAATGGCTAATTTTAAAACTTTCATTTATGGTTTTCTCTCAGGTATAAGTTTACATAATTTTCTAGAAGGAATGGCAGTGTACCTTGGATCCATGAAGGTACAGCTTCTTTCAAAAAATTTAGGTGCCATAATTTTCTTACTGAGATGATTCCTCTTTTTTCTCTGTAGCTTGTCTAGTAAATCCTGAGATTCTTGAGGGTTTACTTGCATCAAGTTTGCTTCCACTGTTCTTAATTTGTTTTTGGTCACTTTAATTTGTGCTGTATATTTGTTGATTGTTCTGTTATAATTATAATTACAGTTGGTGGCGTTATGGCATTTTTAACCCTTCATGAAATGATTCCACTGGCTTTTGAGTATGTTGGGCATAAACAATCTGTTAAAGCTGTCTTCTGTGGCATGGCTTTCATGTCTGCAAGGTGATACATCTTTTTGCCAATAAATATTTTTACAAAGTGCTTAAACAAAAATATACTACAACTAAATTATGTATTTCTGGTTATGCATTTCTACGTATCAGCTTACTAGAAGACATGGGAATGCAGCCTTCTGGTTATACTACAACTAAATTATGTATTTCTGGTTATGTATTCCACAAGTGATATCTTATTTGATTTAATATTTTCATCATCGGCTATTTCAATAGTTGATTCTTCATGTCTTCTAAAGTTTAAAGTACTGTGTGATGTAAATAATATGCATGTGATGTTTAAAGCAATTTTATGTGAAGAAGTCATTGGTAATTAGAACAGACGCTTGTTGTATGACGTATTATTACATGATTTACAATGTTAACTGGCTTGGTTTCAAGTTGCAACAGTTTGATTAGTTTCTACTAAAATATTTTTGATATTTGGTTGTGGTGCAGATGATGGTTTTTGTAGCTTCCTTTCCACCTAACTTGGCTGGGACGCTTCTGCTTTTGACGATTATGAAGTCTTGTTTTGGATTCTGTTTCAACTTTACGTGCTCGTGTTAGTAAAATATAGTGTGTTTATTAGATTCATTTTTTGTATTTGGATATGGATATTGAGTATAATTTGATATCTTTGTATTTGGATATAAATATTGTATTTGTTGTGATTTTGTTGCTTTGCTGTATATCCAATTGAGGAACATTTTTTTTATTTTAAAAAAAGACTTTTTATATCGGTTCCTCTAGATAACCGATGCCCAAAGTACTTTTTAATATCGGTTCTAAAAAAACCTGATGTCAAAAACACGCTTATATTTGATAAAAATTAACTTCGGGTAACAGATATGGAAACTATTTTTCGCATCTGTTCCACGTCTAGTGTTAAAAATCCCTATTTTTCATATATCCTTTTTCCGCATCTATTCATGAACCGTTATGAAATGTCGTTTTTAACCGTTATGAAATGTTTTTTTCCACTAGTGAAAAACAAAAAACATGTTTGATACATATTTTTAGAATTGGCTCTTTGTTGTACTCCAATTCAAAGCTCTGAATTAATATTGTGAGATTCTAAATGAGTAAACATCAAAATCTCTCCATAACTAAAATAAAAATTATCATCTAACTTTGAGCCAGACGTGATTATAATGCTTGTCAATTCTTCTAAGTGTCTTGATTTAATTGCTGACACTTAAGACATTATAGATGCTAGGTGATTCAACAATTGTAATGTGTTTCAAATCATGCCCTTTCATTAATTTAATCATAGTAAGTTGAGTAAGTTAATAATGCAAGAAGAGGTGTTTTGGAAGCAGCGTGCTAAGTCATTCTGGTTGAAAGATGGTGACCTTAATACAAAGTTTTTCCATGCCACTGCCACATGTAGAGCAAAGCGTAAGTGGATTGCGAAGTTGAGAAGAGATAATGGGGAGGTAGTTGAAGAGCAGCCTCAAGTTAAAGCAACTGTAGTGACCTATTTTCAAGAACTCTTTGTGAGAAGGGATGGTGTATATGCTCCTGTCTTGAAAGCCCTCCATCCTTGTATTACTACTGAAGATAATGCTGACCTTCTTAAGCCCTTTGAGAAGGAGGAGTTTAAGTGTGCTTTGATGCAAATGGAGTCTGATAAGGCCCCGGGTCCTGATGGTTTTAACCCGGGCTTTTATAAGCGCTTTTGGGATGATTTTGGTGATGAGATTGCTACGGCTTGTGCTTCTTGGTTGAGTAGTGGACAACTTCCTCCAACTCTAAATGATACAAACATTGCACTGATTCCCAAGAATGACAATCCTGAATCTATGCGAGATTGGCGCCTGATTGCTTTGTGTAATGTGCTCTAGAAGCTTGTTTCTAAGGTACTTGCTAATCGCCTAAAAACTCTTTTACATAAATGCATTTCTATTGAACAATCTGCTTTTGTTCCTGAGCGCTCTATTTTAGATAATGCTATGATTGCTTTTGAAATTATTCACTATTTGAAAAATAAGCGTAAAGGTAAACAATGGGAGACTGCCCTTAAAATAGACATGAGCAAGGCTTATGATAGAGTTGACTGGCATTACCTGTTTTTGGTTCTCAATAGACTTGGTTTTGATGATACTTGGATTGGTTGGATAAAAATGTGTGTAGAATCTGTTTCCTTTTCTGTACTGGTTAATCACGAGTCAGCTGGTCCCATTGTCCCGGGTAGAGGCTTGAGACAAGGAGATCCCTTATCCCCTTATTTGTTCATTTTATGCTCTAAAGGCCTGACAGCTCTTATTAATTAGGCGATTGCTAGAGGTGATATTCATGGTGTTAGTATCTGCAGGGGGCTCCTACTATTACCCATTTATTGTTCGCAGATGATTGTTTTCTTTTTTCAGGGCTAATCAGCGAGAGACAGACACTATGAAAGCAATTCTGGATGTTTATGAGCAGGCGTCCGGACAACAAATAAACTTTCAAAAGTCAGAAGTCTTTTTTAGCAAGAATGTGGACCAAGCTAGCAAGGACTATTTGACATCTTCGCTTGGTGTGAATGCTTGTTTGGGGACAGGTAAGTATTTGGGATTGCCCTCTATGATTGGGAGGAGTAAAAAATCTCTTTTTAAATTCATAAAGGACAGAATTTGGAAGAAGATTAATTCTTGGGGTGGTCGTTCTCTATCCAAGGCGGGTAAGGAGGTAATGATAAAATCTGTTTTGCAATCGATTATCACTTACTTCATGAGCTTGTTTCTTTTACCGTCATCTCTTGGAGATGAAATCGAGAGCTTGCTTAATGGTTTTTGGTGGGGTGGAAGTGGTGCCATTGGTAAAGGCATTCGTTGAATGTCCTGGGACAAGCTTTGCATTGACAAGTCTCATGGTGGCATGGGTTTTCGGAGTCTCTATGTGTTCAATATTGCTCTCTTAGGTAAACAAGGTTGGCGCCTCTTGTCCTAATTCTTTGGCTGCAAGACTTTACAAGGCCAAATATTACCCCCGATGTGACTTTATGCATGCCTAAAAAGGTAGTAATTCTAGTTTTGTATGGCGGAGTATTCATGAAGCCCGATTGGTGCTTAGTGATGAAGCCCGATTGGTGCTTAGTGAGGGGTGTCGGTGGAGGATTGGGGATGGTTCGCAGATCCCTGTTTTTGGAGTAAAAATGGAATAAAGACCTGTCTCCTATCACAGGTGTTGCTTCGACAAATTTTAATCCTTTCTCGAGGGTCTCAGACCTTATTGATCCGACCACAAAACTGTGGAGGACTGATGTGGTGCATGCTTTGTTTATTCCTACTGTGGCGGATGCTATTATCCGGACACCTCTATTTCATTTCATTGAGGAGGATATGCGTGTGTGGGGACCGGAGAAATCTGGTGTTTACACTGTTAGAAGTGCTTACAGGCTGTTGATGACTAGTGTTTTGGAGACTGATAACCTTCATGCTACTGGCAATTGGAATGCTCTTTGGAAACTCAATATTCCTCCAAAAGTGAAGCATTTTTTGTGGCGTTTGTGCAGGAATGTTTTACCTATTTGGTGCAATCTTGTCCACAGGCACATTACTGTGGTGTCTGCTTGCCCGTGGTGTGCTGGTGCTGCTGAGACTGAACAACATCTTTTTATCTCTTGTCCTAAAGCTGTTGCTTGTTGGAATGCTTTAAGAATTGAAAATTTGATTAACAGTCTTGCTGTGAATTTTATGATTTTTGCTGATTATTTTTTTACAGTGTTGGAAGCCCTTAATGGCGAAACAAAGGTGGCCTGGTGTATGACTTTATGGAGTTTATGGGAAGCGCGAAATGATTATGTGTGGAATAACAAGAAGGTGGATGCTAGCAGTATCATCTGGTCTGGGTCACATTTCTATCATGATTGGTATATTGCTCGTGGCTTGGGAAGTCTTGACGGTGCTAGCAGCAGTTCCGGCAACAATTCTCATGATGTCTCTTGGCACAAACCGACACATGGGTATGTGAAGTGTAACATTGATGCTTCCTTTTCTTTGACTGAGAATAAAGTGGGCATTGGTTTATGCATCCGAGATGCTCTTGGGAACTTTATTGGAGCCAAAACTCAATGTTTTACCCCGATGACAGATGTTCTAATGGGTGAAACTATGGGCTTGCATTTGGCTATCAGTTGGGTCCGTGAGCTTGGTTTCAAGGATGTTATTTTCGAGATGGACGCGAAAATGGTGGTTGATGCGTTTAATTCTAATAAGACTGTTATTTCTGAATTTGGTTGTTTAATCTCAGTTTGTAAGACTTTATTTCATTTTTTTAGCGACAACTCTCATATAGAGTTCACTAGGAGAAATGCTAATAAGGTTGCTCATGCCCTTGCAGAGGTTGCGTTATTTACAGCTAGTCCTCAAGAGTACTATGATATTCCAGCATGTATTACTGATTTGATTATTAATGATTTGCACTGAGTGCTTTACGTCAAAAAAAAAATTAATTTAATCATAGTAGCGTAAACTAATAAATTTAATTAAATACGTGTAATGAATTAATATTTTAAATTAATTAAATTTTTCAATTAGTACGTTACGTAAGATAAAAAAAATAAAATACTTCTCAATAATAAAGTTCAAATAAAATATATTTTTATGTTTTAAATTAGAATATTTTTGTCCTATTTGTAATAATTGCATTTTTGGTCATCAACCAAACAAACAAAAAGAAAGAGATAAAAACATTTCTCTCTCTTCTATTCATCTTTTAGAAAACAATATTTCAAATTTACTCGATTTCTACCATTTTCTATATAATTTGCTACACTATTTCTCATATTTTTCTCTCTTCGCAATTTTTTTCACAAGCTCCCTTGAACAAATTTGAAACATGCACAAAAACATTAGTGGTAGAATTTGACTAGTGACTTTTTAAGACTTCAATGTTTTCTTTTTGGCTTTCTTTACCCACTCCAAAAAAACATCTAGCACTACTATAATGGACAAAACTATAATTGGGTAAGCCCATTATCTATTGAAACTAAATGAGATGATAGTAATAGGGACACTAAAAATATGGCCCAATTTGACATTGCACATGATTTATTTTCTTCTTCAATTCAAAATCTAATAATTAAACAAGCAAAATGACCCAATTACACCAAGTCACCAAACCACTCCTGTTCAGTTTCAATATCAAATACAATTATAAAATTTTAAGTTACAAAAGAAAATTCTATCTTTTCAGGTGTATCCTTGCTTGTATTTACGAAAGAGATCTTCAGTTTTGGCATTTCTAAATGCAAAGCACCCTAACAAATACACTACAATTAAAGCAATCACAGTTACAATCAATATTACATTGGCTCTCCTCCAATCTAACCTAAGGGTAGCCAACAAACCAGCTTTGCATGAGTCACAATTGTAGCAAAGTTGTCTTTGCTCATTGCTCCATTGCATGCAATCCTTATCTGCTGATGTACTTATGGGACTAATCCAATAGGTTGGGTTCACAAATGTGTAACCACATTTTGTTGGTGGCTTACAGCACCCTGACTACAAGATGGAAATACAAAAGGAATAATTAAATAAAAAGTTAATGGAATAAAGTGATGACTAAAGATGAATGTGACATGTTGGGAAGAAAAGAATATGTAACACATGGGGTGAAGAATCTAGTGCTTAAAATTAATTTATGTTTGCCACTTTAAGGTTAGTTTACTTAAGGAAAAAGAAACCAAAGGAAACGTAAAACTTGTTTATTGCGGAGGCTGATTTATATTGGCTTATTTGGGTTTATCCATAGACATCAGTAATGAGAGATTTTATGTAAACAATTTTTGTAAAAGCTTATAGAAAAATAGTTTAACATAATTGTATTTTTTATTATAGATATAGCTTATGTATAATATCTTATTCAATAAGCCCTTAATTAAGTTTTTCTATCAAAACAACATACTATGTTTTGTTAAAAAGATTTTTACAAAACATTTAGAATTAGATTGGAGTAATATTTTTTCCGCAAAAAAATTATATTTTTTTGGACAAACAAGGCTACGATATAATTCTTTTTAATAGCAAAGAGATATGGGCGTTCATGGATCAACTTATTTGGTTTATCTATTGACATAAGCACGTGAGAAATTGTTTGTTTGAGCTTATGGAAGTAGCTTATGGCATGTTTATAAGTTATTTACGGCTTATTTCATAGCTAATACGTAAAAACTAATAAACGTGTATCTTATAATTGCATAATTAAGCTACTTATCTAACGCATTGCAACGAGTTTAATATAACTCAAATATGTTAAGATGAAAATGAAGAAAGCAGAGGTCAAATTTCCAGGTTTACCTGCATGGGTGATAGATGTGCATTGAAGAAATCCAGAGCCACTCGATAACTTTGATTCAACTCAGCACACATATTAGAAGAGCTAAGACAACTTCTTATACGATCCCATTTATGTGAGCTTCTAACCCTTCTATGAAGCCAAATTGAGAAATCATCCACATCATATTCTAAGTAAGACCTATTAGGTTCAATGTTCCCATGTCCTCTTAACGTAACAGCATAGATGAAAATCACCAAACAAACCAACAACACAATAAGCACAATCATAGCAACAAAGTAAAATATCATAAGTTGAGGGATTCTCCAAAAGGCTCCAATGAAACCAGCCATAGCTACAACTAAGATTAGAACACCTAAAATTATTGTTGGATATTGTAGTATTTTGACACATGATTCTGCTTGTAATGTTGATAGCCATATTCCTGCACCAAATATTGGAATTGAGAGAAGTACTGCAATGAAGTTAATTACTCCTATTACGTTGTTGCTTAGAGCCATTTTGAAAGAAATAGAGAGAGAGAGGTTTGAGTTATAGTGGTTTAACGTAAATATAATCTCAAATGAATTTGTTTCTTACATAGGATGCTTGAAAGCTTGTTAAGTAAGTTAATTATGTGATAATTTAAGAATTGGGATTTTGGTACCTTTGGTTACGTTACTTGGAGCAAAGCATTTTGTCAGGGAATAGCTTGCATAGGGAGAGTTGAGATTGAGAGTAAAGGAAAAATGCTTGACAGCAATGAACAATGTGTTGTGCAAGTGTTGAACTATATCAGAAGAAAAAATCCACATGCATTGGGGGTATAATTCAATTAAAAAAATAACATATTTTAATAACTGTCTGATAAGATATTTGCTTAAATATGTTTTTTGTCTTCGCAAATAATGAGAAATATGATTTAGTCCCAGCAAATCCCTGCAAATGTCATCATTTTCATTTTAATCCTTCTGTTACTAATCCCGCGTACCAAATGCCGAGGTGTCAAATATTTGCCCAATAGACTTTGCCATGTCATATATTTTCATTTCTTTTTATTTTAAAATCTGAGTTGAGATATCCCCAAATTAAAATTAGGTTCTTGATGTTCTTCATTTTCATCTTCATTGATTCATTCGGAAAAATTGCCAAATCCAAAAAATTCTTATAACCTGAATCCAGGAAACCTAGAAATGTTTACGCGACAATGTGCTGAAGCGCGACTCTCATTTCCAAGGTAGCAGTTTCTGGTTGCATCACCTTTCGTTGAATGCTCACTTTTCCAACCACTTGAAGCGGAACTACCCATTGCAAAGAGATTGAGAATGGTAACCAGCTGGTAGATTTGATCAGGCCTATGTTCACCAAATAGAACAATAACCAAAAGGGAAGAGCTTACCATTTGGGAAGGAGCCAACAATTCAGATAATTCGATTGCTTTCACAAAAAGGGTAGTCCTTCACTTAGAAAAGGTGACTCCTTCTCCAACAATATTATCTGAATATTTAGGTGATCCATGATTTCTCGCCTAAAGCTATATGGTTAGTTTACCTATTGTTTTAGAGATGACTTAGACTAGAGCGCAGTCATAGCTGCCTCGAAGTTAATATAATATGTATTAATTAAAGGTATTTAATGTCTATCTACAATTTCACCCAAAAAAATGTCTATCTACAATATTGAATTTTTTCAATCTAAAATAAAGGATAATACTAAAACGAACTAGTTTAATAGTATCTTGTTTTACGTTTTTGAAAATATTGTATAAATTAATTTTAAACAACATTTAAATAAGGAAAAAGATCTATTCGGTAATCTCAGTTTTGAAAACTTATTAGGATGAGAAAATGAAAAAAATCTTATTTGATAAAAAAAATTGTAAAAAAAAAAAAAAGAGTCTCGTTAAAACCTTTTGATTAGAGAAACAACATCAAAAAGGGAAAATAGTGCTCCCCTTATTTTTACTCGAAGAATCGAAAAGGGATAGAACAAAGAGAGGCCAGGGGAACTAGGCCTAAAGCCCTAAAAAAAGGTCATGGGGGATCTGGCAAAAACCACAAAAAAATTACAAATTAAATCAAAAGGGAGGAACGCTTTCCCTATTGAGTTAAAGATATCCTCCTTAAAAAATTTAGGAACGAACTCCCACTTATGAAATTTTAGATGATTAGTTCCATATGAGTGTTGTTAGAGAAATATTATGAAGGTTGATTACAATTACAAACAACCTTTTGAGAAACTACTTCATTGGGACGAGAAGAATCATAGTGAGAATATTGTTCATGGTGAAGAAAATTATTAGAATCCAAAACATTATCAATAACACGAGCCTTTCCAAGAAGGTACTACCCAAAAGCAATTTCTTGGAGGCACTGGCTAGTTTCATGTCTAGCTATGCTTGGAGATGTATGTTTTTTGCTAGAGAGATCCTAAAAAAGGTGTTGTAATGAAAGCAAGTAACGGGCAAAATTTTTGTATTTGGCGTGATAATTAGGTTCCCTTCCCGGGAAGTACCATGGCTGCTTTAGGTCTCAAGAAGGAGTTGCAAAGTTGCAAGAAGGAGGTTCATAGTTCAAACCCCGGAAACTAACATTCCCCCACCCCCACTAACATTTGCTTATAAAAAAAAAAACCATAGCTGCTTTAGAAATGAAAAAATTAATTGGGGTGTGTTATTAAGGATCACAGATGTATAATTGCCACTTTTGGAGAAGAGAAGACATCGAAATAGAACCAGTGCTGATCGAGGCTTTCGTAGTTAGATGGCGCCTTAAACTTGGCATTTATCAACGACTCTCTAAAATGGTGGCGTATACCAATGCCTTAAATGTTGCAAACCGTTTCATTTGGAAAACTCATGTATCTTCCATCTTTGATATTAGTGTAAATCTCTTATGGATCATTTCAACTTTGTTGTTGTTAAACATATTGGAAGAAATTCCAACTGTGAAATGTCCCACCCCCTTGCGTCTGTGTGTGTAATTTTTTCACATATCAATGAAAGT
Organism: Astragalus glycyphyllos; assembly: GCA_963573325.1. Classification (NCBI taxonomy): domain Eukaryota; kingdom Viridiplantae; phylum Streptophyta; class Magnoliopsida; order Fabales; family Fabaceae; genus Astragalus; species Astragalus glycyphyllos. The sequence continues at coordinate 32,796,466 of OY754308.1, read as the reverse complement.
AGTAAGTTGACCGAAAAAAGAAAGAAAAAACTTCAGGTGTGCCAATAGGCGGACCTATTTAGAACCTAGGGTTCAGTTGAATCCCCTCGCAAAAAATTAATTATCCTAGTATTGTTATGTGAATAAAATTTGGAACCCTCTGAGATGTTAAATTTACATACTTTTTACATAAGTAATTCTACCAATATCACATACTTTTACGGACTACTTCTTATTTTTGTACTTTAGGACTTAATAGGAAATGGTGTGTAAACTTAGAGACTAATTTAGTGATTTACTCTTAAATAAATTTGTAGTTAAATAAATTGATTATTTAAATTTAGTAAATTAAGTGATGATATTTGAAAAAACTTAAAACAATCCTCTAAACCGAAAAATTTTATAATGAATTTTTTTTTTGCACCCCTTAGTCTAGGGTCCTGGGTCCGCCACTGTGTGCCCAACTCCTATTGAAGTTTTTTTTTTATAAGAAAAAATTATATTAAAGGGGATGCAAACGGGCACCCCAACCGTTACATATACAAGGGGCCTCATTAAAACCTCCTTGAGCCAAAACCCCATGGGAAAAAGACCCAAGGAGGAAAGTAGGAAGAATGAGTACCCCAGAAAGAATGAGACAAAAGTCCAAGTTACACTGAATTCATACAAATAAGAAGATTTCCCCACCAATCAGAAATCTTTAGATTTGAGTTACGGCCTTCGATGCTAATGAATCGGCTCCATGATATAGTTTTTACATTATTGACAAACACTTGAGAATTGGAGACTTGATCCCTAAAAAGAATATGGTTTCGGTGGACCCAAAGACACCACGTGATTGTCATCCAAATTATATACGTCAATCTTCCCACCTTCTTGCAATCCAAGCTAAGGCCTTGGGTCCTAAAATGCTCAACTCCAACAAGAGAATCCATAACCGCAATGCCTATCCAATTCTGAATAGAAGTCCAAACTAATCGAGAGCACCTGCACAGAAAAAATAAGTGAAGAATTGACTCATCCTGCCAAAAAAAAGGACAACACAACCTGTGAGGGTCCTTAATGATGCCCTTAGAAATAAGAGCATCACGAGTTGAATGCTTTCCCAACAACAACCTCTAACCAAAAACCCCCACCTTAGCAGGAATCGAAAGTTGCCACATGTCATCTAAAGCGCTTTGAGTGTCGTTTTCCAACCTGACATGATGCAACCGATTCAATAGAAAAGCATTACAAGTTTTAACCGTAAACGCATGGAAATTATCAAGCCTCCATTGCCATCGATCTTGCTCGGAAACATCAGGATGGATAGAATTTAACATGTCCAAAAGCAAGTCAAAATCAGCCCTCTCATCTGCAGATAAAGCACAGTCCCGAACAATTCCACCCCCAAGAATTATCAATCCTATTGAAGTGCATGTTGTTCCATTGAATTATACAAAACAAATATTGACATTAGTAAGAACTCTAAATATGGTCCATTGAAGTGCATGTTGTTCCATATTTCGCCTTATTATCTCGCTATCTTGAAACCTTGTTACCACGTTTCAATTTTTAAAGGCTACTCTCAGAGAAGATCAAACATTTATTTTCTTGTAGTAATTTCAAGGAATATATAGTGTAATACATTGCACGTGGATTAAGGTTCTTTTCTTAAATTCAAAATCAAATAATTAAAACAAGCAAAATGGTCCAATTACAGTACACCATCCCTCTTCAGTGTTCAATATCAAATGTAATTCAATTAATAAAAGAAAATTTTATAAGACTGTTTAGAAGAGCTAATGAAAACAACTTATAACATGTTTATAAGCTGATTCAGTTGATTTCTATAAACTCTCCAGAATAACTTATGTAAACACTAAATAACAGAAAAATAGTTTTACATTACTGTTTTATTATTATAAAAATAGTTTATAGATAAGATCCTATATGATAAACACTTATGTTATAAGTGTTTAATTAAGCATTAATATTTTTGATATTAAAGCAACCACAGCAAAAAAAACAACTCATAACAAAGCACCCTAACAAATAGACTACAATTAAAGCAACCACAGTAACAATCAATATTACATTGGCTCTCCTCCAATCTAACCTAAGGGTAGCCAACAAACCAGCTTTGCATGAGTCACAATTGTAGCAAAGTTGTGTTTGTTCATTGCTCCATTGCATGCAATCCTTATCTGCTGATGTACTTATGGGACTAATCCAATAGGTTGGGTTCACAAATGTGTAACCACATTTTGTTGGTGGCTTACAGCACCCTCACTGCAAGATGGAAAGTACAAAAGGAATTAAATAAAAAGCCAATGGAATAAAGTGATGACTAAAGATGAATGTCATGACATGTTGGGAAGAAAAGAATATGTAACACATGGGGTGAAGAACCTAGTGCTTAAATTAATTAATGTTTGCTAATTTAAGATTAACTTGCTTGTAAAAAAAGATTAGTTTACATAACATAAAAGAAACCAAAGGGCATATAAAACTTGTTAATGGCGGAGACATGAGCACTTATAAGACTGTTTAGAAGAGCTTATGAAAACAACTTATAATATGTTTATGACCTGATTTTAGCTAATTTCTATAAACTCTCCAAAATAACTTATGTAAACACGTTATAAATAACAGAAAAATAGTTTTACATTACTGTTTTATGATTATAAAAATAGTTTGTAGATAAAATCCTATATTATAAACACTTATGTTATAAGTGTTTAATTAAGCTATTTATCATAACAGATTAATATTTTTGATATTTTTGATAGGGGAGATTTTCACATAGATCATTTTGATTGTGGTTTTTTTTTCCCACCAAAAAAATTGTCTTTTTTTATAAACAAGGTTAATGCATATAATTCTTTTTAATATATAGCAAAGAGAGATATAGGTCTTCTTGGATTAACTCATTTTGTATATGTATTGATATAAGCACTTGTGAAATTGTTTCTCAGAACTTAGAAAAACAGCTTATGCAATGTCTCTATGTTATTTTCAACTTATTTCTAAAAGTTCTCAAAAATAACTTATGAAAATAGATTATAGTTTATATCGAAAAAAATTAACTTTTTTTATTTTGTATTAAGGAAACAGCTTATACTTTAACGCTTACATCATAAAGGTTTATGCACTTACTAAATTATGTTAAGATGAAAATGAAGAAAGCAGTTGTCAAATTTAAAGTTTTAACCTGCATAGGTGATAGGTGCGCATTGAAGAAATCCAGAGCCACGCGATAACTTTGGTTCAACTCAGCACACATATTAGAAGAGCTAAGACAACTTCTTATACGATCCCATTTATGTGAGCTTCTCACTCTACTTTGAAGCCAAATCGAAAAGTCATCCACATTATGATATGATCATGGAGGTTAAGGAAATAATGACTCTTTTAGGATATTTTAGAAGAGGCTTTTTAGGGATATTCTATTATTAGTTTGTTAGATAGCAATGTTATTGTGTGAGTGATGTATCCTCTTTTATGGTGTGTATCCACTAGCCTATATAAGCATTGTATTGACTTGATAATGGGTAGCAAATAAAATATAATCAAAGTATATTTCCTCTCTTTAACCATTCTTTAGGAGGTATCTCAGTCATCGAATTCCGAGAACGTATCAATGGTGCTTTCATTATGCTGAACCCCTCCCTATCATGAGTTCTTCACTCCCCCCGATTTCTCGGTTCGATGGTACTAATGTCCATGATTGGATCTTCATGATCTCTCATTTTTTCATGCACCAACAAACACCCGAAGATCAACGCCTTGCCATTGCCTCGTCCTACCTCGATGGGGCAGCACTCGCATGGTATCAATGGATGTATAGGAATCACTAGATTACTTCTTGGGCGGAATTTCTCTTTAAATTAGAGATTCGTTTTCCCTCCGTCAATGTGGCTGATTATTCGTTTTCCCTCCGTGCCTTAGAATCGCATTTTACGGATTCTGCTTTAGGTTCTTTCAACCCCTCAGATTCCGATTCCAATGACGTTGTCTCCGGGGAGTGCGATTCATCCGCTCAAATTGCAGATTCAAGTTCCGATTTCGCTTTAGATTTACTTGCGGAATCGATTGTTGAGTCAGATTCACCGGACGATGCATCTTCTGGATCGATGGAAGAAGTTATCTCAGATTCTACCGATTTCGTTTCTGTTGATAACATCACCGTTCAGATGGGACAAGAACTTTCAACAGGTGAGACGAATTTTTTGGTTGAAGTGGCGAAGCCAGCACGCGTCGTTGCTGTCTTTGATGAAGACTCTACTATTACACTGACAATGCTTTCATCTAGTGAGAAGAATTTCACGACCACTTTCAAAAAAAGATGAAATCCACTCACCCTCGGTTTTGGGATTTTATGCGGATCCGGCCGGATCCACCACCGCCGGAGCCACCTGATTCGATCTATTTCCCGGTACCAGTCTCTTTGCTGCCACTTGAATCAACTCACCATCTTGTTGTTTCAACAGATTTGCTTGGCCGAATTAGACAGCAGCCCCTCCTCCGGCTGCCGGCTAAACCACCAGATCGCTGTCGTCAAGTGGAGCACGAGGATTTGCGTTTTTGTGTGGCAATGGAAATTTGTCCACCATTTGTTTGGTGTAATGTCTATATCAGAGGTTTATTCTGTACCAACACCACAGCTTCAAGTCCACCATCTGTTTGTGAAAAGGTCTCTGTTGAAGGTATGGAAATTAACATCGAGCTATACAATGTTTCTACTTATCTCAGATTCAATGAAGCACTTGTAAAAGGAAAGAGTGATGCTCTTTGAGTATTGGAGCTCAACTCCCTCTCAGGTTTGTTCTGTAACAACAACACCATATCACCCTTACGCGAGTTCCTCCACCCTCACATACATGAAAGCCTTACACTGATGCTAAACAATAGAACACATAGCACTCCCAAATTTCAGTCTGCACGTGCCAAGGTCCAAGATATATGTTCTAAGTTTGCAAATATTACACCCTTTACATACATAGTACACAATATCAGCTGTGATAAAAATTGGGGAAATGTTGTTGTGTGGGAATTGGGATTGGTATATCTACCCACAAATATTGTTCAACTTCTTTATCCTTTTACTCTAAAAAATTTTGTGGGAGAACTGGCTAGGATATTCAATATTGTTGCTAGAATTTTTGAGTTGAAGGGTCCGCATATTGCTTCTGCCGCTGAGTTATTCGAGCCAATTAGTAAACACCATTTCAAACACACGGTTCTTAATAGAAATTACAGAAATACATAGTTAACAAAAAAATCACAGGATTAACAAGCAAGAAGAACAGTCTAGGAAGAAGAAGCAAGAAGAAAACTGAATCGGAGTTGTCTATAAAACAATAATCAAACAACATCCAAGTTCTTTACATCTCAGTTAAAAACAAAGGAAGAGAAGAATATTAGAGTGAACAAAAAATCATCAGAAAAAAAAAGTGCAGAACCCCTTTGCATGTATAGATCTGAAAGATATATGTACAGATCAAGAAGAGCGTTAGTATCCGCAAGGCAACGACGACGACCGAAAGTTGCGCTAGTTGACGATGAATCGCAGAAGATGAAAACACTCTATTCTGGTGAACCGAACAAACTGTTGTTGCGCCCGAAAAATCCGGTTTGGGACTTCTCGTTTTGCAACGTGAAAAATAGTAGAGCCGCCACCAATATTTATTTGGGAAAACGTCGGAAAAACCCTTTTTTTGGAAAAGCGAGTGGTCTTTCGAAATCAGAGATGTAGGTTCGGGGGTCGGTTACGCATGGGGAAGGTATTAGCATCCCATACGTCCTTTCTACTGAAAGGGAGCCATTAACTCGATGTGTGGTTTGACAAAGGTTTGAGTTGAAAGCGATTTGTTCTACTTCTTTTCTTTTCTTTTTTTTTATTTGAAAAAATCGTTTTATTGAAAACGGAAGACAGGAATATTTTTGTTATCTTTGAAAAGTGGAAACAAAACAAAGATTTTTTTTTTAAAAGGGTGCTTGACGGGACGGACCCGCTCCTACGTACCCTCACTGGGTTGAGGGATCAAAGCTACGTAGTTCTCGGCTTTTGCGTCTGAAAACGGCTTAAGAGTTTTTCGCAATTGGGTGAGCGTTTGTGAAGACCGAACAACAACGGTTAGAATGGCCTCACTACTAACTCTTTTTTTTGAAAATACAATCATCATTAACGATCCAAACGGCAACAGCGCGAGTGATCATCAATGACAATTTGTTTTATTTAATGGAGGAAGAAAATGTTTTCGCAAAGCAAGGAGCGCTTGAAAATGAGTTTAGAAAATGGGTTTTGGAAAACAAGTAGAACATTATTCAATCAATTCCAAGTCCATAACCAAATGCAACCATGAGTGAACAAGATTCAAACATACTCACCAATCAAGCAATCATAAACATGTTGATTATTAACCAAGATTAAGCATGCCAATATAATCAAGAGATCCAATTATTAAGGATGCAAGACAAAGCTCTCAAGACAATTGTGTGTGTGTGAGAATTGCTACGGGACGGGCAACAATCTCAAAGGGGTGCATATACCTTAATGACTCTATGCTACAACCGGAAAAGTAGGCTTACGTCTTCATTAAGAATACATACTAGTGGTAGGAAGGGCACACAATTAAATCAAGTCATTCAAATGGCATCAAGAACAAGTGAACACAATTGATCATAGGCATAGAGTATTCTAGGTTTAATGAATGAACATGTGAGCGATGATACATGATTAAGCAAGCATGTGAATGCATGAGCATACAAGAGAATGCATGAATAAGTGTTGCACCCCAAAAAAATTCGGATTGGACCTTTCATCGTACAACGTGAAAATTTGTGAAGCCGCCATCAACATTTTTTATTTAGGGACCAAAACATTGAAAAAGGGTCCTTTTTAAGGCGGGTGGTCCTTTGAGAACTAGAGATGTAGGTTCGGGGGTCGGTTAGGTGTGGGGAAGGTATTAGCATCCCACACCTCCTTTCTACCGAAAGGGAACCTTTAACTTGATGTGCGGTTTTGATAGAGTTGATTTGAAACAATTCGTTCTACTTCTTTTTTATTTGAGAAAAGTGTTTTTGAAAACGGGGGAAAAGAAGAATCTTTTTATTATTTTTAAAAGTGTGCTTGACGGGATGTGACCCGCTCCTACGTATCTCCCGGTGCGATGGAGAATTCAAAGCTTACGTAGTTCTCTTTAGTCGAGAAACTTTGGTGGTGTTTTTTATTGTAGGGGTTTTCGGTCCTAGACCGTACAGTCCACTAGACCTAGAACAAAGACAACCCTGCCTGTACAGACGACGTGCCCCCTACTTATTGAAAATGGTTTGAATTACTTGAAGAAAAGGACTTGTTGTGAGGTTGATTACTTTTATTTGAGCAAGTATCTTAGGCTCGCACGAACTGTACAGCTCGCTAACCCTAAGACGCTAACCGATTCCGGATGTACATCCGATTTGGTTCCTTACTCATTTTTTGAAATAGGGTTCAAGTTGTTAATTACTTGTTTTAATTCTCATAAGTATCCCAAGATGTTTGAGCTGTACAGCTCCGATCTTAAGACGCTGGACAACACCGGCCGTACGTCCGACTTGCCTCCTTATGAGTTTTCAAAAAGGTTTATTGTTGATCTTAGAAAGAATTTGATTGTCTTATGAAAACAATTTGAGAAAAGATTGAGTTTGGAAAAAGCTTTAGAAAATGATTGATTTGAAGAAAGGAGAAGGGAGTTTGAGGGTGACATTGGTCACAAAAGGTTTGTTGGGATGGCGTGGCATCCAAAAGGAAAAGAAAGTAGAACATTCAATCAATTTCCAAGTCAAGAACCAAAGTGCAACATTTAACAAATTGCAAGCAAAGCAATCAACAATGTAAGCATAAGCATAAACATTACCAATTACAACATTTGAGCACAAGAATGACACTTAGTCATCAACATCTAATGGCATGCATATGTAAGATCAACAATAGGCACACAAAGAGATCATACAAAAGTTCAATTCAATTAGGTGTCAACACAAGATAAAGCACAAGGTTGAATCCCTTTTGGTAATCCTTGACGCTTGAGACAATGCACAAGTGCATAAGTGTCTAGTCCTTTTACCAAATCATCAACATTAAAGCATAACATTGACCTAGAAAGAACATCACGTTTGCAAGACCAAAAGTGACCAAAAGAGGGTATTAACAAGTCATTTTTGTAACCAAAATTGATTAATCAAGTTAGAAAACTAGCATTTGCATTTTCAAGCGAGAATTGCACAAAGAAAATTGAATCATCTTAGGCAATCCTCATCACTTAAAGTGAAGTGCACTAGGCACAAGTGAGAGTTCTATTGCCAATCCTCAACATAGAATAACTTTGCAAACAAGTTACTAACAAGCAAACCAAAGTTTACAATCGAAGCACAAGGTTGTGTTGAATCATCTTAGGCAATCCTCAACACTTAAAGTGAAGTGCACAAAGACACAAGTGTGAGTCCTCTTGCCAATCATCAACATATAACAATTTGCAAGCAAGATACAATCAATTAGCAACAAAATAACTTGAGAAAACGCTTTTGATCACAATTGCAAACCCATTTCACAAGAAAATTAACAAACCCTAATTCTAATCATGATTTGCGAAGCATCACATCATTTTATTCAACAAAAATGCAAGATCATAATAAAAACAACATAAATCACAATTTATTCAACAAAAATGCAAGATCATAGTAAAAACAACATAAATCACAATTTATTCAAGGGTGAGAAGCAATCTCAAACACCCAAGCCTCCCTAAGTGCTTGTCAAAATGTTTGAGACACCTCTCACCAACAACAATCAACAAATCAACAATATAACAACACTAAAATGCATGAATATGGTAGGATGCAAAATTAGAAACATGATATCTACATTTTGATGCAAAAAAGTTGAAGATGATGCTAGGTTTTAAGAAGTTTACCTCAAATCCAAGCTAAGGAATGACTAATATGAAGAACAAGACCACAAATCAACTTGAATCTTCACCAAACTTCAATGAAACCCACGAAATGCTTGCTTAAAAATGCCCTTTGATGATGCAAGCTTGAATTAAATTAGGAGAGAAGGAAGATATATGAAGTAGGAATGGAAATGAGGTGAGAAAATGGTGATTTGGTGAAGGAGAAGTGAAGAATTGATGGAGGAAGAAGGTTGTTGTGATTTCGGCCAAAGGAGGAGAGGAGAGGAGAGGTTTGTGTGCTAGGGTTTTGTGAATGAATTGTGAGGCCAAAAAAAAGGTGTGTGTGAGATGAGGTTTCTAAGGTATATATAGAGAGCAACTAGGTTTAAGGGTATTTAGGTCATTGTGCACTAGTTGTGCTCTAGGATTTGATTTTAATTTTGAATCAAAGGCTAGGATTGAGGCTCACATGGATTGAGGACATTGAGAAAACACAAAATGAGAGAATAGAGAGGGGGTGGCGCATAAACATTGGGATGGGTCCTTGGTGACCAAGTTTTGCAAGTTGTCATCTTGTACTATTGTACTATTATATGACCATTCCATTATCCCTTCATTTTTGATTATTCTTCTTAGGATAATTGTACAAAAATACACCCAATTTAGGCCACATACAAGGTATCTTAGGAATATGCCATTTTATGAGATCACCATGACCAAAAATATCATAAAAACCTCATCTTGAAATTTTTGTAGAATATTCCTTTTTGATGCCTTTTTTTGAATTTGAATTTTGTGCACAATGTATGCATGCATGCGCATCCATACATACATGACCAAAAATGTTTTGCCTCAAATAAATTTCTCTAAAATTGCACAATGATTCTTGATGAGAAATTATCTTATTTTTGACAATGACCAAAATACCCTTTTGCCCTAAAAACCTTGTTTTTTAACAACAAATGCATTTCCACTCTAACAATGAATTTAAAAGCCCTAAAATGACTTTTAAAACCCAAAAATGCATGCACAATGCTCTTCACTCTTCAAAATAAAACCACACTTCTCAATTTATTTATTTTTTGCGGAAAATTAGGGTTTTAAACCTAGGCGGACAAAATTAGGGTATGACAGCTGCCCCTCGTTATTTGGATTTTACCAAGGAATATGAATTGGCCGAAACATATTCCGAGGCAAAATAGAAATAAAGAATTCAGAAATTATACCAATTTTGTCTACTTAGAGAAACCAGAATTTTCCTTTTTCTTTTTTTCTCTTTTTTGTTCCTTTTTGAAATATGATACAAATGCAATGAAAAGATTTTTTTTTTTTGCCCTTTTTTTTTTCTTCTTTTTTTTCTTGATTTTTTTTTTTGGAATCAAATGGTGCCAACCCTCAATAAGCCAGCGAAAGCAGTAAAGAAAGCAAAAAAAGGGTGTCGGCTCTCATTAAGCCGGCGAAGGAGGCTGCCTAAAGCCTTTTAACGAATCGCGAACGATCCGAGTTTGCACTTGGGCCTGGGGAGCACGTGGGCTCAAAGGGGTGGTCTTTCGAGCGACCGGGGAGGGTACTATATCAAGTCTAGATCTCGATATTTCCCTAGGACTGCGCCATGTTTTAGGCCAACACAGCTATCCTTTTCGACTGGACCTATTGAGGTCAGGGGGACTTACTCGCAGCTCGAATACGAAGTGAAGTCAATCTTCTGGGGGACACGTGGGTCCAAAGGGGATTTGAAAATCCAATTGGTTTTCTTCAGTTGGTCAATGCTGCCGCACCGATCCAGGGTACCTGCATACGTTAGTTGATGCAAGGAATGGTGCATGAATGCAAGTTTTTTCTTACCTTAGTGGTGATTGAACGAACACGAGTTTCGTAGGATCGACCATCGGCGACTTGAGCTGTTACTAGCAGATAGCAACTTATTTGGATGCAGAAAAATTTAGCAAAGACATGGATATTCATGAAATGCTCCTTATTCTTTTTTCGATGAATGCACAAGAGGTGGATATGCAAATGTAATGCAAATGTATGTTATGCAAAGGGAGGTTATGCGAATGCACGTGATGCAATGAATGTTTTTAATTTTCTTTTAGCATAGGGACTTTAGGATTCTTGAGTGATCAATTCAAGCGTCCTATCGTGACGACTATGACTATTTATTAAGAATGCCTCTTTTTGTTTTGAAAACTGATTTGATGTTTGATGTGATGATGATAAATGCTATGGAATGTCTGTGTTCTTTTGCTTTTATTGTGATGAATGTGGATGATGCGAATGTAATGCTTTGAATAACATGAAATGCCTACATGCATGAGGAGGATGAATGATTGGAGTATTTAAACATTTTTGTAAACATTTTTATGATGATGAGACGCGAGACTTTGAATGCAAGGAATTGAGATGGCTATGGACCATTCTTTGGAAAAACTAGATTTGATTCAAACTCTGGTGTTCTCAAGGTTTTTATTAACAAGCTCACTTATTTTCCTTTAAATTCCATGATGACTGAACTTTAAACACCACATGATCAATTTGTATTCTCTCTCTCTGAAGCATTGACTAGTAAGTATGCATAAGAGTGCAGATGTGGACGAGTGAGTCAGTTAACTTGGGATTGGTTTAGGACAGTGAGTTGAGAGATTGCCCCGACAGGAATTTATGGATGTGAATGACTTTAGGGAGAACTCTGCTCATTTGAGCGGGAGTGAACAGTTATGGAAATGCCCCACTTTAGAATGACAATTTCAAATGGGTTCTTTGAGTGGTACTGGTTATGAACTGAGGGTGGTATATGAATGGGATGGACAATGAACAAACTTTCCCAAGACTAGGGTGGGTGGGTGGTGAAGAGAATGCCCCAACTTTTGGATCTGAGTGGTGTTCTCAGTGCAAATCTTTGGTTCTCTATGAATGTCTTGACTTTTGGCATGAAAGAAGCCTCACTTGGTGATCACTAAACCTCGTTTTAATCTTTGGTGCAAATCTTTTCCTTTGGGCCTGAGACATGAGGACCATCTAGGGTAATAGCAATGCCAGAGCCGTGCATAAGTTTGCTTGCCATTTGAAGTGATTGTGCCCGCGTTTGTTTTTTTTGCCAATTCATTTATTTGAGGGATCCCCTCTTTTCTGTGATTTTCAGAAATTTCGCAATGATTGTAATGCTTTTTGACTCATGCACAGGTTTCACAATTCAGTATCATCAATCATAAAAACATTTATTTTAAAACAAAGAGATAGAATAAGTGAAGATAAAAGACACGAAAAGCAAACACATGGAAGAAAAAGTTGAATTCTTATTGTTATGGAAATTGGACGTGCAGAAGGTCACGCCAATTGGAAGTACATTGAAAAATTATTAAACTGGAAAAATACAAGAAAAAGGGGAAGCAGATCTTGTGTTTTTTCTTTTGAAGTAATGATGCCAATCGTCCATACTCATGACCTTGATCACCCCTTTATCCAAACTTTTGGGAGTGCTGATTGCCTTTTTCATTTCAAGTCCAAGTTTTCTGACCCTAATTTTTGCCTGGATCGCCCTTTGCGGGTTTTCAATCCACCGGGTCGCTCTGGTTTTGCCTAGGCCGCCCTTTGCGGGTTTTCAACCTAGCGAGCTGATTCTTACTTGGCTCATCTTTCTCTTTTTTCATTTATTTCTTTAGGCATACTCCTTTCTGACTGCATCTGAATTTACTGGAAACTGGGGTTTTCTTTTCTTGCATCCCATTTTGCGAGAATTAAAGGCCCCTCCGGAGAATAAGTTCTTCGTCTTCATGATACTAGGTTCATCTCCATGGGAATCCCTTTGGAGGTTCATGATCTTTTTGAGCATTGAGTCTTCTTTGAAATTGTTGAAGATGAGCTTTCTTCGGTTTGAGCTTTCTCTTATTCTTCTTCTGACATAAGACAAATGTACTTTGCTTTGATAAGGCTCAATGAAAGTATTACTTCCATCATATGGGGTTTGCCCCTGTTAGAGTGTAAAACGAAGCCTGATTTCCATGAAGGTCATCATCGTCCTTGATATCCTTTGTTGATTGTCTCTAACTGCCCCATTTTTAGGGTGGCGTAGGGAGGGATCATGATGCTTGACCTGGAGTCTTCATACTGTCATTTGTGACTACCTTAGCTTGGAAAACTGCGCAACAGACCGAACTTTGGTAATTACAGACTTTGCTATAATGGCAAGTGTCTTATGTCAGAAGGGTGATTTACACAAACTTGTTGATTCATTGCTCTTTATCATGGCGTCAATCCTCTCCTTTGCTCAAATTGATCATGTCACTTGATTCCTCACGAGGACGGACCACTTTGTTCTCTTATTCTTGCACAACAGCTTGATTGCAAACCTGATGGTGGAGTCTGAGGAATGACTGAGGGTTTGGTCGCGAAAGAGGTTCGCTTGTAACATTTGTTTGGTTTCCTCAGCATTGCTCCACTTTGCTTGAACTTGTGCTTTGACTTCATTGCCCAACCTAGTTGTGGCATCATGAATTTCTACAGCCTTAGCCAATTCTTCACTTATTAACTCCGAAGAAACAATCCAGTTGTCTTCAGCCTCTCTCTCAGTTTGGTTAATCGGGTAATCAGAGTCACAATATGAACCATTGGCGTCGTTGTTTTCAAAGATTATTTTCATTTATTATTATTTTTGATCCGCGTTGGGAGGAATTGAAAAGCAAATAACAGACACATGACAAAATGAAAAAAAGAAATTTTATTGAGGAATTCAAAATAACATTTTATTGATGATGATACTAAAAGGAAACATGTGTGCCCTTATTGAAATATCCTAAGGCCTTGGGCAGAGCCAAAGGATTGCATTACAGAAAATTGTTTTGAGCTGAAAAACTACATGAAAATCAACAATCACTCATAAATGCTATGAAATGCATGACAAAGACACAAATGTTTTGATGATGCCGCTTTCACCACTTCAACCCTCTTCAACAACTGCTATCCTTGCTTAATAGTCCACAGACCCTGAGAACTTGATCCTTCCCCCCTTCTCAAAAGTTAACTGCTTGGGATCAATGAAGCCCTAAGCCAAACTTTTCAAAAGATAGCAATTTTCAGCAGAATGCCCAATTGCCCCAGCATGGAGCTCGCAAGTGGCTTCTGGATTGTACCCGCTTGGGAATGGAGGTTGAACTGATCTCATCTTGCGAGGAGTGATCCATCCATGACTGATTAGATAGCTGCATAGGTCGGCGTATGACAAGGGGATGGGGTTGGATCAAACTTGGATGGAGAATGATGATAAGGGAAGGAAACTGACAGACTCAAACAAGAGAAACTGCACATGGCATGCACGCCCACTAGAAGAATGCTTCGTAGAGAGTTAACATTGGTTAAAACATGATGGAAATTTTTTTTGATGAACTGTTTCAGTCTTTTATCATGGAATGGATGAGATGCAATGCCTTTTTTGAAGAAAATGCAAATGAACTGTTGATTTGAAAAACTGAGTGCCTTGGAACATCTTGAGTTTGCAAATAAGTAAGGGTAAACTTTTTCAACAGATTATTTTGCAAAAGCGTCTCGTCTCTCATCACAACTTTTTTATTTGGTTTATGCAATGTATGAATGAACAAATCATGATAAGCAAATGCATGAAAAATGACCACTTGAAAAGTGTAATTATTCTAAAGGAGATTTTTTTGTTTGTTTTTGATGCAAGATGAAATACGAAACTCCAATGCATTTTTGGATGATGCAAGATGCAAGAATGATACTTTTTCAAAATGATTTTTATTCTTTAGAGGCACGGCAAGATCTGAAATACCAATGCCCTTTTTTGCGAAAATGATGACGTGAGGCAACCAATTGTCGTTACTCTGAGTAACTTGCATGAAACATTGAGTGGATCCTGACTCAATACTTCACGCAATATACTGAAATGCTTCGACATTTGGTTGACTCCACTTATTCACTTTATTTGAAAACAAACTGCGCCTGATTGGGTCAAAGTGCCCCGATATCGTAGAGTATCATCTCAAATTTGTAGTGCACAAACAAATTTGAGATATTACCCTTCATCATTCAAAGATGCACTTCTACCCATGGAACGATTGCATAAGGAATTTCTCTTATTTCATTTCATTTCATTTTTTTTTGGAAAATGATTTAGAAAATAATTTTAAAAATGATTTTAAGATGCAAGTGATTTATTGAATTTTTTTTTTTTTTTAGAAAAAGGTGCTTTATTTGGGGAAAAAGGTTTTTAGAAAAAGGTGCTTGACGGGTATGACCCGCTCCTACGTATCCCCATTGTGATGAGGAATCAAAGCTACGTAGTTCTTCTTCGTCTTTTTTCTGACATAATGCTTATGAGGTTAATGAAATGATGCATAAATGCTACATTGGCTCGACGCCCACATTATTTGCTGAAGGTTTTTGTACATGATTATGGATGACTGAAATGCTTATGCTATGCAGATGATAATTGTTTTTTTTCGTTTTCATTTTTTCTTATGCAATGAAATGAAATGCATGATACTCGCAATTATTTTTAAAATGCACGAGAGACGTGATTTTTATTAAATGAAACTATATGCAAAATGAGAGGTTCACATATTTATATGCAAGGGAAAATAACAATGCACGAGAGATGTTTCTAAAAAATGTTTTTTTATATGCGAGAAAGTGCATGATACTCGCAATTTTTAATGCATGAAAAATCATGATCTTCACTGGATGAAGATGTATGCAAAAGGAAATGAGTAAAAAAAAATTATTTATAATGCAAAGGCTTTCAAAAGCCGGAAATTCACACATTTTTTTTTGATAATTTTTTTTTTCGGTTTATTTGCAAAAATATTTTATTTAGCATGGATGCAGGGGTATGAAGCTCCTTTGTGTCCTACCAAGGTTTCTTAGAGACAGGATCTATGGCTATTTCTACGGGTACACACTTCAAGGTTAGCACTAAAAGAAGGACCCTAAATAAGGCTCCTAGAGCCAACGACCTCATCTGAGACCACCGATCACATGGCCGTACGTCCGAGTGATGGTATCATCAAACAAAGTCAAACTCTAGGTGAAGTCTTCGCAACCACCCAACAAGACGTACGTCCAGTGAGCAGCCGCTAATGACTTCGTTCTAGCCTAAGATATGCTCTAGCCCGGGCATAGGGCTGTCTCACCAAGAAATATAAGGGTAAAAAGAGTGCAACGTGTGTGTAGGAGCACAACGACAAACATATCCCCCCACCTGCAAAGAAAAATCCAGAAACAGTCCATACAAAGAGTCGTCTACCCTAGGGTTTTGCAAGCATATATCATTTCAATACAAACAAGTAAACTAACCTAGGGTTCCAACAACAATCATATGCACTGCTTACCTCAAGAAAGGGAGCCAAGAAGAGGGGTCATAATAGAATCGGGGGAATGCATGAACTTACCTTGAAGAAAGGGAGCAAAGAAGAAGGGATCATAGTAGAATTGGGGGAATGATGCATGAGCTTACCTTGAAGAAAGGGAGCAAAGAAGAAGGGGACATGGGGATTGGAGAAATGCATGATCATATTAAGCATATAAACAAAAGAAGATGAAAGGAGAAGAAGGAACAAGAAGCGAACATAGAAGAAGAAGAGTCAAATGCACATGAATGCAACATAACAACACGAGAATGTAAGAGAACATTCAAACATCAGAAAGAGAGAAGAAAAAGAAGGAGAAGAAAAGAGAGAAATAGAACAATCACATTCAAATCAAACAATTAAACCGCACATCAAGTTAATTAGGCCTGACCCTCGTTTTTAAAAAAGAAAGTCCCCAGTGGAGTCGCCAGCTGTTGCACCCCAAAAAAATTCGGATTGGACCTTTCATCGTACAACGTGAAAATTTGTGAAGCCGCCATCAACATTTTTTATTTAGGGACCAAAACATTGAAAAAGGGTCCTTTTTAAGGCGGGTGGTCCTTTGAGAACTAGAGATGTAGGTTCGGGGGTCGGTTAGGTGTGGGGAAGGTATTAGCATCCCACACCTCCTTTCTACCGAAAGGGAACCTTTAACTTGATGTGCGGTTTTGACAGAGTTGATTTGAAACAATTCGTTCTACTTCTTTTTTATTTGAGAAAAGTGTTTTTGAAAACGGGGGAAAAGAAGAATCTTTTTATTATTTTTAAAAGTGTGCTTGACGGGATGTGACCCGCTCCTACGTATCTCCCGGTGCGATGGAGAATTCAAAGCTTACGTAGTTCTCTTTAGTCGAGAAACTTTGGTGGTGTTTTTTATTGTAGGGGTTTTCGGTCCTAGACCGTACAGTCCACTAGACCTAGAACAAAGACAACCCTGCCTGTACAGACGACGTGCCCCCTACTTATTGAAAATGGTTTGAATTACTTGAAGAAAAGGACTTGTTGTGAGGTTGATTACTTTTATTTGAGCAAGTATCTTAGGCTCGCACGAACTGTACAGCTCGCTAACCCTAAGACGCTAACCGATTCCGGATGTACATCCGATTTGGTTCCTTACTCATTTTTTGAAATAGGGTTCAAGTTGTTAATTACTTGTTTTAATTCTCATAAGTATCCCAAGATGTTTGAGCTGTACAGCTCCGATCTTAAGACGCTGGACAACACCGGCCGTACGTCCGACTTGCCTCCTTATGAGTTTTCAAAAAGGTTTATTGTTGATCTTAGAAAGAATTTGATTGTCTTATGAAAACAATTTGAGAAAAGATTGAGTTTGGAAAAAGCTTTAGAAAATGATTGATTTGAAGAAAGGAGAAGGGAGTTTGAGGGTGACATTGGTCACAAAAGGTTTGTTGGGATGGCGTGGCATCCAAAAGGAAAAGAAAGTAGAACATTCAATCAATTTCCAAGTCAAGAACCAAAGTGCAACATTTAACAAATTGCAAGCAAAGCAATCAACAATGTAAGCATAAGCATAAACATTACCAATTACAACATTTGAGCACAAGAATGACACTTAGTCATCAACATCTAATGGCATGCATATGTAAGATCAACAATAGGCACACAAAGAGATCATACAAAAGTTCAATTCAATTAGGTGTCAACACAAGATAAAGCACAAGGTTGAATCCCTTTTGGTAATCCTTGACGCTTGAGACAATGCACAAGTGCATAAGTGTCTAGTCCTTTTACCAAATCATCAACATTAAAGCATAACATTGACCTAGAAAGAACATCACGTTTGCAAGACCAAAAGTGACCAAAAGAGGGTATTAACAAGTCATTTTTGTAACCAAAATTGATTAATCAAGTTAGAAAACTAGCATTTGCATTTTCAAGCGAGAATTGCACAAAGAAAATTGAATCATCTTAGGCAATCCTCATCACTTAAAGTGAAGTTCACTAGGCACAAGTGAGAGTTCTATTGCCAATCCTCAACATAGAATAACTTTGCAAACAAGTTACTAACAAGCAAACCAAAGTTTACAATCGAAGCACAAGGTTGTGTTGAATCATCTTAGGCAATCCTCAACACTTAAAGTGAAGTGCACAAAGACACAAGTGTGAGTCCTCTTGCCAATCATCAACATATAACAATTTGCAAGCAAGATACAATCAATTAGCAACAAAATAACTTGAGAAAACGCTTTTGATCACAATTGCAAACCCATTTCACAAGAAAATTAACAAACCCTAATTCTAATCATGATTTGCGAAGCATCACATCATTTTATTCAACAAAAATGCAAGATCATAATAAAAACAACATAAATCACAATTTATTCAACAAAAATGCAAGATCATAGTAAAAACAACATAAATCACAATTTATTCAAGGGTGAGAAGCAATCTCAAACACCCAAGCCTCCCTAAGTGCTTGTCAAAATGTTTGAGACACCTCTCACCAACAACAATCAACAAATCAACAATATAACAACACTAAAATGCATGAATATGGTAGGATGCAAAATTAGAAACATGATATCTACATTTTGATGCAAAAAAGTTGAAGATGATGCTAGGTTTTAAGAAGTTTACCTCAAATCCAAGCTAAGGAATGACTAATATGAAGAACAAGACCACAAATCAACTTGAATCTTCACCAAACTTCAATGAAACCCACGAAATGCTTGCTTAAAAATGCCCTTTGATGATGCAAGCTTGAATTAAATTAGGAGAGAAGGAAGATATATGAAGTAGGAATGGAAATGAGGTGAGAAAATGGTGATTTGGTGAAGGAGAAGTGAAGAATTGATGGAGGAAGAAGGTTGTTGTGATTTCAGCCAAAGGAGGAGAGGAGAGGAGAGGTTTGTGTGCTAGGGTTTTGTGAATGAATTGTGAGGCCAAAAAAAAGGTGTGTGTGAGATGAGGTTTCTAAGGTATATATAGAGAGCAACTAGGTTTAAGGGTATTTAGGTCATTGTGCACTAGTTGTGCTCTAGGATTTGATTTTAATTTTGAATCAAAGGCTAGGATTGAGGCTCACATGGATTGAGGACATTGAGAAAACACAAAATGAGAGAATAGAGAGGGGGTGGCGCATAAACATTGGGATGGGTCCTTGGTGACCAAGTTTTGCAAGTTGTCATCTTGTACTATTGTACTATTATATGACCATTCCATTATCCCTTCATTTTTGATTATTCTTCTTAGGATAATTGTACAAAAATACACCCAATTTAGGCCACATACAAGGTATCTTAGGAATATGCCATTTTATGAGATCACCATGACCAAAAATATCATAAAAACCTCATCTTGAAATTTTTGTAGAATATTCCTTTTTGATGCCTTTTTTTGAATTTGAATTTTGTGCACAATGTATGCATGCATGCGCATACATACATACATGACCAAAAATGTTTTGCCTCAAATAAATTTCTCTAAAATTGCACAATGATTCTTGATGAGAAATTATCTTATTTTTGACAATGACCAAAATACCCTTTTGCCCTAAAAACCTTGTTTTTTAACAACAAATGTATTTCCACTCTAACAATGAATTTAAAAGCCCTAGAATGACTTTTAAAACCCAAAAATGCATGCACAATGCTCTTCACTCTTCAAAATAAAACCACACTTCTCAATTTATTTATTTTTTGCGGAAAATTAGGGTTTTAAACCTAGGCGGACAAAATTAGGGTATGACAATAAGTATACAAGAGAATGCATGAGCATACAAGAATGCATGAGCATTTATTATGCATGGTATACAAGTATGAGTGAATGTGAGTGCAAGCATGCAAGGTGTCGCATAGATGATGCAAATAAGTGAAATGCAAAGTTTGAAAACGTTTTGAGTAAGAAGTGGTAAAAATGTTTTGGGGTTTTAAATGAGAAGTAGTAAAAGTTTAAAATGCAAATGATTGAAATGTTTTGGGATTTTTTTTTATGCAAATTTAGAAGTGGTAAAAAGTTTGAGTGAGAAGTTAATGAAATGGTAGAGTAAAAATGCATGAGGTAAATGGTAATTATTTAATGAGATGGTAAAGTAAAAAGGTAAAAGGGTAAAAACACAATTGCACAATTGCATTTATTCACACAAGATCAAAACAACACGTTTTCAAGCACAAAATATGCACAAAAGTGGCCTAAGGCCGAAGCAATGCTAAGCACAAATCACCATCAAATTTCATGCTAAAATTCACAATTAATACATGAAACAATTCACAAGACTAAACCCTAGATCATCATGCCATGTTCTAAGGTAAGCATCAAGCATATCATGTATTTTATTCTTCACAAAATCAAAGAAGTAAAAAGGCAACAAAAACCCTAGGTTTTGAAGCAACAACCCGAGGCACCCAACACCAAAATCAAGCCAAAATTCAACTTAAAATCATGAAATGAACAAAATGAACACAAGAACCCTAAAATCCATGCTATGGCCGAAGCAAAATAGGTAGGAAAACAAGATTTTATTTCACCAAAATCATGCAAATGAGGTAGAAATGCAATGAATGATGAGAAAACACAAGAATCTTTCCTTCAAGGCCAAGGACTCATCTCAAACACCCAAGGCTCCCAATGTCCTTGTCCAATAATGTTTGAAATGAGTCCTCAAAGCTTCTTTCAAGAAGGAAAGAGGAATAGAAGAGAGATTACATGATGAAAATTAAAGAAAATGCAAGGGTTAGTGAGCTTACCTCTAGATCTAGCTAGAAAATGAAGAAGGAAAGAGAATAGAAGCAAGAACACTTGAAGAACACCACAAGAACCTCTTGAACCTTTCGCAAATGCTTGATTCTTGATGGTTTTTGATGAAACTTTGATGATTATGCAAGTTTAGAAGTAGATTTATTGAAAGGATGAAGAATAAACAAGGTTTGATGGTTGATTTTTTGGAAGAATTTTGAAGAAAAGAATATGGGTATGGTGGCTGGTTGCTTCGAAGGAATGAGAGAAAGAGAGGAGATATTTGGGTGCTAGGGTAAAAAAATGAGTGCCCTCCTCATGGTCTCTTATTTTGGGTTTTATATGAGGTGCAAAATTAAGGGTATATAGGACATTGTGCTTTTGCAAACCATTGAGATTTGAGCTAGAATTTGAATCAAAGGCCAAGATTGCAATGCACATGGATTAGGGACAAGGAGAAAACACAAATGAGTGAGGAATAGCTGGTCATACACAAAAATTATGAGTTTTTGTTGCACAAAAATTGTTGAGGGCACCTAGGTCATTCTACACAAAGTTGTAGCCTAGGATTTGATCTAGAACTTTAATCAATGGCTAGGAATACAACTCACATGGATCAAGGGCATGAGGAAACACAAAATGAGGTGAAAATGAGCTGGAAAATTTGGAGCAAATGAGGCCTTGGTGCCCAAGTTTTGCAAGCTTGTCAAGAAAAATAGTACATTTTGTCTTATTGGGGACACTTCCTTATTTTCACCATTTTTGATTATTCTTTTCTAGATAATTCCATAAAAATCATGCCACTTTGGGCCATATCCTAGGAATCAATGATTGGGCCCAAAATTCCATGATATCACCCTTCCCAAAATTGATTTGAGACCTCACCTTGATGGAAATTCCCATTTTGCCCTTTTGCTTAAAATTTGAATTTTATGCCAAAAATCATGCATGCATGCGCACAAAAATTCATAACCCAAATCATCTAGATCCAAATAAATTCCTCTGAGATTGAACAATGATTTTTGGTGAGAAATTGCTTAATTTTGGAAATGACCAAAATACCCCTTTTGCCCAAAAAACCCTAATTTTGCTCCAAAAGGCATTCCAATCCTAAAAATGATTTTAAAAGCGCTGAAATGACTTTTAGAACCCAAAAATGCATGCTCATAGTTCTTCACATCCTTCAGAATGATGCTTCACTTCATAATTTATTTCTTTTTGTGGAAAATTAAGGTTTTGTTCCAAGCCGGACAAAATTAGGGTATGACAGCTGCCCCTCTTTATCTGGATTTTAACAAGGAATATGAATTGGCCGAAACATATTTCGAGGCAAAATAAAGATAAAGAATTCAGAAATTATACCAATTTTGTCAACCTAAAGAAACCCGAATTTTCCTTTTTCCATTTCTATTTTTTTTGTTTTTTCTGATGCAGATGCGATGACATGATATTTGTTTTGTTTTTCCTATGAGCGCCAACCCTCAATAAGCTGACAGAAAGCAGAAAATAAAGAAAGCAATAAAAGGGGTACTGACTCACATTGAGCCGGCGAAGGAGGCTGCCTAAAGCCTTTTAACGAATCGCGAACGATCCGAGTTTGCACTTGGGCCTGGGAGCGCGCGGGCTCAAAAGAGGTGGTCTTTCGAGCGACCAGGGGAAGGGTACTATATCAAGTCTAGATCTCGATATTTCCCTAGGACTGCGCCATGTTTTAGACCAACACGGCTATCCTTTTCGACTGGACCTATTGAGATCTGAGGGACTTACCTGCAGCTCGAATACAAGTTGAAGTCAGTCTTTCTGGGGGACACGTGGGTCCAAAGGGGGATTCGGAAATCCAATTCATCTTCTTCAGGGTCAATGCTTGCACATCGATCCAGGGGTGCCTGCTCTGGTCGCAGGACTTTTCTTCAGGTTTCTCAGGTTGGCGGTACCTGCACATGTTAGCAGATGCAATGCATGGTGCATGGAATGAATGCATGTTATGCAAAGGCCTGTTATGCGAATGCATGCGATGCGATGATTTTGGGTGAATGATGAATGCTGGGGAATGCTTTTCTTTCAGCTTTGATTGTTTTTTTTTCTTTCATCTTTTAATTCTTCTTTTGATCAGCTTTCTGTTTTCTGATCATTTGTTTTTTTGTGCTCTTCTTTTTTTTAATAAAAGGCTTATTCTTTTGCTGGTTCAACCGACCCCCGACACTCCTGGCACGAGACTGAGGAACTGATTTACGGGACCCATGAGCCGAGTGCAAGTTTGCTTTATGGTTTGCCTTCTGGAATGACTTATGAGTGCAACTTTCCTTGCAAGATTAACTTTCTTTGGGAGATTGCTTATTTCCCGTGACTTTTAAGGATTTCGCAATGATTTGTAATGCTCTATGATGTATGCACATGTTTTGCAACTCAGTATTACCATCATCATAAAACGTTTATCTTGAGCAGAGAAGCGGAAAATAACAAACCGGTAGGAAAAAGTTGAGCTTTATTGATGTAGAAGCCAATCGTACAGAATGTTACGACGACTGTTCAATACATTTGAAAGTTTAAACTACAAAAAGACACGAAAAAAGAGAAAAGCTAATTTCTGACTGTCCGTCTCTGTGGAGCAGTGCCAACATCTGTGTCCTTGACCTTGATCATTCCCTCATTCAAGCCTCGGGGAAGGTTGTATGCCTTTGTTTAACTTTCCACGCCCAAGTTTTCTGACCCTAATTTTTGCCTGGATCGCCCTTTCGGGTTTTCAATCCACCGGGTCGCTCTGATTTTGCCTAGGCCGCCCTTTCGGGTTTTCAACCTAGCGAGCTGATTCTTACTTGGCTTATCTTTCTCTTTTTTCGTCTATTTCTTTCAGGCATAATACTTCTTCACTTGATCAGAATTGACCGGATTCCGGAGATCCTCGCCATCCATGTCTGTGAGTAACAGTGCCCCTCCAGAAAAGGCTTTCTTGACAACATAGGGACCATCATAGCTGGGTGTCCACTTTCCTCGGGGATCAGTCTGAATAGGCAGGATCTTCTTCAGCACCAGATCGCCTTTCTTGAATTCACGAGGTCTGACTTTCTTATCAAAAGCTGTTCTCATCCTCTGCTGGTATAACTGACCGTGGCATAAGCCTGCAATCCTTTTCTCCTCAATCAGGTTTTGCTGATCCAACCGGGCCTGTACCCACTCAGCTTCTTCTAGTTTTGTTTCCATCAGTACCTGCAGGGAGGGTATTTCAACTTCAATGGGCAGGACTGCTTCTGACCCATATACCAAGGAAAAAGGGGTTGCCCCAGTTGATGTACGCACTGAAGTACGGTAGCCATGCAGAGCAAAGGGAAGCATCTCACGCCAGTCCTTGTATGTTACCACCATCTTCTGCACTATCTGCTTGATGTTCTTGTTAGCCGCCTCAACTGCCCCATTCATCTTAGGACGGTAGGGGGAAGAATTATGATGTTGGATCCTGAATTCCTTGCACAGGTCCTTCATCATTCTGCTGTTCAGGTTACTGCCGTTATCAGTGATGATCTTGTTGGGAAGACCATAGCGACAAATCAGATCCCTCTTGATGAATTTTGCAACCATTGCGCTGGTTATACTTGAATATGAGGCAGCCTCAACCCATTTTGTGAAGTAGTCGATCGCAACCAAGATGAAGCGATGCCCATTTGATGCTTTCGGCTCAATTGGACCTATGACATCCATTCCCCACATCGAGAACGGCCATGATGCAGTCAGAACATTAAGTTTGGCAGGCGGTACGTGAATGTGATCAGCGTAGATTTGACACTTGTGGCATCTTCTGACAAAACTATAGCAGTCACCCTCCATCTGCAACCAGTAATAGCCCGCCCTTAAAATCTGTCTAGCCATGGTATGCCCGCCGGAATGGGTTCCAAAGGAGCCTTCATGTACCTCCTTCATGATCTTTTCAGCCTCCTCCTTGGCAACACACCTCAGGAGAACCATGTCATAATTTCTTTTATAGAGGACCTCACCGCTCAGGAAGAAATTTCTTGACAGTCTTCTGAGAGTTCTTTTGTCATTTTCTGATGCCCCTGGTGGATACTCTCTGTTAATGATGTATTGCTTGATGTCATGATACCAAGGCTTGTCGTCAGGCTCTTCTTCTATTGCAGTGCAGTAATGATGTGCTGGCAGATCCCTATGCTGGATTCTGAGGTGAGCTAAACTCTTGTCACAGCTGATGTTAAACATTGATGACAGTGTTGCTAAGGCATCGGCCAGCTGATTTTCACCTCGAGGGATGTGTTTGAAGGTGATTTCGTCGAAAGACTCCACCAACTCTTGAACATATTCATAATATGGGATCAGTTTGGGATCTCGAGTCTCCCAATCGCCTCTTACTTAATGAATTACCAGGGCGGAATCACCATACACATCTAGCCTTTTGACTTTCCATTCTAAGGCTTCCTGAATGCCCAAGATGCATGCTTCATACTCTGCTATATTGTTTGTGACATAGAAGCTCAGCCTCGCAGTGACAGGAATGAAGCGGTTATCAGGAGATATCAGCATGGCACCTGCCCCATGCCCCCAAATATTGGATGCACCGTCAAAGATCATCCTCCACCTTTCATTTTCTTGGGACTTCCCCTCGTCGAACAATGCCATGATGTCTTCATCACGGAAATCATGCTGCATCGGCTGGTAGTCTGGAATGGGCTGACAAGCCAGGTACCCTGCGAGCGCACTACCCTTAACTGCCTTCTGCGTGACATACAGGATATCATATTCAGACAACTGCATCTGCCAACGGGCAATCCGTCCTGTGAGAGCCGGCTTCTCAAATATGTACTTGATCGGGTCTACTTTAGATACCAACCAAGTTGTGTGGCTCAACATATATTGCCTCAGGCGGTGAGCAGCCCATACCAGAGCACAACATGTCTTTTCAAGCGCAGAATACCGTGTCTCGCAATCTGTGAACTTCTTACTTAGATAATAGATGGCATGTTCCTTCTTTCCAGATTCGTCATGCTGCCCCAGCACGCAGCCCATGGAATTATCTAGCACCGTGAGATACAAGATGAGGGGCCTGCCCGACACAGGTGGCATCAAAACTGGCGGATTCTGGAGGTAGACTTTGATCTTCTCAAAGGCAGCTTGGCACTGATCATTCCACTTCAGTTCTTGATTCTTGCAGAGCAGCTTGAAGATTGGCTCGCAGGTGGCCGTCAGCTGGAAGATGAATCGGGAGATGTAATTCAACCTTCCCAGAAAGCCACGGACTTCTTTTTCTGTTTTGGGCACCGGCATTTCAAGGATGGCTTTCACTTTGTCTGGATCCACCTCAATCCCCTTCTGACTAACAATGAAGCCTAGCAACTTCCCTGATCTCACCCCGAATGTGCACTTGGCAGGGTTCAACTTGAGCTTGTACTTCCTCAACCGATCGAAGAGTTTTTGCAAGTTGACAATGTGCTTTGTCAGTTTTGGATTTTGCGATCATGTCATCAACATAGACCTCAATCTCCTTATGCATCATATCGTGGAACAAGGTGACCATGGCCCTCTGGTAGGTTGCGCCAGCATTCTTCAACCCGAATGGGATGACTTTATAACAGAAAGTACCCCAGAGAGTGATGAAAGTTGTCTTTTCCATGTCTTCGGGGTCCATCTTGATCTGGTTATATCCCGAATATCCATCCATGAAGGAGAATAACGAGTGTTGCGCAGTGCTATCCACCAAGACATCAATATGTGGCAGTGGGAAGTCGTCTTTGGGACTAGCACGATTCAGATCTCGGTAGTCAACACACATTCTAACCTTCCCGTCCTTCTTAGGAACTGGGACAATATTGGCAACCCACTGTGGGTATTTGGCCACTGCTAGGAATCCTGCATCAAATTGCTTCTTTACTTCGTCTCTGATTTTGAGGGACATCTCAGGCTTCATCCTCCTCAATTTCTGCTTTACGGGCGGGCATTCAGGTTTGACCGGCAGCTTGTGTACCACAATATCAGTGTCCAACCCAGGCATATCTTGGTAGGACCACGCAAACACATCAACGTAGTCATGCGACAGCTGTACCAACTTCATGCGATCTTCGTCATTCATGGCCGTTCCCACTTTGACCTCTTTCTTGTTCTCAGCTGTACCCAAGTTAATCACTTCGGTAGATTCCCCGTGAGGCTGGATTACCCTTTCCTCTTGCTTCATTAGTCTCATGAGTTCCGGAGGAGCTTCCCAATCTTCCTCAACATCCCCCTCGGCTTGGTTGATAGGATGATCAAAGTCAGAATGCGGACTGTTGACACTACTGCTTTCAGAGACCATTACTGTGGGTCTGCATTTTACCGAAGCGAAAAAGCAGAATGAAAGGCGAAACAAGCAAGCAAAGACTCATGCAATGAAGAGAAAATGATTTTTATTGATTGAGAAATTCAAAACAAACGTTTTTATTGATGATGATGATTCAGAAAATAAAAACATATGTGCCCCTAGCAACTGGTCCTATGGCCTTGGACAGAGCCACAGGATTGCATTACAGATGATTACATTGAACCAAATGTCACAGGAAAGTCGGCAGCTTCCCAGTTCTTCAACTCTTCACCGTCACAGCAGCGGCGAACCAGACTTGCACTACCCTCTTCATCTTCAGAGCCATCCTTGATGACAGCAACTTGGTTGGGATCCAGCAGACCAGCACTCACGAAGCTCTGGCTAATGTCACAAATTGGGATCCTCTGGGGCCATGGATCTTGGCCTTTGGACTTGGCCAACCATTTGCTCTTTCGTTCCTCTGCTATCTTCTTCCGTTCATCTTCACTTGGAGTGTATCCCAGTCCGCAACGATCTTTGCTCTCCTTCAGCTGGATGGGCGCCAGGATTCCCTGTCCAGATTTTCCTAGGCCAGAACCAACCTTATATCCTTGGGCTAACATGATTTTAGCAACCATTTTTTCCTCCTTGGTCCTCTCAAGCACTGCATTTGCGATCTCCCAGGACTGAAAGGCCGTTTCAAGAGATTCTTCCGCCGCTTCCACATACTTGAATTCTGATGGCCTGTTCACCAGAGTCTCTTCTTCGCCAAACACTACAACAACCTTATCATCCACCACGAACTTGACTTGCTGGTGCAGAGATGACGGAATTGCCCCTGCCATGTGGATCTAGGGTCGGCCAAGCAAGCAGCTGTACGAGGATGTGATGTCCATGATCTGAAAGTTGATATAGAAAACTTCTGGGCCAATTTGGATGGGAAACTCCATCTCTCCCAATACTTCCTTTTTGGATCCATCAAAGGCTCGCACCAGAGTCGAGCTTGGCTTCATGTAGGAACAATCCACGTCCAGCTTATCCATAGTGGATTTCGGCATTACATTCAATGAAGATCCGTTATCTATCAGCACTCTCGCCAACACATAGTCCCCACACTTAACTGAGATGTGGAGAGCCCGATTATGCTTTTTTCCTCCAGCGGGCAACTCATCATC
This sequence comes from Astragalus glycyphyllos, assembly GCA_963573325.1. Taxonomy (NCBI): domain Eukaryota; kingdom Viridiplantae; phylum Streptophyta; class Magnoliopsida; order Fabales; family Fabaceae; genus Astragalus; species Astragalus glycyphyllos. Next base: position 32,768,064 of record OY754308.1, on the reverse strand, counting down.
AGCAAAAGTTAGGTGGCTTGCAGCCACTATATTCCCCACAATCCCATCAAATTGGTTCACTGAAATACCCTCTGCAACATGTGCCTCGCTAAGCACCTTCATAAGAGCATTTCTGTGTGCTTCCGAGCTGAGCAACAATGATAGCATGGATATCTTCGACGGGGTATGCTTTAACTGATCGACAACCTGGTAGTCACTCTGCCGGACTATCTTCAAGAATTCATTTGCTTCCCTTTCCGTTACCTTTTCCTGGGAAACTTCTGGTTCCTTTCCCTTCTCCTTCCGAACTCTCTGTTCACCTTCCTTGGAAGTTTCTGTACGAAAGGTCTCTCGAGCAAACACTCTCCCGCTTCTGGTGATCCCGCTCGATCCCACTATGTTTGTTACAGTAGTAGTATTTGGAGAGTATTCTACTGTAGATAGCGCAGTGTATTTCCATGGGACTGCCCTGTCCGACTCATAGGGGAAAGGAGCCGGAACTTCAATCACTATTGGTTGAGCATTTGCTTGCACCAATCTGGGATTGTAATTGTAAGGGATTTCAATAGGTCTTCTGATTCCTCTACCTTTATCAGAGTGTAGAGCCAACACCTCTTCTTCAACATCATGGGTTCTTATCTGAACCACACACCGATCCAACAGGTCCTGCAGGATCATTTTAAAGCTTTCACAATTCCCCACGCATGTGGAATCAGCACATCCTTCTTCATGGCAACACCCCTTCTTGACCACTCCAGCATGGCATAACTCCGAGTAGACAACACCCAACGGAGTCTTGCTCTTCTGCACATCCTTCACCAATTTCCCAACAGAACTTTCTATAGCATTGGTTGCTGGCCTCTGATGGCCTGGCAATGGATTGGTTGTTGTGTTCGGGCTGCTTTGCTTAAACGAGATCCAACCAGCATCTATCAGGTCTTGCACCACATGCTTAAATGCCTTACACTCCTCCACAGTATGACCGACCCCGTTTTCGTGGAAACTGCAGGTAGCATTAGCGTTGTAGCTTCTTGGGAATGGCGGTTGAAGGGCCTTCATTGACCGAGTGTTGATTAAGTTCTTTGAAGTCAGGTGATTAAACAACTCAGTGTATGTCATTGGTATAGGATCGAAACTGGTCCGTTTCTTATACTGATAACCCTGAGCTTTGTGATTGTCACTGCTTTGCTGAGGTGATGCAGGGGCAGAGAATGGAACAGATTGTGGTGGAGGGGTATCAAAGGATGAGTTTCCTCCTGAGACTACATTTGTTTCCCCTTCTTTCCTTTTTGGGAAATGGGAGAAGTGCTTCTTCTGGCTGTGGGAGCTACCGGAGCTTCCTGAATTGCTGAAATGATTTGAAATCTTCCCACTTCGGAGACCGTGCTCAAGTCTTTCCCCGAAGACTATCATATCAGAAAAATTAGATGAGACACTCGTAATCAGTCGGTCATAATAAATTGCTGGCAAGGTTTCCAGGAACATGTACACCATTTCCTTTTCGGTCAGAGGAGGTTGAACCTGGGCAGCCAAGCTTCTCCATTTCTGGGCATATTCCTTGAAAGTCTCTTTTTCGCCCTTACTCATGTGTTGCAATTGTGACCTGTCCGGAGCCATGTCCATGTTATATTTATATTGTTTCATGAATGCTTCGGACAGATCCTTCCAGCAACGGATTTCTGAGGCTTGCAGTTTCATGTACCAATCTAAAGGAGCTCCGGCCAAACTGTTTTGGAAGCAGTAAATCAGCAGTTTGTCATCATTGGCATAAGGACCCATCTTCCGGACAAACATTGTAACATGACTCTCAGGACAGCCGGTGCCTCGGTACTTGTCCACCTCAGGAGCTTTGAACTTCGGTGGTAATACCAAATCTGGGACTAAGCATAGCTCACGAGCTTCTCTAGCCCTGACGCCAGCACCTTCCACGGCTCTTACCCTCTCTTCTAGTGCACGAATCGGGTCATTTGGCTGCGATCCCTCAAACATGTGGCCTTGGGGTTGACTGCCCATGCTATAGTAATATCCTCCAGGCTGAGGAACATTGTGAGGGTGTGCAACAAGCCCCGGAGTAGGGCTGAGCACAGCATGAGGACTAGGAGTCTGGACCTGCGGTCTTCCAGCAGCTCCCCCAGACACGGCAGCAGTAGCCTGATGTGGCCCAACAGCGTCAGCAGGAATGGGTCTAACAATTTGCGGCATGTACTCGGCGGGCATCCCCCAAGGATATCTTTGTGACTGATTCTGCCTATTCCTCCCTGAAGCAAAGACGGGATGACTGATTCCAGACCCCGGAGGAACTGTGGCTGCAGCATTAACTGATACTGGAGGAGGTATAAAAGAAATGACACCATCGGGACCCACCACAGCGGTACCTTCAGCAGCGGTTCCACTCTTTAGGCTTTGTAGCAAGGCCATCATCTCATGCATTTGGGTCTCCATGGCCCCAACCTTATCCTTTAGAACCTGGTTCTCCTGAGCCAGCTGCTCAGGATTAATAATCTGCACACCCAGATCTTCGTGCTCTGGATTACTCTCGGTCTCAATCTCTGGGTAATCTTGCAGATTGGCCATCAACTTTGCTTGCAGTCGGGTGAAGTATCGGTGACGGAGAACCAGCTTGCCTGACTTGCTCTGACGAAACATTTTTTATGAGCAGGGGTATTAATGAAATGCAATGAATGCAATGCAAATGGGTGTTAGTTTTAGTTTGTCTTATGCCGTGAACCACAGTGTGCCATGTCTTGCCATAGGCCTAGCAGTGGACTTTGATTATTTTTGTTTGAAACACGACAAGATTGGAATCAATAAGTGAAACAAAACATACTCCATACATTCAAATTCAAGCAAGTACTTCAAGCCTTACATATCAAAAGGTAGAATACTCAAATGGAAATACGGTCATCCAGAAAGAGAGAGTACAATGAAAATTACAAACAAGAGCTCAACTACATAGAGCTTTGAAATCTTCAGTTCTCTTTCTCTTGTTGCCTGTGGGAACCCTTCCAGTCTTCTCTCTGACTTCTTCAACCAAAGCCCTGCAAAACTTCACGAATTTGCAAACTGCCAGTGGAGTGTTAAAGGGAAACATCTCAACCTCAGCCTTTCTTAGCTTTTTAGGTACACCTGCAAGAGCTTGGTTGGCCAACTCTGCAAGCTCAGAGAATCTAGCCTTCCACTGTTGAATTTCATCTTTCAACTCAATGATAACTGCCTGTTCTTCAATCCTGCCAAGCAGTTCAACAAAGCGGTGTTCCCAATGCTGACTCTCATCCTTCACCTGCCTGTATGCATCACTGATGTGTCGAAGGTTTCTTTTCAGTTCATCAGAAATCTCTCGCTCAAATCCTAGAGCCTGCTTGTATTCTTTGAGAATGCTCTCAACTGAATTTCTTTCTTGCACGACACTGCTCAGTTTGCTTTCCCACTCAGCCTGTAGCAAGCGGGACTCTCTTTTTGACTTTGCAAGCAAGCTCTTCACAGTCCTCTCATCCATCTTTGTCTTTTCATAGAGATCTCTCCACTGACTGGTCTCTTCAATGGCTCTCTTTTGTTTAGCCTTTTGCCTCTTGATTTCCTCTTTGGCTACTTGCAGATACTTTTGAGCTTCTAGCTTTTCCTTCTCTTCTACTTTGAGTTTCTTGTCAAACTCCTCAATGGCAGCAGATTTGAGAGGATTATCTTCTTTTAATCTTTGGTTGTTCAGAGTCAACTTCTCTATCTCAGCTTGCAAGGATTTTTTCTCTTCCTCTGCTTTCATTAGAGCCAGCTTGACCTCACCTAACTCTTCAACAACGGGAGTACCAGAGTCTATTACCTTCCTCTCAACTTGCAATAATTTCTGATAAGGCAATCGGACGCTCTGAATCTTTTTCTCAAGCCATTGAGCAAAGGTAACACCACTAGTTCTCTGAGAGATCTCTACTTTTCCATAACGAGTCACCATACTCCAAGCTTGCAAAATCTTCCTAGTCAAACTGTCATCCTTTGGACCTCCCTCATAGATGTAAAACGGGAATGCCATCTCTTCAGTAGGCGAGTTCCTCATAGGATATCCTAATTGTCTCAGCGTCAGGGAGGGATTGTAGTTAATGCACCCTTTAGTGCCTATTAGTGGAACATTTTGAAAACCACCACAGCGGAAGACTACCTCAGGTCTAGCTTCCCAGCAAGATGAAAGATACCAACGAACCGAGTGCTCGTCTAGACTCCCTAGAAACTGGATCCACTCTTGAATACTCATGGTTTTCACCTCACAAGATACAGCATAGTCAATCAACTTTTCCACTTTCTTTGGATTGGTGAAAACATGGATAAGAAGCCAGGCATATAACAGATGGGAAGAGCAAGAGATTTTCTTCCTTTTGAGTTCACAGTGGTGAGTAAGAGCGGAATAAGTGTCAGCAAGCATTGCAGGGATCGGATTGATAGGATTCTTCTCATTCTGGAAAGCTAAGAAAATGCCAATGACAGTCACATCCACAAGTCTTTCAATCTGCGGAAAGAGAACAATCCCGAAGATTGTTAAGGCCAAGATTTGCTTGAAGACAACCCAATTTTTGTTTCTGGCATGAGTATCCATCATACCCTCGAGATAACTCTGCGGGAAACCTACCACAAGGTTCTTCCTCTGCCTCTGGAGCTTCAGGTCCTCTACCTTTACTTGCAACAATGCAGCAAACTTCTCATCCGTGTAATACTGCTCTTGATACTGGCAGGGAGCAGCTTTGGTCTGAGGGAAACCCAAGATCTGATGATATTCTTCCAAAGTGGGAGCCATTTGGAAATTTTTGAAAAGGAAGCATCTGATTTCGGAGTCATAGAATCTGCTTAGAGCCACGATAGCCTCAGTCTGTACCTCTAGTAACAACAACTTCCGAAGGTTCCCATAAGAGCTGTCAAACGATCCCCTTTCAATAGGTCCCATTAAGTCAACATATCCTTTCAAGCTGGTGACGTCTACCTTTCTTACACCCGGGTACCTTGGAGCATGCACTGTCTCACTTCTTGATTCCATTAAGTTCCTATGGCAAGATTCTTTGTCACTTTGTGATTCTCGGCAAACAAACTTGAGTAAGATGCAATGATGCATGTATGGGTTTTATGTAATGCGAGGATGTATGCAAATGCTGATGATGTTTTATGCATATGCAGATTAGGGCAAAATCTTTATTGGCATTGATTTAAGCTTTTTTTTTTGAAAATACAGGTCGTACGTTGTTTCATATGGACCAGTGAGAGAAAGGCTACAACGGCAACTCGTTCTCCCTTTTTTTTGAAGAATGCGGGCCACATGCTACTTCATAAGAGAAAGGTTACAACGGTAACCCGTTCCCCCTTTTTTTTTTGAAAAAATGTGGACCATATGTTACTTTATAAGAGAAAGGCTACAGCGGCAGCTCGTTCCCTTTTTTTTTTTGAAAATGGTGGGCCATATGTTATCTCGTACAGACCGGCAAAAGAAAGGCTACAACGGCAGCTCTTTCTCTGCTTTCCTTTTTTTTTTGGAAAAATCTCCTTCTACTCCTTTTGGAAAACATGCCTAGATTACAATGCAACACGCAATTTGTATGTCCTTGTGTCCTACGAGGCGGGAACCTAGGTTCTAGGGCAACTCAGATGTTCCTCCCATGTTGGCTTTAATCACTTCCTCACCAGGCTACCAGAGCTAATTCTCTCTCACAATAGCACCCACAACGATGGTACGCCACCTGGTGTGAGGCATCGTGAAAGAGCATACTCCGGCTGAAACTTTCGTGAGAGTCAGAAGGACAACGGTCCAATTGCCAGTCACTACTCATTTCCACTCCTCTAAGTTTTGTCAGACCTTGGGTTTTAGGCCCCTCTCAAAGCACAATAAGCATAAGGTGTGAGTGTGTGTAGCAAGGACATACCGCCTAAAACTACCCATCATAAACCCCCACCTGCAAATGAAAACCCAGAACAGTCCAGACAAAAGCATACAACAGCATGTTGCATATCATATAGCATTCCAATTCAAGAATTAACACAGGAAGTCAATAAGCAATCGCAAACATTGTTTACCTTAAGAAAGGGAGCCAAGAGGAAGGGATCATGATAAGGTGGGGGAGAAATGCATGAATTTACCTTTAGAAAGGGAGCAAAGAAGAGGGGACGTGGGAATTGAGGAATGCATGAACATGGTATGTGAACAAAGAGAAAATGCGCAAGGAGCACACATAGAAGGAAAACAAATGCATATGAATACAACATAACATCATGATAATGCTAGAGAAACAATCAAGCATCATAGACAAAGAAAGAAGGGAAAAGGAAAAGAAAAGGAAGAAAAGGAAGAAGTAGAACAAAGCTTTCAATTCAAATGATTTAAACCTCACATCGAATTAACTAGGCTTGACCCTCGCCTTTTATAAAAAGTCCCCAGTGGAGTCGCCAGCTGTTGCGCCCGAAAAATCCGGTTTGGGACTTCTCATTTTGCAACGTGAAAAATAGTAGAGCCGCCACCAATATTTATTTGGGAAAACATCGGAAAAACCCTTTTTTTGGAAAAGCGAGTGGTCTTTCGAAATCAGAGATGTAGGTTCGGGGGTCGGTTACGCATGGGGAAGGTATTAGCATCCCATACGTCCTTTCTACTGAAAGGGAACCATTAACTCGATGTGTGGTTTGACAAAGGTTTGAGTTGAAAGCGATTTGTTCTACTTCTTTTCTTTTCTTTTCTTTTCTTTTCTTTTCTTTTTTTTATTTGAAAAAATCGTTTTATTGAAAACGGAAGACAGGAATATTTTTGTTATCTTTGAAAAGTGGAAACAAAACAAAGATTTTTTTTTTTAAAAGGGTGCTTGACGGGACGGACCCGCTCCTACGTACCCTCACTGGGTTGAGGGATCAAAGCTACGTAGTTCTCGGCTTTTGCGTCTAAAAACGGCTTAAGAGTTTTTCGCAATTGGGTGAGCGTTTGTGAAGACCGAACAACAACGGTTAGAATGGCCTCACTACTAACTCTTTTTTTTGAAAATACAATAATCATTAACGATCCAAACGGCAACAGCGCGAGTGATCATCAATGACAATTTGTTTTATTTAATGGAGGAAGAAAATGTTTTCGCAAAGCAAGGAGCGCTTGAAAATGAGTTTAGAAAATGGGTTTTGGAAAACAAGTAGAACATTATTCAATCAATTCCAAGTCCATAACCAAATGCAACCATGAGTGAACAAGATTCAAACATACTCACCAATCAAGCAATCATAAACATGTTGATTATTAACCAAGATTAAGCATGCCAATATAATCAAGAGATCCAATTATTAAGGATGCAAGACAAAGCTCTCAAGACAATTGTGTGTGTGTGTGAGAATTGCTACGGGACGGGCAACAATCTCAAAGGGGTGCATATACCTTAATGACTCTATGCTACAACCGGAAAAGTAGGCTTACGTCTTCATTAAGAATACATACTAGTGGAAGGAAGGGCACACAATTAAATCAAGTCATTCAAATGGCATCAAGAACAAGTGAACACAATTGATCATAGGCATAGAGTATTCTAGGTTTAATGAATGAACATGTGAGCGATGATACATGATTAAGCAAGCATGGGAATGCATGAGCATACAAGAGAATGCATGAATAAGTATACAAGAGAATGCATGAGCATACAAGAATGCATGAGCATTTATTATGCATGGTATACAAGTATGAGTGAATGTGAGTGCAAGCATGCAAGGTGTCGCATAGATGATGCAAATAAGTGAAATGCAAAGTTTGAAAACGTTTTGAGTAAGAAGTGGTAAAAATGTTTTGGGGTTTTAAATGAGAAGTAGTAAAAGTTTAAAATGCAAATGATTGAAATGTTTTGGGATTTTTTTTATGCAAATTTACAAGTGGTAAAAAGTTTGAGTGAGAAGTTAATGAAATGGTAGAGTAAAAATGCATGAGGTAAATGGTAATTATTTAATGAGATGGTAAAGTAAAAAGGTAAAAGGGTAAAAACACAATTGCACAATTGCATTTATTCACACAAGATCAAAACAACACGTTTTCAAGCACAAAATATGCACAAAAGTGGCCTAAGGCCGAAGCAATGCTAAGCACAAATCACCATCAAATTTCATGCTAAAATTCACAATTAATACATGAAACAATTCACAAGACTAAACCCTAGATCATCATGCCATGTTCTAAGGTAAGCATCAAGCATATCATGTATTTTATTCTTCACAAAATCAAAGAAGTAAAAAGGCAACAAAAACCCTAGGTTTTGAAGCAACAACCCGAGGCACCCAACACCAAAATCAAGCCAAAATTCAACTTAAAATCATGAAATGAACAAAATGAACACAAGAACCCTAAAATCCATGCTATGGCCGAAGCAAAATAGGTAGGAAAACAAGATTTTATTTCACCAAAATCATGCAAATGAGGTAGAAATGCAATGAATGATGAGAAAACACAAGAATCTTTCCTTCAAGGCCAAGGACTCATCTCAAACACCCAAGGCTCCCAATGTCCTTGTCCAATAATGTTTGAAATGAGTCCTCAAAGCTTCTTTCAAGAAGGAAAGAGGAATAGAAGAGAGATTACATGATGAAAATTAAAGAAAATGCAAGGGTTAGTGAGCTTACCTCTAGATCTAGTTAGAAAATGAAGAAGGAAAGAGAATAGAAGCAAGAACACTTGAAGAACACCACAAGAACCTCTTGAACCTTTCGCAAATGCTTGATTCTTGATGGTTTTTGATGAAACTTTGATGATTATGCAAGTTTAGAAGTAGATTTATTGAAAGGATGAAGAATAAACAAGGTTTGATGGTTGATTTTTTGGAAGAATTTTGAAGAAAAGAATATGGGTATGGTGGCTGGTTGCTTCGAAGGAATGAGAGAAAGAGAGGAGATATTTGGGTGCTAGGGTAAAAAAATGAGTGCCCTCCTCATGGTCTCTTATTTTGGGTTTTATATGAGGTGCAAAATTAAGGGTATATAGGACATTGTGCTTTTGCAAACCATTGAGATTTGAGCTAGAATTTGAATCAAAGGCCAAGATTGCAATGCACATGGATTAGGGACAAGGAGAAAACACAAATGAGTGAGGAATAGCTGGTCATACACAAAAATTATGAGTTTTTGTTGCACAAAAATTGTTGAGGGCACCTAGGTCATTCTACACAAAGTTGTAGCCTAGGATTTGATCTAGAACTTTAATCAATGGCTAGGAATACAACTCACATGGATCAAGGGCATGAGGAAACACAAAATGAGGTGAAAATGAGCTGGAAAATTTGGAGCAAATGAGGCCTTGGTGCCCAAGTTTTGCAAGCTTGTCAAGAAAAATAGTACATTTTGTCTTATTGGGGACACTTCCTTATTTTCACCATTTTTGATTATTCTTTTCTAGATAATTCCATAAAAATCATGCCACTTTGGGCCATATCCTAGGAATCAATGATTGGGCCCAAAATTCCATGATATCACCCTTCCCAAAATTGATTTGAGACCTCACCTTGATGGAAATTCCCATTTTGCCCTTTTGCTTAAAATTTGAATTTTATGCCAAAAATCATGCATGCATGCGCACAAAAATTCAGAACCCAAATCATCTAGATCCAAATAAATTCCTCTGAGATTGAACAATGATTTTTGGTGAGAAATTGCTTAATTTTGGAAATGACCAAAATACCACTTTTGCCCAAAAAACCCTAATTTTGCTCCAAAAGGCATTCCAATCCTAAAAATGATTTTAAAAGCGCTGAAATGACTTTTAGAACCCAAAAATGTATGCTCATAGTTCTTCACATCCTTCAGAATGATGCTTCACTTCATAATTTATTTCTTTTTGTGGAAAATTAAGGTTTTGTTCCAAGCCGGACAAAATTAGGGTATGACAACTGTTTACGGTGATTGATCGGTGGCGGTGAGAGGGCAACAGCTAGAGCCAAACGACGTTCAGGATTTGGGGAAAATAAGAAACGAGAGAGATCAGAGATGAGAGGGAAAAATCACCGACTAGAATGACAAAGTGGGTGATGGATTGAGGAGATTGGGAGGCTGGAGATGAAAGGATCAGAGAATGGAAGATGAAAGAGCACTGTGAGGGACATCAAAGGATGTGATGCATTTGAGAATGTGAGTAAAAAAATGTGAGAGAAATTGAGAATGGGAAAAGAAAGTGGCTTGAAATTGAGAAATGAGAGAAGCTTCTAGAGTGTGAAAATTACTGACAAGTAGTGAGTCTGTCCAACGGATAGAAATTTTTAATAATTTGATTAATATAATTAAACTAACATTAAATTGAATAAAAAATTAAATACAAATAAAAAATATAAACAAGTGGGACCATATATGGTTTCTTATAAACAACTCCCATTGGAGTAAAAATCACTTGAGTCAACTAAAAATTACTTAAACTTTATGTGGCAATTTGGGTCCACAAAAATCACTTTAGTTTACCCATTTAGTTCACTCACATTAAAGATGATCTTATGTGATAATTTAAGAATTCGGATTTCGGTACCTTTGGTTACGTTACTTGGAGCAAAGCATTTTGTTAGGGAATAGCTTGCATAGGGAGAGTTGAGATTGAGAGTAAAGGAAAAATGCCTGACAGCGATGAACAATGTGTTGTGCAGGTGAACTATATCAGAAGAAAGAATCCACGTGCATTGGGGGTATAATTCAATTTAGAAAATAGCATATTTTAATAACTGTTTGATAAGATATTTGCTTAAATATGTATTTGGTCTCTACAAAATAATGAGAAATTTGATTTAGTCCCTGCAAAAAAATTTATTTTAAATAAATCCCTATAAATATCATCATATTCATTTTAATCCTTTTGGTACTAACCCTGTTACCAAATGTTGAGGTGTCAAATATTTGCCCAGTAGACTTTGCCATGTCATATATTTTCATTTCTCTTTATTTTAAAATCTGAGTTTTAGATATCCCTAAATTAAAATTAGGGTTCTTCATGTTCTTCATTTTCATCTTCGTTGATTCATTTGGAAAAATTGCAAATTCCAAAAAATTCTTACCTAAATCCTGGAAACCTCGGAGTGTTACGCGGCGCGACTCTCACTCCCAAGGTAGCTTTTTTTTGTTGCATCACCTTTCGTTGAATGCTCACTTTTCCAACCACTTGAAGCAAAATTACCCATTGCATATTTCGACAGTCACATATGTTCCTTGTCTTTCCTACGACCTTTATGACTTCCCTAACAAGGTCGACAGTTATAAACATTTTTTCCCAGCTTCCCATTCCCTCGATGCAGACGACTCCTTGTTCAAATATCAAACCTTTGTCAATCGACGATCCGGTCCTGAGGGGTTCAGAAAAAGCACTGATTTGTCAGATGTTGACCACCTTACTACTTGGGAATGGTTCCCTAGTCGTAGGTTGCTTCCCGGTGGCCTCCCGGGAACTAAGGATATGTCGACGTTGGTGTATCTTCCTAGTTGCGCAGTTCGCATTTGGGCTTACTCAATGTATTCTCCTCTCTCTCTCTCTCTCTCTCTCTGCACAAATTTAAGATTTAAGTTGAAGGAACCCAATTTAACTTTGCAGTTTGGCCTTTTTATGCTTACAGGTCCATTCATGGAACGCCAAGCACTTTACCTTTGGTGGAAAACTCAACTTGAAGCAGTTAATCTCTCCTTTAGTTGACTAAGTTGCTATCAACCTCTTCTGCAGGTTGATCAGGCTACTAAAATAAAGGTGAACTAAAATAAAGGTGAACACATCTCCAACATTTGTTTTTTCGATAAAACATAAGACAAAGTGGAACCCCCGCCGCATTAGGTTTGTTCTAAACATGATCAAGGAAGTCGTAGCCAAAATAATATGAGATCATGGGGGTAGAGGAGTGTTTTTGCATTGAATTATTGGTATAACCCTTTGGTTAGAGAAAATCTTTTCCCAAATGTCTGTCTAGGTAAACCGACAAGAGGTGTTAACTTTCTCGAGTTACAGGTTTCTCATGGTCACATTGTCAAACATAGAACTGGTGAGGTTACTTTATATGGTTGGTTTCCTTAACCCGTCAAATATCAACCAATTATCGAAATATTGACTTAATTTCCACCACAAGGTATTGTTTTTTTGACTAATTCATGCTCACCTTGTTGTCTTAATTGTATCATAATTTCTTTCAGCCAATCCAGTCAAGGACAAACTGCCCCGCAAGAAGGATAATGTTGCTAAGGCCAATGAGGAAGATCAAGAAGGAAAACTCGTGATCGCGAGAGGCTCGGGAAAGAGTGCTACCATAAAAGGTGCTTTTTCAAAGCCTGCAGTGCCTCGAGCATCTTTAGATGTCAATGCAAGGCATCACAAAAGGCCTTCGGTAGTCGAGGCACAAGCTTCACCGAAGAAAATGAGGTGTGACAATACTTTCGTTCCGAGTTCTCAAACCATGGCACAAGTATGTTTAAATACCTTATGCTTCTTCACATACTCGGAGTTTGGCTTGAACTTTGATTTCTTGACAGGGCACACCCACTCTCGTCTTAGCCTCTCTTGATCAAACTCTTGTTAACTCTCTTATGATTCGCAGGTTACCGAAGCTCAAATCACCCAAGCAAAGCAAGTTGTCGGTTTAATTGCTGATGTACTTGTGAGAATTTTGACACTTCCCATTTTTCTCTTTACTCAAGTCGATTTTAATCTTTGTTTTCTATTTTAGGTGGTTTAGTGGCCTACCAATTCTGGTGAATATGCATTTAACAATGCTTGTAATTTGTTGCTACTTAATGTACTTGATTCGACCAATTTGAAAGTGGGAGGTAAATGGTTGAGTTTGTGGATATTGAAGCTCCCTCCCAAGGTGAAACATTTCTTTGGCTTCTCTATAGAGGATGTATTTCAATTCAGCCAAATCTTGTCCATCGATTAGGTTTTATGGAAGTTATACAAAAGATGTGAGCATGGTTCTAGGATGTCGACAAGTTTTTTATGGTGTGGATGTTTTTGCTTCATTAGTGGATGGTAAGTTTTAGATTCAATTAATATTAGGCGTGTGGTATTCATAGAGTGTTGTCCTTAGGGCCTCTATGAGGAGTAGTTGGAGTTTTTGTTGTATTTCGCGTGTTAATGTTGTACAATAGGTTTATATTTGCTTCCTGGTAAGCCTTTTGTATTAGCTATTATCAATAAACCCTTCACTATCGAAAGATGGTTCAAGAGCGAGAAGATCCACTACTAAGGGTTACATGTTTTAAAGCCTTTGGTAGTTCTTGGCGAGCTTGGTGTGACGATAGATTGTGGCACATCGCACAATAAGCTTCTTAGACCTCAATTTCACAACCACAAAAAGATGGGTTTGGGTGCCTTTGGGCCATCTCATCTCTTTTTTTGTACCTTATTTGGGTTTGAATACCCTTTGTAATCACAGTAATAATATCTCTTGCTTGTAAAAAATATGGTTTGGGTTTATTGATTCTATTGACATGTCTGATTCTATGACTTACATGACTCAATTGTTTTCTCCTAAAGAACAAGTTTGCATCTCTCATTTCTAACTTATTAAAATCTTTTATTTGTAACTTTGGAAAAGTAATTAACCAATCTGATTACACCTTTTTCGATGGATCTCTCTAGCTTGTTGCACATTAATATGGTGGAGTGTGTAGAGTTTGTAAGGAAGTTGTATGGCACTTGGTCATAAGAACATGAGATTCAAAAATTTGACAACAGAGGAACTCATGTTATAAAGTCTAGCATATGGGACCAATGCTCATGGTGATCTGCAAGAAAACCAGTACAAAAAGTATTTCTATCAAAATGATGGCATGTGGTCGTGAAATAGAAACTGAGGGAGACCTCGATCATGAGACCTTCAGAGTTTTCCAAGATGAGTCCTGCCCTGCTGCCTCTTGAATTCGAAGATCCATCGACGTGAAGTTTTCATAGAAGAGCCACCGAGCTGGTGGGTGTTGGCGTCATTTCGGCAACAAAATCGGCGAGGACTTGAGCTTTGAGAGGAGACCTGGCCTCATACTTGAATATGAACTCGGACAACTAGACTGCCCACTTGATGATTCTTCCGGCCAGGTCGGGTCGATGTAGCAACTGCCGGATAGGTTAATCCGTCCTTACAACGATTTGATGTGCCACGAAGTAGGGCCTCAGCCTTCTTGCCGCTAAAACTAATGCCATTACAACCTTTTCTATTTTCTGATATCTGGACTTGGCTCCCTGCAATACTTTGCTACTGACGTACACCGGCTGTTGCCCATCCTCTGTTTCACGTATCAGGACGGCGCTGACTGTTTCCTCGGCCACGGCGAGATATAAGTAAAGTGTTTCCCCATCCACCGGTTTTAGCAGTATCGGAGGCTCCGAGAGTATCTGCTTGAGCTTGGCCAAGGCGCTTTCACACTCCCGTGTCCATTTGAACTCGACGCCTTTCTTCAAGATCTTCAAGAATGGAAGTGATCGATTGGTCGCCATGGAGACGAACCTAGAGAGGGCGGCAATCATGTTGGTGAGCTTTTGCACTTCTTTTTTAGTGGTAGGGGGACGCATGTCAGTCACGGCCTTGCACTTGTCAGGATTGGCCTCAATCCCCCTTTCGGTGAGGCAGAAACCGAGGAATTTTCTCGCCCTAACGCCGAAGGTACACTTCACGGGGTTGAACCTGAGGTTGTTTCTCTTGGCTTCAGCGAAAATCTCCTCGAGGTTAGCCATATGTGCCTCGTCCGCCTTACTCTTAACAATCATGTCATCAAGGTAAACCTCAACGACCCTGCCGATCTGGTCGTGGAAGACTTTGTTCATAATTCGTTGATAAGTGGCCCCTGCATTTTTGACACCGAAGGGCATGGCCCTGTAACAATAGTTGCCCTAATTGGTCATAAAGGCCGTTTTCTCTTGATCAGGTGGATTCATTGCAATCTGATTATAGACGGAGTAGGTGTCTAAAAAAGATAAGAGGTGAAACGCGGATGCATTATCTACGAGCTTGTCGATGTTGGGGACCGGAAAAGCATCCTTGGGGCATGCTCTGTTGAGGTCGATGTAGTGTACGCACATTTTCCACTTCCCATTATTCTTTTTCACCAACACTATGTTAGATAGCCATGTGGTGTATTTCACTTCTTTTATAAAGCCTGCGGAGAGTAAGTCGGCTACGACCTTTGCTGTGGCCTCGGCCTTTTCGTCGCTCTGCGCCCTAAGTCGTTGTGCCACGTATTTGGCATCGGGGTTCACTGCCAAGTGATGGCATGCTACTTCGAGCGAAATTCCTGGCATCTCGAAAGCGGACCAGGCGAATAGGTCGGCGTGCTGGTGCAGGCATGCTACTAAGTCTTCTCTTACCACGTCCATGATGTCTGCCCCCAATTTTACCGTTTTTGTAGGGTCATCCCCCAATGGGATCTCGAGAAACTCTCCATGGAGTTCGGGGCGCTTAATCTTTTTCTTGAGTTCCCTAGCCAGCTCGTCATCATCTTCATCCTCGGAACTATCGGGGTCGTAGCGAGTGTCGACCTCGGTGAGGTTCACCTCAATGGCTGAAGGTGGCGGCTCAGGAATTTTCTGGAGTTGACGTCGGACTCCTTCGAGGGTGAGGTACTGACATCTTTACGCGGCCTCAAGGTCGGCCGAGATGGTGATGATCTCGTCCGCTAACGAGTGAAACTTCATTTTTAAGTGTACGGCGGAGGCCAAGGCACCGAGTCTTGCCAACGTCGTTCTGCCCACGATGCAATAATACGAGGTAACCAACGGCATGACTAAGAACGTGGTTTTGATGGCTCGGGCGAGTCTCTTTTGTCCATAGGTTACGAGAACATCGAGGCAGCCTAAAGGTTGAGTCAGCTCTCCTCCCAAGCCAGACAGCTCTGTGCTGAGGTATGGACTCAGGTCGGCAATCGATAGCCCAAGACTGGGTAGGAAATCCTGAAACATAAGGTCGGCAGAACTCCCCTGATCCACCAGGATTTGCTTGACCTCAGTGCCAAGTATGGAGGCAGAGATGATTAGAGGGATGAATTCATTTGGTCTGCCGATTAGGTAGTCTTCGTCGGAGAAGAATAGTGGCTTCCTTGAAGAAGTCATCACGAAACTGGTACCCGATGCTAAGCTAGAAATCTCTCGCCATTTGCGCTTCAAAGTGTGTTTGGTTTCCGCAGCCGAGGCGGATCGTCCATCTGAGATCATCCTGGTCGTTTTCAGTCGGTTCTTACTGGAATGACAGAGTCGGGGAAAATGCTCCCACTGTGGTCACCATTGTTCAGTACTCGGACTCGGATATGATCACGTCCGGGGTACAAGGAGATATGCTTCGGAGAGATTTGGGAGATGGACCTCGAATAAATGAAGATTGGCCTCAGAAGGTCCGAGGTAGCTTGATCATGCGCTCCGGGGGTGGTACCTGCAAACACTCCGATGCCTAAGTCAGCAAGGGAAGAGAAGAGGTGTGCAGGGAGAATCAGAACGTACCTAGAGATGGAGGGGTGCACCTCTATTTATAAACGAAGGTGCCGTATCCGAGCCGTCAGATACGGATGCTTTAGAACTTGACCGTTGGTCATGGATGCTGGTTGGTAGAGCGTGGACCAGGTCTTGCCAAGCGTGGAATTGGGACAGGCCCAAACCGTGTGGTGTTTGGCCCAATCCGGAACATGGCCATTTGGTCAAAAAAAAAACTTTAGGGCCCGTTCGAGGTGGTTGAGAGTTTTTGGTTCTTGGTTGTGAACGTCAATTTCAAAACAAAAACATGTTTGGATAAAATGGGGTTGAGTTGAGTTTTTCCTTAATTTCAAAACTGTTTTCCATCAAAAGTCAACCAAAAATATAGGTTTTATAGTTTCTGTTTTTCTTTCTAATGCTAAAACGTCACCACCAATGGTTTCCGACCACTACTCTAATCACCATTTTGACCATTATTATTAAAATTATTACAAAAAAATACGTTATATATTAGGAATATTTTAATTCTTTTTCAAAATTAACTTTATATATTGTTGTGATTAAGACAAGTTTATGATGAGTATTTATCTTTGTGTTTATGTTTGAAACTGATTTTGATTTTTGAAATTTTCTTAACTCTATTGAATCTGAACCAAAACTAAAACTAATTTTGGTTTTTGAAAATTTCAAAACAAAGAGCTGAAAATCACCCCGAACGGGACCTTAGTTTAAGAACCTACTTAAAAAGAAAATCGGTTAGGAACCTCCAAGAATAATCAACCTTAAATTCTATTTGTTTAATGTTTCATCATTTCGCATTCGAATGTTATGCTCCAATGCAAAACGATCTCACACATAATATAATATTACGATTCAAATCTTTTTTTAATGTCCGTAAAAGTTACAATAGATGATAGAAATTTTTAGGCTAAATTGTATTTTTGGTCCTTTACCTTTGACCAAATTTCGATGTGGTCCACTATTTTTTGTTCTTCCCACTTTGGTACTTTATGTTTCAAACTTGTGCCATAGTGGTCCTTTATGCTTGATATGTTTTAGTTTTTTTTTTGGTTGAGATATGTTTTAGTTTGGTCCTTCAAAACTAAAACACAAAAATGAAGAACACTATGAATGTCTTGAAGAACACCAAGAACAATTCAATTCTTATATATTCAATAACTCATGCAATACGTGACCAAATTGAATCTAACTGGACTCCAACTTGAATAAAATTTCGCAATGAATTCAATGGAACCAAAATTAAGCTCTGAAAAGTGCTTATGCACAAAATCACTTCTAGAACCGACAGCTTGAAGAAGAAGAGAAGAGGAAAATGAATTGAACACAATTTGTCTTAAACCTTTTGTTGTTGAAAAAGCCAAAACACAATTTATAGATGCGAATTGCTTATTCACGGTGTTTACATTTAAAGTTTTTTTGAACAAAATCTTTGCCATATTCTGATTCTTTGTTGAACTTCAAACATTTTAAGCTCAAGAAATGTTCGATTTTGTGCTCTATAGAGAAATCACCATTGTTGAGATTGAAGGTTTCTTGAACTGAGTTCAAACTTTAGTTTCCAGAAGTGATTTTGTGTATAAGAAATGTTATTTCCATTGAATTCCTTGCGATATTTTATTCAAGTTTTAGAGTCTAGTTTCATTCAATTTGGTCACGTATTGCATGAGTTATTCAGGAAACAAGAAATTAAAATGTTCTTGGTGTTCTTCAAGACGTTCATAGTGTTTTTGTTTTGAAGGATCAAACTGAAAGATATCATACCAATTGCAGGACCAAAATTAAACATATCAAACATAAAGGACCACTTTGACACAGTTTTGACACGTAAAGGACCAAAGAGGAAAAAATAAGATAAAAGACCAACCTGAAACTTTGGTCAAAGATAAAGGAGGAATTTAGCCAAATTTTTAATATCAAAGGATCATATACTAAATAGTTTGAATTAATATTAATGAAAATCAATAAATGATAATTTTAGCCTTTAGTTGTAATCCATGTTTTTGTTTGGGAAAAAAGCGGGAGACAAAAAATATTTAGGAACAAAAGAAGCGTAAATAACGAGTCAATTCTTATCAAAACTAACTTAGAAACAACGAAAAACAATGAATGCCGTCATGCCTAAAAACTAGAATAAATGGGATATAATGGCGAAACGACAAAATTAACTATATTTTATTGTGTTACTTCATTTAAGCTTAAAACAAAAGGAACTTAATTACACTTCAAATCTATCTTGAATGTCCGTAAAAGCAGCAGAACTGACTTGATGTGTGGATAGTAAAGGTGGGTTTCCCTTTGAATGTAGGATAGGCTTTGATACCATATTAGAATTTGAGTTGGGTCTAACTCAACCATACATAACCGGCTTGTAAGGTGAGGGATGTCCTTTTGTTATATACTCATTTGAGACTTTGTCTCTAGTCAATGTGGGAATTGAAAATTTCCTAATACACCCCCTCAAGCCCAGCACTATTAGGCTTGATGCATGGATAATAGTGGTGGGTGGCCCCATCGATCTCGGATAAGCTTAGTTTCGAAGAAAATGGATAGAAAAAACATATACTAAACAGTTTGAATATATATTAATTAACATCAATAAATGATATTCATAAGATTCATCTTTAACGTATGCTTATCGGTGAAAAGAACTAGACAAAATATTTAGGAACTAAAGTATCATAAATAATAAGTCAATCCTTGTCACAACAAATTCTAAAACAACGAAAGAGAATTTTTCGGTCCGGACCATTGTAATTGGCTACCCACGAAGTGTTTCAAGGTAGAGTATGTCATTGGCTCAATGGTGTTGGTTACATTTACTGTATTTTTGTATGTTGCTTTATTTAATCTAGAAACAAAAGCATTTAATATTACGATTCAACTCTTTTTTTGAATTGAATGTCCGTAAAAGCCGCAAGAGATGGTGGAGTCTTTTAATATAAAAGGAGATCATATACTAAATAGTTTGAATTCATTTTAATGAAATTCAATAAATGATAACTTTAGTGATCAATTGTAACCCGTGATTTTGTTTGCGAAAAAAGCGGGAGAAAAAAAATATTTAGAAAGAAAAGTAGCGTAAATTACAAGTCAACTCTTATCAAAACTAACTTAAATACAACAAAAAAGAAATATTGTTTTCATGCGCAAAAATCGAAATGAAATATAATGGCGAAACGACAATTTTAACTATTTTTAATTGTGTTGCATCCGTAAAAGCAGCAGAAGATGAAGGAGTCCTTTAATATAACAGGAGATTTAATTGTCAAAACGACAAAATTATCTACTTTTCATTTTTTTATTTATATTTATATTTATACAATTTTTAAATAAACTTCATCTTTTTTACTTTTTTATTTTTTTCACAATTTTTAGACTACAAAATATAGCTTAAAACAATAACTGAAGTTAACACTTCAAAAGTCATACTTATCTCTGAAAATAAAACTAAACAATGTGCTACGTATATGATAGGATAAGATGAACTTTGCTCACAGAACAAAACTAACCATATACCAACATCATTTAAGTTACACTTTATTTTCTTTTTCAAATTAATTTCTTCCTCAATAAAAGCAATAAGTCTGGCTAGTTAAGTTTCCTTTAAAATGTGTTTGTTCTGTAGCTAAGTTTCCTCAACTTGAAAGTTATCTGTAATAAATAATATTATATGTAATAAAAAATTACCGAGTAAGTTGACTTAGAGGGTTATTTAAGGACAACCAAGAATTGCAATTGTGCTAACAGAGCAAGAGTGAGAGATTAGGAAGAAAACAGAGAAAAATGTTGTTCTGAGTTAGAGTGTGAGTGAGAGTAAGAAGAGTGTTTTTACTTTTTCTTTCTTCAAACAAACTCAAAGGCTTTGCTTTGCCTTTTGTGTTTGATTACTAAATCTCAGCTTTTTTATTTAAAAATGTCAATGAAAGATATCGAGAAAGAGATGGAAATGGGTTACAGCAAGTCACTTGGTAACTCATCCCTAGTTAGAGTCTCGAGTTCATCTGAAGAAACACCAATGATGGTTGTGGGAAACAACAACACCAACAACAACAACAACGTTAACAACAATGTTAACATCTTCAGAGGAACGTTCAGAGAGTGTCTGAAGAATCACGCTATCAATAATGGTGGTCATGCTCTCGACGGTTGCTGTGAGTTTCTCCCTGCCGGACCTGAAGGTTCACTCGATTCTCTCAAATGTGCCGCTTGCAACTGTCACCGCAACTTCCATCGTAAAGAAGCTCCTATACCACCCAATGTTGTCACTGTTGCTGCTCCTGTTCCAGCCACCATCATTCCTGCTGGAGATGTTTATCCTCCCTACAACACCCACCGTCACCAGGCTGCTCCTCCACCACAGTACACGGTGTATAGCGTTCGAAACGGGTTACTACATGTAACTGCGCCACCTAACGGTGGTGGTGGTGGTGGTCCCTCTACTCTTGCTCGTACTTCGCCGGCGGGAGGCGGCGGTGGTGGGGAGGATCATGGTGATCCTATGGACCTTGATAATGGTGGTATCGGGTCGAGCTCGAACTCAAAAAAGAGATTCAGAACTAAGTTCACTCCTGAACAGAAGGAAAAAATGAAGGCTTTTGCTGAAAAATTGGATTGGAGGATTCAAAAACAAGATGATGTTGTTGTTCAGGAATTCTGTAGTGAGAATGGTGTTAAGCGTCAAGTTCTTAAGGTTTGGATGCATAACAACAAACACACCATAGGTAAGAAGCCCTAGAAAAACAAAAAATACTAATAATAAATAATTTGGTCAAAAAATAAAAATAAAAATAATATATAAATAAACATCCACCCCTCTGTTGTTTGTGTGTGTCATGTATTATGTTTCACTCGGATCGGGTTTGCTAATGCTGGAAGTGAAGATTTGTGCAACGAAGTTTGAAGTTGAAGAAATTGGTGGTTGAAGTTCACTGCTAGTGCTGGCATATCAAGATCTCAGAGTTTAACATATGGTGTCTTTCTTTCGTTCTTATAATAATGTGGGGGGGTATGTTTGGTATTTCCTTTATTGTGTTGGTCGTGTATGTCTATCAATCTTAAGAGTCATTTAAATTCCAGTGGATTTTTTTGTCACAAATTTGAATTCCATTGGAATATATATTATTAATAAATAGTTTATTTTTGGTGTCTATATATGTTCTGTCTATGATTCGCATTATTTTGCATTCATAGTTATTATTAGGTTGAGCTATACCTATGAGGGATTGGTTTATAGGTGAGGTGAATGAGTTGATGATAAAGAAGATAAAAAATAAAAAGGCAGCTTATTTTGTTTGTCTTTGTTGAATCGCGTTGAGTATGTCATAAGACAGTTGTTGGAAAGACGAGGTTTATCGGTAACAACAATTAATGCGTTCTTATCTCTCTACTGCATTTTCCGTTCTTCATGTCTAGATGTCTAGAGTGATGCTATTTCATGCTAAGAATTTTGGTCGTGAAATTTTACCACTACCATCAATTGATGTATTCAGTCAATCCGTTGGTTCATATTGATTCTGATTCAATACGCTGGTTCATATGGACCTCCTCTTTTTTTATGTACCAAAAAAGTGCGTTAAATATCTTATGGTATTGTCTTTAATTATATTTCTTTTTTGCTATTTAATTCTCTAAGTGAGAACTGAGAAATAATATGCATACGAATAGGACCGTGCTATTTTTATATTATTTTTTTAGATTAATTAATTAATTTTATTGCAACAAAAATTGAATTAAATTAAAGTAACATGTATGTTCTCTTTGGTATTGAGGAAGAAAAAAAAACAGACTCAACTGTGGCAGTATAATAACTCCATGTTGAAGAAAGAATTAAATCTTTTACCTTTTTGCCTTTAACCTCTGTTTTCCCTTTCAACTCAATCTTTCCCGTTGTTTTGACGAATGTTACTTTTAAAAGATAAGAGGATAAACTTATGTTACCATGGAAGTTATATATATATATATATATATCATAATCATAAGTATTATAATTCACGAAAGTGTCCACCTCAGCGTCCAGCACACTGTTCCAAAAAATGCCACGCATATTTATCATAAAATACGTGGCAATCAATCTGGCAAAATCGTAGGCAAAGAATCAATGGTCAACATCAAACAATATTTGATTAACACAATAATTGGCTGCCAAAAATATGTAACGCTAATCAGGTAATTATTGCTGGCAACAAATTATAATCAATGGTAATTAAGCCCTTTCTAATAATTTGGATCCACAATTAATCAGTTTTCAAAAATACTTCTTCTCCCGCAAGCCAGAACGATGTCTTCTTCAGACTACTCACCAGCCACACCAAACCAACATCAATCCTGTAAATTTTTTAAAAAAAAGGCAATCAGGGGACAAGTTCTAAGTAGTATTTCGCAACAAACAAAAGGCACTTTATCAAGATGGCAGACAGGATCCATATTATTATCTAACTGTACTTCAGAACACCTCAATCAAAAACCAATCTCAAATCCCTACACGCTATTGTATATCGACATCAGAAGTAACTCATAGTTATACATCTCAAACCTTCCATTCAAAGATGAATTTGCCTGATGCTTATTTCACTGATTTCCTTTTGATTGACGAATATGTCAACATTGAACATTTACAGACTGCCCATCCCCTAGAGGTAACTCTTAGAAATTTATTGTTAGCTATTCTACTATCTTATAAAGTATATCTAAATTTGTTGCTATTAATTCCTTTTCGTCCTTTCAGGTGGCACCTTATGTTGTAATTGCCCATATCATCGGCATCGTTTCCAATAATGCGTAATACTCATTGTTAAAATATAGATAGTAAGCCCATTAGTTAGTAGTAAGGCCTGATCTGTACCTTGAGGTCGCCTGTGGAGCTGGTCAAGGGACAGGTCGTCTGATGCTGTGACTAAGGTATCAGGTCGATCAGTGTACTGATGAGGGTGGTCGACCTGATGCTGACGAGGGCAGTCGACCTAATACTGATGAGGGCGGTCGACCTGATTGACTGCTAGTCGTATCAAGAGCTCGGGTTGTACCTGCAATGACACTCCAACGCCCAAGTCAGTGGGTAGAGTTTGGCAGAGTAACAATAAGGGTGAATCAAATGTACCTGACAAGTGGGGTCAATCCCCTATTTATAGAGTCAGTGAATCGTGGGGAGTCGTTGGATCAACGTAAGTGGATCCTGACCGTCGAGATCTGATATGCTCTTCTTGCTTGCTTTTGGGCCGTTTTTGGTCACCTCTTTGATTGGATTGGGCCTTTGGTCCACTCCAGAACAGTTGCCCCCCAAGCCAAGGTCGATCATTGAGCGGGCTTAGGCTTGATGTGTGGTTCTGATCGTTGTGCCCCCAGTTGTTACTTGGTGAACCTTTCGGTGCTTGAGATTATATCGGGTCGTTGATAAAAAGGAAAGGGGTGCTCAATAATCTCTACTGGGCCTTCTTTATTTATTTATTTATTTATTTTTTTCTTTGAGTCCATGGGCCCAAGTGTTTTTATCTTTTCATGGGTCATTACTCCAGTCCCAATTCTCTCCATACGCTGATCAAAGAGCAGAGCTCCTAGGCCATCGGTACTTGATCCAAGGCCAACGACCAGCGAGCCACGATCCAGGGTCCCTCCTTCGAGCAGCGACCAGCGAGCCACGACCAGGAGCCGTTTGTTACGGCGCGACCTGCCGGTGACTCGTGAGCTCTTTCTTCTCCGTGCGACGCGACCCGCGACCAGGTCCGACGACGCGACCTGCGACCCAGCTCCGCGCGCGTTTCTTCTTCGTGTGAGCATCTGGGTGGTGCGACCTTCGAGCGCTTCTAGGACCTGTGACCTGAGACCTGCTTTTCTCTCTTCAAATTTTTGGGCGTGGTTTTTGGGTGGAAGCTTCTCACTTTTTCCTTCTTTCGCTTTGTTTTGACGCTTTGGTGTGAGTGAGTAGGGTGCACGTAACTTAGAATAATTTTGCTGTTTCTCGTCATCAGGGTCACATCGAGGCCTGTGTCGTATTTGACTTGGTGATTTAATTTACAAGGAGGGTCGATCTATCTTCCAAGGTGTGCGACCTTGGTATTCGTTGTTTAGTAACCTGTCTGTTGGTTTCTGACTTGATGTGATACTCACTCTGGTCGACTTTGCTCTTCAGGCAGCTTACCAAGTTTCTACTAGGGTAAGTTTTCTATAATTGCTTTGGTCGACCCTGCCCTTCAGGCAGCTTACCAAGTTTCTACTTGGATAAATCTTCTTTAATCGATTTGGTCGACCTCTGGTCGACTCTGCCTTGCAGGCAGCTTACCAAGTCTCTACTTGGATAAGTCTTCTTTAATTGCTTTGGCCGACCTCTTGTCGACCCTGCCCTTCAGGCAGCTTACCAAGTCTCTACATGGATAAGTCTTTTCTAATCGTTTTGGTCGACCTCTGGTCGACCCTTCCCTTCAGGCAGCTTACCAAGTTTCTACTTGGGTAAGTCTTCTTTAATCGCTTTGGTCGACCTCTTGTCGACCTCTTTTCGACCCTGCCTTGCAGGCAGCTTACCAAGTCTCCACTTGGATAAATTCTTT
The DNA here is from genome assembly GCA_963573325.1 of Astragalus glycyphyllos. NCBI lineage: Eukaryota > Viridiplantae > Streptophyta > Magnoliopsida > Fabales > Fabaceae > Astragalus > Astragalus glycyphyllos. Next base: position 32,743,137 of record OY754308.1, on the reverse strand, counting down.
TCAATTGCTTTGGTCGACCTCTTGTCGACCCTGCCCTTCAGGCAGCTTACCAAGTCTCTACTTGGATAAGTCTTTTCTAATCGTTTTTGTCGACTTCTTGTCGACCTCTTTTCGACCCTGCCTTGCAGGCAGCTTACCAAGTCTCTACTTGGATAAATTCTTTTTAATTGCTTTGGTCGACCTCTTGTCGATCCTGCCCTTCAGGCAGCTTACCAAGTGTCTACTTGGATAAGTCTTTTCTAATCGTTTTGGTTGACCCTGCCCTTCGGGCAGCTTACCAAGTCTCTACTTGGATAAGTCTTCTTTAATTGCTTTGGTCGACCTCTTGTCGACCTCTTTGTGACCTCTTTTCGACCCTGCCTTGCAGGCAGCTTACCAAGTCTCTACTTGGATAAATCTTTTCTAATCGTTTTGGTCGACCTCTGGTCGACCCTGCCCTTCAGGCAGCTTACCAAGTTTCTACTTGGGTAAGTCTTCTTTAATCGCTTTGGTCGACCTCTTGTCGACCTCTTTTCGACCCTGCCTTGCAGGCAGCTTACCAAGTGTCTACTTGGATAAGTCTTTTCTAATCATTTTGGTCGACCTCTGGTCGACCCTGCCCTTCAGGCAGCTTACCAAGTCTCTACTTGGATAAGTCTTCTTTAATTGCTTTGGTCGACCTCTTGTCGACCTCTTTGTGACCTCTTTTCGACCCTGCCTTGCAGGCAACTTACCAAGTCTCTACTTGGATAAATCTTTTCTAATCGTTTTGGTCGACCTCTGGTCGACCCTGCCCTTCAGGCAGCTTACCAAGTTTCTACTTGGGTAAGTCTTCTTTAATCGCTTTGGTCGACCTCTTGTCGACCTCTTTTCGACCCTGCCTTGCAGGCAGCTTACCAAGTCTCTACTTGGATAAATCTTTTCTAATCGTTTTGGTCGACCTCTGGTCGACCCTGCCCTTCAGGCAGCTTACCAAGTTTCTACTTGGGTAAGTCTTCTTTAATCGCTTTGGTCGACCTCTTGTCGACCTCTTTTCGACCCTGCCTTGCAGGGAGCTTACCAAGTCTCCACTTGGATAAATGCTTTTTAATTGCTTTGGTCGACCTCTTGTCGACCCTGCCCTTCAGGCAGCTTACCAAGTCTCTACTTGGATAAGTCTTTTCTAATCGTTTTGGTCGACCTCTGGTCGACCCTGCCCTTCAGGCAGCTTACCAAGTTTCTACTTGGGTAAGTCTTCTTTAATCGCTTTGGTCGACCTCTTGTCGACCTCTTTTCGACCCTGCCTTGCAGGCAGCTTACCAAGTCTCCACTTGGATAAATTCTTTTTAATTGCTGTGGTCGACCTCTTGTCGACCCTGCCCTTCAGGTAGCTTACCAAGTCTCTACTTGGATAAATTCTTTTTAATTGCTTTGGTCGACCTCTTGTCGACCCTGCCCTTCAGGCAGCTTACCAAGTCTCTACTTGGATAAGTCTTTTCTAATCGTCTTGGTCGACCTCTGGTCGACCCTGCCCTTCAGGCAGCTTACTAAGTTTCTACTTGGGTAAGTCTTCTTTAATCGCTTTGGTCGACCTCTTGTCGACCTCTTTTCGACCCTGCCTTGGAGGCAGCTTACCAAGTCTCCAATTGGATAAATTCTTTCTAATCGTTTTGGTCGACCTCTGGTCGACCCTGCCCTTCAGGCAGCTTACCAAGTTTCTACTTGGGTAAGTCTTTAATCACTTTGGTTCAAAGATATGACCGATCGATCACATTACAAGCCTTCAAGGGGGCGACCGTTTTACGAGCCCTCAAAGGAGGCGAACGCTTTTCGAGCCCTCAAGAATGCGACCGCTTTTCGACCACTCAAGGAGGCGACCGCTTTCGAGCACTTTTCAAGCACTTTTCGAGCGCTTTTCGAGCGCTTTATCAACTGGGGCGACCACACAAGGGGGTGACCTCTTTTTGAGCGCTTTTCGAGCACTTTTTGAGCGCTTTTCGAGCACTTTTCGAGCGCTTTATCAACTGGGGCGACCACCCAAGGGGGTGATCGCTTTTCGACCACTCAAGGAGGCGACCGCTTTCGAGCACTTTTCAAGCGCTTTTCGAGCACTTTTCGAGTGCTTTATCAACTGGGGCGACCACCCAAGGGGGTGATCGCTTTTCGAGCCCTTTTCGAGCGCTTTATCATTCTCCGCAAGAGTGACGTCAACCTGCTGGGTCGTGCATGGCTGGGGACCGGGGGCAACGACCTCAGTGTTGGTCGTCGTTCCCCTCAGTGTAGGAGGTGATCGAACTGGTGTCTAGACCATACATTGTAGGCTAGTTGACCGCGGTCTGCCTCGGGTTGCCTTTGGAGACATCGGGAATGTTGATGGGATAGTGTTCTCCCACTGTGGTCGCCAATGATCTGTACCTTGAGGTCGCCTGTGGAGCTGGTCAAGGGACAGGTCGTCTGATGCTGTGACTAAGGTATCAGGTCGATCTGTGTACTGATGAGGGTGGTCGACCTGATGCTGACGAGGGCAGTCGACCTAATGCTGATGAGGGCGGTCGACCTGATTGACTGCTAGTCGTATCAAGAGCTCGGGTTGTACCTGCAATGACATTCCAACGCCCAAGTCAGTGGGTAGAGTTTGGCAGAGTAACAATAAGGGTGAATCAAATGTACCTGACAAGTGGGGTCAATCCCCTATTTATAGAGTCAGTGAATCGTGGGGAGTCGTTGGATCAACGTAAGTGGATCCTGACCGTCGAGATCTGATATGCTCTTCTTGCTTGCTTTTGGGCCGTTTTTGGTCACCTCTTTGATTGGATTGGGCCTTTGGTCCACTCCAGAACAAGGCCCATTAGTGGTTAGTATATAAGGTAGATGGTACACTCATTTGTAATCATCTTCTAATTAGTAATATATTTATCAATTTCAATATAATAGACTTTTAAGGTTTTCTCTCTAATTTCCATGGATGCCATGTTTTTCAACATGGTATCAAAGCAAACATGGTATCCTCCATGAATTTGGGTGCTATCAAGTTCTTCTATTATTTTATTAGTTTTCCTTTTCATTAATTCTTTTTCTATTTTTTTTGTTTCATTGAGAAAGTCCTTTTCTACGTTCTCCTTCAGATCCATTTTTTCCTCTGTTGATGTTGTTGATTCTAGATTCAGAAGTTAATAAAGATCAATTATGAGTGATGATGATTTTGTTTTTTTTTGTTTTCTGATTCACTTCTTTATTGCATTTCTCTTCATCTTGAAACCACTATGATCTTGAATCGCTTCACAAATCTGTTCTGATTCTTGCTTCTGAGTCGCATCCTACTTTCATTTGCGTTTGTTTTGATTCTCCCTTTGCATTTTGGTTTCGTTCGTCACTTTGATCGTTCCTCATTGTTTTGCGATCTGTTTTCCTATCACGATTCTGTTTCGAGATATAATTTCGCGTTCAAAATTCTCCTCACGATCTTTGTTCTTGGATCTGCAATTGTGTTCTTGCGCTTCTGTGAAGCATTTTTTGTTACGGTGTTGTGGTTTTGTGTGACAACACAGCACATCGGCGTGTTTTGTCATTGTCTCTTTCAAAACTATATAGCATTCAAGTTGTTTGATGAATTGCCTCAAAGAGATATGGGGTTCTGGAATACTGTCATGTCAAGTGGCATGCAGAAGTTTATGTACGACATCGCGTTTCTGTTGTTCATTGCAGAATGATTGAGATCTGTTGTTCCTTTGCTAACTACGGCCTAAGTGGGTATGGTGGAAATCCAGCATTGGCATCCTTGATGACTAGCCAATTTGGCATTGGTAATTTGCCACTTAATTTGCATTTGATTATTACTATTTGTAGGAAGAAGGATACATTTACAAACAAATAAGATCTTCAATCTGTCTCGTGCATAGTGATTACAAAATGTCTGGTTTGGTTAGTACAGGAAACAATTTATTGGTCTGGACTATATGTTATTTCATCTACCTTAGGCTTTGTGATCTTACTTGCTTTGTTGAATATTTACTATGTAAACCCATTTGGTGTTTATAAATGGTGGTACAGAGGATTATTATATGTAATATGCATGGTTGCAATTGTTGTTATCTTTGTTGGTATAGTGGTTGGATTATGGCATATGTGGGAAAAGCAAAAGTTGTGGTGACAAGTTCCTTCAAATGCTTGGTATGCATGAAACTGTTATGCTAATTATGCTGTTGTCAAGAGTGACCTTTTGCCTGCCTTTGGGGTTCGGTTTGATGATCGTGTCACGGGGAAGCTTGAGGCTTTTGCTAGTAGAGCTAAGATTTTTCACATTGATACTGATTTTGCTGAGTTTGGGAAACTGTGGAATATGATAATTTTGTTGTCTTGAAAATGAATGCTGAAAAAGTTGAACTCAAGTTCCTCTCTGATATATTTGATAGTGGAGTTATATGCTTTGTTGATGAGTTGTTTCTCAGGTGTCCTTAGAGTGGAGATGATGATAAGAGTAATGTTGTTACCAGCAAGGAAAGTTGTTTGACTTCTATTACTGCCGTTGCTCATATTTGGAATTATTGATCCTTTCATTAGTCTTATTGGCTTGTTTGATTTTAGCTTGTCTATGGTGGTTAAGCATGATGCTTTTGCTATAAATGGTTAAGCATTGAGATTTTGCTTCTGTCTTGAGTGATTGAGTACTCTTGATGGTTAAGCGTTATTTGTGCTTCTGCCAAGTGGTTAAACTTTGAGGTATAGTTTCTGCTTGGTGGTTAAGCCTTTGGCCCCATGGCCTTGTTGATGTTTGCTTCTGCCCTATGGTGGTTAAGCATTTTGCTTCCTTCAAGTGATTAAGCCTCGAGTTGTGGCTTTTGCTTGATGGTTAAGTGTTGGTTTGTTGCTTCCTCCGAGTAGTTAAACCTTGAGTTGTGGTTTCTATTTGATGGTTAAGCTTTTGTTGACTTCTTTGACACTTGGATGGTTATGCCTAAGAGTGGAGTTTGTTGATTCCTTTGGAGTGAAGGTTGTGGAGACGCTGGAAGAAGCTTGAAGGGGCCCGATAGTTGGTCGAAGACTTCTAGGAGCTATGCACCTCAACTGCTACCAATTTGGATTGCTCTTTATTTTTCTTTACCTTGATAGTATTTTGTATTGCTTATCTCAAGCTGGAAGTGTTGTAAACACTGTCCAGCTTGCGGGAGGCTGTTAAAATATAGAGAGTAAGCCCATTAGTTAGTAGTAAGGCCCATTAGTGGTTAGTATATAAGGTAGATGGTACACTCATTTGTAATCATCTTCTCATTAGTAATATATTTATCAATTTCAATATAATAGACTTTTAAGGTTTTCTCTCTAATTTCCATGGATGCCATGTTTTCAACACTCATTATCATATATACTGCTGATAAAACGCAACACAATGAACCTGCACTTACGTTATATCTTTTTCCTTAATGTTGCATTCTTCGTTTATGTAGTTTCAGCATTGATGTGAAAGTCCAAGACCACACTGGAACATTGATAAACTCCAAATTAGTGCAATTTTTAGATATACTTTTGAGTCATTTTTAAAGCAATTATTTATAATTATATAGACCGTTGACTTAGTTTCCTCTTTATTTTGCAGAAAGATAGAAAGTACAAAAAAAAGAAAGAATAAGAATCCAATTTAGAGCCACTTAATATGTGGGCTGTCCATTTGAAGAAAGAATTAGAGGCCTAATGGCCCAATTGTTAATGTCCAGCCCATGAAGTCAACAAAAAGAAAGAAAACCAAAACCTTTTGGTTTGGGAAGGAACGTGGGCAACAAGTTGCCATGTCTTGATTGACAAGCAACACAAAACCCTATTAACTAATATAAAAAAGGAGGATAGCCGCATACATGAGAGGAGAATATAACCTGTCGGTAGAATTGAGTAACAACAACAACACGCACACGGACGCAGAGGAGAGGAAAAAGGAGATTTTGGTACCCGTTCTAGACACCGTGAGAGAGCTTCGGAGCAGAATACAGAGATTGTTACAGGATCATAATTTACTCAATCTCCGGGTTATTTTTATATTCTGTAATTCATGACTTTATATTTTAATCCAATGTTCTTGAACACTATGGATAGCTAAACTCCTTTTCTAGGGTCTTAGGTGGATCTTGCTTGATTAGAGACCTTTTAATGTCTTAATTTATATTTTGAATTCCCAATGTTTATTCAATTAATATTATCCTATTGCTTTATTACATAATTAGGATTGACAACCTTTGCATGTTTATAATCAATTAGTTGATTAGCGACCGTACTACAACTAGTTGGTGGACCTATAGGATAATTGAGACTATAATTAGAGAATGACCAAACTTTAATTTAGTCTTCCAATCAATAAACCTTTTTGTACTTCATGCTTTTCTTAAATTTAAATTCTAGCATGACCAAACTAGGATTAATTTAGGGAAAAGAATATTAATCACGAATGACCAAACGGATTAATAGGTTTAGTAAAGGGATTGGTAATTGAAAAAAATAAGGGAATTCAGGTAGAGTTAGACATAGAGGAATCGAAGCTAGCAAGTGAAACCGAGACCCTAGGCTTCTCTCCATTGATCGAACTTTTCCATTTAAATTCTTGTTATTTATTTCTTCGCAATTTAGTTTCTACAATCACCAATATTCGTTAGTCTAAATAATAATTAATTTTAAGTAGTTTGGTACTTATTAATTAATCCCTGTGGAGACGATACTTTTTATACTACTTCTGCAAGAGAGTACACCTGCTCTCAAGTGTCTTTTTAACACAACAAACATCAATCTTCGCCCTTCGCAGTGAATCTGCTTCTCACTTTTACGAGGAACACCTGCGTACAAATGAGGAGCATGAAGAGGTAATAATCGGTTCCACCAATGTTGACAGCTATATAAACTTTTGTCATGATACATACCAATTGATTTTAACCCAGTTCAATCTCATTATTGTTATGCAATATCAACCATATCAGGTAACCCAATGTAAGACACATATAAATAATAGGACCAGGCAATTCACATAAACCCTAAGACCTCATACCTGAATACGGTTACTCATTCATCCTTCGCTTCCTGCTTTAACTGAAATGGCCTCCTCCAGCAAACAAGCGATTGTCCCACACAAGAAATTGCTACCCGTGGCTGCTCTGGCTCCAGGGACTGCAAACTACGGCATCGTTGTCCGGGTGCTCAGGAAGTGGGAAGTCTACACTACTAGAGGTGGAAATCAACCGGTTGCAGTAGAATTGGTGATGGTCGACAAAAGGGTATCATCTTTACCTTCAACCCTAGAGATGTGGATCATTAAGTGTTTTTCCTACACCAAAAATGTATGGTTGCATCAAATATGGACTGGAATCAACAGTAATATATATATATATATATATATATATATATATATATATATATATATCTGAATGAGGAAAATTGTGTCAGATGATAAGTAAATTCTGCAGTCGTATTGATAAAAGTTAAAAACAATGTGTGCTGTGAAAGAATGAATTCATAACAACAATATTTGATAAAACGTAATTGGCGTGTATAATCTGGATCAGTCTACAATTTATCTTCCACACCCACAATGATAATTTACATCCCTGTTGGCTATTTGACACCCAAAATAAACATCTGTACACTTACCAAGGCATGTATATTATATCATTACTCCAACACCAACACCAAGACAATAACCAAGTCGTGCTCACCCTAAATGTTACTGTACCAAAACAAATCTGGAATGTATGCGACTTATAGACTGCGGTTTATTCTTATATAGAGATTGTTAGTACCCTATGCTATACTTTTTAAAACTACATTCATAACTATATGTATCATATGTGGTAAAGGGCACAAAGATACAGGCACATATTGACAAGCCCTACATCTACATTCATGGTGGAGCTATTAATGAAGGTTGCGTCTACAATGTTTCAAAGTTCGTAGTTGCGCTGAACAGTGGGGAATATCGTGCGGCAAGGCACGAGTATAAGCTGAACTTGAAATATCATGCTCTGATAAAGGCAATTGGATCTGATGAGGTACCAGAACCGCCCCATGTGTTCACACCGCCTGACGAGTGTTTTATGAAGGACTTCAACAAAAATTTCTTAGTCGGTATGACTTCTATTTCAATATTTACATTTCTGCCAAATATATGAGTTATATCTTACCGCAGCTAACTTTTATTCATAATTAGATGTTTTTGGGATACTCACTGGGGTCGGACAGGAAATGCATTTCAGGTCACCCACCGGAATGACTTCAAGGTTAAGAATCGACCTTGACAACCGAGGGTAATGAATACGTTCATACTTTACGAATGCTAGCCTTACTATCACTATTTTGTAATTTTGCAATTGGATAGTTCGTTTTCCTTCATAGGATGATATGGGGAAACATCTAACTTGGAATTGCAACTCAGCTTTCAATACAGTGTGACGCTCTTTGGTGAGTACGCTACGGAGATGAAAAATTTTATCTCAGCAGGGGGGCACCAAACGCTGTAGTTGCAATTCTGTTTTGTAAAGTCGGAACCTGGCCAGGTAACCTTCTCATTAAGACATCCAACCTACTGACTAAACACAATTAGAATAGTGAAAATCCATTTTCACTATTTAGAATTGTATGTCCTATCTCTAACTTCGTACTCCATCATTCTATGTTCAGGTGGCACCTCTATTCAAACAACTATGCACACCTCAAGGTTGCTAATCAACCCCGACATACCTGAGACTACAGAATTGCGTCAAACGTAATACTCCGCCCCTCCTATCACAATAAGCTGTTCTAAGTACTACTACAATTTAGAGCTAGCCTCTTTATTAAAATGTGTTACTGTCTTTTATATGACACATTGACAGGATTAACCAGACGCTCACAATAACGCCTCTGACCGTCACCGAGACCAGTAAGAAAAGTCTTGCAAAAGATAACTACCTCAACATGGACCAGAAGCATACCTTAGCTGATGTGAAAGAGTTACTAGAGGTAAACCAATCACTGAGTGTACTTTTGTATAAGAAATTAAACACTACTCAATAGCCTTTTTGTTCATAAAAAACTGAGTTAAATTTCAGATCTGGGTACACTAACATTTTCTTAAATATGATATATCCACAGGTCAAGGATTTTGTATGCGTCGCAACCATGGATTCTGTCGTTGAGGGCGTTCCATGGTGGTATTGGGGGTGTCAAAGTTGCAGCAGAAAGTGTACCGAGGATGACGATGAACCAAACATATACTATTGCAAATATTGTAACACACATGTCAAAAGAGTCACAAGGAAGTATGTTACCCGCATTTTAACTACTTTTATTGTTAGTACTACTTACGAACCTGTCCCTCACAAACACATTATTTCAATATAGGCTCCTTCTTAAACTGGTGATAATCGACGAGATAGACTCTATTGTTGTTGTGTTCTTCGATAATACAGCACGTATCCTCCTTGGGACATCTGCTGAGGATCTCTACCTTTCATGGAACGAGGTTTGTACAACATCTACTGCAACTACTCAGTAATTCAATTTCATTGTATCGTAAAAAAATGAGAATGGAAATTTTTGTAAAGTACTTAAAAATTGGTCCTACTTCATCAGAATCCTTCGAAGGACTATCTGCCAAATCCGGTCATTGCACTTAAAGGGAGAGAGGCGATATTCAGGATCCTAGCTGAGCAACAAGAGGGTGGTAGGTTTCCCCGTTCGTACCGTGTACAGAATGTTACCGAGGACAAAGAGGTGATTAACAGCTACAATGCTAAGTGGGCTTCTGAGGTGCGGAGACATTATATCATTTTACTATTAGCCTTAAAAGACGATTATTAGTCACCACTCTTGCGTTTCATCATCGTGTCTAACATACTTAGTTACTATAATTTTTAGGGAACAATTGAGGCCAACCAAGAGGTCCTCCTGATAGAAGATACCCCATCAAGTGACTCTGTGACTATGCATAAGACCGCTGAAGGACTGTCATAGGTATTTACTTCAACATATTTAATTCGTTAAACCTCTTTGGGTTAGCCTATTGAAATTGAATTAAGTATCTAAGTAATTACAGATCAAAGCTTAAACAAAATTAGGTATACTAAGAATTTTTGAAAAATGTGGCAGGATTTGATTGGGAGGTTTGATCAATCAGCGTCTGATTCAACAACAGCTGTTGTTGCTACCAATGTGGTAGATATCACCAGGGACAAGGACGACACTCCCCCTAATAAAAGGAAGGGCTCCATGGATGCCAACTCATCATCATCCAAAGTGCCACTGAAGTCCGTAAAGGTGGAAAAGTAGATATCCGAACCTGCTCATAAGTTATAATTTATGATCTTTAGTATTCAGACGGCTTTCCAGTAACTGTTTACGCTTTAAAACTCTATGTTTCTGTTGACGGTGTTGGATTCTATTTCGTTGTGTTTATTTTCAAAAAAATTGACTATTAAGTTTCATATGGATTTTAGTATTTTTAGAATACCCGGATTTGATTCCAACAACCAGCAAACGTGATATCTATCGAGCCATTGGTTTTTTTGTTTACAAGACCATCATTAGTTAAAATGACCTATCCAAACATTGTGCCTAACATGGTTTTCGTTACAGCTAAGTCCAAAAATATACACATGTTGCATGAGAGTATACGTATACCTGCTTAATCGACCGTTGGAATGAGTTGACAAGTATTGAACTTTCTTTACTGATGAAGTGATGAAGATTCTAGAAATGTCTTAACATCTGATGCCTGTTTATAAATACATATAGAGCTATTAAAAGTACAGAAAAATAATACTTCCTAAACAATTATAGTTAGTATAAAATTCATTCCAATGTACCACACAGGAAACGATATATATCATTACTATGTTAATCAAAATAAATGAGATATGTCCATCAAAAAGAGTCTTACAGGGTTAATTACCATTTGAGAAAATAAACTTTGATTAGAAGACGCATGACATTATACATGTCGAGGTAGAAATGAAATAATTGCCTTTTTAATTAAATGTCAAAGACAGGGATTTGGTTCTATTAATCATGATTGCCAGACATGCATTTCATAGCAGAACCATGTTAATAGTTACCATTGGAAAGAAACAAGGTCACATGCAGTCATCATTTAGTAAGACAGGTTAATAGTCACCATTCTACATACATTACTTAATGTTCTGGCTTGGTGCATTTTATTTGTTAAAATGTCAATTATATTTCATACTTTAATAACACGTGTTCATAAAATGCCACGGTATTTTTGGTAGCAAGTAATAGTAACCATCCTTTTAACCTGATATCCAAAGCAATATTTATTTGGAAATAATAAATTAGAAAGAAACCCCATGCCCAATAGCTCCGTCACTTGATTACTGTTTCAATGATAACATGAATGTAATAAAAGGCATTATGATTATTAAATGCCCCAAGGAAAGGGAAAACCACAATTAAAAAGGCAATTAATCAATTAAAAATGTCAACTTTTGTAACAGAACAAATTCAATCGTAGTCACACTATTGTGAATCCCATAATTTAAGCAATATCATTTAAGAATTCAATTAAGTTTCTGAAAAAATATTTCCCCTCCAAAAAACAAATATTAAACATGCAAGACAATTCCATCACCCCTGATTCTACTTTCATCAACACTGAAATTCCAACTACATAATAAACAGTGACTGGAGTACTAAATCAGACTTTGCGGAAAAGATGAGTATAATGTCCAACTTAAGATTCTTATCTTAGTCTCTTTTATCTTAAGCTGATGCACTTATTTGTGATATATTTAGACATAGTCACTGTTCGTAGCCAACAAAACGAAAAGAAAAGGGATGAACCTTGGTGGTATGCGTGCTTTCCTACCTACATCTATCACAATCAGCTAGGTAACATGAGGTCTTCGACAGGCGGCAAAAATAGAGGTGCTACGATATATATTCAATTTTCATAATATGCTACAAACATGTATATAACATATACAGAGTGTTCATGCTTTCCAGATGACCTTACATTACCGTCAATGGTAGCATCAACTGCGACGTCGCCTGGGGAACCACAGGAAGCCACTGCAACAATCTCAGATAACCCTTAGAATTTGTAGCCTTTTGATGAAACGTTACTAACCCCAACTATAGCTACACATATATATGTGTTCGTTCAAAAGGGGTTAGATTCTTAATACCAGAATGTCATTAAATATTAACACAGTCATGTTAACACACCTAATACCAGAATGTCATGTTAACATAACATGACGTGTTCCTTTGTAGTCATGTTAACATAACATCATGTGTTCCTTCGTAGTCATGTTAACACACCTAATACCGGAATGTCATTAACTATTAACACAGTTTATGAAGTCTTCTAATCTCATGGCATATTAAAAATTTACTGCAATATTATGACCAGTTACTAAGAGCCGGCCACGTGGACGACCAAATAAGGTAACGACAAGTAATCATTCAGGTACAAGTAATACTCCATTTATCTTATTGATTCACTGTAGAAGTTTTACAGCATATAAGACACGATTATTTCAACTGACACACAAATAATTAAATAAGTTAACCGTTAATTACTGAATTGCAAAGACGGCTCAAAAACGATCATCAGACCAACAGTTTTCGGCATCACGTACCAAGATTAGAAGGCTTTAGGAAGATACGGGAACTACTCAGCAGGAATCACCGATCCCTGGATTACAATTACATCACGGTATCTCATCAATATGCTTCGCATTATTAAAAACGATTTATATGTAATTTATAGCTACAGAAAATATCATCACTACAATACACACAATGCTATGAAAACCCATATGATTTTAACACTACTACTCGCTCTTATCAGGAACTTCACCAATTGGCACTATCCCTACTCCTGCCCTGACAAGTAATGCACTCGGTACATCTTAGGTCACACAACCTACTTTGAAGAGCACCGTTGCATGTGAAGGTTATAAAAATTATACAATAACTACTGTATCATCAACTTTAACCTACAGTTTATGTCTACCAACTGTTTATATCAAAGCAAGTACCAGGGAAGATTAGTAACCCATTAAATAATAATTAATATTGGTCATAGTACCAAACATATCCGAACATATTATGTCCTCACATTTATCAATGACGACTCCAATTCAGGTGTTCTCTGCCCCTATTCCTATTTACCAGCAACGAAGTATATAAGTACACATATTTTGTACCTCCCAGCCGTTTCGCATTGATATAGATGTGTATATAATTACTTATCTGGAACTATATTTCTTATGCAACAGCCAGCACACCACGTGACGAAAAGGCTGTGTCACACTTGATGAATGATAAAGATTCCTACGAAAGTCCCCGTCTCCCTCTTGCCGAGATACATAACAGTACGTTTTCATGTCTCTCACTTTAACACGCCTTTATTTATGAAATAAATAATATCAATGCGAGTATCTAAAAATATATTTTACGAAATGCCCAGGTATTTTGCCAAGACGACCTGGAAGGCCAAGGAAGACCCACGTGCAAGTTAATGTCCCGAAAGAACGTTCATCTGCAAAAAGTTCAAGCAACAAAAGGTTAATTTCTGAGGCTGAAAATCGTGAACCGTTCACACCTGATAACGTGCAAGTTAATGTCCTGAAGACTACAATAACATTTGTTGTCTGTTAGTACATTATACTATATTATTGAAAGTCATGGCTTATGGATATGCTTTCCTATATTAGGGGGAGTTTGTTCTTCAACAATGGTGCCGACACATAACATGTCCATGTTGAACAACCACATATAGCCACAGGTATTATTCATAATTTTTATTAACTTCCCTGCCGAGTTAAGTTCGTTTTAGTCACTATTAATTATTGTTAATAATACTTCAGTAGTATGTACGTTAACATTGTGCTTATTGACCTTAAACTGTATCATCGTCTTTATAAAACTAAAAAGTGAACTACCAACATTTAAAGTTCATATGTTTAATCTGGAAACAACGATGATTGGGACAAAACTGTATTCTTTTGCAAACTAATCCCTATACTAAGTACGTAGCATAATTTCCATTTACTTTGCAAGTAACCTCAGTTGATGGGCCACCAAACACTATACAATCCGAGGTAACACATGAAGGTGTCATATTGGGAACAAGTGATGGAACAATACATCACAGAACAGAATGTCTGAATTTTCCAGTTATCAGACTTGATTTTGACATTGAAGACCAATCAACCGCAGACAACACAGCAGATCGTCATCCAGGTATTTCTTGCCCTTTTTATATAATATTTGTTAGTCTCTCACTCATCACACTTTAACATTATTTTGATTTAAACCTAACTGATAGTGATTCTTACATCGTGTACTCCCGCAGTTAATGAACGGCAACAACCTGATCACCGTACCACTCTTTATGACAGACATGAGTCCCAACGTAAGATGCCCACTATTTTTATTATATATATATATATATATAAATTGTGCTTTTAGGGTGAGGTCACGTTACAAGTTGTTGGTGGGCGTATGTTAAGAAAATTAATAATTTTTTCACGTTTCATTTCAAATAACAGCTGCTCTTGACTTCGGTCTTCCAACTCATCAATGTCGTGATTGTCATGCACTATTTTGGTTTCAAGAAAGGGCTGTAAAGGGCAATCGCTCCAGTAATCCTGAATTCTCCATGTGTTGTATGAAAGGGCAAGTGCACATCCCGTTGCTTCAAGAGCCGCCTCAGCTGTTGTTGAATCTTATTAGAGGACATGATCCTAGAAGCAAAAAATGGCGTGACAACACCCAAGCATATAACAGCATGTTCGCTTTCACTTCAATGGGAGGCAAAGTTGTTACAACAACTAATGATGGAGGTAGTCCACCACAGTACATCTTAAGTGGTCAAAACTACCATCGAATAGGTAGTCTTCTACCCACTGAAGGCACTACCCCGAAGTATGCACAGCTATATATATGGGACACTAGAAATGAGGTCGAGAACAGAATGAGCCATTTCAGGTAAACATTACAACTCCCCTGTATCCAATAGACATTTTTTACTTTATATTCTTTTTAAATCTACATCTATATATGTTCTTCCAACATGATATCTCATTTTGCACCCTCGCGGTGAGTAAATAGCCATTTTCTGCAAATTATGACGTAAGATATTATGCGCTTCTCCTGTTGAAAATGTATGGTTTTTAACATTAGAACTAATGTCATCACAGGTCGAACAACAAAAGTAAGGTGATTGATGAATCATTAGTTAGGGACTTGAAAGAAATGGTTGACCAGCACAACGTGATCGCAAAGAAATACAGCGAGGTTCGTGACTTGCAAGAAGAAAATCCTGCACAGAAAATCAGTCTACGTTTGATCAGAGACAGGTCAACCGATCCTAGAACCCATAATACCCCCACGTGCGACGAAGTTGCAGCTCTAATTATTGGGGATGATGTGGATATTGAGAGAGGTCGGCACATAATTGTTAAACACATGTCCGGTGAACTTCAAAGGGTATACGAAACCCACACTGCTTTACTACCACTGCAGTACCCTTTCATTTTTGCACGCGGTGAAGACGGCTTCAGAGAAAACACACCACTTAGACAAAGGGCTGGGTACACTAGATCGGAGAAAAGATAAAAGGTCACATTAAGAGAATTCATTGCCTTTCGAATCCAAGAAAGGGAAGTCGAGTTTGGTCAAATTGTCTGTGCACGTAGATTGTTTCAACAGTTTGTGGTTGACTGTTACACAATGCTTGAGTCTACCAGACTGAAATACATCCGCAACAACCAACAACTAATACGGTCAGAAATTTTGAGTGGATTACAAGATGCTATTACCAGAGGAGAAACAGATGCATCTGCTATAGGACGACGTGTTATATTGCCCCCATCTTTTACTGGAGGAGCCAAGTACATGTTCAATAACTGCCAGGATGCTATGGCTATTTGTAAGAGATTCGGATATCCAGACCTGTTCATTACAATAACATGTAATTCAAATTGGCCAGAAATCGTTGATTTTGTTAAGCCATGTGGTCTAATAGCCTCCGATCGACTAGATATTATATCGCGTGTATTCAAGATGAAGTTAGACCAACTTATCACAGACTTAAAAAAGGACCAGATTCTCGGGAAGGTTGATGCAGGTATTCAATTTCATTTCGTAGAATAGTTTTTGCATATTGCAAGCAAATATCATTTTCAATATCCAAATTACATTTACATGGGAAATTTATACATAGTTACTAATTCAGTTTTCAACTGCTCATTGCTAACAGTTATGTATACAGTTGAGTGGCAAAAAAGGGGTCTTCCACATGCGCATCTGTTGTTGTGGTTATCTGCTAAAAACAAACTGAACACAACAAGGGACATTGATAGAGTGATCTCAGCAGAGTTGCCAGATCCTAATTTGTATACAAATCTTTACCAGGCTGTTTCATCATATATGCTTCATGGACCATGTGGGCGTGCTAACCCCAAAGCTACATGCACCAAGGGTACACATTGTACAAAGTTCTACCCCAAACCTTTTCTGCAGTCAACGAGGATTGATGAAGATGGGTACCCATGCTACAAGCGTCACAACACAAGCGTAATAGTTGACAAGGGGGGACTACCTTTGATAATAGGTTCGTTGTTCCCTACAATCCTCAACTACTCATGCGATACAGGGGTCATGTTAACGTTGAGTATTGCAATAAGTCCAACTCCATTAAGTATCTTTTTAAATACGTCAACAAAGGTCCAGATCGTGCAACTTTGCAGGTGTTGCGCAGTTCAGATAACCCAGATGCTCCCATTGACGAGATCTGCAATTTCTACCATTGTAGATATGTCTCCCCTTCAGAGGCTGTATGGCGTATCTGTGCGTTTGATATACATCAGAAATGGCCCTCTGTTCAGAGGCTTACCTTCCATCTCCCAAACGAGCAGACAGTCTTCTTCGATGACGATGAAAATATCCGAGGATGTTGTATGGAGGGCCCAACATTATGACACTATGTTTCTTGCATGGTTCGCAACTAACAGAACATACACCGAAGGTAAGGATTTGACATACACGGAGTTTCCATCGAGATTTGTATTCAATCCAGTTGACCGAATTTGGCTACCAAGGAAAAAAGGCTACAGCATTGGTAGGATTAATTATGTTCCACTTGGTATTGGTGAAAAGTATTACCTTCGCATTTTGCTAAACATCCAAAGAGGTTGTACAAGTTACCAGTCTTTAAGGAAGGTCAACGGTAAGGTAGAACCCACGTTTGAGGAGGCGTGCTTCAAACTGGGTTTGTTGGATGGTGATAGGGAATTCATTGATGCAATTACTGAAGTAAGTAACATAGCATCTGGTAACCAGTTACGCCGTTTGTTTGTTACCTTACTATCAATGAATACAATGAACAAGGCAGCGTTTGTTTGGGAATCAACATGGAAGTTACTTGTAGACGATATTGTATACAATATACGAAGGCAGTTAGAGAGACCAGGTATTTTTTTATTTGAAAGTATATACGATAATACTAATGTTGATATCTATGCATAGTTCAATACTGCAGTCTACAATATTAACTAATTGGTATGTATTGCTCTTTTCTCAATGTAGGTGTGCAAATAAGAGAGGATGAATTGAAAAACATGTGCCTCCTGGAAATTGAGAAACTACTTCAGCTAAATGGTCGGTCTTTGCGTGACTATTCTATGCCATTCCCAAACATTGTTAATGGTTTTGAATACCAAAATAAGTTAATTGCGGATGAATTGAATTACGACAAGGAAGAGATGTCGCGCAAACACAGTTCCTTAGTCAAAAATCTGAATGACGATCAAAAGAAGGCGTGTGATGAGATAACGAACTCAATGTTATCCGGTAGAGGTGGTTACTATTTCCTCAATGGTTATGGTGGCACTGGAAAGACCTATTGTTGGAACACAGAGACTGCGTTGTTACGTTCTATGGGATATATTGTTTTGAACACTGCATCGAGTGGAATTGCAGCTCTTTTGCTACCTGGTGGAAAGACTGCCCACTCGACTTTTGGTATTCCATTGGTTCCTAGGGATGACGCCACATGTAGTATCAGTCAGGGAAGTCCTAGAGCACAAATGTCAACTAAAGCAAAACTTATTATTTGGGATGAGGCACCGATGTTGCATAGGAACTGTTTTGAGGCACTAGACCGTACCTTAAAGGATATCATGTCCACCGTAGACCGCGCAAACATGTACAAACCATTTGGTGGGAAGACAGTTGTTCTTGGGGGTGATTTCAGACAAATACTCCCTGTTATACGTAATGGTTCAAGGGAGGATGTGCTTGCTGCTTCTATTAATTCATCAAAGATATGGTCAAATTGTAAAGTGCTTAATCTCACTGTTAACATGCGTCTTGGTACTTCTAATATAGAGGCGGAGAGAGAGGAAATAAGGCACTTTGCAGATTGGTTGCTCCAAATAGGGGATGGAAACTCACAGTCTAACGAGTACGGAGAGATGGACATTGAAATTCCGGAAGACTTATTAATATTGGACTCTACAAACCCACTCCAGTCTTTGATTGACTTTGAGTATCCCCAACTCCTTCATAATATCAACACGCCGCATTTTTTTGAAGAGACGGCTATTCTAGCTCCAACTCTTGAGACCGTTGAGCATGTTAATGAGTACGTGCTGTCTCTAATCCCTGGAGATGTAGTTGAGTACCTGAGCTCGGATACTGTTTGTCAGTCAGATGAGGACAGCGAGGTTCAAAGTGAGTGGTTCACTCAAGAATTTTTGAATGACATCAAATGTTCAGGTATTCCGAACCACAAGTTGCAATTGAAAGTTGGTGTGCCTATTATGCTTAAGAGAAACATAGACCAATCAGCAGGTCTATGTAACGAAACTAGGTTGATGGTAAACCATTTGGCCAAAAGTATTATAACTGCTATTGTGTTAACAGGGAAGAACATTGGGGACAAGATATTGATTCCGCGTATGAATCTTATTCCAAGTGACGCTGGCCTCCCATTTAAGTTCAAGCGAAGACAGTTTCCAGTTACTGTTTGTTTTGCAATGACGATCAATAAAAGCCAAGGACAATCACTCTCACAAGTTGGAATTTATCTACCTAAACCAGTCTTCACTCATGGTCAGTTGTATGTTGCTCTCTCCCGTGTAAAGTCTAGAAAGGGACTTAAGATGTTAATTATGGATGAAGATAAAAACCTGTTGCGATCCACTAAGAATGTAGTGTATCGTGAAGTGTTTGAAAACGTGTAACTACTTTTTCAACTATAGATCTTTATTTCAGATAATTTCCAACTGTTTAGGATTGTTCCTACTCATTATTTGAATATGTATACTGCATAATATAATTGCACAATGAAATTTTCAATAGTTTAAACATTATTGATACAGACATGTCAACAATTACAACGGTGCTGACTAATTTACCATTATTATATAGAACAACGTTTCTTACATTTATACAAAATCACCATTTCACAATGCCACAACTATTGTTTAGCTACAACTGCTACATATATAAAATATTAAGATTTATTTCACCATACGCATATATATATATATATGTATGTATGTATGTATAAGTAGGAACATTTCTATAAACAAAAATCTGTGTTGCTCTGAAAGTATAATCATACTTACATGGAATGCGGATATATCAGTGACATTTTTTTATATATAGGAAGTTCGACACGTCACAGTATCGAGAGCATGGCCAACTTAGTTTAATTCTTCGTCCCTTGCAAGGTTCTAGATAGTTCAAGCACAGAGATCAAGTTAATATAATAAGATACTATTCCATTAGTTGGTTAAGACTAGAATCATAAAAACCTATCGAGCATTTACCTATTAGGAATGGACAATAAGCATGTAAGTATGGATTCAATTATATTTTAATCTTTCCAAACAGACCTCATAGTATATTTTCGTTAATTAGCCCGGACAATAGGTGAGGGTCTTCAAATCTGCAACATATCAGATATACACAAAGGCCACCCTACAAAAAGTCCAACGAATCAAGTTCGAGTAGAAAGCGAAAATTATGCGTCCAACAAATTATGAATCCCGAGTTTTATATTGTAACTAAAGGTGCAATAAATAATGTATCAATTAGAAGTTGATCATAACCTTTTCATTCTGGTGCCAAGCAGGTTCCAACCAAAAGATCAGTTGTGTCACTGAAATAAAAATGAAATAAAGCAGTGCAAATGCTTTTATCAAGTTTAGCAAATGTCTGATGTTAGTGAAAATTACCAATAAACGTGAAGACAAAGATGAATTAAATCCAGCATATATATTACGTTCAAATTATGTATTCATCAAAACTGCTACCATACATCCTGACTTGGGAAAAAAACATTATCATAAAAACTATACATTATCATATATGAATATCTGAGAAGAATCACCGAATTCCTATATATCATTTATCTTACCGATAAAAACCGCCATTGTTGAATATGAAGGTAAGCAAAATAGCAACATGTTGACGACAATATGACTAATGATGTGTGACATGTACATAGAATAAGATGAAGTTGTTTAAACGTACATAGATATGGGTTCTGACATGTACATAGAATAAGATGCAGTTGTTCGGATCGTATATATGTTGCCGAGGGGTGAGGGCAACATGTCAGAACCCTCTGCATACTGAATGAACGTAAATAGAATAACTGTGTTTTACGCATCCATTTTTGATCCACATTATTGTAAGTACTTAAAGTAAACAACATAGGAATTAAATGGTCAAACTCTAAAGTGGTACAAAAATGACCGTGCAACCTGATGTCTCATACACACTAACAAACGCAAAAACTAGGCGATACGATAGTCAAAATATGTCGGTACAAGAAACTGTTACTGCTAATACTTAGTGACACCTAATTGGATATTTTCGGTATAAAGTGTAACATGATCATACTATCTCAACAATGAACTCATTTTCCGATCCTCGCCTACTAAACTTCACACGATCTCCAACACGCAGATTATTCTCTGCCTTGAAATCATACCAACCACCACCCAGATAAGATTCATCGTTCCTACCTGGGCTCCATATCAGTTTCCATTCTTCACCATTGCCTGTAGGTAGTATAACACGAATATACGCCGGCTTATCTCCTAGGCATGCGTACACAACTCGAGCGGGGACATACTACATAACAAAATCGGGGTGTAAAAATAAACAGATACATAGAAAGGCTCATTTTATTTAAACAATTTTAACAGACTGAGTTGTGCTGCTAGAATTATTACCAAAGGTAAACTCCTTTCGAATGAGGCCGGAGTTAGCTTTGCTGTCCATAGTTCTCTTACCCTAACATCAACATCAATAGTATCATCATGGCCAACCCGTTGATTTACCTCAATCATACCACTATCACTTCTCACAACACCAACAACCAGGGTGTCTACATCACGAACCTATGGCACCAAAAGTTACATTATACATTGTAAGAAATTAAGGTGTCAACGACAAGTTAATAAGGGGTTCAAAGAAATCTTTATTAAACAAACTTTTTTGGTTGAACTACAAAATAAAATCCAATAACAGTTAATTGTAAGCATCAAGCACAATAACACTTTCAAATCCAAGAAAATAAATTTAGAAAAAACGTAAACCTTGAGGAAGATGAAATCCCTTTTCTTCAGGTTGTAGTAGTTGGCGAAATTACCCCAACCTTCATAAAATCAAATAGAACCATCCACCATTAACCACTCAAATATCCAGTTCTTACCATCAGAGCCAACCAAAGTTAGTGGGTTATGTAGTCCTCTCCCGTATTTCAACGTAAATGCATCTGGAACAACCTATTTCGTAACAAACTTATAATTACAATCAAACTTGAAACATGTTTATTTACGGATGCTCAAAATATGCAAATTAGTTTTAGGTCATTATTAATATACAAATAACCTAAACTTACTATTTTGTTTGAATATTCCCTTGAATGAAGTTTCTTGAAGAATGATATAGGGAGATGGTTTGGCGCACGTGGCTCCCATCCATATTGCAAGCCCGCAGCATCGAACATCCTCACATCCAAATGATCTTTAAATTTATACTTAAAGTGGATTGTATCCAATATCTCTATGTTGTAACTGGCTCTGAATCTATCCCAGCCCTGGCCCAACCATATGTTGCCGTTGCGCCACTCGACATCGATTAGCCACCGTTTTCCATCCTTCGTGTTCAGCAATGCTGTCTGATCAAATTCTGAACCCCACCTCTCAGTGAAACGACGAGGAAATTTCTGTTTTAAGAAACATTATCACAATTACTTAACTACCAAACTGACATAAACATTACAACTGCACAATGTTAAAAGAAGAGTGTTCCTTACTATTCCATCACTGAGTCTATCAGAAAACGTAACAACAAAGTTGCGCAACTCATTCACCTGCGTGGGATGCATTTTCAAATATTGTTAGTACGTATCCAATTCGATGGTAACATCTTCAACAAAACTGACACATTACTTAAAATGTAGAATAGCCTGTGCAGCATTAATAATATTGGTTCCTATATTTTACAAGTTTTCCAAAACATGATGGAGTCATCCCGTACTCAAGTCGCCGTGACCCTAATACACAAAATCTGCAGCATGTGGACTATTTTTTCGACATTTGTACACATAACCAAATCGGAATGGAGTAAATCTACATGATGTGCTGCTGTCCAATAATAACAAACAACTATAGCAACTTGGGAATCATGTTTAAGAGATGACCAAAAAATTTAATACCAAAACAAAAAAAGGTTCACCTGTAACATCATTTCAAACTATTTCGATTCAATTTAACATACCTCAACTTGGGAATTTTGACCAAACGCATCTTCATGAGAACCTTCGAATGCCAATTGGCCTTGACGCAAAGAGGGCGAATGATTCGCAGATGCCATCGAGTAGCCGTCGCAGGAACAAAGGCGAAATACCACGTTCTTAAGATCGACGTTTTGCGCGCTTCTACGGCTGAATCACGTTTGGAACAAATTTGGGAACGTGAATACAAAGCGAGTGTCTATTCAGGGTTTCTGAAAAGTAAAGTTAAGTTCAACTCATCAGGAAATGTCTAAAATAACCGTACAGCTACTGTGTTATTCCATTTATATCCCTGTTTGGAAACTATTGACTCTTTTCATGAATGCCTGTGATATATAATATCCGAATTTCTTGGTGCATAAAAACTTATTCCAATTTCGAAAACAAATATCTCATCATAAATTTAATTTCAAAAAAATTATGCATAACAATTATGAGATTTAACTGGATAAAAATATTAATAAAAAATAAAATGGTGGTGGTGGAAAAGAAATTAGGGATAAAGCTTAATCCAGTTTAATCTCTCAAACTTAATCCGTAATTTCTTTTCCTTTATTTATGTATAAAGGCTAATCCAGTTCAATCTCAAAATGTGTTTTTTAATTAAAAATATTAGTAAAAAATAGACACGTGCTAACTGTAATCTTTTACTCTTAATTTTAATTTTTTAATATCAATAAATAAAAGGATGACTAAATTTTATAATTACATATTAAACTATGGTTTTTTACTTTAACTATAATATCTCTTCGTATACAATCTAATCTAATAAACGTGTTCTACTAACATTTGTCAGGGTCTGTTTATTTTCTAAATTGTCCTAAGCAGTCAATTTTTTAAATATCATATACGTAAACATTGAATTGACACTTCTTCAATTCCCAAACAAAAATTGGAAAACTTAAGTTAAAAGGAAATGTATACTGACACGGGTGATACATACTAGTGCGTGTGTGTATATATATATATATATATATATATATATATATATATATATATATATATATATATATCATTAGGATGGCACATCTTTCAAGTTCTCAACAGTCTTAAACTCTTAATTGAAAAGACAAAAAGGAAAATGTGAGTTAGCAAAGAAAACAATGTTCTACTTAGAGAATCAATCAATTAATATGAAAATTTACTATTAATGCTTAATCTCAATTAGCAGTGTATAGGAACAATATCAAAGTGGTATATGAAATAGTACTCTGCTACTTACAAAAACATGTTCTTCCTAATTTATCCCGTTAAACCAACTATGCAAGTGTTTTTCGATAAGTTCTATTTGTATTTGAAATTATTTAAAATGTTATATACCATTGACGAAGAGTTGAATATTGAAATGCATTAAAGGAGAGGAAATAGGATAAGATGGCTAGACCCACAGGTTCATTTAACTAAAATCTAGCAACATCCCTTGTTTATTTAAACAAAAGGACATCATAATGCATAGTTGCATACGATCTGGAATTGCATAGACCCACTACAAGTGCCAAGTGGATCTTAAATATCTTATCTAACCATGCTAGTAAAGCCATCCAACAAGGAGAAAAGATCTTGACCAGGGTTTTGAGCAAATAGTTGGTGGAAAGTGACAATTATGATTTGTTTATGGTCAAAAGGTCTTTGACCCACACTCTGGTCTAGGGACTCTGACTAGTCCGAAGTTCGATCGGGAGACAAGTAAAGTGTGAATCCAATTTGTTTCATTGCTGGAGATCGAATCCGAGTACTAGTTGAATTCATCCTTTTAGATAGACTGTGTTAACGACTCCCACTAAAACTTGGAGTTGAAGTGACAATTATAATTGACCATAAGCTTAAAAAGACATACTACCCTGTTTTATTTATTCAACCTTTATTATGTGATGATTAAAGATCTTGGTTGTCTTGTAACTTGGTTTCATTGTAGTTATTAGAGAAATGTTAATCAATGTTTTTAACTTGTTATTCTTCGAGTTTTGTATATAAACAACAAAAAATGGTTTGTAGTTCAAAGTATAAGTAAACTTTAAGTAATTTCACCTATTTTACTGACACATTATATCCTAAATACGCTTCAATTATTTCGAATTCTATTTTCTAATAACTCTTTTATTCTCATAAAATAAGTTCACATAAAGGGCAACTTGGGGAATACAGTTTCTTTATTGATTACCTAAGAAAATTAGATGAGATGAACTAATTTATTTTAAAGAGTGTGATGTAATTTTTTTTTTCTTATATATCGATTGGGTGGGAATAATTCTAGAAATTAAAAATATTTTTTATTAAAATTTCAAGTTTAAAAAAGCTAAGTTGAAGGAATTATTAGTCCTAAATTATGCCTTAAGTTGTGGAAAAGAAAGATTCCAATTTTTGGGAATCATGGAGAGAACATATGCAAAGTAGAATAGGATAGTTATAGGTGGCGGTTAGGGTGGGGAAATGTAAAATTTCCCCATCAAACACAAATACACTTTTCCATCCTTGATATAATATATATTTATTGAGTGGATGAGACTCGTTACCTGTAACTTGTTTCAACTTTTATGAACCATTTTAAACTTATTTAATATAAAGTCCTTAAAGTTAAATGTATTTACTTATGTTATTTACATATTTTTCCATTAAAGTGGTATATTTCGATATTCAGCGAATTTTTTAAATTATTATTTTAATTTTTTTCGGCTAAAAACTTTTCTGTGGGCCTTCTTGTGTAACCTTCTAAATTTATTATGAGTTTATATTTTTTCACGAAAGTATTATTTTTTTTCCCCAAACTGGTTATCGATGAACAAATTTTGCATATTTGAATAATTAAAATTTCCTCTAAACACTAAAGTACCACAAAATATATTGTTTAGCATCATACTTTTAATATTTTGTCACACAATTATTTTTTTTACCAATCTGGTTATTGAGTAAAAAACTTTGAGTATTTGAACAGTTAAAATTTTTCACAAACACTAAAGTACTCCAAAACACAGTGTTTAGCACCGTACTTTATGTATTTTATCATGAAACTATTATTTTTCACCAGACCAATTATTGAGTTACCAACTTTGCATATTTGAACAATTAATTTTTTTTCATATGCTTAAGTATACCAAAACACACTGCTTAGCATCACCCTTTATGTATTTTGCCACGAAATTAATTTTTTTCACCAAACCAGTTATTGAAGAACAAATTTTGCATATTTGAATAGTTAAAAAAAAATTCGAACACTAAAGTACCCCAAAACTCACTTCTTAGTATCACACTTTATGTAATTTGTCACGAAGTTATTATTTTTTTTCACCAAATCGGTTATTGAGAAAAAACTTTGCATATTTAAATATCTAAAAAAATTTCATACTCTTAAAGTATCTCAAAACACACTGCTAATTACCTCAAAACCAAAAAAATGGAGGAGAAGTTTTGGCCGTATATATAAATTTTCCATTTTTAAACAATACAATTATTCCCTAGATGCGCACCAAAATTTTTTTTTATTTTTTATTTTCAAAAAAGTTAATAGGTTCAAACTTTAAAAAACAAAAATTGTGTGGTTAGAACTTATAAAGTAGCAATAAGGACATTGGGCTACTCCACGTAAAAAGAAAAAGACATTTAAACCGGTAAACTTGCTATGCTGGGTCACGTATGGATTTGTGTTAGATGGGGAAATTTTGTATCTCCCCATGCTAACCGGCACCATAGTTATACGCTAAACTCCCACAAAGGTGAAGCGACAACATAGAATCCTATCTTACTAAATAGTAAAAGTACTAGTGTCTCAAAATACATAGATTCCCTACTACTTTTATGTAAATAGTAATAAATTTACAGAACATTGTGCTCTATTTACTTACAAGTATTTTTCACATTGCACAAGTTTTTATGCCATACTTCTCATTGGGAAATTCTTCCTACACTCCTTGCGGTGTCTTTACATACTCGGTAAGTCACTCAATATCTAAATACCGAGTATGTAATCAGTGCATGGAGTAAAAATGGAGAGTGCAGAAAGAAAAACCCTTCAATGTTTTTGAAAATTTTAGTTGAAGCATACTATATAGCCCAGCCCAATTGATGCATTAAATCCAAAATGTCCTGAAAGTTTATAGCATAACTCCACTTGTGTGTCAGGTACAACTAACTTGACGGCCAAATTAGCTCCACACATAGCCATACAGTCAATTAATGAAGTTCTTGATCTTCAAAGATTTTATTTCACAATTCATGAACAACTTGAACTCAATTCAATTGGATAGTAGCAGTTTTTTTGTTACAAAAATTTTAGGGCGAGGAGGTGACGCACTAATCCAATGTAGGGAAGACTCCGAGCTCTTGTAGCACTTATGAAAGTAATTACATTTACATCACCTCAAATAGACTAGTTGGTATTTGAACCCGAGACCTCCCAGATACAAATTTAATCATGCCCCACTAGGTGAATCTGTTGAGTTTAATTGGATAATAGAAGTAATGCCAAAAATAAAAATAAAGAGAAAATCATTAATAATTTCAATTAATTTCCCAACTAACACCAACACATTCATAGTCAACAAACAAACACTTTTAACCAATAAAGATAAAGCCATGAACAGCAAAAGAAAAAGTAGAAGGCAAAAGAAAAGTTAAATCATACCATTTCAGTGCTCCCATTTCAGTGCTTTTAATTGTAAGTGCTTCTTTCCATTATAAGTGAAAATTTCATTTCTTACTAGGAAGACAAAAAAGCCATGATTCTAAGATTGTTCATGTAATAGTATTTACTATGTCTCCTCTTGAAAATCCAACAACATGGATTCCTTATGGGAACAACAATAACAATGATTGTTCTCAAGGAATTTGCAACATGTATTGTCCACAATGGTGTAATTTCATAATCTACCCTCCTCCCCCACATTTTGAATACCCAGATGATGATTCAAATCCAAATTTCTCACCTCTTGTTATTGCAATCATTGGTATTTTAGTCACTATTTTTCTCCTTATAAGTTACTATACTATCATATCCAAATATTGTGGCCATAGAGAATCATCATCATCACACCCTTCTAACCCAAATGTTGAATTACAAGACAATCAAAATCATGTTGCAAGTTCAACCAATGGTTTAGATGAGAATTTGATAAATTCTATTGCGGTTTATAAGTACAACAAAAAAAGAGACTTTTTTGTTGCAAATGGAATCAGTGATTGTTCTGTTTGTCTTAGTGAATTTCAAGATGGTGAATGTGTTAGATTATTGCCTAAATGTAACCATGGTTTTCATCTTCCTTGTATTGACACGTGGCTTAAATCTCAATCTACATGCCCTTTATGTCGTTCTTCTATATTCAGATTCAGTGCTTCAAATTCAATGGATCATGTTCAAGTTCCACCTCAAGTGATAGAATTAGAATTACCTTCATTAGAAAATGTTGGTGTTGGTGGTGAGAATGAATTTGGGGAGGTGCAAGAAGGAAATATGGATGATGGTTTAATTGTAAAGGCTTCATTACGTGCTTATAGTGATTTGAATGGAAGGGAGAGAGTAATTGAGATTAGAGATGAGTCTATTAGATCAATGTCATTGGATCATCATGTGTTGCATCATGTGAATGAAGTGGAAGATTCTTCAATGGATGTTGGTTCATCAAAGAGATTAAGAGGTGAAAGTAGTAAGTCTAGCTATAAAAGAAGGGTGTTGCATTGTGTAATGAGCCCAATTGCAATGAAGAGATCGTTTTCAAGTGGAAGATTTTCATTTAGCAAAATTGATAGAGGAAAGCAGGGAATTATGCTTGTGTGAGTATTTACTTTGTGTTCTTTTCTTCTCTTTTTTATAGTATTTGATTAAGAGATTGATGCAATATGGTGCCATGAATTAATGACTTTACATTTTTGTGTATAGAATCATCATGTAACTCAAAAAGCTAGTATAAGTATACTTGCATTGCACACTAGTAAATCAATGGTTTTTGTATACAACCCAATGTTCATGGTGTGAATGGGTGGTGAAAGAGTTCAACTGGTAGTCAGAATTGCAATCATCCCCAGAGTCCTCTCCATAATCGGGGAGGGAGGGAGGGAGGGAGGGAGAGAGAGAGAGAGAGAGAGAGCACATCATTATAGTCGACCGAAAATGACCTCATAGTAGAATTGGTTGAAGTGGTGGACGAAGAGACTGATGGTGGGACAAGCGATGATGGGGTACACCTGTAAGGACTAGGCTACTTAGGTCAATAAATGGAAAAAGGAGATTCAGGTAAGGAATAGAGTCCATTCCCGAGTCACTCGCAATTGTTACCTTTTATAGTATATTGGGAAAACCGGTTAGGTTGTAGATTGTTAAAAAAGGGCGCACCCATAAGGGGCATTTTTTAAAAAGCGCCCCTGAAGCCCAAAATACGGAGGTCCTTTAGGGGCGCTTTCTAAAAAGTGCCCCTGATGCCCAAAATAAGGCCCTCCGTATATTAGGCATCAGGGGCGTTTTATAAAAAGCGCCCCTAAAGGCCCTTCGTATTTTGGACATCAGGGGCGCTTTTAAAAAGCGCCCCTGATGCCTAATATTCTAATATTTCCGTTTCATACTCCCTCTCACTCTCAGTGCTCGTCTCTTTCCCTCTTCTGTTTTTTTGACCAACTCTTTCCCTCTCACTCTCAGTCTCTCTTACCTGAAACCCTGTTCTCTCACACTCTCATCAGTCTCTCACACTCTCCCTCTTCTCAGTCGCTTCTCATTTGCAAAACTCAGTCTCTCTCACGCAAACCCTTACGTGAAACAGAAACAGTGAACGAGTTAATAACCACGCCGTCAAACGCCCATTCCGCCATCAACAACCACGCCGTCATCGATGCTGCTGCCTGTTCCATCAGAGCTGCTGCCTTTTTCTGGTACGTTCCCATGACTGTGCAATTTAAAATGTTAGGGTTTCTCTACTTTCTAGTTTCTGGTATGTGCTTTTTGTTGCTTATTATAGTATGATATATTCTGGGATTTTGCTTTTGTATTATTGTGTGTTTGTTCTTTTATTATTACAATGATGAGAACAATAGCTTGGCCCTGAATGGGACATGAGTTAATCTATAAAGCATTAGTCAGCATATAAAAAAGTATATCAATTTCTCCTTATTTCATCACTCTAAATCATTTTCTTTCTTCCCTTATGTGAAAAGAGGGGAAACTATTTTTTGTACACTATTATTAATGACAAGCTTCATTGTGGGGGAAACTTTGTTCTTTGGCAGAAGAAGTTTCACTTCTTTCTTACAACATTGAATATGGCATATGTCTTGAACACCTTAAGATTAATGCCTAAAAAGAATTAGACTATGGTTTAAACTCGTGAGAGGCACGGGTGGGACTCCCTTGCCTATATTTAGTTAGGACACATACTTGATGGATATTAAAGTGTGGGATCTACCTAGGAACTTTGAGATAAGCTTGAAGCATGTTACATGATGTAGGATGCAACAAAAAGGAAATTGATTGTATGTGATTTCGAGAACAAACGTGAAATGAAACTTATCTCCCTTTAATATACGAGTTGGCATAATGAGCTTCAACTTGCAGCAAAAAATTAACCCCTATTTTCAATTGTAATTACAATACATGCCATTGGCCAAACTTCAACAAAAAAATAAGTCCAAATTTCAATTATATTTACAATTCATGCCATTCTTTTTATTTTTAAATTCTAAACTTAAACCTTTTTACTTCTTTCTTTTTTGCATATTTTAATGTTGTGAAAAAATTATTAGTTTTATCACAAAATATGTAAAGTGCAATGCTAAGTCGTGTGTTTGGGGGTACTTTGGCGTTCGCGGAAAAAAATGAACTGTTGAAATACTAAATTAGCGTTCGAAAAAAAATTTACGGTTCAAATACGTGAAGTTAGTTCCTCAATAAACAGTTGGACATAAAAAATTAATTTGATGACAAAATACATAAAGTATGCTAAGCAGTGTATTTTGATGTACTTTATGGTTCTGAAAATAATTTAATTGTCCCAATACGTAAAGTTTGTTCCTCAATAACGGATTTGGTAAAAAAAAAATAATTTTGTGTCAAAATACATAAAGTAATATGTTAAGCAGTGTCTTTTGAGGTACTTTAGCGTTCGAAAATAAATTAGGTTTTAAATAAGAGAAATTCAATCTCTTTATTAATGTTCCTTTTTAACTTTATAATTTATAGTTATAATTTAATTTTTATTCACGGGAACTTTGGACACATAAAAAATAGAACCTCATATTATATTTTTTCGACTTTCTATAGGTACTTCTATTTTATTTATGGTTTTCAACAAACCTTGCATGAAACCCACATGTTTCACTTTCTATTTGTGTGTCTTCTACATTTTGGTCATTTCGCACAAACAGCTATTAGAAGCATAATTAAATTGGGATTTATATTTTAATCTTTCTTTTTATATTTGAGTATCGCGTTGCCATATTTGCCCCATGGAAACTTCAGCCGCATTTACAATAGAATTACCATCATCTTCTTTCAACTTTGTTTATAGTTTTTGAGATCTTGCTGATTTTAATTTTGCATTTGAGGTGCTTAATTGAGTATATGACTTGAATAAAATTAATTTTTTATTATACTAATAAACACAAAAAGTAGCATTATACTGTTGGCTCAAATAAGCTAAAATATATACTTGCCATTCTTTAATTTATTAATTCTAAACTTAAGCCTTTCAATTTGTTTTCATCTTTTAATGTTGTGAAAAAAAATTAATTTTGTGGAAATATACATTAAATGTGATGCTAAGAAGTGTGTTTGATGATATTTTAGCGTTCGGAAAAAAATTAACTCTTCAAATACTACTTTAGCGTTCAGACAAAAATTTAAGTGTTTAAATACGCGAAGTTCGTTCCTCAATAAATGCTTGGACGGAAAAAATTTGAAGACAAAATACATAAAATGATATGCAAAGCAGTATGTTTTGATGTACTTTATGGTTCCAAAAAAATTAGTTGTTCCAACACGCAAAGTTTGTTTCTCAATAACTGGTTTGGTGAAAACAAATAAATAATTTCATGTCAAAATATGTAAAGTGAGATGCTAAAGTAGTGTATTTTTAGGTACTTAATCGTTCGGAAAAAAAAATGAAGATGTTTAAATACACTAAGTTCAGTGTCTTTGTTTATATTTATTTTTAGCTTTATAATCTTCTTTTTTAATTTATAGTTATAATTTAAGTTTTTTCATAGAAACATCAGCCACATCAACATTAGAACCTCACATCATATTTTTTCGACTTTCTATAGGTGCTTCTATTTTATTTGTGGTTTTCATCCAACCTTGCATGATGTGAGACCCCAAGTTTACACCGACATGTTTCACTTCCTATTTGTGTTGTCTTCTATATTTTGGTCAATTCGTACCAACTTCTATATATATTTGAGTACCGCGTTGTAGTGTCCACTCCTACCGGAACCTTAGCCACATTTACAATAGAACCTCAATCATCTTCTTTCAACTTTTTTTGACATGTTTCACTTTCTTATGGCGTTGTCTTCTTTTCTATCTAATTATCGGTTAACCTGCAGGAACTTCAACCACTTTTTTTTATACTTCTTTTATTCCGAGTACAGTGTAGGAGCATTTACTCCTGCGGGAACTTCAACCACATTTACAATAGAACCTCGTGCTTGACTTTCTAATTGTGTTATCTTCTTTTCTTTCTAGTTACAGGTTAAGTTTTTATATTTACATTTGATGATTATGGATTATGTTATTAAAAAATTTTAGACTTTTTCTTTTTAATATCTATCAATGCTCAATTTCAATGTCTCTATTAATGTTCCTTTTAACTATATAATCTTCTTATTTGATTTATAGTTATAATTTAATTTTTACTCTATATTATCAGACTATATATTTTACAAACAAACATTGTTGGCCAACAGACATAACCTACCCTAGGATACAAGTGTCAACCTGATGCTCTCGAACTCGATTCCCACAGCCTTGGGATAAATATGGATTTTGTGTTGTATTATTTATTTTAATATAGCGCAATCCGTGTACAATCCGTGCATCGCACGGGTCATAAGACTAGTTCTTAATAACTACAAACAACACAAAATACATATGGATATGGATGAAACTACGATTTCTCGAATCTAAGATGTGAAACCCAAGATGCTTCATTTAGCAAAAACTTCGGGGAATTTTGCTACGTCGTTTTGGATATTCGATAGAAACATCCTTTTTATTGGCATTGGTCCATAGTGATAAAACAAATTCTCTTATCTCTAAATACTGCGATTTTCATGTGAACATCATAGCCTTTTTTGTTAAGTTATCCCAAACTTAAAAATACTGTTCTTCATATTTTGGACGTAATAGACATTTGAAATTCAAATAACTTTATGTTCTCCACTCTTCATGCATAGTAAGATTTTATCTTTCCTTTCACTAGAATCTTAGACTCGTCACCAAACGAAATATTGTCATTTACTGATTCATCAAGATCCATTATCATACTTTATTTCTAGCCATATGGTTTCATAGTGTCATGGCACCATCCTAGCTTTATATAACCCCAAGTCAGAGGTGAAAAAAAAGAATTATCATCAAGATTGTTGGTTCACCACATTGTTTGAAATTTTCTTTTCAATATCATATATTGAATCACTGAAAATAAGAAACCAAATTAAGAGTAAATCCTCAATTTAGTTTCCAAACTTAAGTAGTCCCTAAAATTTTTATAAAGATTTCTAAGTAGTCTATTACGGAGACCAAAGAGAAAAATTTCTTAGAATTGTATAGACTAATTTGACATATTTCACAAACTTTAGAGATTGTTGATTATTTTGTATATGTTATGGACCAAGTAGAAGAAAAAGTGTAAGTTAAGGAATTAAATTGAGAGTTCAATATTTAAACCGTCAAAGTTGAAAAAACAGAAGAATCTAGTTGCAAAATATTAAACTCAGGAGGGTCAAAATAAAAATTATATAGGCTGTTAATGCTAATATATATTTTCAAGGTATGCAGGTGCACCCTGGGATGCATCTAGCTTCGCCATGCTCTGGATGATTAGGTTTTTTGAAAACCCTAATTAGCCATATCTGATGGTTAACCATTTATGTGGATTAGGTATAACATACTTCTTCTCAAATCTAAGTTGGTCCCAAATCAGGTTTTGAATCCAATAAATTTGATTTAAACATAGAATTTGGTTTCAAAACTAGTTTCAAACATAGTACAATACAACTTTGTAATTAAATAAGAGTCACTTATTATTAAACATCATTTCCAATAAAGAGTTTGGTTTAAGGGAGTGGCTTTCAGCACTATCAATTCTTGCTTACGACACCCTCCTCAACTTGTTTCTCTCTCCCATCCCCTCCCTATACAACTACAATACAACTACAACCACCATTGCAGACCCCTTCCCAAGCGGCCCTCCTCTGTTCCCCTTCGTCCCAGAGGCCCTCAACCACAATGACTCTCTTCCCTCTCATTTCTTCCCCCAACTCCCCTAAAGCTGGCAAAACGGGCTACTCAACCCACATCGGGATGGCCCGCAATGGGCCTTGGCTTTTACGTACTGGGCCAAAAAAGCTCAGATTAGAATTCGAGCTCAACATTTGCTACCCAGGCTTGACCCTATGTGGGTTGTGGCCTTTCAATACAAAAAACGCTAATTAGCGACGGAAAAAGCGACAAAGTTTAGGAGAAAAATCTGAAACGTGTTTCGAGGTAATTAGCGACAGAACCGTCCATCACTAACAAAACCGTCCATCGCTAAATGTGGGCAGGATTTTGATCAAATTTCCGTCGCTAAAGCCATATTGTCTGTTGCTAAAGAGCGCAAAATTTGACTTTGACCAGCATTAATTACGAGGGATTTTGCGACGGACCGGTAAACCATTTATGTCTGTCACTATAGCAAAGTAGTTCTGCTCTTAAAAAACACACTTCACTCTCTTATTTTGAAAACACCACACCACTTCTCCATTTCTCACACTTCTCTCTACCCGAACCCACCCTTCAGCACCACACGACCACCACATATCTCCTCTCATCCCCACATATCTAACTGTCCCTCTCTCTCTCTCTCCACACAAACTCTCTTCCCATATTTCTCCTCCACCACCACCACTACGAAATTAACTCTCTCTCTCTTCTCTCTCTCTCTCTCTCTCTCTACGAAGTGCAAAATACTATTCATTCAAAAATGGGTTGTGTATTTGGGAAAGAGTCACAACACCTAACAATGTTCATGGTGAACAGGTTGCTGCTCGTTGGCCCTCTTGGCTTTCTAAAGTTGCTAGTAAATTTGGGAAGCTTGATAATAATAATTTAATAATATAATACTTATTAATATTATAATAATAAATATAAAAAAGCAGGTTTAAACAAATTAAGACAATACTTAATTAGGACACGTGTGACGTGTCATTCAAATTAGCACACATGTCATTCAAATTAGGACACATGTTATTTAGAATAACGGACGAATCTATTCTCTCGCTAATTAGTGGCGGAGTTGGCCGTCGCTAATTAATGACAGTTTTGTCGCTATGCATTAGCAATGAGCGTTTTAGCAACAAAATTAGGTTGTTGCTAATTCCCTCACAAACTGCCCATAGCGACAGAAAAAGTGTTGTTTGCGACAAATTTTTTTCGCTAATTATCAAATTTTTTTAGTGTTTTTGGGCTAGCCCGCATAATAGCAATACTAACTAAAAATTGAATCTTTTTAAATTATAACAAAACCACACACTGGTTGATTAACGTGTCACATAAGCACAAACGTGCCAATATAACATCATATAGGTGAGGCCTAGGTTGCCCTTGGATACAATGTGGGTAATTTGCATTAACCACTTAAAAACTGACACATAGACTCCTTCTATCACATAAATATATTTACATTATTTGAATTTTTAGCTATTACTATATATTTATATTATTTGCACATTCATCCCAATGTTAATAAATGCATTTATCTTTGTTTTATATTCCCTAAGTTTCTTGATGAAGAGGAGAGAGATAGTAACTCTCAAGTTCAGTCTTCCTCTTCTACACCCTTGATGACGTTGGTTTTTTTTTTGAACGGCTAGATCACGTTGGCTTTTGCTTGATCTTCTTCTAAACCCTTTGAAACATGACATAATATATCAATGATTATTCTACCTTCTTTTTACAAAAATTGTTAGCTATTCCTTTTTCACCAAGTTGTTAGTTATTCCATGATGTAAAAAAGGAATACAAAAAGAATTGAAAAATTAAATAATAATCCAGATATCTCTAAGAAAAACTGAAAGTTTTAATTTTTTTAATTAATTGTTTAAATAAAAAAGCAAGTTTTAATTAAATAAATTAAACAATTAATTTTTATTTAATGATATAATTAAAAAACAGTTTTTTGATTAGAAAAAAAATTAGTTAATTATTTTATGCATTACATTTTAAACAAGGATTCACTTACCGTTTGAACAGACTGATCAAAAATGATACCATCTGTAATAGTGTGAACTATGTTTAGCTTACCTTATGATTCCATGTTTCACGGTGGTAACAAGGGCTCACTGACTTTGGAGGATTTCACACTTTTTTATTCTGAATTAGAAAAACCAAACAAACAACTCCTTCTATTGCAATCATTTCTTTTAGCTAATCACAACCGAAAATAATAATGGTAATCACATAGTCTCTGTGGATCGATACTTTTTTATTACGCGATAGAATCATATACTTGTGGCCTATCATGTACCACTATGAACTCGACATCATTTAGCGTTCAATTCATTAAACCATGGATAACTCGATGTATCATGTGTGAGCAAGGATTCACTGACCGTGGAGGATTTCATGTACTACCACTATGAACTTGGCATCACGTAGCGTCAGTTCACTAAACCACAGATGACTTCGTGTATCACTGTGCGAACTAGGACGTCGTTCACTTAGACCCCTGGATAAAAAATGTCGGTACTAGTATTTATATATTAAATTATTTTGAATCCCCTCAAAATTTAAATTTGCACTAGTATCTTTATATTTGCACTCAATTAGCACCCAATTTTTAATAAACCTGTCTTATTAATTAATTTCGCTTAGAGACTATTTATAAAACTTTAAGAAGTAATTTTACGGACTAATTCTTATTTTTTATACTTTAAAACTTAAATAGGTAATGACAGATAAACTTATAGACTAATTTAGCGATTTACTCTTAAATAAATTTGGAGTTAGATAACTTGGTTCTTTAATTTTAGTAAATTAAGTGAGAATATTTGGATTTTTTTTTAAACAATCCGAAGAACCAACATTTTTTATATAGAATTTTTTTGCAACCCCTAACTTAGAGTCTTGGGTCCGCCACTGGACATAGATTAAACACATTATGAACAAATTTCATTTGAACCCAAATTGACATATTTCGAAATTATAAATAGTAGTACCAGTAGTACCAAAGTGTAACGTTAAATGTTAAAAGTGCATAAATTAGCACTTATTAATCTCAGATATCGTTAAACGTTATATGTTGGTGTTTGATAATTAATAAATGCTATACATGCACTAGTACGACACTCAGCCAAATGTTTAATCTTTGAGATTAAATTGTGAC
Organism: Astragalus glycyphyllos; assembly: GCA_963573325.1. Taxonomy (NCBI): domain Eukaryota; kingdom Viridiplantae; phylum Streptophyta; class Magnoliopsida; order Fabales; family Fabaceae; genus Astragalus; species Astragalus glycyphyllos. The sequence goes on along the minus strand of OY754308.1, from coordinate 32,705,826 downwards.
TTGGGGAAGAAAAACCAGCATTTATTAAAATTGGGGTGAGTGTGTAAATAATATAAATATATAGTAATAACTGTTAAATAAATAGGCCAAATACCACTTTTGGTCCTTTATCTTTACACGAAGTTTCACTTTCGTCCTTTATCTTTTTTTTGGTCCGTTTTGGTCCTTTATCTTTCATTTTCGTTTTATTTTGGTCCCTGCCGTTAGTTTTTGTTAACGGACGCCACACTGACAGTTAACTGCTGACGTGGCGTCTTAAATTCATTAAATGACGCGGCGTCTTAAATTCATTAAATGACGTGGCAAAATAAGTATTTTGTTTAATTCCAACAGATTTACACATAAGCAATTTTGGTTTTGAATTTTTAAAAAAACAAAACATAAATAAACAAATAGCTAAACACTTTAAATGAAACTAAAAATCTTAGAATCAAAAGGAAATCTGGAAAAATTGAAGAACAGTTAAGAACATCGATCATCCCCTTCAAAACCCCATCTTATTCTTCTCCACCACATCACCCCCATTTGAGCAGGTAAACCCTAAATTAAAAAGCGTCATCTTCATCTTCTTCCCCACTGAGTCAATGACATCTTCCAATTTGAAGAGCTACTCATCATTTGGTCCATCTCGTCAACCTTCCCATTAATGGGTTGTTCAAACTGTGAAGAAAGAAACCCCAAACAAAGGACAGAAGTTCTGGGGCTGTAGGTATTTCGTGGTAACATTAATGGTGGTTGGACCCTCTATTCCGCCATTGTTGCAGATCTGAGTTCCAGATCTGGGATTTCTGCTGAAGCTCGTGTTGTTTCGTTTTAGTCCTCTATGTTTTTGTTTGGTTTCATTTTGGTCCCTCTCATTATTTATGTTGTTTCAATTTGGTCCCTCTCAGTTTCTTTTAAACATCCATCTTGATGTTGTATTTTGGATGTGGATGTTTAGTCCTGTTTTTGTTGTTTAATTGGCTGGATGTTGTTTATTAATAGCCAATAGACACATGCTGACAACACATATTTGGTCACTTTTGGTTGACATTAAATTGGTATGGTACGTTTCATTTTGGTCCTTCATGTTTATTATTTGGTTTCAATCTAGTCCTCTATCTTTTTTAATAGTTTCACTTTGGTCCCTCATTATCCCTCATTTTTAACTACTATATAAAGCAATAATGTCCTATAGTACACATATTTGAAACACAACTTACACGGAATTCAAAATATTGTTCTAAACGAAATTGAAACACAACTTTGAATTAAAACAAAGCTACCACCTAACTACTGGCTAAAGTTACACCATTACACAAATTTTCTAAGTTTGACAATAAGCATTACACAAGCTACTAGTTAAACTCAGAATTGCATATTCAAAAGAAACTGAGAGGGACCAAATTGAAACAAAATAGATAATGAGAAGGACCAAAATGAAACCAAACAAAAACATAGAGGACTGAAACGAAACAACAAGAGCTTCAACAGAAATCCCCGATCTGGAACTCAGATCTGCAACAATAGCTCTTCAAATTGGAAGATGCCCAGATCTGATGTTAAATCGAACCAGACCCAGATCAGAAGAAACGAAACGAAACAGATTGCAAATGAAATCAAAACGAAATCCAACCCTAATCGATTTCAAAACGAAATTCAACACGTTTCCAGATGAAATCAAAACAAAATCCAACCCTAAAGCCCAAATCGGAATCAAAACGAAATTCAAACCTAAAACCCAAATCGAAGTAGTAGATGAGAAAGAAACGAAAAAAGAAAGAAGATGAAGTTTTCCATAAAGAAGAAGATGAGGTTAACGTTGTTTCAAACCCAGAATTTCTGGGTTTCTAAAATGGCATTGTTTCAAACCCAGAATTTCTCCTCAATTCATTTTAATCTTTTAATTGTTTTAATTATTTTCATGTTTTTATGTTTTGTAATATTTTCATTTATGTTTTTATCAATTTAATGTTAATGCTGATGTGGTATTGCATATATTAATAAAATAATATTAGATTTGCCATGTCAATTAATGAAAACGGACGTCACGTCAGCAGTTAACTGCCAGCGTGGCGTCCGTCAGTTTAAACTGACGGTAGGGACGAAAGTGAAATAAAAATGAAACATAAAGGACCAAAACGGACCAAAAAAAAGATAAAGGACGAAAGTGAAACTTCGCCCAAAGATAAAGGACCAAACGTGATATTTAGCCAAATAAATAATATAAATATAATTATGTGATAAATGTTAGTGGAATCCATGTGTCAAGAATTTACCCATCATATAACAAAGGTTTTAAATGTTAGATAAGAGGGACTATAGCAATCCATTTAAAAATGTCAATGACTAATTTTGACCTTAAAAATTCTCAAAAATTAATTTGTTTCACATCAGAATTTTAATTCCTTCTCCCATTCCCCATTTTAATATTCCGACAACACTAGTTGCTTCAGTTACTTAACTTGCTTTTGTTCTCACAAAACCTCTACTATATCAAATCAATGAAACTAGTGTTTGTAAACAGTCAGGCTTAGCCAACCACCGATTGCAACACCAGTTTAAATCCAAAAATGTTTGTTGTCTTTAAAAGCAAGCAAGCTGCCGTGGCCCCCATTCTTTTTTGTTTGTTGATAAATTATAAGATAAAATATATTTGGGGTTAGAGAGGCTCGAAATCTCGACCTCAGGATAACTCAGAAGCTATGAGACCAGCACGCTAGCCAACTGCGCCACCACCCCTTTGTATTTTACACGTGGGCCCTATTTATTTAAGCAAGGACAAAATTTGCTTATATTATCTTGCTGGGGAAATCATATCACATCTTACAAATTTCATCACTATCTCTATCCATAGCCAAAAGAAAACAATTTTTTTAAATGTAGCCAAACAAGCAGCATGGGCCAATTTTGTTTTCTTTAATATAACTATACGACAAATCTTCCTTAGTTTGTATCGACTCATCAATTAACTGCTTCAAAATGATTATTAACGATTTGGTCGCTTCTATATTCTATTTGCCTATAATAATTGTTTCAACATTTCAAATGGATATTAATAATTTTTCAATCAATAAAATAAGAGTAATAGAAAAATCATGGCCTAGATGATTATCACTCCTAATTGAGTTTACAAGGCTAAAAGTGATTTAGTGGTGCTAAATTGATATTTAGCTCTTTCATTGAAATCAATTTTATTTCTCTATAATTGATTCTACTAGAAGTTGGAAGTTATAGCTTCTAAAGTGACATAAAATTGATTCTATCATTATATATTTGCATCTTTCATAATTACCTTTTTCTATATTTATTTATTAAAATTTGTCATGATTATATTTGTAATTTTACACTCAATAGCAATATTGACTATTCAAACAATATGAATTGATAAAACCACTTTTTCTTGCACTATCCAAAAACCCATAGAACCAAACACACATAGTTGCAAAACAACCTTAAATAAATTGTCAGCACTTTTCCATTTGGTTGTAAATCTTGTGGAAACCATTCCCTAACAAAGTTGTAATTGAAGGAACCAAAACACCATCGTAGTTAAAATTAACACATCAACTGGACACCAAACATATAAAAACAAAAACTCAAGCCGTGATCATCATCAAATATTCTATTTCATTCTTCTCTCTCTAAATGTGGGTTGAGGGTTAATTTGGTCATTTCATTAAAATATGTGCCCCCTAAATGAACCTTATCAACAGCAAATGGAAGCTTCTTCCTCAATTCTTCCAAGTAAATGATGTACTGCCGTTGCAATCCCTTCTACTGAACCAAGTTGGAATCCTTCTTCAACCTTCATAACCAAAAAAAAAAAGTAATTAATAAGTAATAAAAAACACAATACAAGGGTCAAGGTTTTATATATTAGCAAAGAATCTATTAGCATAATTAATAAAAGGGTTATGGTTTTATATATATTATCAAAGAATCTATTAAAATTAATAAAAGGGTTATGGTTTTATATATCATCAAAGAATCCATTAGAATAATTAAAAAAAAAGTCCACCACCACAACCTTGGTCGCAACATCTCAGTTTTTGATGTTGTTATCACTCCAATGGAGGGTGCACTGGTCGCATTTGACCGCAATTTTCGACAATATTAGTATCGCAATGCGATTGTGAATTGCAATTTAAAACTTTGTTATTACAAGAGTTAAACCTTTTTTTTTAAAAAAAGTCCACAACCATGATTTTGGTGGCAACATCATAGTTTTTGATGTCGTCACTACATTTACTGCGATTCTCCATAGTATCCAAGATGGTGAAGCAACACTAAATGACAATCAAAACCTTGACAAGGGCATAATTTTTTGGTACAATGAAAAGATTAATTTTGTTACATACCTTAGCACTGATAGAATAAAGCACCAAAGGGTCAATAGTAGTAACATTAAGATGAAGGATAGTGAGAAAGAGTGATTGAAAACCAGCAACCAATTTCATAAGTTGACCTGATCTTCTCTGAGTAAGAATTCTAAGATTTGCATGAGTCTCAATTAAAGTAACCTCGATATCAGCTATAGCAGCAGCTTTGGTCTTTGATGTGTACTTGTTAGGATTCTGGGACCATGTGTACTGTGGATACACAAAAAATTGTGCAAAAGGTGGTTGCATGAGTTTGGAAATTATGGCATTATCTTCATTGTTTTGTGTTACTTCTTGTTGTAGAAGTTGCAGCTTTCTAGCTTCAAGTGACTGTAAAAGATGCTCTAGCTCCTTCACAAACTCTATGGCCCCCCCTACTATTGAAGCTTGGTCACCCTATTTAAAATAGAAAATTATTAATTTGCATATTAAACAAATAATCATCCATTGAGAAAAAGTAAAAAACAATTAAAAATAAAATAATTTATATATGAAACTTCTCAAATTGCCTATGTAAAACATGTTTTTGTTTTTTACCTTAAAAAAACATGTTTGTTTTCAATGTTAGTAATTTCAATTATTTTGTTGACTTCGATTTAGGTCGTAAATCAAAGTTTTTATTGTCGGAGTTGCAACAGACATATTTAACTACGATTCTCTATAATATTAAGGATCACCTGATTGTGATTTAAAATCCTAAAAGCAGTATTAAGAACATTATCTTTTGATAACTTTCAAACAATATATTGTTTTGGATTCCACCTCTATGATAATCATAAAATTTTGAATACTGTTTTGTTGTATTACTCCATCATTATCCTACTTAGCATTATCATGAGAAAAGAATCTCCTCATTTTTGCTATTTAAGGAAAAAAAATAACTTTTTTATAATATACGAAAAATTTCAACAACTACAAAAAAATACAATCTTTATGAGATAATAAAGAGATAGAGAATGAAAAAAGTGACAAACCCTTTGAACATAAGATTCAGGCATGAGAGAACGAAGAACAGCAAGATGTTCATTCATTTGCTTCCTACGATTTCTTTCAACAGTAATGTGAGTGATTCTCTGTGTCTCAGCTTCTTCTTTGTTCTTACAAACCCTTGGCTTTCTTCTTCTCTTCTTTCTCCCTTGCACAACTTGATTCTTCAACTCACATGATTCTCTTTTTCTGTTCTTCATCATAAATTTCTCAGACTCATGTTCTTGATAATTAACTACATTGTTATCTAAGAAACTAGCTTCTGAAGTGTTATCAAACGGTGTAGCAGAAATGGTATCATAGATAATGAAGTTAGAAAAATCATTTGATGAATTACAAAGTGTTTCCAAAGCCATCATTAACTACACTTTTTGCTATCTAACTCTAAAACATTACACACAAAAAGTCTTCTTCATGTGCTTTTAAATAGAACATGACATTGAAAGTTAAATATTAGGTTAAGAAAAAAGAGTAATAAAAATTGATAGAATAGATTATAAAACACGTGAGAAGGATCAGAAAAGGTGTAGAGCTTTTCAGGAATCAGAAAGTTTGTAAGTAGTAAAATGAAAAGTTTTGCTTTGGTAATCCTTCCTAATTTTGTAGATGCTGTCAAAGACTGCAATGAAAATGAGAGAGAGAGGGAAAGTGGGGGACCCAAATCTATATAGAAATATGCATAAAAACAACACAAGGAGCTGTGTTAATAGCTACTCTTCACATTCAAATCTGTGTTGGGGTTTTCAGAAATGAATGAGATTCTCTATATAAATAATTTAGATAAAGACTATTGCATGTATATGTGATGATACACTGGTTCTATTATTCAACATGTCAAAGCCACATAGCATATGAACAAAAGAAATTTGTTGATGCTGAAAATCCTATGGTGAAGATTGATCCACGTAGATTATTAGTAGTTAAGAGGTTTGGTTTTGTTTGGGTTTTGAGGGGAAATAAATCCAAATGGGTTAGAAAAATAATTCAGTTTTCAAACATTTGGGTTTTATAGTGTTTTTAGCAATGAAATTGACCAACTCATTAGGTCATTAAATGGAGTTTTTATTTTTGGGAAAGAGGTTAAGAGAAGTAAAATTTTAAAAATGTCAAAGGTAAACAAATAAGTAACTAAATCTTTTTTGTTATTTTCTTTAGTCAATAAAATACTCAACTTGATTTAGGCTTTGTTTGGATGAACAATTTAATCAAGCACTAGATGCTTATTCTTTAAACACTTGTTTATAAAAAATCAAAAATCAAAGAGAGAATGAGGTTTTATTATTTTTATATAAGTTATAAGTTTTTTTGAAGAGCTTATTGTAACTTTATTTTTTGGTGAGAAGAGCTTATTGTAACTTATACACTAACGGTGTTGGTTTTATAATTATTTTTTTGTCAAAATAAACTTTCTTATATGTGCTCAAGTGATTATAAAATTACATATATTTAAATAAATTGTTCCAAACAAGCCCTAATATCAAACGCGTCATTTTTTTTACCTGAAGCCGAAATGGCAAGCACCACCCGTAAACTTTCATATGCAAAGTGACCACAAAAACGTCTTACCTAATAACAATGACTTTATTGGTTGTACTAAGCCTTACAGACTATCAGATGCATCATATTTCAACTCTTCCAAACTGAAGCCATTTTGAAACGTTGAGTCGAGTTAATTTGATTTGCAAGTTAGTCTATACAACATCTTTAACGCAAGGCAACTAGAAAATTTCTTATAGTTAGTTCACCCATTTTTTTCTTTTCACCACTATAGTTGATCTAGGTGGCATCAAGTAAACTAAAATTTTAGTTGCCGGGTAGTTAAATAACACACCCACAAGATGAGTGAACTAACAATAAAAAAGAGTTCTTTCTCTCTCATCAACAAGTAAAAAGTACAAATAAGTGGGGTTAGTGGGGTCTAGTTCAGTTCCTTATAAATAACTCACATTGAAGTAAAAACCACTTGAATCAACTAAAAATTGCTTAAATCCTACGTGGCTGTTTGGACCCACAAAAAATCACTTTAGTTTACCCCCATTAAATATGCTCAAAAATTCCTCAAATTAACTAGAACTTAGTCATTATTATCTACCAAAACTACTACACTAAACTGTTTTTGAATTATACCTTTATTACTTTAATTAATTGTAAAATGTAAAAAGGACTACATTACACCTTCTGGGCTAGTACTCCCTTTGATACCAAACCATAGAAAAACTGCGGCGGCGTGGAGCACCAGATACATCAATGAAAATCTTTCAAACTCGTGACATCACAAAGGTCTTGGTATAAGTGACGACAGTACATTAAAAAATTTACAAAATTTTTTCAGTGTCTTCAAAAAAATTTACTTCTCAGTTTCTTCATCGGATATATAAAAAGCATTTTTGATATACTACTAAATTGTGGTGTTGCTGTGTGAGTTAACAGGACTTGCCTCGGTGTGGATGTTTTCTAATATAAAAATGTCGATATTATAAACACCAGATTTTAGCCTTATATGACGATGAGGACACACGAAAGGACAGAATATAGAGCTAGGACCATGGTCCAAACTGTCAGACTCTGCTGGATTAACCATGTGAACTGTGTAAGCTACCCACACCCTTCTCGAAAAAGCACATAGCCCTCAGCTACAAACTCAGATCCCCATAATTCATATTTTACAGTATGTTGTTGCCTAGGAGAAGAGATTGATGCTACTTTTACCCCCTTCATCACATCACTGTTTCACTGTGTAAAAGGGATGCAAAAACAACTAGGCATGAAAAGGAAGCATAGCAAACACATAAAAAACACACTCAAGTATGAGTTGTAAGTTGCATTTTTTGTTTTGAGTGGTCAATCACTATCTATACTGAAATAGCATACCATTACATGTGCAGGGTAATGGCTGTCCTTTTTTTTGGGTCAACGAAATGGGTCTCCTTAATATGAAGTCTCAATAAGATTATATTTGTCTTTTTACTGCCAATCATAATTGCCACACGAGTTCTAGATTCAATTCATCATAGATAAGACAGAAATGGGTGCTTCACCAAAATTTTAACTTCATACCAAAATAATCTGCAGTTCCAATCATAGTTGATAAAATATAAGCATAGATAAGCAAGATAAAAAGAGCTGTGGTTGATGATGCAGAGAGGGTATCAACAGATAGGTTTACCAACCCAGTGAGGATATTTGCCTGCATTCAAATTATTTACAGGAAATTATAAATTCAATTAATATTTAGAGAGAGAGAGAGAGAGAGAGAGAGAGAGAGAGAGAGATTATATTCACTAAGGAATATTGCTCACCAAAAGAAATGTAGCCAGTAAGTTCCGATTCATTGCTTCTTCAAGTATTGAAGTTTTACTTCCAGGAATAAAATCAGCCAGCATTAGTATTGATAAAAGCTGAAAAATGGGTGACAACAAGATTAAATATTGAAACCAGATCCAAAATCAGATGCCACATTAGCAATTACAATGTTGCCTATAACTCAAGAATGCCATGTTGTGAAATTAGGATGATGATACAGTTTGAGAAATCCATAGACTAAACTTAGATCAAGTTCCTTACAACCTTAACATCAAGTTCTCAAATCAAAGCAATGATGTTCCCAACATAAATAGCCTCTTAAGAATAAATAGCTGAATTAGAAAAGGAATGGTACACGCAATTGTTTGATGTGAGAATTGGATAGCAACAATGATATGACAGACTAATTTGTGTTTTATCAAAATCCATACTGCTGCATTTGGTAAGTCAGATTACCTCAAAAAGATTCAATTGCAAAAATATAAATTGAACACCAATCAAGATAGAGCCAACAAAATAATGCTAAAGTGTCAACCACAATATAAGCTACAAAACCAACATGCCGCATCACATTATGTTAGACACTGATCCTATGAATCGAACAGAAGTGAGAGTAACCTGAAGATTGTCCGCCACCACCATAGTAACATATGGCAGGTTGCACTGCACAAAGTATCAACAATTAGTTATATACATTCATTCCAAAAATAATGCGCTTCCAAGAATGAAACCATAACATAGTGAGACATACCGTTCTCCGTGAAATCCTTTCCACATGCCTGTCTAGAAGCACGGTTAATAACCTGATACGGACATCATGAACAAGGATCAAGTTCAATTTAGTGGACTTAATATAAAAGGATAAACAAGTTTTGGATTAAGCTTTACCAAAACAGGATTGATAGAATCCAAACCCTCATCCGGACGGATCTGCTACTTCTAAATGCAGAGGGTTGGCTTCCAAAGAAAAGATAGTTCCCTAAATGAACACCAATAAGGTACATACCCCAATATCCTGTAGAAAAAATAACAACAAATACTATTTATCAGAAGTGAAGTGGTTATAAATACTTTCCAATGTAATTACAGGCTTAGCATCAGGTTTGAACATGCAAGGTTCAATTCTCACCAAATATGCTAAAAATTCCCTCCTTGTTTTGACTAATGATATCCGTTCCTCTTTCATCAGAGAGTAAGTAATGATTTAAACCATGCATCAAACTGAACTGATAACCTGGGAAACAGAAATTGAATTTTTTAAGAAAAACAGATTTCGAAAAACATGACATAAGGATAAGACAAATAAAAAAAATGTTGTACCTACTAGGACAAGTGAACCAAAAACGCCAGAATATTGTGGGGAAATATTAATAAAGGATGTAAGGAGTGAGATAGCAGCGAGTGTGAAGAAGAAATTCCAATGCACACCATATTCACTCACATGTACCTATAACAAGGATTAACCAATAGTGGCTTCTTAGAGAACATCATGAATTAGACAATTATAACTCAAATTGTAAATAAGCAAAACTGCATAACAAGAACCGTGTAATTAAAAACAAAAACATTACTGGCTTTCCTAAGAATGACTGGAACTAAGAAATTAAGAAATTAGACAGTAAGAACTCATAATCATTCCAATTCCAATATATCAAATGAGGGTCCCCATTCTTGAAAGTGAAGCACTCATTTGCTAAACTATCTCCTACAAGTAACCACATAGCTTTTAAAAAAATCTCCATATGGCCACTCATTTTGTTCTACTTATTTTTCAAATTCAAATAAGCATCTCTCTCAGTCTTTTCCTCTTCTTAATTATCTAATATCAATATATCAAAGTCGAGTTCAAAGAAATTATCCCCTAATATCTACATAACAAATTCAAAATGTTAACAAACTAAGCAAACTTTCGTTTTTTGTCCCCAAGTTTGAATGTTTTACATATTAGTCCCTACACTAAAGAAACACAAATAAAGGTCCTTGACCTAATTCCATCAGTCAAGTTAGTTCCTAGCAAACAACTAATGTGACCAACAAAAGCATAGGTTGAAGACTGAAGAGACTGATAGAAGCACAGGTAGGAGACATTTGAGAAATAATGTTAAATAGGGTAGTTGTGATTAACGCTACCCTATCCATTATATTTACACGATACATCAAAAACACATCGTAAAAAGGTTACACATTTGCAGAAGATGGAAACCAAAAGAGACACATCGGAAAAGATGTTACAGATCAGCAAAGAGCAGAAACTGGAACCAGCGGACAAGCGATTCACCCAGTAAAGACGAATTATAATTGCATCTTGATAGCCAATAGATTGCAGTCCTACTACAAAACCAGTCACCTATGATGATTCCTTAAAGTGGATTGAGAAATGCCAGCCCTCAAATTTCTGACACATAGGCAGGCTATTTTGATCACAAGCCATATATGATATATCCAACCATATCCTTAAATATCATCTTGCCCACTCTCACACGCTCAAGTCCATTGATCACCAGCAATATATTATACTCAACCATATCCTTTAATATCATATTGTCCACCCTCACATGCTCGAGTCCACTGATCGCCAATAGTTATCCTGCCATTCCCCACACTTCAGGCACCCCCACTAGTCACCGGTATCCTCTGCACTCTCCTCAACTTTCCAATCTTCTGCTAACCCAATATTTTCATTCCTCTTTTTCAGTTTGCAGCTCTGTTATTTTCTTTTTATCGCCTTCTGTTCTGCTAATAAAGCTCCCACATTTGTGTTTTTGTTTAGACTGACTTGGTAAGTAGGAATATGTCTATACTCTTCAAATTTGGGTAATTATGTTTACTCTTAAGCAGTTATATGTATATAGCATAAATTATTTATGTTCCATATATAATCTTTGATAGAGTGGTCATCCTACTATGCACTATCCCACTATAGCATTATTGGGGATGCCCACACTGCACCGCTATCTAGGACTGATAACTATGCTACTAACTAGCTCTATAAATATGAAAAATGCACGGCGGTACCATTTTAATTAGAAACAACAATGGGAACTGATGATTCAATACTTTCTTTAACATCAGCTTCTGTTATTCTTCATTATCAAGAGCCGGTACCCTGAAAGGCTAAAACAACTATATTAAGAATTCCTCTCTTGCTTTCCAACTGTTCAAAATAGCAAGATGACTGCTAGACCGCGATGGAAACAGCGACATTTAAAGTCATAGGTTCATGTACAGTGATTTAATTCATTTATGTACTTAGGAAGTTGCACTTGAATTTATTTTCTGAGTAAACAAAACACATAACAAATGATGAAGTCTATCATATGAAACACGCTCAGTATCAATTACTCAAGCATTTCACAAATCGTAGTCTAAACTCTTATAGTCCCAATTGTCTAAACTTCCATAGGTTCAACTTGATATAAGAGCAAGCTAGGTCCCGCTTCTGTTCTGTTCCTCGGAGGTTTTTTGCCATCTGGTACAGCAGAATCCTCCAAAACCCAAAGTTTCCTATTCTGACATTTTTAGAAAGTCGTCGCGCCAGAAATCGCCTCAAAATCTCGTCGACCAGCTGATCCTCCAAGCACCATCCCAAAAAAAAACTCTCCACGCACTGCCATTTGCTGCTCTCTTTTTGGCAGGGGAGACAGATTTCCAGTAATGGAGTAGAAGACTAGTTATGGTTTTGAAGAAACTCCTGTCTCCAGAACCCCGTGACAATCACCGGAATTAAGTCATCGGCCTCCTCCCAATCCTGTTTGATCTAGTTTCCTCTTTGTGTGCTTCTTTTTAAAAAAATGGCATCGAAAACAATCAGACAAGCCGGAAACTGGCGCAAGTGATGGTTCTGTTTTCTCTACTTCTGAATCCGAACTATCACCTTAGAGAAACTCGATGGAAAAACTTAAGGAAAAACTAAGGTGTTGTTCTATAGGTGTTGGTGTTATTTGGGTTGTTCACCAATTGTAACAAGCCACTTGTGTTTATTAAGATGGATACACAGTCGTAATTGGAGAGCATTAAAAAAAGGCTTAAATATGTTTTTAGTCCCTGCAAATATGGGGTCATTCAATTTTAGTCCTGGCAATTTTTTTTTAACTACAAATATCAGAGGAAAAAGTTGGATTATCAATTTTGCGCTTTGTTGTGAAAAAGCAAAAGCGAGTTAATATAATCCAGATATACACTACAATCAAGATCAAATTTCAGCTAGGTGCTAAGTAAATTGTGTTTGCAAAATAAGCTTCAGTCACTCTACCATAGATGCCATATAGTTGCTAGGCTTACAGATCATGGGAGTTAGATTATTGTCTGAAGTCTTCCAGAACTATGTGATATAACTTTCAAAATTCAAAAACATATAGGAGATTATTCTTGTTAAAGATAGTAAGATGCAGTATTTGCAAATGCATGTCAAAACTTTTGTTGCCAAATAGAAATTTCTAAGAATCCCACTGAATATAATCCCACCTGATAATCCACACCTGTCGTTGTAACAAGACGAAAAAATCCTAAGAAGATAAGTGGACTAACTGAAACTATTCCAGTCTTCCAGTTTCTGAAGCACGAGAAAAAGAGATGTTATCAGGGGAATCAATGCCATATAGAGCAGGTAAGCTGAATTAGGAAAGCAGTAATTTTTTAGTTTCAAAAGCCTGCCAGCATGTTCATGTTAAGAATGCTTCCTTGCCCGTTGTATGAGCTTGTCAAAATAGTTCCCCGACTCATTCACTTAAGATTTAAGAAAACTAATAATTTATCATCAAACTCAACGAAAAAGGCATTTCTATATCCAGGAAAAATATAGCCTTCTGCATCTTGGTCAACATGAAAACAGAATTACTTTCCTAGAGTTCATTATGTGAGCTTAGCTAAGAGTTACATCGACATCAGAAGACACTAGATAGGGTAGCATTGAAGACTCACATGGATGCAATATTTCGTGCTTGCCGGGAAACAAATGAATTTGCTAAAACAAATGCTCCTACTCCAAGATCCATCTGCAATGCAAAAGTAATCTCAAACACCAACAGAATAATCAAATTATTGAACATATGCTTGTTAGCAACATAACAAAACAAACTCAATGCACCACACACATAAAGATGAGAATCTAAAAAAATAGTTGGAGAGAGAGAGAGAGAGAGAGAGAGAGAGATCAAAATATGTAATTTCACATAATCCATGAATATTAGAGAAGCAGTTTAAAAATTGAATTAAAGTACATTGTCCCCAACCCCAAACCACCGAGTCCCAAATATAGACAAATTTTCTTTTTCTCGGCAAATAATTGCATATCGCTGAAGCAATATGTAAGACAGTATAAAAATTTCATCAACAAAAGTACACTATAGTGGAGGACCAACCCCCAAATCATCCACTCCAAATATAGACCCATTTCCTTTCTCTCTGCAATTAACTGTATATCTCTGAAGCAGTGAGTAAGAAAGTATAGAAATTTATCAGCAACAGTGCACTATAGTGGAGGACCAAAAATTCTCCCAAGTCAATACAAAATACACAAAGAAAAAAAAATACATGGCTTAAAGAGGCCTCAAATCCCTTCATAGGTCGGTCAAAGTAACCTTGCTGAAGAAACCATGGGCTAAAACACACACACTTGTAGAAAGTTCTACAACCTTTTAAACCATTTCTTTTTGTTGATAATCAAAGAACACACTCCACGAGTAATTATTTGTAATCATTTTACATTTCAAACTACATTCATGAGATAGGAATTTGACATTCAAAACTACTTCAAAAGTTAATCAACGACTTTCATGGTTGGAACAGTGTTGGACTAAGAAGCAAATAAAACATTTTATATGAAATATCCATTCCAACATTCTTTAGGTAAGACATGTCTTTCATTTTCTTTTCCTTTTTTTTTTCGAATTTGGAACTGTCAGTCAAAGAATCATACCAAACTAGTTCCATATGTTTCAGTCTTTGCATATCTTCTAGGAAATATTCTGAAGTCAACAGCCAATATGCACAAGACGGTTATAATCATCTGCAAAAAATCATGTTTATCATTATAATGTCAGAGAAGGTTCAGAACAATGGAATAAAGAATTATAAAGTTGCACGTCATACCACAATAACCCTGTACGAAGTAATATATGCCCTAAGAGAATTGGGCTCTTCTAAAACAGGAGATGAATCACCAGGCCTGCAGTTAAGTGTATGGAAGTCAGCTATTATCCTTTCAGAATTTCGCTCATGCGAATCCCTTGCCCTATTTTATTTATGTCATAAAAGTCTCCTGTCTCTTTAGGAAGTCATCTAAACAAAATTGAACAATTACCCCTTGACTGCAATATAAAGCAATGTTAAGATTGTGAACAAACTTGCCAAGATATAGGTCCAGTCAGCAAGTACCTGTCACCAAGTTCATTATAGCAATTACAAGTTTAATTGACTGAAATTTAACTCAAAAACATTGTTACCAACATAATAGCTTTATCAAAATCGCACCACACATTTTTCTATTTCTTAGTAAATCAATTGATACTACCCAGGAAGACTTACAGTGAAGAATAAGAGCATAGGAACAACAATGACAAGAAAATCCAAAGAAAATGTAGCTAAGTAAGCTTTGAAACTCCTATGCCCTGATGGCGCGTCATCGTTTTTCTTCTTCACAGACACCCCTATTTTTAAAAAGTATCAAAGAACAAGTAAAAAAACAGCAAAAGAAACATGTTATTTACATTATATATACAAGCTAAACTGACCTAGCATTGAAACAGAATCAGATATGAACATAATTCCCACACAAAATTAGAATGAAATAATGCAATTGAGCATACCTAAAATGTCGAGTTTGGGTGGTCAAGAACTAACTAAAATATTATTTCCATTAGAAAATGAGAAAGAAACAATTATACAAGATTTGAAAGTGTTAGTTTAGTAAAATGATTCTAATTGACATTATTAGAATCTGAGAAGTGGGTTATCGTATTATACAAGAAGTGTTGGTCTTTTATATTCTACTGAATTAAGTGCACGGTGGGGGCAAAAAAAGCTCTGATACCATATTAGAATCTGAGAAGTGAAAAAAGTATTATATTTTTTATTGATTTGGAAGAGGAGGCTCCGAAGTGCTGGCCTTTCATATTCTACTGAATTAAGTGTTGGCCTTTCATATTCTACTGAATTAATACAAGAAAAACAAATGGAAAGAAAAGAAGGCAGAAGGACTGAAATTAATGCTATCATAATCTAACTATTAACTAGAGTGTTTAGTTTGTCGTAAGGAATACAAAATGAACTCTTGTTCTCTATTAGACATTGATACAAATACAACTGAGTTGTTTATATACACAAGCAGAGAAGAAGCTAAGAACCTAACTCCCTAGCTACATAATTAGTACAAACAACTTCATTACTAATAGAATAGATAAACAGAAGTAAATAAACAGAACTTAAATATATCTAACAAAAAGTGCACAACTAAAGGAGTGTAACGGACTTAACCAGTTAAGGAAATGGAGGTAAAGGAGTGACGAATAAGTACCAGAATCTGCAAAAACAAAAGAAAATAGAACATGATCACATCATCACATTTGGGTTGGTATGAAGATAATATGAAGTGGGGTGACTTACTGGGATTATTACTGTGAGCGCTGCAATTTCGAGCATAGAGGATCCGCTCAAATTGCTTACGAATCTGAAAATTAAGAAAGAGGGATTAATAAACAATTGAAATTATTGTAATCATTAAGAAATGTGGAAAATTGGATTTGATAGGGATTAAGGAAAGGAAGAGAGTAACTCACTGTTCTTTGAGATGCTTGGTGGGGTTGAAGGAGGGTTTAGGGAGAGGAGGATCCATGGTTTAGATGGTCAATGCATATATACAAAAGTGAATATATACAAAAGTGAATCTGTTTTCGTTTTGACTGAAACAGAGATAAAGATGAGTGGTGAGGTGGCAATGATTTCGACGATGGCGGTGCTCTGGAGCTGCCGGCGCCGTGGCCAGTGGGGATTGAAGATGCGATGAGAGGATGCTGATCTGAGAAGACAAACAATTTCCTTTTTTTTAATTAAATTAGTTATAAATGTGCAGCCACAATTAATAAAAAATTAATTTTTAAATAAAATTCCAATCATGTCACCAACGTCAACCACTTTAGCTTTATTAAAGAGCTAAACCGAAAAAAAGGATAACGGTGCAATGATTTTAAAAATTAAACGACTTATTTATTACAAATAAAATATAAGAGACTTAATCAAAAACTAAAAAATAAGTTAACGGACCTCGAATAATATTTAGCATAGAATAAACAAAGCATAGAAATGTCTTCCCTATTACCAATTCTTCCTCATTTCTCAAAATTCTTAGTTCAAGTCAATGACGGTCAATATAATCGAACCAAATCTTCCTCACTTCTCAAAATTCAAACTCGAAGTTAACAACGGTCAATCTAACCTTTTTTTTGTTACAAAGGCTAAGAAAACAGACCCAAAGGAAAAAACACATGCTTAAAGTCTTACAAAAACATCACCCTGAGCATCCGCCTCTAACAAGTGGATTAAACTAGTAGGGAGAAATCTAAAATACAAAGATTATTGTCATCTTGCGCTCCCATCTTTGCTAAGTAATCGACACAATGGTTACCTTCTCGCCAAGTATGAAGCAATTGGAAATCCCAATTCATCTTGATGAAGCTTCTTATAATAGCAATCTCATTACCAAACTTATGAAAGTCCTGGTTGGCTTCCTTAATCAAACCTATGACATATTGAGAATCAGAATAGCACATCACTTTCTTAAAACCCATATCCCAACAAATAGAAATGCCATGTAATAACCCTATTAACTCAGTTTCTACCACACCTATTATTGCCAAGGAACCATTAACCATGATTGTTCAAAAGGTTACCTCATCTTCAAATCAAACCCAGCAACCCAGAATCTTCAAATCCAAATCAAAAATTTGTACTGAGGAACGCTCCTGTTTCTAATTTGTTGTGACTGAAACGGATGAATAGAAGGAGGAAAGAAAAATCGAGAGAGGTTTGGGATGAATAGAAGGAACGCTCCTGTTTCTAATTAGAACGCTCCTGTTTCTAATTTGTTATCATTTTATATCAATCTTCTCTCACATCACTCACGCCACACCTTCTCCTCTTTTCAATAATTTCATTCACTTACCTCAATCCTCTTTCTATCTGTCATCTTCAGCATCTCAATAAGGTTCGGTCCGCATTTTTGCAATTTTAATTCAGTTTTTGAATAACCGAAAAAATGTATATATTATAATGTATAGAGTTCGTTCATAATGTACAGAGTTCCTCCTGGGTTTGATTTATGGTTGAAGTTTTAAGATTATGAGTTGCTGGGTTTGATTTGGAATTTGAGATTAGGTTGGATGAAGATGACGACGAAGATTGAACCTTAATTTCAACTTTTTTTAATCCACATCATCTTTTAAAATAAACAAAAATGAAAAATAGTGATTTGGCAAAGCCAAATAGGACACAAGTTTGACACATCAGCATTTTTTTAATGGAGGAGTTAACGGAAGGACCAAAATAAAAAAGTTGTTATTTACAGGGACTTATTTAATAAAAAAAATTTGTAGGGACTAAAATAAAAAATCACTATATTTACAGGGACTAACAATATATTTAACCCTTTAATCTATATGCATCACCACACCCAACATAAATCTGCGGCGGATTCCAAAACAACCAAAAGAAATGGGAAAATGTTAATTTAGAAAGGAAACGAGATAGTAAGATGACCAAACAAGTCATAATAGAATGCTGACATGAAGCCACATGCATGAAACAAATGCCATAAAATATTTGTTACTTACTAGCTTGTTCTCAAAGGAGGATAAGGCCTTTACTAAGCTTTGCCTCTGCAGCTTCTGTTCATTTTCACACAAATTATATAAGGCATCAAATTGTACATATTTGGATGAATGGGTAGTTCATAGAATAAATAAATGGCTAGTTAGGAGTTATATGAAAGCATATATAGAAGAATAACCTGAGTAGCAGTAAAACATTGCAATAGAAAGCAAAATTACGGTGACTAAGTTTCCCTTTAGCATGAATGCAAATGCCATGGCCATGTAAGTGCACGGAGGGGAAGCGAACTATTGAAGCTTAATAAGAAGAATGTGATGAGTGATGACATTGGTATTTTGATTACTCAACATTTTGTCTTATGTGTTTTTGGTCAAAAAAAATATTTTTCTAAAACATGCAGTGTGAACATTTTGGCTTAAAATTGTTTCTTTTTAAAAAGTGAATATATGATACAAAAGTGAATATATGCATTAACCATCTATTCCTATCACTTATCGGTGAATATAGAGAGACGCATCTCATCGTACCACCAAAAAACATGAACTACCTCTGAAGCCCCCCATATGGAAAAATGTCTGAGAGTGACACACTGAGTAGCAAAGAGAAGCCTGGTTGGACTTGGTGGTTCCAAAACGGGAAGTGGTCTGGCTTGAAAAGGTTTTGCTGAAACGAGATGGTTTGGAATCGGTGTGTAGCTCCTCAAAAGGATGGAGGGAGCGGCGGTGAGGGGTTTGAGAAGTCTCTAAAACATGGTCAGTTGAAGAAAGGAAGATATCGATTTGAATGCGAAGGGTACACAACAAAGTGTGAGTTCTATTTGTATGCGGTTAGTACGTGCGTGCGTTGGAGGGTGTATGCGGTTAGTACGTGCGTTGGAGGTTACCTTGGAAGAGAAGCAACAGAGCTAAGAAAGAAACAAAAAGACAAAGCTGGAGGCTGTATGCGGTTAGCACGTGCGTTGGAGGTTACCTTGGAAGAGAAGCAGAAGAGCTAAGAAAGAAACAAAAAGACAAAGCTAGGATCAAAGCATATATTAAAAGAAAATAATATAAAGAAATTGCAGACAGTGCACAGTGCACCAATACACATTTTTTTTCCAATTCTTATCCTTTTTCTTGATTAGTACTAGCTGCACTTTTTTTGCAATTCAAAATGATGCTTGGGGGAATGAAAAAGATACACCGATAAGTGATAGGAATAGATGGTCAATGCATATATTCACTTTTGTATCATATATAAACTTTTTAAAAAGAAACAACTTTAAGCCAAAATGTGAACACTGCATGTTTTAGAAAAATATTTTTTTGACCAAAAACACATAAGACAAAATGTTGAGTATTCAAAATACCAATGTCATCACTCATCACATTCTGCTTATTAAGCTTCAATAGTTCGCTTTCCCTCCGTGCATATACATGACCATGGCATTTGCATTCATGCTAAAGGGAAACTTAGTCACCGTTACTTTGCTTTCCATTGCAATGTTTTACTGCTACTCAGGTTATTCTTCTATATATGCTTTCATATAACTCCTAACTAGCCATTTATTCTATGAACTACCCATTCATCCGAATATGTACAATTTGATGCCCTATATAATTTGTGTGAAAATGAACAGAAGCTGCAGAGGCAAAGCTTAGTAAAGGCCTTATCCTCCTTTGAGAACAAGCTAGTAAGTAACAAATATTTTATGGCATTTGTTTCATGCATGTGGCTTCATGTCAGCATTCTATTATGACATGTTTGGTCATCTTACTATCTCGTTTCCTTTCTGAAATAACATTTCCCCATTTCTTTTGGTTGTTTTTGAATCCGCCGCAGATTTATGTTGGGTGTGGTGATGCATATAGATTAAATCCATCTGGTTATATTAACGTACCACCAGAGGCCACTGATTTTTTCTGTAGTGGACCATGCCTAACTGAAACACAACAGTTGCTTGATTGCCTTGATGAAAAAGTTGGACGATTTTTATATATTACTAAAACTTCATTGAAAGAAATTATAATAATAGAAAAGACAATGACACATTTCATAAATAATTAGAACTTCAGAAGTATCATTTTTAGCACTTTACCAAAGAACCCTAAACCATAAAACAATTGTGCCTTCTTCATCTTCTTTAATAAACAAAAAAAAAACTCAGACAGCTCACTTACCTGTCCTCTTCACTTCCATGTCTTTGGAGTACCTTCCACATTTTCTCCCTCATCTATCTCCTCCCACATCCAATGGTGGTGGGCCAGTTGTATGAGCTCTTTATGTTCCTCCTGATTGCCTCCCAGAATAAGAAAAACGCAGTTCTTTTTGTTGACTCTACCAATAGATCCCTTGAACATAAGTTCATGGTCATGGAGGATCAGAAGGATTTGTGCCCTTATCTTGTCTTTCTCAGCTTGCTGCCTTAGGAGTTTGATAGCATTCATCATTAAGTTGGGCACTGCCTTAGGACCAAGATCCAGTGGCGTAATAACCACAATGTTAATATTAGCTTCAAGTTGTGGGCGGATAGCATCAACAAAAGGTTTGACATAAGCTACAACAGTATGGATTTGAATGAAGAGCTTCGATTTCACCATTCCATTGGCTTGAAGTGCTTGAACCGTGGTCTTGACTGCCTTAGTAATAGAGAGACGCATCTCATACCAAAAATCATGAACTACCTCTGAAGCCCCCCATATGGAAAAATGTTTGAGAGTGACAGACGGAGTAGCAGAGAGAATCATGGTTGGACTTGGTGGTTCCAAAATGGGAAGTGGTCTGGGTTGAAAAGGTTTTGCAGAAACGAGATGGTTTGGAATCAGTGTGTAGCTCCTCGAAACATGGGCAGTTGAAGAAAGGAAGATATCGATTGGAATGTGAAGGGTACACAACAAAGTGTGAGTTCTATTTGTATGCGGTTAGTACGTGCGTGCATTGGAGGGTGTATGCGGTTAGTAAGTGCGTTGGAGGTTACCTTGGAAGAGAAGCAGCAGAGCTAAGAAAGAAACAGAAAGACAAAGCTGGAGGGTGTATGCGGTTAGTATGTGCGTTGGAGGTTACCTTGGAAGAGAAGCAGCAGAGCTAAGAAAGAAACAAAAAAAGACAAAGCTGGGATCAAAGCATATATTAAAAGAAAAGAATATAAAGAAATTGCAGACAGTGCACATTGCACCAATACACATTTTTTTCAATTCTTATCCTTTTTCTTGATTAGTACTAGCTGCACTTTTTTTGCAATTCAAAATGATATTTGGGGGAATGAAAAAATACACCGATAAGTGATAGGAATAGATGGTCAATGCATATATTCACTTTGTATCATATATTCACTTTTTAAAAAGAAACAACTTTAAGCCAAAATGTGAACACTGCATGTTTTAGAAAAAAAAAATTGACCAAAAACACATAAGACAACATGTTGAGTAATCAAAATACCAATCTCATCACTCATCACATTCTTCTTATTAAGCTTCAATAGTTCGCTTCCCCTCCGTGCACATACATGGCCATGGCATTTGCATTCATGCTAAAGGAAAACTTAGTCACCGTTACTTTGCTTTCCATTGCAATGTTTTATTGCTACTCAGATTATTCTTCTATATATGCTTTCATATAACTCCTAACTAGCCATTTATTTATTCTATAAACTACCCATTCATCCGAATATGTACAATTTGATGCCCTATATAATTTGTGTGAAAATGAACAGAAGCTGTAGAGGGGGAGCTGTAGAGGCAAAGCTTTGTAAAGGCCTTATCCTCCTTTGAGAACAAGCTAGTAAGTAACAAATATTTTATGGCATTTGTTTCATGCATGTGGCTTCATGTCAGCATTCTATTATGACATGTTTGGTCATCTTACTATCTCGTTTCCTTTCTAAAATAACATTTTCCCATTTCTTTTGGTTGTTTTTGAATCCGCCGCAGATTTATGTTGGGTGTGGTGATGCATATAGATTAAATCCATCTGGTTATATTAACGTACCACCAGAGGCCACTGATTTTTTTGCAGTGGAACATGCCTACCTGAAACACAGCAGTTGCTTGATTGCCTTGATGAAAAAGTTAGACGCTTTTATATATTACTAAAACTTCATTGGAAGAAATTATAATAATTGAAAAGACAATGACACATTTCATAAATAATTAGAACTTCAGAAGTATCATTTTTAGCACTTTACCAAAGAACCCTAAACCATAAAACAACTATGCCTTCTTCATCTTCTTTAATAAACAAAAAAAAAAAACTCAGACAGCTCACTTACCTGTCCTCTTCACTTCCATGTCTTTGGAGTCCCTTCCACATTTTCCCCCTCATCTAGCTCCTCCGACATCCAATGGGGGTGGGCCAGTTGTATGAGCTCTTTATGTTCCTCCTGATTGCCTCCCAGAATAAGAAAAACACAGTTCTTTTTGTTGACTTTACCAATAAATCCCTGTCATACCCTAATTTTGTCCGCCCTCTTTTACTATAGTCATTTTTACTAATTAAATCGCATGTCATAAATCTTCGGTCATATTACTACGAGAAAATTTTTCGAGCTCATTCGATGATATCTCGTTCTAATTTGGTTCGACGCTTAATATTGTTTAATTGAGCCTGTTTCTAATTGGGCCTCATTTTAACGCGTTCTTTAGTTTGGGCCGGTTTCGTTTTCGGTTTTTGCCCAACTTCACTTTTGTTTTTGTTCACTTAACTCAAAAATCATAAAAAATAAAAAATAGTTATCAAAAATACATATGTACACAATAAGGTCAGAATAACATGTTTGTTTACATTTACCCAAAAAGTAATTATTAATTAAAAAACGAAACTAAATATAAAAATTACAAAAAATGGAAAAGGGCCCAAGATCCGACTTGTCTTTGCTACTGCGGCTGAAGTGCTCAACCCTAGTCCCTCCTCCTTGTCCAGCAAGCTGTTCACAGCTGTTGTGGCCTGAAAATGGAAACAAATAATCAGGTTCCAATTTCTACCTATAAAAGAGACAGAGAAATATTCACACGAATATAGACACAAGAACAGCAAAAATCCAGAAGCAGTAGCAGCAGTATTCACAGTCAATCAAGAGAAGAACCAAGGCTGGAGTAAAAGGTTGGTCCTTGTTATTTTTCCTTGCTTTTAAAAATATGTGTATGTTTAAGATGTACAAGTCTTTTTGAAACTGAACCTAATAACAAAAGGATCAAAGCAGTATGAACTAAAATCATATATGTTTCGGTCTATGTTCGTTCTATTAGCAACATGGAGCTTGGTGAAAACTATACTGTAAATAGGCTATGCTATAAATAAAAAGAAGAATATTTAGGTTTGTAAATAGTTTAGAATTTAAAGACTAGAAAGAACTTAGCTTTTAGTATTCTGTTTGTGTTTAAAAAAAAAGAACTTAACTATGAAATATAGTAGCAGAGATGAAGAAGAGAACCGAAAAAATATAAAAGAACTCACCTAGATTCTGACCACCGTAGATGGTGGTCGTTGCCCCAAAGTGCCGACGTAGATCACGAAGTATAAAGAAGAAAACCGACAAACTTTGCAAGTTTGGGAATGATTTTCAGCTTCGAGGATAATAAAGAAAATAGATTCAACCTACCATTCTGTAACATGGAAGCACGAAACCAACTTCCGTTCTCGCTTTCAGCTCACGACACAACTTGGCATTGCCGTATGCACCGATTCTATCTGAAGCACGCATGCAAACCACCACTGAACATTGTCTCTTTTGCGGCCAGAAAAACCTCATCGTCTGCCACAGACACAAAAAAGGTTTCTCCAACAAAAACTTTCTCAAATCACGATTTCAACCTGTTAAATCTTCTCAAAAGGGTCGATGTAATGGGTGACACTATAGTTAAACATAAAAAGGCATGCCACTCTATTGGAGAAATGCTTTTGAGTACGCAAGCAAGAAATGCATTTTCATTTGTAACTACGCTTGAACACATCATTTAAAAAAAACAGGAAACTAATGAAACATTCATAGCAGTAGCACAAGTATAAAAACCTACAAACTCAAAGACTAAGAAGAGAGGAAAACTGTTAAGAGTCAGTAAAACTCATAGGTATAACTGTTCTTTTTAGTATTTGAAATACCACACTAGTGTAAAATTGACTTTCGAAAGCACCATTTAGCATCGGTTGTTTGAACAGCCGATGCTAAATGTAGACACGGTGGCAATTTTGAAATTAAATGGAAGTTTTCAATTTTCACGCCTACATTTAGCATCGGTTGTTTATACAAACGATGTTAAATGTGTACCTCAAACACATTTAGCATCTCTGTTTTTAATACACCCGATGCTAAAGGCCCTGTTTTGTTTTCTTCCAACTTTTTTCATCGCATACACTCCTTCGCGTTCTCAACTCTCGCTCTCGTTTCAACTCTTGTTCTGTGAACTCTCGCTCTCGTTCTCTGAACTCTCTCCGTCTTCCTCACATCGTTGCCCTAAGCTCCTATCCCTCTTCCTCTGCCTCAAAACATCATCACAACTTGTGCTCCCCGAAAAAGAAGAGATGGAAAAACACGGAAGAAGAGGAAAAGGTAGTGGTAAAGCGAAGGAAATACATGGAAAGAGAAAAAGGATCTCAGCAGCCACAGGGATAATGGTAAAATTCTTTCCCTTTCCCTTTCATCACTCTTCTCTCTCTCTCTCTCTCTCTCTCTCTCTCTCTCTCTCTCTCTCTTAAAACCCTAATTTCGCTTTTAGTTTATTTTTCACAGATCTGGTCCGTTTCTCTGAAACCCTAGTTACCGATACGGTATTGGACATGACTCGAAATGCATCCTG
Organism: Astragalus glycyphyllos; assembly: GCA_963573325.1. Taxonomy (NCBI): domain Eukaryota; kingdom Viridiplantae; phylum Streptophyta; class Magnoliopsida; order Fabales; family Fabaceae; genus Astragalus; species Astragalus glycyphyllos. The sequence goes on along the minus strand of OY754308.1, from coordinate 32,680,583 downwards.
GTATGCTAAACTCACTTATTGATGTTGATTTTTGCTGGTGTTAGCTGATCGAAGATGATGGTGGAGACCTCTTGTGTAGTGATAGCGCACATGTATTGAGGAAGAAGAAGAAAACTGTAGTTGTTTGGGCTTTATTCTAATGGGTGAGTATGAATTTGATATAAATAATTGCTTGTCTAGTAGCTTTGGGACGTCACCTCTGTGAGTCATACAAATAACTGCTCTTTGTTTGTTCGTTTGTTAGCAAGTTTTTAATGGGAAATAATCTATGTTATGTTGCTGATATGGTGTTTGTTTGTGGGACTAAGAAACTTATTTGTTTAATTATATTGTTTTGGTGAATTTCATTTTATTTCCAGTAAATATATTTTTCTCAAATTGCCGATGCATTTTATGGTCTGATGGCAAATTCGCAGCACTCTTTTGGCTGCATCAATCAACTCCTAATGATGAACATATTGTTCATTTTCATTTCTTGTTTTATTGCTGAGTTAGCTTGTGTTCCTCAGAAATTGAACCTCAGCTCAATTACCCACACCATACCAAAAATGGAGAAGCTAAATGAAGAGTGAGTTTTACCAATATCTATGTATTTGTGTAGGAAACGGAACGCTTTACCTCCTTACAAACGCAACTATCACCTCGTTACTTCCAAGGTCCCATCTCCCTCTCCGTCCCCATAATTTTTCCCCAATTTCATTTTCTTTTATTTCTGCAAAACCCTAACTATTTATCCCCGTGTTTTGATTCTAAATCAGATAGCGAAAGAAATTGAGCAAGACCTTTCTGGATTTAAGTGCGGTCTCGCTTATCTCTTTTGACAGTGCAGCACACGAGTGCTTCTCTTACTATTAATGAGAATATTTATTTATTTTTCTTTCATGGGAGATTTCTACTGGCGTTGGAAGAGGTGGAATTTAGTATACCAGGATGCATCTCAATTCCTTCCTAGTGTCGGTCTTATTAATACTTCTCTGATTTTTAAAATTTAATATTTTATATTTGTTGATGTCCAGATACTAGAGAATAGAGATGCATATGGTCTTCATTGATATTATTGAATTCTTGTTATTGCAAAGGATTGAAATCTTAGTTTTGAGATGCATATCCTTTTTCTCTTATACTGTTGATAATAACCTTTTCTTAATGAATTTTTCCTTGCTGTTTGGTATAGTTTATTAGGATTTTCTTTTAGTTGATTCTGTGGCTGTCACTTTTGAAGGATTTGCCTATTTTCTATTGATGAAGTTGACTTTTGACTTGTCTATGTATGCGATCTGCAGTTGGAAGTTGCTGGAAGAACTGATATACCAGTGGCTGAAGGATCTCATGTGACATTAAATGTAAGTTACTTAGAAGAAGAATTCATATCTCTACTTTTATTATATCATTAATTGACTGACATTCAATGGTTTTCTACAATAGCTACTATTACATAGACAATAGGTGTAGTTCCTTGTGTGCAGTTTTTAGTGTTCTCCAATCACAATTCAACATGTGAGTTAACTATTCAATGTTATATGGGCATTTAGGATCAATGAGTATATATGCTTTGATTCTTTAGCTTAAAGTCTTCTATTTAAGCTGCTTAGCATTTCCTTCTCCCCACTACCTCCTCAAGCTTTGTTTCCTTGCCTATCTTAGATTCATCAAGTATGTATTGTGTTTTCAGATCAACACACTCTTCATTTTTTCCTTAAAATTCCAATACACTTATTTGTTTATATCATTGACCATCTACAGTGATTTTCAACTCAGGTTGGTCTTCTCCCATAACCTGGCTTTTCAAGTTAATTTATGGAAATACTATAATTCTATATATGTTGATATAAATTATTGATTTGGAGTACTAATATGGTGGTCTGACAGACTGACACTAATCTGATACGATAAATGTGTGCGCCATTTTAAATCCCTTAATTTTCAGTTAGATGAAATAGACAATATGGTGGCCTAATTTTGTCGCTTGTCTGATACGATTGTTCTTTTTTGTCGTTTGTTTCATGTGATTTTTCATTTTTGCTTTCATGTTCAAGATCTCTTGGTTTTGCTAATTCTGTCAAAAAAAGATGAAAAAGACACTTGTTTGTTCCATTATGTTCTTGGATTTGGTCAAACCTGTTTTCCATTTTGGGGGAAGGACTGTTATATCTGATTTTGCTGTTTTCATTTTTGAATGCTTTCTATTTGTTTCTATTATTTCACAGTTGTCCTGATTTTGAAGTGTTGGAGTGGCTGGAACAGGCAAATACCATTTATAATAAGTAGATACTGGAACTGTGTCCAATTGAACAGGTAGTGTAACAAAGTGTATGAATCATTCACGGAGTTCAACAAAGTGTATCCTCCATGTGTTTTATCTTGGCCAAATTCTCAGATTTCAGCTCAAGAAATGATATATCAAAAGTTGTTTGAGAAACTTGTTTTTAGCAACTTTATGATTAGTTTTCCAATATTAAACTATATATGTTCTAACATAATCAGTAATTGTCCTAGATATGCTTTTCTCTTTTATTGTTTCTGATTCTCTGTTAATCTTCTAGGGTCTTTAGATGATTCATAGACCCTTGTTGAATGTAATTTAAAATTCAGTTTTATTTCTTTCTTTGTTTGGTAATACATTTTTCTTTCTTTGTTTGTCTCTTTTATTGTTGTTCTAGTCTTATACAACAGGAGATCATCGAAAGATGTGTGCGGCAAGCTCATCTAAACCATTTTATTGCTCTTGGAGTGGTTCTTGTGTTCTGGATTTATGGCTTTATGCAGTCTTGGTGCATATGGCAGCTTTGGTGGCTTTATACAATAGGAGATTCGTCAGCTTCGGGCGGAATTCTTTGTCAAGATACGTACAGAGCAAAAGGATACACTATTTCCAACCAATTAAGTTATTTTGAGCAAAAGGATACCACATTTTGAACAATTGTTATTTTGTAAGAGATTATGTTTAATGGAATTTAAAGTATGTTAGGAAAGGGATCCTTTGAACAATTGTTATTTTGTAAGAGATTATGTTTAATGGAATTTAAAGTATGTTAGGAAAGAGATCCTTTGAACAATTGTTATTTTGTAAGATATATTTATTATATGTTGATGACTGGAATTATTGCTGTATATAACAGGTTAATAATAAGTCGGTATGGATAAAAACAAAAAAAATATTAAAAAATATTAATACATTTAGTATCGGTTATACAGAAAAAACGATACTAAATGTACTTACTTAGGTACATTTAGTATCAGTGTTTCTGTATAACCGATACTAAATGTACCTTAGTAATACATATAGTATCGGTTATACAGAAACACCGATACTAAATGTACCTAAGTAGGTACATTTAGTATCGGTGTTTCTGTATAACCGATACTAAATGTATTACTAAATACATTTAGTATCGGTTATACAGAAACACCGATACTAAATGTACCTTAGTAATACATTTGGTATCGGTTATACAGAAACACCGATACTAAATGTACCTAAGTAGGTACATTTAGTATCGGTGTTTCTGCATAACCGATACTAAATGTATTACTAAGGTACATTTAGTATCGGTTATACAGAAACACCGATGCTAAATGTAACTTAGTAATACATATAGTATCGGGTGTTTATGTACAACCGATACTAAATGTACCCTAATAGTACCTTAGTAGTACATTTAGTATCGGGTAAAAAACCGATACTAAATGATCGGACATTTAGTATCGGTCGATTTAGTATCGGTTCCACAACCGATACTAAATGTGCAAAACAACCGATACTAAATGTCAAATCTGCACTAGTGCCAGTAAGGAAAATGATAGACATAACAAAGTAAAGAGTCAGTAACCTAAATGCTTTTAATGATGTTCATTTTTGTTAAAGTCAGAAACAAACTCCAGATAAGAAGAAATGAAGAATAAACAAACTTGTTGTATACATTAAGTTGTTGCATGTTCACATGATGATAAGGTCAGATAAATAATAGTAAATAATACATGCAGCCATCAAAAGCAACTAAAAAAGTCAATTATATATAGCAATAGCATTACCATTTCAAAATTCTTTTGAAGTTTCGATGCCAACAAAATCTTGTTACTTACTCAACTTCTTCTACCTGCATCACATGCTATGGACATATTGTTAAATCTCAAACTGCCTAGAAGAAAATAAGTAGAGGAGTGAATACTCAAGATTACATTCAATTATAGAGAGTGTCAAAGTGGTGGCATTCTCAACACACAATTGTTGTGGTCATTCCAGGGAAATTCAACTTGTTTAAATGTTTGTGGGATCACCACAGTCCACAAACTGTACAGTGGGAAAAAACCCAAGAGTTGCATCTGCCCACAGACTTAGTTAACCAAATATGACAATTGTATAGTTAGTTGTATGGCAGCGTAGTAAGGAAAAGAAACTATTTTCGATGAATTGAAAGCATCTACTTTGCAAGTTGACCATATATGTGCTTATATAGTGAGAGCAGCCACCATGTTCTTAAATGCACTCACACAACCTCTTCTTCCCTTTGATGAAGTGAAAGCATCTACTTTCCATAGGACTATCTGGGTTTCTTAAACCATAATAGTCTATGATTTATGATTGTCATTAAGAGTTTAAGCCAATTTAAACTCAATATGTGAAACTGGATTGGAAAGACAAAAGTGTAGAATACGCTTATAAGCTAGGCCTATATGGAGTATATCAATGCTATCTAACAACGAATTATGTGGATTCCCTACTGAGAAATATATGTTGGAAATTACTGATAACAATCAAATATGATTGTTATTACCTCTTATTTCAAGCTTAAATCATTGTTAATTCTCAAGCAATTTAGTGATTAATGTTGTAAATATGTTAGTTTAGAATAATTAAAGGTGCAAGCTTAATTATGTTATTAATGGGCACTTTTGTGCCCAATTGTGGTTTAATATGTGTGTTTAATTGCTGCAGCACCTGTGTGGCAGCATTGCCATTTTACGCAACATGAGAGAGAATGTAGCAAGAAACACAGAAATCAAGGCAAGGACAGCTGTCAGCGTGTGTCATGCGTGGGTGTGCGTGCCAATCATTGGTGATGCGTGAATGACCTAGGGTTTTGGGCAAAAAGGACATTGTGCCTTGAAAAGGACAAAATGTGCCTCCACCATTTAGGGTTTCTCTCATCCCAAGGCCTTCCCTATATAAAGGCACTCACCCCCAGAATTAGGTTAAGCCGAATTCCTGAGGTATAGACATAGCCTCAAGTTTTTGTGCCTCCATTGTTACTTAAAGTCAATTGCTGGGATATTGATTGTTGCAGCAACGTTAGATCTACTTCATCTTCGAAGGAGCTACATTTTGAGAGCTGGAATTGCTTGGTGGATCACCATTGAAGCTGTCTCAGTAGCAAGACTTGTAGCTGAACTTCTCTTCTCGGGTTTTAGTATGAAATTCCTACTTCCCTTGATGTTTAGTTTAGTTTAGTTGTAATGTTGTGTAAGCTCAATATGAGCTAAACCTCTGTAGTTGGGATGCTATTATGAATTTAATGAAGTTAATTTGTTCTTAATGCTTGTGTTATTGTGTTGAGCACTTTATCTTGTGTGTTTTTACTATTTCCATCTTAGATTAGGATAATCTAAGTAGATATACATTCACAGACATGGTTTGTATATATATCTCACAAGATAACATGGTATGTTGCACTATAGACATATAGTTGTTCCTTGCTTGAGTCCTAGACATAGGAGAGGCATAAGCCATGAGGTAAAACACTTAGGTGTAACGCTGCTTGTTCTCCAGTAGCCTAGGGAAATAATCTCTTCCGAATTAGACATAATTTGGGGCGACTAAAGCCTAGTGTTAAGCATTAGACATAATGCACAATTGCGGCAGCACCTAGTGCTGCAGCACTTAACATAGCATTTTGAGCATTTTAATGGGTTTATTGAAGTATTGCATCTCAACTTGTCCCAAATCTGATTTCCACTACCCTAATACCTTTTTAGTTGTTTGTTACTTGTTACCCAACCAATTGTGTGTCATTTACTTTTGTTACTAAAATCACTAATTGTTACTTTGATTAAACTCTTGTTTGGCAAATTAATCCTCGTGGGAACGATCTCTACTTTCATTATATTACTTGTTACGATTGTGTACACTTGCACGAAAGAACGTTCACGTTTTCAAGCAACAAGTTTTTGGCGCCACAATCAAATATGATTGTTATTACCTCTTATTTCAAGCTTAAATCATTGTTAATTCTCAAGCAATTTAGTGATTAATGTTGTAAATATGTTAGTTTAGAATAATTAAAGGTGCAAGCTTAATTATGTTATTAATGGGCACTTTTGTGCCCAATTGTGGTTTAATATGTGTGTTTAATTGCTGCAGCACCTGTGTGGCAGCATTGCCATTTTACACAACATGAGAGAGAATGTAGCAAGAAACACGGAAATCAAGGCAAGGACAGCTATCAGCGTGTGTCATGCGTGGGTGTGCGTGCCAATCATTGGTGATGCGTGAATGACCTAGGGTTTTGGGCAAAAAGGACATTGTGCCTTGAAAAGGACAAAATGTGCCTCCACCATTTAGGGTTTCTCTCATCCCAAGGCCTTCCCTATATAAAGGCACTCACCCCCAGAATTAGGTTAAGCCGAATTCCTGAGGTACAGACATAGCCTCAAGTTTTTGTGCCTCCATTGTTACTTAAAGTCAATTGCTGGGATATTGATTGCTGCAGCAACGTTAGATCTACTTCATCTTCGAAGGAGCTACATTTTGAGAGCTGGAATTGCTTGGTGGATCACCATTGAAGCTGTCTCAGTAGCAAGACTTGTAGCTGAACTTCTCTTCTCGGGTTTTAGTATGAAATTCCTACTTCCCTTGATGTTTAGTTTAGTTGTAATGTTGTGTAAGCTCAATATGAGCTAAACCTCTGTAGTTGGGATGCTATTATGAATTTAATGAAGTTAATTTGTTCTTAATGCTTGTGTTATTGTGTTGAGCACTTTATCTTGTGTGTTTTTACTATTTCCATCTTAGATTAGGATTGGCCGTCTAATCTAAGTAGATATACATTCACAGACATGGTTTGTATATATATCTCACAAGATAACATGGTATGTTGCACTATAGACATATAGTTGTTCCTTGCTTGAGTCCTAGACATAGGAGAGGCATAAGCCATGAGGTAAAACACTTAGGTGTAATGCTGCTTGTTCTCCAGTAGCCTAGGGAAATAATCTCTTCCAAATTAGACATAATTTGGGGCGACTAAAGCCTAGTGTTAAGCATTAGACATAATGCACAATTGCGGCAGCAACTAGTGCTGCAGCACTTAACATAGCATTTTGAGCATTTTAATGGATTTATTGAAGTATTGCATCTCAACTTGTCCCAAATCTGATTTCCACTACCCTAATACCTTTTTAGTTGTTTGTTACTTGTTACCCAACCAATTGTGTGTCATTTACTTTTGTTACTAAAATCACTAATTGTTACTTTGATTAAACTCTTGTTTGGCAAATTAATCCTCGTGGGAACGATCTCTACTTTCATTATATTACTTGTTACGATTGTGTACACTTGCACAAAAGAACGTTCACGTTTTCAAGCAACAAGTTTTTGGCGCCATTGCCGGGGATTAAATTGATTAAACACTGTTTAATTAATTGGCAATTTTGTGATTTCTTTTGTTGCTAATTCTGGTGCTCTGTTTTTGGTTGTTTCAGTAAGTTAATTGCTGCAGCAACTGTTGCTGCAGCATATGTACAGACGCAGATCACCAGAATATCAACTTCATCCTGAGATAGAAAGACTGTTTAGAGCTTTGAGAAGGGGACACGACCATTCTGGTCTGATTTCTTTGGGAAGAGCTGTCAATATGGCTACACCACCACCTTCTAATCATGGAAACACACCACCTCCTAGCCACCATGGTTCTGACAGACATACTTTAGCTGCCACTGAGCAACCTGAACATGTGAGACAAGTTTTGAATGAAACAGTTATAGGCATGGCTAATGACAGGGACAGACCTATGAGGGATTATGCAATTTTTGACCCTCACACTATGCAAACTAGCATAGTGAGGCCTGCACTTGCCACAACTCATTTTGAATTTAAGCCTATGATGTTTCAAATGCTTCAAACAATAGGGCAATTTGGTGGAGGACCTACTGAGGACCCACATTTGCATTTAAAACAATTTGTAGAAGTTTGTAGTAATTTCATTCTCCCTGGTGTAAGTGATGATGCTTTTAAACTTAAACTTTTTCCTTATTCCTTGAAGGATAGAGCTAAGGTTTGGTTAAATTCCTTGGAACCTAACTCTATCACTACTTGGAATGAGATGGCTGAAAAATTTATGACAAAATATTTTCCACCTATCAAGAATGCCAGGATGAGAACTGAAATTACATCTTTTAGACAAACTGAATTTGAAACATTGTTTGAAGCATGGGAAAGATTCAAAGAATTGTTAAGAAAATGTCCACATAATGGGTTGCCTGTGGTTGTTCAAATGGAAACTTTTTACAATGGGTTGGAACCTCAAACTAGACTGATGCTTGATGCTTCTTCTGGTGGAGTCCTGCTGAATGGCTCCTACCAAGATGCTTATGATCTTATTGAAACTATTGCTGCAAATAGCTATCAATGGCCAACAGCCAGGGTTAGTGCTCAGAAGAAAGTTGCTGGTATGCATGAAGTGAGTGAAGTTACTGCTTTATCTGCTCAGGTTGCAGCTTTGTCCAACATGATCAAAAATATGAGTGCAACACCTGCTGCAGCAACACTTGCTGCAGCAACTGAATCTGTACCAGAAACTAAGGTAGCAGCAATTGAACAAGTACCAGTGGGTTCCACCAGTTGTGTGTACTGTGGAGGAGGCCATGTATTTGAAGAATGCCCTGCAAACCCTATTTCAGTCAACTATATTGGGTATGACAATAACAATAATCCTTATTCTCGTACCTACAATCCTGGTTGGAAGAATCATCCCAATTTGAAGTGGAGCAACAATGATAATACTGTTACACAACCAGGACAACCTACTCCATCCAAGGCAAAAGAAGAAAGCTCTATGGAAACTATGCTGAAGGCCTTCATGAATGAAACTAAAATTCAGTGTCAAACCCAAGGAGCTGCAATCAAGAACTTGGAGAATCAACTTGGTCAAATAGCCACTGCCCTGACCCAAAGACCTAGTGGAGCATTACCATCCACTACTGAACCATCATCATCATCAAAGGGGAAGGAACAAGTCAAGGCTATATCTCTAAGGAGTGGGAAGTACTTGAAGGGACCATCTACTAATCCTAGTGATGGAGCCACTACAAAAGAAAAAAAATCAAAAAAATGAGAAACAAAAAGCAACAGATGCTGTCACAGCTGATGCTGCCGCATCTGGTGCTGCAGCACCAGTTCCATCACCAGTTGCTGATCAAGCTTATCCACCTCCTCCTTTTCCTCAAAGGTTGAAGCAGGCTCAGCAAAACAAGCAATTTGGCAAATTTTTAGAGGTGCTAAAACAACTTCACATCAATGTTCCTCTAGTAGAAGCACTTCAACAAATGCCCAACTATGCAAAGTTCATGAAGGATGTGCTTTCTAAGAGGAAAAGACTTGGAGAATTTGAAACAGTAGCTATGTCAGAGGAGTGTAGTATGATCATGCAAAGCAAGCTTCCAAGCAAGTTGAAGGATCCAGGCAGTTTCACTATTCCATGTTCAATTGGTAAAAACTATAATAGCAGAGCTCTTTGTGACTTAGGTGCAAGCATCAATTTGATGCCTAAGTCTGTTTTCACTCAGCTGGGTATAGGGGTTGCCAGACCTACAACTGTTACTCTCCAACTTGCTGATGGATCTATTGCATATCCAGAAGGAATCATTGAAGATGTCTTAATGAAGGTAGATAAATTTGTATTTCCTGCTGACTTTGTGATTTTAGATTTTGATGCAGATAAGGAAGTGCCTATAATTCTTGGAAGACCTTTCTTAGCTACTGGCAAGACTCTAATTGATGTGCAAAAAGGAGAATTGACTATGAGAGTCAATGATCAAGAGATCAAGTTCAAAGTGATGAATGCTCTCAAATTTCCTGATCAAGGAACTGAGGAGTGTTGATTCTGTGGTTCAGGAACACTTCCACAAGCAGAATGATCATTTGGTGAAAGCTCTTGATGAGATTGATAAAAGTGAACTTGTGGAAGAAGGTATGGTGCACAAGGAGGCCATTGTGAAGGAAATCTGGAGTAGGCAATATGAGTCCCTTGAGCTTGGGGATTCTGATCTTAAACATAATGTGCCTTCTATTGAAAAACCTCCTGTGCTTGAGCTTAAAGAGTTACCCAAGCACCTTAAGTATGCCTACTTAGGGGAAAATGATTCCTTGCCTGTGATCATTGCTTCTGACCTATCCAACAGTCAAGAGCATGATCTCATTACTACCCTGAGGAGGCATAAGAAGGCAATTGGGTGGCAAATGGCTAATATAAAGGGGATTAGTCCTACCATCTTCATGCATAGAATCAGTCTTGATGAAAATAATAAGAATAGCATTGAAGGGCAGAGGAGACTAAATCCTATCATGAAAGAAGTGGCGAAGAAGAAAATCATCAAGTGGCCATTCAAGTCTAGATGGTCTGGGCCATTCAATTTGATGAAATTATACCCTCATGGAGCTGTGGATCTGTATGATGATGCAAGTGACAAAACCTTCAAGGTTAATGGTCAAAGATTGAAGAAGTACTATGGTGAATCAGTGGTGAGGAGTAAATTCACCACTATGATTAAGGATCCATGACCTTTGAAGGAAGTCAGGCTGAGGACTCTTAAACCAAGCGCTACTGGGAGGCAGCCCAGGGTTTTTAATCTAATAAACTAGTTGTTTTGTTTGTTTGGTGTAAGTTGCAGGAATTAAAATTTCAGCAAGTTGAAGTTTGAGGGTGTGACAGCAGTTGGTGCTGCAGCATTGCTTCCAGCAACTGATGTTGCAGATGCTGATGTTGAAAGCCCAATGTTCTCACCCTCTAAGAGAACAAGAACCAAGCATGCCCCCAAAAGGAGGAAGATGTCTGTCGTGCCTGAAGATGTGGAGCTGAATGTGGAAGGTGCAACTGCTGAAGAAGACGCTGCTGTCAATGCCACTGTGGAATCTGTCTGCAAAAGTGTTGATGATGCTGCAGCAGCTGATGCTGCAGCAATGGAAGCTGCGAAGATGGTTGATTATGAAAAGAGATCAAAGGCTGCACTGGACTCTGTGCTTGCCCAAAAGAAGGCAAGTGTTTCTGCTGCTGGTCCTGCTGTTGTAGATGCAGACCCAATGCTGCAGCAATCTGATGCTGCAGCAACAGAAACCACAAAGTCACCAGAGGCCCCTGTGATCAAATCTCCAAGAGTGAAGAGGCCAGTCAGAAGAGGAACAGCAGCAAGGCAGAGCCCAAGAACTAAATGAGGATTCCTTGCACCTTTATCTTTTAAATTCTGTCTTGTTAGTCTTTCAAGTTAAATAAATTTGTTGAATGTGTTGTGTTCGTGTTTGCATTCAATAGTTGTGTTTGTTTGTTTTTATTTCTGTTTTGCTTTAAAATAGGCCTCTCCCTTATATTTCATGAGCAGTGGGGACACTGCAAGGTCTTAAGTGGGGGGGAGGACCTATGGTCATTGTAATATATCAGTATGCCTAGTTAGTTGAATGAAAGTTTTTAATTTCAGTTGTTAAGTTGAGCAAAACTTAGTGATGAACTGGTGAGAATTGAGTGATTAGTGCCCCTGTTTATGAGTGAACTATATTGCTCCTGTTTTTACACTTTGCATGAAACTTAGGAATGACTTAGTAAGTTAGAAATGATCTGAAGCTAAGCTAGTTGCAGGTAAACTTAGAGTCTTGCCAAATTTTTACTAAAAACTTAGGGTAGCATAAGAAACTAAGTTTGGGGGTTCTTTAAGTTATATTAAGGCAAAGCATGAAGGAATGGGTTTAGGTCAAGTGCACATAGTCAAGTCGTCGTATTGTGTTGTGAATATGTGTAATTGTTGTCATTGCTTAAAAAAAAAAAAAAGAGGTGCAATAAGCTGCCATTTTGAACTGAGTAGGGAGACTATTCTGTGGAGACACATTATAGTTTCAGTCAAAAGGATGATAAATGGTAGTTAGGTTGATTGTGAAGTAGGGAGGCCAATTTGTGGTGACACACTTTGGTTTCAGTCAAAATCAGCAGTCAGCCTGTGTGAAAAGTGAGGATAGAAAAAGGGCAATGCAACATCAATGTCAAGTATTGTGTGTTTTTAAAATTCTGTTCTAGTCTGTATTGCTGCAGCAACTGTTGCTGCAGCATTGAAATTTCAGTTGTAATAAGTGCACTGGCCTAGAATCCTATAATTGCTAAATCAAAGCCCTTTGTCATGCTTATCCCCCCTTTCTGTGCTGAATTGTTAGTCTACCCTTAGTTTTGAAACATCTTTGGCTATCTCAAAAGAAAACCTCTCTAGTCTTTAGTTAAGTGAAGTTTTGAACCTTGCTATGTTTTGAACTGAGTTGAATGCCACACACACACACTACTGAGCAGGAGTAATTTAGGGAACTTATCATTCAGTGGGTTTGCAAGTTGAGTGGCCAATCTGAAAGTTCTATGCTCAGCATAATATTCTGCTTTGTCTGCCTTTATGAATAATTCAACTATCTGGTTTGTTGCTGATATTTTGCTTGTCTATGTCAAGTGTCATTGCTTGAGGACAAGCAATGGTTCAAGTTTGGGGGTGTGATAACTGTAACACCCCGGAAATAATTTAATTAAAATAGTTGATTGAAGTATTAAAATAATTTGGAGGCGGGATATAGATAAATTAAAAGGTTAATATTTTATATGCGTAGGAGGTGAAACGAGTAAAGGAGGTGGTGACGTAGAGAGCCCAGTGTTTACTGAGCCCTCAACTTAAACCCTGGGGGTTTAAGCCAAACCCTCATTCGCAGCAAGCAAAAGAAAAACGAAAGTGAGAGTGAGAGAGAGAGAGCACGCGGCGCAAAGAGGGAGAGAAGAGGAGGGTTTCGCGAAGAATTTCAAAAGGGGATCGTTCGTGTTGCTGTGGTTTTGTTCGTGTCTCGTTCGTCGTGTTCCGGAGCTTACGTTATTCGAGGTAAGGGTGGGCTTAACCTTGATAATGGGTTGATGATAATTATGTGTGGGTAGTCTAGGGTTTTGTTGAATTGTTCGTGTTGTTGCATATCGTGTTTTCGTTGAGATTGGTGCTTTGATGATTGTTGCACGTTATTGTGATTTGTTTCGTTATTTGTTGTTGCGTGATTGTTGTATCACGATGATGGTGTTGTTATTGTTCGTGTTTTTGTTGTTGCTGTGCGTGGTTGATTGTTGTTGTCGCGTTGTCGAATTGTCGTTTTTGTTGTGGTGGTTGCGGTGTCGTTGCCGTTAGGGTTTGGTGTTTGGCAATTTAGCGATTCTGGACACAGGTTCGGTTTTTCTAAAACTGGCGCTGTTTGGTTGATCTAAAAATTATGAGGTTGATTGTTTTTGAAAATAGACTTAACGCCGGTCGTTTTGGCACTGGGTTCGGTAAATTCGGAGTTGTATAGCTCGAGTTATAGGCGATACAAGTTAGGTTAAAATTCTGGAAACGGTTTGGGTATAGATTCGGTATTTCGGTGACTGGGAACGTTGTATTGACCGAAAAATTATGTGGTTTATTTTTCTGGAAAATAGACTTAATGCTTGTTAATTTGGCACTGGTTTGGTTGCGTTTAGAGTTGTGTAGCTCGAGATATGAATTCCACAAGTTAGAGTAAGATTCTGGAAACAATCTGGACACAGAGTCAGTGTTTTGGTGACCACGTTTTCAAAAGAACTCCTTTTCGAACGAATCCAATTTCTTTGAAAACTAGACAAAATTTGCCCCAGTTTATGCACAAGTTTCATGCAATTTGATTGAGTTTTGGTCACTTTGGAATTGCTTGAATTTGAAGGACAGAAACTGTCCTCTTTTGCAACTAGCCTGTGTGCTTTTCGAAAACTGTACCTATTGGACACTCTCCTTCAAAAACTGAACTTAGGAATGATAACCAGACCCATAGGGCTTTCCAACAAGTATTTATTTGTTGAAATCCGATGTCGTTTGCTATTTTAATTAATTCGCTGAAGTAGGTGCGATGTGCCTAGGCGCTGTGCGCCAGTCTTGTGCGTGGTGTGCGTGCGTTATGTCCGCGTTGTGGAGCCGTCTGGTGTTAATATTTCAGGTGCGGTGCTGGTATGCTCAGGAGAGTTTAGTGGTAGCTGTGATGCTACAACTTGGTGCTATTTTTGGTGAAATCATTTGTTTTGATTCTGGTGATATAGTATTTATTTTAAATACTTGTTATGGTGAGTTGGTGCATAATCATGGTGTCGCATTGTCATATGCATGTTTTGGTGATATAGGCTCTGCCTCTGGTGTTTATTGGTGATATGCCCGTCGTGGCTCATTTTGGTGATCGGTACCGCATGCATATGCCCACTGGAGGGGTTGCATATCATCCCATTGTCTATGAATGTTATAATTTTGGTGGTTCACTGTCAAATGGACTTTTCCTTTGGTATCTGGTGCTGTGATATGGTGTAATTGTATTGTGTTGCTGTAGTTACCTGATGCTAGCATATTTTTATCATCTGCTTATTACCTCTGTTAGACTCACCCCTTCTGCTTGGAATGTTGCTCTCATGCGGCAACGCTGCAGGTGATCGCTAGTGCTCGTGGAGGAATTGCTAGGTTTTGCTTCCTCTCTCGTTTGGGTCTGTGTCAGCTCTGATATGTAGCACCGGGGAGTCGTTAGTTATCGTTTTGAACTATTATTTTAGTTATTGGAAATTGTTTTAATTAATTTTGGAGATGTCTTTAATTGTTAATTCTGGAGATGTTTAAACTGGTTAATATTTCCGCTGCTTGGTGATTTCTTTTATATAAATTATTTTGGAGATTTTTTTTTTGGAATAAATGGTGTTTCTTTTTAAAATGGTGAAAAATGTAGCGCCCTTCGAGGTGACTCTGATAATTGTCTATTTAGTTGTAATAGTAAAAGGGGGGTGTTACAATAACAATCAAATATGATTGTTATTACCTCTTATTTCAAGCTTAAATCATTGTTAATTCTCAAGCAATTTAGTGATTAATGTTGTAAATATGTTAGTTTAGAATAATTAAAGGTGCAAGCTTAATTATGTTATTAATGGGCACTTTTGTGCCCAATTGTGGTTTAATATGTGTGTTTAATTGCTGCAGCACCTGTGTGGCAGCATTGCCATTTTACGCAACATGAGAGAGAATGTAGCAAGAAACACGGAAATCAAGGCAAGGACAGCTGTCAGCGTGTGTCATGCGTGGGTGTGCGTGCCAATCATTGGTGATGCGTGAATGACCTAGGGTTTTGGGCAAAAAGGACATTGTGCCTTGAAAAGGACAAAATGTGCCTCCACCATTTAGGGTTTCTCTCATCCCAAGGGCTTCCCTATATAAAGGCACTCACCCCCAGAATTAGGTTAAGCCGAATTCCTGAGGTACAGACATAGCCTCAAGTTTTTGTGCCTCCATTGTTACTTAAAGTCAATTGCTGGGATATTGATTGCTGCAGCAACGTTAGATCTACTTCATCTTCGAAGGAGCTACATTTTGAGAGCTGGAATTGCTTGGTGGATCACCATTGAAGCTGTCTCAGTAGCAAGACTTGTAGCTGAACTTCTCTTCTCGGGTTTTAGTATGAAATTCCTACTTCCCTTGATGTTTAGTTTAGTTGTAATGTTGTGTAAGCTCAATATGAGCTAAACCTCTGTAGTTGGGATGCTATTATGAATTTAATGAAGTTAATTTGTTCTTAATGCTTGTGTTATTGTGTTGAGCACTTTATCTTGTGTGTTTTTACTATTTCCATCTTAGATTAGGATTGGCCGTCTAATCTAAGTAGATATACATTCACAGACATGGTTTGTATATATATCTCACAAGATAACATGGTATGTTGCACTATAGACATATAGTTGTTCCTTGCTTGAGTCCTAGACATAGGAGAGGCATAAGCCATGAGGTAAAACACTTAGGTGTAATGCTGCTTGTTCTCCAGTAGCCTAGGGAAATAATCTCTTCCAAATTAGACATAATTTGGGGCGACTAAAGCCTAGTGTTAAGCATTAGACATAATGCACAATTGCGGCAGCAACTAGTGCTGCAGCACTTAACATAGCATTTTGAGCATTTTAATGGATTTATTGAAGTATTGCATCTCAACTTGTCCCAAATCTGATTTCCACTACCCTAATACCTTTTTAGTTGTTTGTTACTTGTTACCCAACCAATTGTGTGTCATTTACTTTTGTTACTAAAATCACTAATTGTTACTTTGATTAAACTCTTGTTTGGCAAATTAATCCTCGTGGGAACGATCTCTACTTTCATTATATTACTTGTTACGATTGTGTACACTTGCACAAAAGAACGTTCACGTTTTCAAGCAACAATTACCTAATTTCACTCCAGCACCTTCACATACGAACAATCCAATGTGCAATAATTCAAATTTCTCTTCAACAACGTAAGTCACACATCTGGTTTTAGGTAATCAGTGAACTCAGCTTTATCAGCAACCTTTTGAACACTACCTACCATCCAAGTTTAAGCAAAAGAACTCATTGCTTGGATCGGTACAAACATATAGAATTTTTATTCCTACTACACCATAGTTTCCACAAAATACATAAGGCAAGCATTCCATTTAAATCCAAAAAGTTAGACAACCACTTGAGAGCATTATCACTAAAGCTCGGAATCTGGACAACACCAGGAAAACTCAATCTCCACACTTCCTTAGCTCTATCACAACCAAAGAAACAGTGATAGAAATCTTCCTCAGACACATTACATGTAGAACAAGTTTTAGAAATGTTGATACCTCTATTGGCCAACATGGATCTCATAGGTAAAGCTTCATGACTCACTTGCCAACAAAAAAAATTGAAGATTGGTTGGAACCTTATATTTCCAAATCCAACTCCAATTGTTGGTGGGCATGCTATCATTATTATCTTGTCTTAACCACCTGTATGCAGAATGAACTGAATAAACACCAGAAGCCTCATAATTCCAAATCCATCTATCCTCAATATCTTCCACCAGGCGAGGAGAAAGCGCAAAAATCTTTTGTTGAACATCAAAAGGCAACACGGTATAAAACTCATTAAGCTTCCAACACCCATTCACAAACAAGTCTTTGATTTTAAGTTGACAATCATGGATATCAATTGCCCAAACTAATTCACCCAAGCGAGACTTGATCACCCAAGGCTCTAACCAAATGTTAGTGTTACTGTTACCTATTTTATACTGAAATCCATCTTGAAGCATAGTCATTGCCTTAACAATAGATTTCCAAATAGGAGACCGTCTATTATTAGTTGTCGTGAAAATGTGGCCACTTTTCACATATAAAGAATTCAACATGTCAACTCACAGTTTATTCTTTTGAGTGATCATATCCCACAAGAGTTTACCAAGTAATGCAACATTTTGTAACCTGCTAGTTCTTACTCCTAGCCCTCCACAAGGCTTAGGAAGAGTTACAACACTCTACTTCACCAAATTCATGCCTCTATCAAATGAAATCCCGAGCCATACGATCCAACTGGTCACAAACATTTTGAGGGAACCATTGGAGTTGCATGACATAAGAAGGTATGGAAGATAAAACAACATTTGTAAGGGTTAACCGTCCTGGCTTATTTAGAAGCCTACCCTTCCAAGCAGCCAGCTTTGATAAAACCCTATCAATCACACCAACAAAATAAAATCTGGTTATCCTCCCTTGGAACATTTTGAATCCGAGGTACTTATCAATGTTACTTGTAAACTGCATCTGCATTACTTGAGATAACCGAAGCCGCCTAGCTCTCTTAACCCCAATGGTAGCAAACATCTTGGATTTGGTTGAACTAATCTTCAATCCTGAAGCTCCACAAAAATTATCAAGCACCCTCTTCACTACCATTGCTTGAGACACCGTGGCCTTTGTGACGAGAAGAACATCATCTGTAAAAAAATAAATGAGAAATTTTTGGACCGTTTCTAGACATAGATATGGGAGTCCACTCCCCATTCCTAACAACATCGGAAATCATGACACTCAATCTCTCCATGCAAAGGACAAATAAATAAGGAGAGAGGGGATCTCCTTGTCTAAGACCTCTCTTGGGCCTAAAGCTCTCAGTCTTGCTATCATTTCTCAACAAAGAGGCTGTGGAGGAGAATATGCTATGCATAATTAAGGAGATAATAATAGGAGGAAATTAAAACATAACCAAAGTCTCCATTAAAAAATTCCAGTTCACCTTATCATAAGCTAGTGGAGAAGAAAATAAATGAAATTTCAGCGCAAGAAATGTAGAGGAGAGATAAAATCGGCAGCACTGTGTCGTCGCCGTCGTTAGAGATTTTTGTGACATGCAGCAGTGGAGCATGTGGTAATTTGCAGCAGCGCGTAGAACGATGAAAGAAAGAAAACTAAAAGAAGTCACGTGACTAATTTAATGGGAGCTTTTAATCTGGTCCGTATATTTTGATCCAATGGCTTATAATGGATCCTCTCACCTCTCACATAAAAGTAGCTTTCTCACTGCGGTTCATCGCTGGCATGTGAAGAGATCATGGAAGTTGAAGATGAATGGAAGGCTGATTTACGCTATTGGGACCAGAAAGAAACTTGGAAATCACATTGCCACGTCATATATATATTACAAGATGAGGGTTGTAGTTGCTCTACATCCTAGCCTTTGATTTAGATCTAATCTGATGGTTACAACACATCATTTATCGTAACCATTGGATTATATCAAATCAAAAGCTATGATGTAGATTAATTTTATAAAATCTACTCTTGGAGTAACTTGAACCGTACTTATATCAAAATATAAGAAGCTCTAGAATAGTAAAATTTCTGTGATTTATCCAATTACTTGTACACCCTACAAAAAAAGAAGTATGGTGTCTTCTATATTTCAAGTCTAAACCTACGTGTGAAATTGAATAACAACAAAAGTTTCATAAAAAAGAGAAGAGAAAAAAACAAACAATCTAGAATGATAGAGAACACTCTTTAGGACTCTTGAGCATGAGCATGAGCATGTGCAGAGGAGCTCGTAGTTGGTTGAACAAAGCCACAATTACTACAAGATGGAGGCCCTTTTATCTCATTATAACTTACACAACTCTTTGTAGAATTGTGTCCTCTTCTTATAACATGTTCCGGCAATCTCAACGTATGTTTATCATCATCTCTTTCTTCACCTCTAATCATAACTATTGAATGTCCTGTCGAGTGCGACTTTGAAAGTCTATGCTCTTCTTCTTTTTGTTGTTGTTGTTGCATGGTGTTACTTACACTCGTTTGATGATGTTCACGTTCATGTCTTTCATTTCCAGCAATCTCACTTTCCCCTTCTCTCACATCAATGCGTATATCATCATTTCTTAAAGACACCACACCCTCTTGTGCTACATTATTGTTGTTGTCGTTGTCTCCAGATTTTTGCATTTGATTGGGAGGTGGTGATTCAAGGTTGGTTCGACAAACGGGGCATGTCTTATGAAAACGAAGCCAAAGATCAATACATTCTTGGTGGAAAACATGACAACAAATGGTCAAGTAGCGAAGCATGCTATCATCTTCGAATTCGAGCAAGCAAATGGCGCATTCGAGGCTATAGCTCTTCTCTTTGCGTAGGTCCTTGACGGAAGCATAAGTGAAGGTTGGGAATCCCTCCAAAAGGGTAGGGTTAAGGCCTCCAGGGGGTGACCTCTCGGGTGAGAGACGAACAAGGGATCCTGAAACTGTGCGCGTAAGCGTCCAAGTTTGGATAATGCTAGAAAAACAATATTTACAAAGGTAGGCAATGGTGAAAGCCACAAAGCACAAGATGAGGATGGTGAGGGTAAATGTTATAAGTGATGGTGGGTTGTTGTATGAAATGGCTGGCGTGGAGTACTCAGGTAACGGTGAAGACATTTCCAAGATGATAAGTCGATAAAGGGTAGTCGATTTTCAAGGTGGCCGGAGAGTGGCTTATCCCGGACCTTAATCCTTCCTTGGTTCTATGCATGGATGATAAAAGATTGAGGAACATCTATGTGTGCAAATATGAAGGTTGGTGAAATGGTGATTATCTTTCCCCCTTTCACATTGTTTTTTTAGGAGGGATTTGAGGGACAAAATGTGTAGAGAGAATCAAGGAGATATGTCATGGTGTTCTACGAGTACTTAGATGGTGGGTTAATATGAGACACTAGTGTGGAAGGCTGATATTTAGAAGAATTGGTTTTGAGCGAGTCCTTATGAAAAGAACGAGAACTTATAATGTCCGAACATTATTTACGATGTATATTTAATATGCATGAATATACCACTAGGATAAATTCTAGTAGTTCAAAAATGATGAGATAAATGTGGATAAAAAGAATCCATGATTTGGTTTTCTTTTGTAGCTTGTCGATAAAGTTTCCTTTTATAGTTATATATCTTTTTTTCTTCTTACTATCCAGTAATGAAAATTAATATTTAATGATTTAATTTTGTGTAAAACTAATTTTGCTTAAAAATAGTGAAATGTAAAGTTATTTACTTTTGAATCACTTTAAATTTGAATCAAGAATTTTAAATGACTTTTTATGATAAAAGATTTCAACAGACTTTTTTACTTCAATTTTTTTAGTATTCAATCAAGATTATATTTTTAAATAATATAAAAAATTCTCGTGATATTCAATTAGGATTTAGGACAATCAAGATTGTAAAATATATTTTTTATGATAAATAAACTTGTGGCATTCAATCAAGACTTTTAAATGATATAATTTTTTTGTAATATTCAATTAGGACTACGAAAAGTATATAAAGGGAGTAACAAAGTATATTTGATTGAGATTTTTTACAACTTAAAAAAATGGTATTAAAAAATATATAGATTTTGATGGATTCTTTGGTATGATGATTTTATGGGACCTCTTAGTTATATTACACCCATCAAACAATCTCACCGCCAAAACTGATGGACGTCCAGCAGCAAATATTCTTTTTTCAGGAAAAAAAAAATCAAACAATCTCACTAAAATCCTTGAGACTTTTCTATCATTTCTCACTTGCTAAACTTTTCTTTGTCCCATCACACAATTCTTCCTTCATTCATTTTCTTAATTCTTCCTATTACCTTCTCATTCGTTTTTCCTCCTCCTGGCATGTTTTTTTACTATGCTTTAGTTCTTTTATATATTCTCATAAATTTTCACTATTCCCATAGTTCTTAATGTTATTTTCGCACAACTCATTTTGCCAAAAGATTTCCTTTTGTTTCTCTAGTTGTATAAAATACTTGTTGATTTCCTTTTTATACATTTTTTTGACTTGTTGATTTCCATTTTATACATTTTTTCCTTAAGAACCGTTTAAATCAACAAGTTTCTCTAGTTGTGGATACATATAAATACTTTGCACAACTCATTTTGCCAAAAGATTTTAGGTTCATAATCAATTTTTATTATCAACCTAGTAAGTGATTTTTACAAACAATATGCATGCATGTGTGCATGTATGTTATACGAAACAGAAGACTAGAACACAATATGCCACGAAAACAATAAATATAGAAAAGGGCAATAGCCATAACATGTATCTACTAAGGCTCTGACACTAATTGAAGGATTTGAATGTTATAACTTTAGATGTAAGTTATAGTATATTAAGTATGTAGTACAGAAGAGAAGTGTGTACTTGAGAAGTTGAAGACTTAATTGGGGCGAAGAGTATGAGAGCGTACTACCCTCATTACCATCTAGGTTTCAACATTAAGAATAACCATCTAATGAATTAATTAATAACTAAGCGTCTAAGGGAAATGACTTCTCACACATTCTCTTCTATACTACGAGCTAGATTAATATGCTATAACTTGTATCTATAATTGTCGTTGTAACATTGAAATCCTTCATGTATGTGTGTGTGTATATATAGATATAGATATAGATACACACACAAATTTATATATATATATATATATATATAGAGAGAGAGAGAGAGAGAGAGAGAGAGAGTATGTATATGAATGGATATGTATGTGTGTGTGTGTATATATATATATATATACATATTCGTTCATTATCTCACTCACACACTCTCTCTCTCTATATATATGTGTGTGTGTGTATTGGGCTTATTGTTGACTCAGGTCATGAATTAGAAAATATATTATTTTTCTCTAAATTGGTTATCTTAGTTTTTAGTCTATTTTAAAATTCTTGAAGCTTTTTTAAGTCATTAATTAGATTCATACACCATCTTTTAAAACCCACCAAGTATTTAATTAAAATTTAAGGGTTCGGGGTGGTTTTATGTTTTTTGTTTTAAAATTTCAAAAATCAAAACCAGTTTCTGTTTTGAGTTTTTAAAATATCAAAAACCAGATCTAGTTTTGAGTTAAGAAATTTTCAAAAATCAAAATAAGTTTCAAACATAAACATAAAAAAATATTCACCAAAAACTTATCTTAATCAAAATAATATATACCATTAGGTTTGAAAAATATTACAAATATATAATGTACTTATTTAGTAGTAATTTTAATAATTGTGGTTGAAAGTTGTAATTGTTGACAGACGCCTGCCGGAGTGGTTTGTGGTGGTGGCGGTCATAGTGTTAGTCAATGGTGGTCATATTGGTGTTCGGTGGTAGTGACTAGTGGTGATTTTCAGGAGTAATGGTTAGAGAGATTGTCGTTTGTGGCGACCAATTTTGTTCAGAGTGGTGGTTTCAAGTGGTCGGAGTGAAGGTCAAAATGGTAAGTAGTAGGTGTTAGTTGGACTGGTGATCAAAAGTGGATGGAGTGGCGGTCGACGGTGGTCGGAGTAGAGATCAGCGGTACTTGGAGTGGTGATCGATGGTGGTCGAAGTGTCGGTTGACGCTGGTGGGAGTAGTAGTCGGTGGTGGCCAGATTGGTGATCGTAGGTGGATGGAGTGGTCAACGATAGTGGTCAAGTTAAGTGGTTGTTGGCGGTGATCGAGGTAGTGGTTAAAAGTGGTTAGAGTGGTGGTCAAAATGATAGTTGGTAGTGGTCAGATTAGAGATCATATATGGATAAAGTGGTGATCTGAGTTGGTCGTAGTGGTGGTCGGCGGTGCTTAGAGTGATAGTCAGACTTGTGGTTGGTGGTGGTTGACGGTGGTTGAAATGATCGTCAGATTGGTGGTCGGCCGTGGTTATAGGGGTAGTTGGTGGTTGAATTACTACTAAACACATGAAAAGACCAAAATGTCATTTATTTTTTTCTAGATTTACGATGGTTCGGATTAGCATGGTCCGAACCAGGAAACAATGCATAGACACACCCCTTTTTCCCTTTCAGAAGAGGTTTGAATTAGCGTGGTCTGAACCAATTCGAACTAGCGTGGTCCGAACCAGTCATATTTGAATAGGGGTATTTTGGGGATTTTGAGAGTGAGGGAGTGTCTACTGAGTAGCTTAGGAGTTGCATGAAGTATTACCCTCAAATTTGGTTCAGCTTGCAATAGCGGATCATTAGGCCATTAGTTAAACTAAGTTAGATCCGAAGCAATTCCCCTAAGAGCCACATTTTGGAGCAACTCCAAATAACAACTTCAATTTCAATTTAGAACTCAAGACAAAATCTAGGTATGTTCCATTGTAATTCCACAGTAAAAATTTGAGTTAGTACAACCCAATAAATCATTTGGATTGGAGAGAACATTTTCAAAATTCTAAAGCATCATAAAATTAAAAAGGGTCTTAATTGCAGGGTTAAAATGAGATCCACCAAGTGTCAGCAATTATTATGGATGAAAGGATTGCAATTACCAAATACAAGGAAGCAGCTGTTAGATTCAGAAATAACTATTTAAGAAAGATGAAGCCTCTACCAAACAAACGTACAGAACAAATTATGTGAACATAATAAAGCTTACTAGTGTTGGAAGTAAAGGATTATAAGATATCAGATAATTTAACAAGAGGGGAATGGAAATCCTGGCCAATTCAGCTTCATTATAATACATAAGCCTTATCAGCTATTTCCATGATTTCCAAGATGGATTAGAATCTATGAAGCATCGACACAGATACAGATATCTGACACGAAGACACTGATTATAACTTGATAAAATGGAAGTAATTGAAGTGTTGGTGTTAGTGTCCTATACAACACGTGCCGGACACCAAACCAAACACGTCTTCGATATGAAGAGTCAGTGCTGCAGATATTATAACTCTATTAGATACTATCGTCGATCCAATCACCGTATATCCCATTGAGTTTTTTTGGCCATTTCGGACGAGTTCTCTGTCCTGGTGGTCTCTGAATCGCAATGGAAGGTCTCTGAATCACAATGGAAGGTCTCTGTGAAGGTACTCCTTGTTTTGAGTCGGTCGCAACAGATGCAGAGTCTCTGCTTTCTCCCTCCATAAACCCACCTCCATATCTGTGTAATTCTGTGGTCACAACATCAAAGTCAGATTTATTTATATGAAAAAGGATTGCTAGGTCATTTTAACAGATAAGCAATTTAAGCTGAGAAAATGTTCTTGAACATAATGCAATGCACAAGGCCAAGCACCGAACCATTGAAACCAATCCAAATAAGTTTTGGTCCATGATGAACCAACTCATCATCACCATTACCAACCTTAATTATCATAAGAGATTATATAATCCAAATAAGAGATTTCCTTATATGTTTCAATTCTGTTGTAAATTGAGTTGTTTGTTATATGTTTCATTATGCAAAACATAAGAAGGAAACATCTCAAAGATTATTCAGTCCCCAACTTGTACATAGAAATGAGATAAGAGCCTAAACATCTCAAACACGATTCAATGATATGTTTAATGAAACAGATATATATATATATATATATATATATATATACCCAGAAAATTTCAATTCAGGTGCTGTTTTTCACTAAAATATGTCAATAACTACCCATAATTACTTAAAACTCATATCACAACTGCGTAAAAAATGTCCAAAACTTACTTAAGAATGGAGACCAAGAAAGAAAGAAAATTCAAGAAAGAAATTCAAGAAATGAATCTCCAACAAAATTTATAAAAACAAAGACCCAAAAACAAGAACAGAGAAAAGAATTAAATCATACCTGTAGCTGCATTCCCAGCAGTAGCAGCATTCCCACCACCAGCAACACTAGCCCTACCACTCCTACTACCACCGCCACCACCACGACCACTATAACCACTCGGACCTAAAATTATCGCAACACTCTCCCGATTCCTAGATTGCTCATCATGAAGAAAATTACAACTATCCCCATGATCACACCCTTGTTCTGAATTAAACTTCCTACAATGCCTATCCCTATTAGACCTTCGAGTGAATTCCCCCACAAAACTCGAAGACCCAAGTGCCGGAATCTGAAACTCCTCCCTCTCATCCTCATGAGCCGTCACAATTTCCTTCCCATCGCCACCATCACCACCACCACCACCATCTTGTGAATTACTATTTCTCGATTTCTTACTTGGCGGCTCGCTCTCTGACCACGATTGTGACTGTCTCAGCTTGCAATTTGACTTCGATGGTGTCGGTTCGCTTCCATCGTTGTTGTTCCAGAATCGATCCTCATCTTCTGCTGCTGAATGAGCTTGGTCGGTTGACCGGCTTTCACCACCGTCGGTGATAATTTGAATGACAGTTCTATCTCGACCGTAATTCCTCATTACAATGAAAAATCAAAACCGTAATGGGTTTTGTTTGACGTTTATTGAACAAATGGATTATCCATTCTTGTTCTTGTTCTTGTTAGTTACTGGCTTCAATGCTAAAACCACTCACATAAAACAATAGGATGAAAGGTTTTGCTCTCACCTATATATCTCTCTCTGATAAAACTAATCTAACTCAGTTTTCTATTATCATACAATATATCTAACAAGTATCTAGCTAAGTTTTTATATAGGAGGCTTAGGGTGCAAGTTAGTTACAATCCAGATATAACTAACATCTAACAACCTAACTAACATAACTGAATATAGTTATATAGTATAGGTCCTTACATTACAAGTAAACTGACATGCAATAGTACAAATTAGACTAAATCTTTTTACCTCACAAACCTTTCTAAATATGTCCTCTAAGAAGCATATGAGAATGGTTCCCGGTACAGTTATCCTCAATGAATTGATATGGGCCTTTGGCATTTTTACTTGAAAAAGTTGAAAATGAAAGAGAATTAAGTTATTTCTTTTACCTTACTAACCTTATTACTGCAAATACTCTGCGCACCACATCCACTAGTTAGTTTCCGACTTTCTATTGTGATTTCTTTTTCTTCTTGGACATCATAGATAGGTGAGTATGATGGTAAAAACCATTGTAAGCAACACTGTTTAGAGGAAAACTTCCTATAGTTCTATTGGAAATTTAGATTTAAGGATTTTTATTATTGACTAGTTTTGTAAATTTAGATTTTTATTTTTCATGTACAATATGAAAGTAAATTAAAAAGTTTCTAAATGAATCCTTACATTTAGAAACTTAGATTTAAGGAAATTTAGATTTAAGGATTTTTATGTTAAATATTTGGTAGTAATGCTTTATGAAAATTAGGGTGGCATTTTGTCAAACATGTGTGCCTCTTTGATACTAGTATTCTTGGTGCACTGGGGTCAATTCCAAACGATGTACTTCTCGGTGACGATGGTGAAGATAGAATTAGGCTCACCTTTATTTCTGACCACAACACTGGAAGCTATGTCCTATCTGAGTTCGAGATCGGCATCTGAACTAGCGCTAGCAAGAGCGAAGTGGAGTATGACTCCTTAACTGAACCAAATGTTTCGTCGAGGTTGGGCTTGCTTTAGTGTTATTTTGTTGCGGAACTCACGGAGGAAGGAACCGAAGTTGAGCTCTAACCTTTAATTTTAGAAGCTCCCTCAGCTTAACAATTCTGAATCGAGTTCAAATATTCGATCTTATGGTGCTTTAACAGCTTTGTAATGGTAGCAAGGTGTCTAATGTGCAAGACATTTAGAGGGAGAAAAGGAGATCTCATTCCAAATCTGCCTCTGTTTTGGAATCCCAAGGAAGTGCGATAGTATTTGATGTTGAGTTCTTGCGCACGGGGTACCTGATTCTAATGAGTCGAAGGTTGGTGATGAGAATCTCATGCATTCTTGCAATGAAATCTCTCAAATTTTGATCAACCTGCGATAGCGGCTCATTAGCCCGGTAGTTAAGCTAAGTTGGATCTAAAACAACTCCCCTAAAAGCCACATTTTGGAGCAAAAGCTCCAAATCACATCAACTTAAAATTCAAGACATTAATTAGGTCAAAATCAATATCTCCAAAATTACTTTTACCTCTCATAAAATGAATCCACATGGACTCTGTTAGTCTTCAATTTGGAATGGCAAAGGGTAGCCTACAAACGCAAACCCACAGTGAATCCAAGACTCCGAGAGGTACCTCCTACAGTGGAGGGCCTCTGGAGTCGGAACACAATTCACTGCAATTCCGTAGTCAAAATTTGAGTTAGTACAACCCAATAATTCATTTGGGATTGGACAGAACATTTTCAAAATTCTAAAGCATCATAAAATTAAAAGGGTCTTAATTGCAGGGTTAAAATGAAATCCGCCTAAGTGTCACTAATGAACAATTATTATGGGATAAAATCTGATCCGTACAAAGAAGCTGCTGTTACAATTCAGAAATAACTGTTTAAGAAAGATGAAGCCTCTACCAACAAACGTACAGAACAATTTATGTGAACATATCAAAACTACGAGTTTTGGAAGTAAAGAACTATTAGATATTAGATAATTTAACAAGCCTGAGATTATAACGTATGAAGCACCGACTGACGCAGACAGAGACACCAGACACATAGACACCGATGATAAATTGAGAAAATGAAAGTAATTGAAGTGTCTATGTTGGTGTCCAACACGACAATTGACATGTTGGGCACTAGACATGTCTTTGATTTGAAGTGTCGGTGCTACAGAGATTATAACTCTATTCGAAATCATCGATCCAATCACCATATATCCTACTGATTTTATCCGGACCTTTCCATTTCTGATGAGTTCTCTGTCCTGGTCTCTGACTCACAATGGAAGGTCTTTGTGAAGGGGCTCCAATATGATAAACATCTGAATGAGCAACAGGAGTAGCTGATGCAACCACATTATCAGCATGAGATTTTGAAGGTACTCCTTGTTTTGAGTCGGTCGCAACAGATGCAGAGTCTCTGCTTTCCCCCTCCATAAGCCCACCTCCATATCTGTGTAATTCTGTGGTACAATATCAAAGTCAGATTTATTTATTTAACGAAAAAGGAATGCTAGGTCAATTTCATAGATAAGCCATTGAAGCCAACAAAATGTTGGTATGTGCCAATATCAGAAAATATTCTTGAAAGTAATCTAATGCACAAGGCAAGCACCAAACCAATGAAAGTATGAAGTTGTTGGGTGAGGACAATATAATCCAAATAAGTCTTATTATCTTAAGTACAATCTTTTCCACGCCCTAGCATAACATGTATATAGAGAGACACCATAGTTTTAGTTGGAGAGAACCTAATGTTTCGGGTGCTTAACTAAATCAGCTTCCACTCATTTGGGTCTTGATACATTTGTAAGTAACTCAAATGTTAGTATGTGTATCTTATTGTCTTTTAACGAAGTTTCCTTTCCACTAATGTGACTTCTACAGTGTACACAGCAATTGCAAACGATCCTACCGCTCATGCGTGCGTCATGCCACTCTTGTGTAATTTGTGCTTGTGCTTCTATGCAGGTGCAGAAGCGCTGCAGGGCTGTAAGTTTGCAGGAGCGGCTGCTTCTATGCTCAAGAGCGCGCTCCTGTCTACCATGGCCTTAGATATTTGAAGTATACAGGGCATAGGAAAAGTAATCTCCAATAGGTAAACACATTGTTAACACACTGTTACAACACTTTGGAAATTTCCACATTTTAAACTTAAAATTTCTTCTCTGTTGTAAATTGAGTAGTTTGTTATATCTCGCATTATGCAGAACACAAGGAACCATGATTTCTACTATCATGAGAATCTTTCTCTAGAATGCAATTATGCTTCAATGAAGTATCTGAAAGATTACTCAGTTCCCCAACTAGTAAATTAAAATGAGATAACAGCATGAAAAAAAACATGAGTCAGTGATATGTTTAATGAAACAGATATACATCTACTAAAGTAGGAGAGAACTTACTTATAGTATCATAGTGCTGTTTTTCACTAAAAAAATGTCAATAACTGCCCATAACTACCTAAAATCCATATATCATAACTACCTAAAAAATGTCGAAATCTTATTTTTAGTGTAGACTGTAGAACAACACCTATGGTACTGTAGGTAAGTTTTGCCAATCAAATTTTTGTGCATCTTAGCATCATTTAAAGCAAATTGAAACTTATGGTCATGCACAGTAGCTGTACAGATCACATAAAATGAAAAAAATGAGAGAATAAGCAATTGGGTCCCTAGAGTGATCTCTAGAATTGCAAAACATTAATCAGGTTCGTCCATCCATAAATCCATAGGGACTATTGTATTCGCAGGGCCTATAATCACATTTAGTTGGTAAAGTCACTATGCATTTGAAATTAAGTGCATAATGTCAGAGATGTATTTGAGAATATTGATAATGTGGGATAGTAAGTTGATACAGTCCTATAATTTTCAGGGGCTAAATTGATGGTTTACTATAAATAAAATGATAAGAGCAACTAACATCAATTACCCAAACCTTGTATCCAAATGGTAAGAAAACATTGACAACCACTAACCATTTGTGAGTTTCCAATTCTTGTAGCACTAACTAATTTATACATGACAAAAGGATCCCATCAATTACCATAAGAAAGATATCATACATTCATACTCCAAGTCAGATAAGAAGTTCAACAAGGAAATTTCAAACAAAAATTATATAAACAAAGACCAAAAAAAACAAGAACAGAGAAAAGAATCAAATCATACCAGTAGCACCATGAGCAAAATGGCATTTGTTACCAAAGGGACAATACCCTGTCATCTCCCACTTATTACAAATCCTTGTTTTCCAATTAGAAGGCTTTGAATTAGCTCCATTCCCAGCAACAATAACAACAGCACTACCACTCCCAGTACCACTACCACCAACAACAACAACACTACTACTCCCACCACCACCACCAGCACCACTACCACTACCACTACCCCCTCCACCACCACCACCATAACCACCAGGACCCAAACTAATCGCAACACTCTCGCGATTCTTAGATTGTTCATCATGAAGAAAAGTACAACTATCACCATAAGGACACCCTTCTTCAGTATAAAACTTCTTACAATGTCTACCCTTATAAGACCTTTGAGTCATTTCCCCAACAAAATTTGAAGACCCAACAGTTGGAATCTGAAATTCCTCCCTCTCATCCTCATGAGCCGCCACAATTTCCTGCCAATTCGGTGGCGGTCGCCGGAGCTCATCAATACTATGAGCAAAATTACAGTTTGTCACATAAGGACAACTCCCCACCCTAAACTTACAACACAATTTCGTCTTAAAAAACATTTTCCCTATCGCCTTCGACCGATTCGCCCCGCCACCGCCGCCACCGCCGTCCTGTGAACTGCTACTCCTCGATTTCTTACTCGGCGGCTCACTCCCCGACCGCGATTGCGACTGCCTCGGTTCGCAATTCGAATTCGACGGTGTTGTTTCGCTTCCATCGTTACCGTTCCAGAAACGATACTCATCTTCTGTTGCCCAATCAACTTGGTCGGTTGGCCAGCTTTCACCACCGCCACCGGTGATAATTTGAACGACGTTACCGTCTCGATTGTAATCCATTATCAAAACCCTAACGAGTTTTGTTTCACGATTATTGAACAAGTGGATTATCGATTCTCGTTTCTGAAATTCCGAGGTTTGGTTGGTTTGTTTGTCTGAAGAAACATGTAACTACCTAGTATTATCCAAACTACTGAACATGTCTGAAAATGATGAGATTTGATTCACGTGGTGGTAACTGGCAATAGAAGAAAGATAGATAGATAGATAGATCTGTGATACTAGATGTAGAAAAAATGGAAAGTTTTGTTGAAATAGAAGATTAAGGTAAAGATGGAAGGAGATACATTAAAAAGGAGTGGGTTTGAAAAGGGGAACCAGATCTGTAACTGACCAGATTTTCATCACCTTCGCTTGGCTTGGATAGATTTGCTAGAACCGAAGCGGAGAGAGAGTGGAGTAAACTATAGACTATTTTATTGATTTCTTTGCTTTTATGGCAAATATTTGTTTCCCTATATTTATTGTTGTCTATCAGATTTGGGTAATTGTATACTCCCTCCGTCTCATATTAAGTGTCGTTTAAAGTTATGTGTGGGTATTAAAAAAATGATTGGATATTTTAAATTTTATGGTAAAAAAATGTGGTAGGACTAAAACACTCTTACACTTTTCTTGGTTTGTGCAAAGACACGGTTATTGATATTATAAAGTAAGGGTATTGTTGAAAAGTAATAATAAATGTTGTATTTGAATTCTAAAGTGACAGATAATTTGAGACAAAGAAAAATAGAAAACAAGACAATTAATATGAGAGGGAGAGAGTATTTGGATCATGGAAAATGAGGTAAGAGTAAAAGTAAAAAGGTTATTAGAAAAAGAAGTGACATATAGATGGATGAATATCTTTCTTTCAAAAAAAAAGGGTGTGAATATCTCCCCGCCAAACTGCCATTTTTTCCTTCTGCACCGCGAAAAAATTTTCCATCTCTTTCTTAACCACTCCCTACTTCGCATACTACGTGGCTTCCTCTTGATTTCTAGGTGCCACGTAAATAAAACGTTCCTTCTTTCTGGCATATGGTTTTTTCGTTGGTTTTGTAAAAATTATGTTTCCAATGTGAAATTATGCCAGCCAATCATTTAGATGAGCCTTTTCGTCAAAGAATAAACTCCTAGATAAAATAAGAAGAGAGAGTTTATAATCAAACTTAGCTTTATATTGGAAACTTCATCATATTATAATTAAAAAATGGTATATACTATCTTATCTTGGTAAAAAAATTAATTACTTGGAGTTGAAATTTTTCTTCTCTTCTTTTTTTATTTCAATTTTTTGTTCAGCTTTTTTTTATTTTTGCTTCTTTTATATTTTGAAGAGTACTTTACGGTCTCGAGAAAAATTAGATGTTTAAATATGTAGATTTTGGTTTTTAATAATTGATTAATTGAAAAAGTAATTAATTTCATGAAAAAATAAGTAAAGTGGGATGTTAAAAAGTGTGTTTTGGTGTGCTTGATGATATAAAAAACTATTTTGTAACGAAATGCATAAAGTGAAATGTCAAGTTGTATGTTTTGAAGTACTTTGGGATTCAAAAAAATTTAACTCTTCAAAGAAGTTTTTTCGTAAATGACCGGTGAGGTAAAAAAATAAGTTTGTGAAAAAATGCATTAAGTGGGATGGTGACAGTTTATTTTAGGGTACTTTAGGGTCCCGAAAATTTTTTAGATGTTCAAGTACACGAAGTTCGATCCTCAATAACCTTTTCTTTTTAATTTTATAATTCTTATTTAATTTATATTTTAATTTAATTTTGGTTTACAAAAATTTCAGTCACATTTACAACACATCCATCAACCGTACTCTTTCAATTTTCTTTAGGTGCTTCTAATTTACTGGTAATTTCCATCCAACTCTGCACGATTCCATGTGTTTCGCTTTCTATTTGTGTTTTCTTCTTTAGTTTGGTCATTTCGTACCAAACGGGTATTTAAACCATTCTTTAATTGGTTTTTATATTTTTATTTTTCTTTATAATTCGAGTACAACGTTGCTACGTTGACTCCTGAGAGAACTTCAGTCATATTACATAGAACCTTCCTCATCTTATTTTGGGGTACTTTAGGGTCCCGAATTTTTTTAAAATGTTAAATATGTGAAGTTTGTTTCTCAATAACCTTTTGTTTTTAATTTTTTAATCTTATTATTTAATTTATAGTTTTAATTTAATTTTTATTTACGTAAACTTTAGTCACATTTACAATAGGTCCCTCAATCGTACTCTTTCAACTTTCTATAGGTGCTTCTATTTTATTTGTAGTTTTCATCCAACCCTACACGATACCACGTGTTTCACTTTCTATTTGTGTTTTCTTCTATGTTTTGGTCATTTCGCACCAACGGGTATTTAAACCATTCTTTAGTTGGTGTTTATATTTTTATCTTTCTTTAAAATTCGAGTATAACATTGCTGCATTGACTCTTGCGGGAACTTCAGCCATATTTACAATACAACCTTCATGATCTTCTTTCAACGGAAATTTCAGTCGCATTTACAATAAAATCTCCAAAATCTTTTTCAATTTTGTATAACTACTCCTATTTTATCATGGGTTTCTTTCAACCATGCTTCATATCCAGTGTGTTTCACTTTTTAATTGTGTTGTCTTTTTTTTTCTTTCTAATTATGGGTTAATTTTTTTATTTACATTTGATGAATGTGGATTATATTATTAAATTATGGGTTCTTTTTAAAATTTATAATCTTTTTATTAAAATTTATATTTATAATTTAATTTTTATTCACAGTTATTAGATTTTATATTTTGCAGACTAACACCATTTGTCCAATGGCATAGGTTATCTTGGGGCCCGGGAGTCGATCCCGTGCTCCTGATTTTGACTCTCACAGTTGACAAACTCAGTGTTGACCAGTGCAAAATTTGCATTCAAGCACAATGAGATATTAGTCTTTCGAAAAGATTTAATTACTCGATATACGATAGAATTTAGCTAATCCCGTGCGGGAATTGCTGCACTTTCTTTTTTAACTTTTCTTTTTCTTTTTTTTGTCCTCTTTTTTATTTTAATGTTTTCCATTTTTTCCTTTTTAGTATTTTAATGAGTACTCTACGGTCTCGAAAATTTTTAGATGTTTAAATATGCGGATTTTGTTTTTAAATTATCGATTTGGTGAAAAAAAGAATTAATTTCATTACAAAATACATAAAATGAGATGCTAAACAGTGTGCTTTGGTATACTTGATGGTGAAAAAAAAATTTTTTTAACAAAATACGTAAAGTACGATGTTAACCACTGTGTGTTGAGGCACTTTAGGATTCAGAAAAAAATTAGCTGTTCAAACACCCAAAGTTTTTTCCTCAATGGTTTGGTAAAAAAAAAAAAAAGCTTTGTGACAAAATAGGTAAAGTGTGATGCCAACATTGAATTTTGGGGTACTTTAGGGACCAGAACAAATTTTATATGTTCAGATACGTAAAGTTTGTTCCTCAACAACCTGTTTGACGAAAAATAAAAAAATACGACGTAAAATGTGATGACAAATAATTTGTTGAGGTACTTTAGGACTCAAATTTTTTTACATGTTCGGATACACAAAGCTCATTCCAAAAACCCGTTTGGTGGAAAAAAATTGTGACAAAATATGTAGTGCGATACTAAATAGTGTTTCTATGTGCTTCTATTTTATTCAAATATGCGAACTTCTTTCTTCAAAAATTGTTTCAACTTTGTATATGTGCTTCTATTTTATTGGTGGTTTTAAATCAAACCCTGCATGATACCTATACGTACGTGTTTCACTTTCGAATTATGTTGTCTTATTTTCTCTTTAATTATGTATTAATTTTTTATATTTACATTTGATAAATATAGATAACGTTATTAAAGTTTCTTTGTTAATGTTGAATTTCGATGTCTTTGTTAATGTTTCTTTTTAATTTTATAATTATTTTATTTAATTTATAGTTATTTAATTTAATTTTTATTTACGGGAATTTCGGCCACGTTTACAATAGATCCCCTCATCGCCCTCTTTCAACTTTCTATAGGTGATTCTATTTTATTTGTGGTTTTCATCTAACCCTGCACGATACCCACGTGTTTCACTTTCAATTTGTGTTGTCTTCTTTATTTTTGTCTTTTCGCATCAAACGGTATTAAAAACATACTTTAACTGATGTTTAAATTTTTATCTTATTTCAACTTTGTATAACTGCTCCTATTTTATCATGAGTTTTCATACAACCATGCATGATACCCAAGTGTTTTAGTTTTTAATTGTGTTGTCTTCTCTTCTTTCTTATTATGGGTTAAGTTTTTATATTTACATTTGATAAATATGGATTATGTTATTAAAAGTTTTAGACATTTTCTTCCCGTTATCTATGGATGTTTAATTTCAACGTTTTTTTGTCAATATTCTTTTTAAATTTTATAATCTTCTTATTCAATTTATAGCTATAATTTAATTTCAATTCACAATTATTTGACTATATATTTTATTAACCAACATCATTGGTCCACTGGCATAAGCTACCTTGGGACACGGGGTCGACTTAGTGCTCCCGAGTTTGATTCCTGTAGTGGACAGAAAACTGTTGTCTTGAATGATTGGTTTATTAAAGAGGTTTCCCCTTCCGGTTTTAGTTTAATTTTACAAACTAAAAATTAGTCAACCCCGTGCGTAGCACGGGTCAGGCGGCTAGTCTATTTGGTGCTTTGATAAAAGAGTCAACCCTCTCAAATTGATCTCTCAATTTCGACTTTCTCTTAAATTTAATCCTTAAATTATAAAAATATAGTAATAAATAATCCCTTTGTTATTTTAAATTCATCAATATAATTCATGAACCATCTATTATTT
Source organism: Astragalus glycyphyllos (assembly GCA_963573325.1). Taxonomy (NCBI): domain Eukaryota; kingdom Viridiplantae; phylum Streptophyta; class Magnoliopsida; order Fabales; family Fabaceae; genus Astragalus; species Astragalus glycyphyllos. Next base: position 32,644,868 of record OY754308.1, on the reverse strand, counting down.
AGAAAGTAATTGAGAGACTAAATTGATAGATATAGAATAGTTTAGAGACTATTTATTATAATTTTATAATTTAGAGATTAAATAGGAGAGTGGGTGATATAATTTTATAATTTAGAGATCAAATAGGAGAGAGGGTAATAGTTTAGAGACCAAATTAAAGATTTATTATTGACAAAAAAGGTTGGTGTTCAATTTTGTCGGCAAAAGTTACTACTTCGATCTCGATTTAAATAAAACATCTTATATTTAGTTGTGTAAAATATAAGTAGTTTCACTAACTTCAACTCATTTTATGGAATTATTTATAATATATCCCTCAATTAATTTAAATTTTATTTTCAATAAATATTATTTCTATGGATAAAGTTGACATAAGGTTAATTTGGAGAATGCAATTTATTGAAAGGTAAAGTGAATCTAAAGAAATGGTTTCATTGATTTACAATTTTGTTACAATATTACATATATATACTACTGAATTAGCCTACAGTTGGCAGCCACATAAGTGTATCTGCCACATCAGCAGTCAGTTTGACTAAGCTAACAGAATATACAAGTAATACTACTACCAACTGTTTGGTGAAAGTACATTATGAGATGTTGGTTAAGCCTTTGGTGCTTGACTGGGCGCCTTGGGCGCCTCATGTCTCGCTGCAGTGGATGTCTCTATTACTCCCCCCTCAACCTTAAGGTGGGGTAGAGACACCACTTTAAGGTTGTCCCGTACAACTAGGAACTGTGATGTAGGTGAGGGCTTTGTTAGAGCATCTGCAAGCTGACCAGTTGCAGGCCCACGAACAAATACGAAGTGCCTTGGCCAAGACCTTTTCTCGCACAAAATGGATATCCAATTCAAGATGTTTAGTTCATGAGTGCAACATTGGATTGTGGGAAATAAGAATGACACTCTGATTGTTACAAAGGAGAACATGTTGCTGATATTTGATGTTGAGCTCTTTAAGGAGAGACTGCACCCAAAGGAGTTCCGCAGTGGCATTTTCTAGGACACAGTACTCAGCTTTGCACTAGACCATGCTACAAGAGACTGCTTCCTGGAGCTCCATGATATGAGGTTTGGACCCTGAAAAATACATGAACCTAACGTGGATCTGCGATCATCAGGATCACTTGTCCAATCAGAATCGCTGTAGGCCTTGAGAGACAGTGAACCATCTGTAATAGCTGGCTGCAGATGCAAGCCATGATAGAGGGTGTTGCCTAAGTACCTCAGAATGCCTTGAAATGAGAGTCCAATGGTGCACATAGGAACTAACAAACCTTGTTAACAGAGTAAGCAATCTCAAGTTTGGTCAAAGTGACATATTGAAGAGCACCACTACAAGAAAAACATGAATTTTCGGCGGATTTTTACCGGCGGATTTTTTCCGTCGGTACATTTCCGGCGGATGTTTCGCATTTTCGGCGGATTTATTTCGGCGGAAAATTACCGGCGGATTTTTGAAAGAAAAAAAAATAATTTTTTTTTTACGAAATCCGCCGATAATTTTCCGGCAAATTTTACCAGCGGATTTTGGAAAAAAAGAAAAATTTTATTTTTACAAAATCCGCCGGTATAAAAATGCCGAAAAATTACCGGCGGATTTGCAAAAAAAGAATTTTTTTTGTTTACAATATCCGCCGGAAAATTACCAGCGGATTTTACAAAAAAAAAAATTACAAAATCCGCCATTAATTTTCCGGCGGATTTTGTAATTTTTTTTTTTCAATATCCGCCGATGGTTTCAAAAATCCGCCGGTAAAATTCGGAGGGAAAAAAAAAATTCGGAGGGAAAAAAATCCGCCGGTAATTTCAAAAAATCACCTATAAATAAAACTTTCTCCTACACTCCTCTCATTTTCTCATTTCACTCTTTATTTCCTTCTCTTTCTCTTATACATTTTCTCTATCTTATATTTCTTCTTCTTCTTCCTCACACTCTCCAATCTACATAAATTTCTCTATACATCTCTCCTTTCTTCTTCATTCTTATTCATTCTCACTCACTCATTCATTCTTATTTCTTTTTCTTTTTTTTCCCATTCTCTCCAATTTTAATACTTCTCATCTCTCCTTCATTCTTCATTCTTCATTGTTCATTCTCACTCCTTCATTCTTCTTCTCACTTCATTCTTATTCTCACATATTCTCTTTCATTCCTTCCTACTTCTTGATTCTCACCCCAACCGGTACAAATACAAGGGGAAATTTGAAATTGGACAAAATTTAGATACAGTAACATTTAAATTTTAAAAAACGAAATTCTTATTTAAAATTTAAAATTTTAAAATTTAAAAAAAAATTTTTTTTTTTTTAAAAATCCGCCGGTAATTACCGAGGGAAAAATCCGCCGGTAATGTGAAAAATCCGCCGGTAATTACCATTACCGACGAGTGAATTACCGGCGGATTTCCGACGGAAAAAATCCGCCGGTAATGCCCAATTTCCGGCGGATTTTGGCCATTACTGGCGGATTTTGTCCGCCGGAAATTACCGAAATTCTTGTACTGCACACACCAAAGATCTGTATGTGTAGGGACCAGAAATTTTCTCTAAGTCAGACTTGCTCAGTTTTGTGATAGAAGCCATGGGGGTAGAAATCCCCTTGCAGTCAATAATAAAAGCCTTCTACAGTAAATCTCTTATATACTTGGTTTGAGTAAGAAATGTTGAACCATTGGACTGATATTTGACCTCCAAACCCAAGAAATAGTCTGGTTTTCCAAGGTGCTTTAGTGCAAAAATTGTGTTGAGTTTTCTGATGAGATCATGAATGAGTGAAGTGGCTAAACCAGTGTACAAAACTTACAGCACCAACATGTCCTACAATAGGGCTTTAGGGCATGGAGATGTGTTATGCTGAGATGCATATAATAACTAACTTAGCAAGTCAACATTACACATCAGCACCGTATCAATTGTCTTAGGACAAGGATAACATATCGCACGACTTATTAATATATATGGACCCAATTGAGCATAACATTTTTTTGTCAAGGACCAGAACGAGTATTCAATTAAAATATAATAATTTTTACATATATTCGGTATAGGAGAAAATAAAGCGAAATAAAACAGAACATTTTCTTTTATTGGTCTCCATCTTTATCTTTCCCGGTGAGTCACCACCACCTCTGGCGAGCCACCACCACCCTCTCCTCCTCACATCCACTGCCACCCTCTCTCCTCCGCCACCCCACCACTACAACACCAAAACAGAACCATAAATCCCAAATCCTATACTAAATCCCCAAATCCCAAATATGGTGTGGGCGATATATAGAAAGGGATCTAAGCGTCGCAAGACATAGATCAGATACCTCGTGTTGCTAGTGATAATCTCACTGCCATGTATGCATACAACCCTAACCCAACGTACACAACAAAAAAAATAATAATAATAATCAAGAGAGAGAGAAGGGGAAAATGGGGTTTTATTATGAGGATGATTGTTTAATACTCCCTCCGTCTCATATTAAATGTCATGTTTGCCATTTTTCTTTGTCTCAAATTATCTGTCACTTTAAAATTCCAATACAATATTTATTATTACTTTCCAACAATACCCTTATTTTAGAATATCAATAACCGTGCCTTTGCACCAACCAAGAAAAGTGTAAGAGTGTTTTAGTCCTACCACATTTTTTAACTATAAAATTTAGCATATCCAATCATTTTCTTAATAGTCGCGCATAACCTTAAACGACACTTAATAAGAGACGGAGGGAGTAATAATCAAGTTTAGTAGGATTGTCATTTCCTTCCGACACATCAATCTCATAAGCTTATAATGCCGAAAGAAGACAGAATGATTATTTGGCAAAAATTGAGGATCTCCAAGTTTAATTCTTCCACCTACTCCAGCGCCTCGGCCAGTCACGATAAAATCTTGAGGAACCAGATCTGAAAAGAGTTTGGGATTAAACTGATTTAGGGAATTAGGATTTAGGATTTAGTTTAGGATTTCGGATTTAAGGTTCTATTTTGGTGTTGTGGTGGTGGTGTGGCGGTGGAGGAGAGGGTGGCAATGGATGTGAGGAGGAGAGGGTGGTGGTGGCTCGCCGGGGAAGATGAAGATGGGGATGAGGTGTTTTTTTGTCAATTTGGTCTCTTATGTTTTTTTTTGTTTCAACTTGGTCCCTGTTTGCCACGTCATTAAATTAATGACACGTCAGATTAGACACTTAAGACGTCATGTGAGCAGTTAACTACCTAGTGTGGCATTTGTTAAATTAATGGACGAAAAATACCAAAAAAGGACCAAAATGATACACCAAAAAAGATGCGGGACCAAAACGAGAAAAAAACATAAAGGACCAAAATGAAACCAAAGCAAAGGATAAAGGACCAAAAGTGCAATTTAGCTTATATTTTGCTTATTAATCTAATTTAGTTAATCAACTAATTTAGTTCAATTTTATTTAGTTCATTATTTACTCTTTTTTTTTACAATAGTTCATTATTTACTTTAACTTGAATCAATACTAACTTTTATACACAATTAACTATTAAATATTGATCTTGTGTAAATCTATTGGAAGCGTGTTTATGTTGTGTCAGTTAATTCAGTAAATGCTGCTATAGCCTAATATGTTTGAAGCAGTTTTGATAGTTAGTTATTCTATCCTTAAATTGTATGCGGCTTGTCATTGCCGCTACAATTTGGCGGCGCCAACATTCCTTTTCTTTTTTTTGCTTTTTGTTGACAAGTCTTTTTTTTCTTCTTTTGCTTCTTTCATTTTGTAAAGTTGTATTTGTTTTTTTTCCTAAATTCTATTTTTTTTATTTTAAAGAGTACTTTGAGGTATGAAAAAACTTTAGCCATTTAAATACGTAATATTTGTTCTCAATAATTAGTTAGGTGAAAAAGGTATTTGATTTCGTGACAAAATATGTAAAGTGATATGCTAAATAGTGTGTTTTGGTGTATTTTATGGTTCTGGAAAAATTTACTGATTAAAATACACAAAGTTTGTTCCTCAATAACCGGTTTGGTAAAAAATAAATTTGTGTCAAATTATGTAAAGTGTGATACTAAACAGTATATTTTCAGGTACATTCGCATTCGGAAAAAAAATTAAATTGTTCAAATACGCAAACTTTGTTCCTCAATATAATCGGATAATCAGTCACGTGAAAAAAATTTAATTTCATGACAAAGTACATAAAGTGAGATGTTAAGTAGTGTGTTTTAGTATACTTTATGGTTTAGAAAAAATTTAACTGTTCAAATAGACAAAGTTTGTTCATCAATAACCGGTTTGGTGAAAAATAAATAAGTTCCGTGACAAAATACGTAAAGTTTGACGCTAAGCAGTGTATTTTATGGTACTTAAGTGTTCAAAAAAATTTTAACCTATTCCAATGATTAAATTTCTTTCCTCAATAACATGATTGGTGAAAAAATAAAAATGTCATGACATTAAAATGTGCATCACGCCTTTTTATTAATTTCAGCACTTTAAAAAATCAACTTCTTTTTATATTTTTTATGACCATATTTTTTTGAACATTTCAAAAAATAATTTATTTTTATACTTTTTCTCCTTATATTTTTAGAACTCCAGCCACATTTACAATAGAACCTTGAATCATCTTCTTTCAACTTTGTATAGTTGTTCCCATTTTATTGGTGGTTTTCATCCACCGTTACATGATACTCATGTGTTTCTCCTTCTAATTGCGTTGTTTTTGTTTTCTTTCTAATTATGGGTTAACCTGCGAAAACTTCAACCATATTTACTTCTTTCCAGTTTGGACAATTGCTTCTATTTTATTGGTGGTTTTCATCCAACCACGCATGATATCCAAGTGTGTTTTAGTATACTGAATGATTGGTTAACATTTTTATTTTTATTTTAATGTTTTCCATTTTTTCCTTTTTAATATTTTAACGAGTACTCTACGGTCTTGAAAAATTTTAGATGTTTAAATATGTGAATTTTGTTTTTCAATTATCAATTTGGTGAAAAAAAGATTTAATTTCATGACAAAATACATAAAATGATATGCTAAACAGTGTGTTTTTGTATACTTGATGGTGAAAAAAATATTTTTTTAACAAAATACGTAAAGTACGATGTTAACCAGTGTGTGTTGAGGCACTTTAGGATTCAGAAAAAAAATTAGCAGTTCAAACACTCGAAGTTTTTTCCTCAATAACTGGTTTGGTAAAAAAATAAATAATAGCTTTGTGACAAAATAGGTAAAGTGTGATGCCAACATTGAATTTTGGGGTACTTTAAGGTCCAGAACAAATTTTATATGTTCAGATACGTGAAGTTTGTTCCTCAACAACCTATTTGACGAAAAATAAAAAAAAATACGTGACAAAATACGTAAAATGTGATGCCAAACAATTTGTTGAGGTACTTTAGGATTCAATTTTTTTTACATGTTCGGATACACAAAGCTCATTCCTCAAAAACCCGTTTGGTGGAAAAAATTTGTGACAAAATATGTAGTGCGATACTAAATAGTGTTTCTATGTGCTTCTATTTTATTCAAATATGCGAACTTCTTTCTTCAAAAATAGTTCCAACTTTGTATATGTGCTTCTATTTTATTGGTGGTTTTAAATCAAACTCTGCATGATACTTATACGTACGTGTTTCACTTTCTAATTATGTTGTCTTATTTTCTCTTTAATTATGTGTTAAGTTTTTATATTTACATTTGATAAATATAGATAACGTTATTAAAGTTTTTTAAACTTTTTCTTCTAATTGTCTATGGATGTTCAATTTCAATGTGTTTGTTGTTATTAATATTCTTTATGTTTTTTTTCTTATTATCTATGGATGTTGAATTTCTATTTGTTAATGTTTCTTTTAAATTTTATAATATTTTTATTTAATTTATAGTTTTTTAATTTAATTTTTATTTACGGGAATTTCGGCCACGTTTACAATAGACCCCCTCATCGCCCTCTTTCAACTTTCTATAGGTGATTCTATTTTATTGGTGGTTTTCATCTAACCCTGCACGATACCCACGTGTTTCACTTTCTATTTGTGTTGTCTTCTTTATTTTTATCTGTTCGCATCAAACGGTATTAAAAATATACTTTGACTGGTGTTTAAATTTTTATCTTCTTTCAACGGGAACTTCAGCCACATTTATAATACAACCTCCGCCATCTTCTTTCAACTTTGTATAAGTGCTCCTATTTTATCATGAGTTTTCATACAACCATGCATGATACCCACGTGTTTTAGTTTTTAATTGTATTGTCTTCTTTTCTTTCTTATTATGGGCTAAGTTTTTATATTTACATTTGATAAATATGGATTATGTTATTAAAAGTTTTAGACATTTTCTTCCCATTATCTATGGATGTTTAATTTCAACGTTTTTTGTCAATATTCTTTTTAAATTTTATAATCTTCTTATTTAATTTATAGCTATAATTTAATTTCAATCCACAATTATTTGACTATATATTTACAAACCAACATCATTGGTCCGCTGGTATAATAGTTACCCTGGGACACGGGGTCGATTTAGTACTCCCGAGTTTGATTCCTGCAGTGGACAGAAAACGGTTGTCTTGAATGATTGGTTTATTAAAGAGGTTTTCCCCTTCCGATTATACTTAAATTTTGCTAACTAAAAATTAGTCAATCCCGTGCGTAGCACGGGTCAGGCGGCTAGTTATACTTGCTTTAACAACATCTAGTTGCTTATAGGTAGTTAGGAGCTAGTTTATAAAGTTTCATTTTAGGTGACTTAAGGTTTTGAGTGGAGATGTGATGTCTAGGTCTTTTAGTGGTCTGATTCATTGACTAGCTCCTTATTGCTCCCGACGCTCCCTAGACACCCCAATAATAATAATTAAATGGGGGTTTTTTTAGTTTACGTGTCAACTTTTTTATGTACCATTTTCGACTTTAAATAATAACTAGCCTCATTACCCGTGCATCACGGGGTGAGCTAGTATCGATGAATGTCCTTTAGTTCAGTTGGCGAGTTAAGGGACATGAATAAATTGCAAAAAGGAGGTTCAGAGTTCAATACCTGAAAACTAACATTTCCCCACCCACTAACATTTGCCTATAAGAAAAACTCCTTTTTTTGTACCAAAAAACTCATTAATTTGTGAGAAGATGACTATTAATTAGGGATAGTTTAGTAATTCTATTTTTTTTTCAGGAATCCAAGAAAACTTAAACATATAAAATTCCTATCCTTAGTAGTTGTACAGGTAGTTATTTTTGCTTAAAACTAAACACCAATTTAAGTATGTTTCTAAATAGCAGGTGTTGTTTTTGCTGCTGCCACGTGGTCAATTAAAGGTCCTCCAGATCCTTTCTTAGCCAAGGTAATTGGAATGCGCTATGCTCTTAATTTTTCACTTGATATGGGTTTTTTTGATTTACAGGCTGAATCGGATTGCTTGCAATTGGTGAAGGAAATGAAGAATTTGAGAGACTTATGTTCTTACTCTGATAGAATCTTATTTGATTGTACCAACTTATCTAAGAAGTTGAAATCTTTTGATTTATTACATATTAGACGTGAGGGCAATGTTGTAGCACTTTAGCTAAATTTGCTTTGGTAAACACTCCAACCATTTGAATAGAGGAAATTCCTCCTTGTATTGCTTTAGTTTTGGCCTCCGATTTAATAGGGTTTTAATGAAATCATTTTCATGTCAAAAAAAAACTTGTTGGCGCGAAATAATCAAAATAAAGAAGACACCAATTTGGACATGTAAAATTTTTTGGACCCTAAAATACACTGTCTAGCATCACACTTTACGCATCACACTTTACGCATTTTGTCCCAAATATTTTTTGTTTTTCATTAAACAGGTTATTGATTGACGAACTTCGCGTATTTGAACACATAATATTTTTCCTGGACCCTAAAGTACCCCCAAAATATTGTTAGCATCACACTTTACGTTTTTGTCACAAACTTTATATTATTTTTTACCAAACCGATTATTTACAAAAATAATTCTGGTATTTGAAGAGTTATTTTTTATTTTTTTGAATCATAAAGTACCTCAAAACATACTGCTTAACATTAAACTTTACACATTTTGTTAAAAAATAATTTTTTTCACCGTCAAGTACACCAAAACACATTGTTTAGCATCTCATTCTAGGTATTTTGTCATGATTTTTTCACCGAGTCAATCATTAAAGAACAAAGTTTACATATTTAAACATCTAAATTTTTTCAAAACCGTAAAGTACCCCTTAAAATATGAAAAGAAAAAAATACAAAACTTTAAAATATAAAAGAAGAAAAAAACAAAACAAAAAACTTAAAAAGTTGAAGCCTAAAACTGAAAAAAAAAATAAAAATAAGGGAAGAAATGAAGGAATGGCATTTGTGTAAATATGGTTGGAGTTTGAGGGTAAAAAATTGTTGCAGCATTGGCGGCTTATTGCCAAGCTGCTTATAAGATAGAGATAGTTCTATCCTTGTAATACACGTTGCAAACTCTTCACCAAATAAATAAATCCACTGCAATCTTTTTTTTTTCTTTTTCCATTTCATGTTTGTTTTAGATAACAATTTCAAACATCTCAACCTTTTTTCCTTCATTCAAAATTTCATCCTTTCTTTATCCTCCTCCCTTCACACTATCAACTATCCCTCTATCAATTTATTCCCCACCTCCTCTCACATGTGAATAGAGATTCTTCGAGTCTCCAATTAGGGTTTTTTAATATTCCTTTGTTATTCAAAATTTTCACATCTTATCATAGATATAGTTTGCTAATAGTAATAAGTGTACGTCCTATAAAAAGACTTAGGTAAGCATTTTACTTTTAACTTTTCTCATTAATATCACTTCTACCTTTATGAACATAAGAATCTTTTATAGTTTTTCTCTCTAATCCATAATTGAAATGCACTAACATTTTATTAGGCGAGGGATATCATGCGATGTTATCGGATTTTCGTCATCTATTAGAGATATAGTTTACTAGTAGTAATAAGTGTCCTATAAATAGACTTAGGTAAGTATTTTACTAATAATTTTTCTCATTTGTATAGCTTCTACCTTTATCAATATAAGAGTCTTTTATAGTTTTTCTCTCTAATCTTCAATAGATAGATGTCTTGTTCTTCAACACATCTTTATGGTTTTGCAAGTTTTTCCTTTTGTTGTCATAACTCATTTTAGACTCAGATATTGATCAACACCCTTGAAAATTACTAGCTCGGGGTTTCATCACAATTTCAATGTACAGTAGAATCCTTTGATCAGAACCAAGAGGAGCCAAGCTCTACTTGCAAAGATTACACTAGTCAACTGACTGTATGTTTTTCAGAGGCAGTAACACCTTATGAATTATTTACATTATATTGATACATATCTTATTCAGGCAACGGTAGCTCCCTCTCACTGAAACCAATAAATCAATTCACACCATCTTGAGAGTCTCTTTAAGTGCTCAAAGTGCCACACTGCACAATTGCTTAAGCATATATGTACTGTACAGTCTTGAACAGGTGTGAGCTGAAGCAGACAAATAGCCTCATGCACAACAGATTTTGCAGTTGAAATCCTATGTCTTGTTCTTGTTCATTAATGTAGGTGTAACTGAATCTACGCCTATGAGGAACATTGTAGCCATTGAGTTGAAATCATAGAGATCTCCTATGGATTGTAACTCCCCAAGTGCTAATCCAGCCTGCATAAGAAATTAGGGAGATAATAAAAAACAGAATCAGAATTTGAACAAAATGCAGAATGCAGTTACTGTGTTGCTTTCAAGCACAACAATCGAATTTAGGCCTTGTTTGGATGAACATTTTAATTAAGCGCTTTTAGTATAAGAGTTTGTGTATAAGCTATTTCTAAAATCAAACATAAAATAAAGTCATACTTTTTTCGTATAAGTTATAAATTGTTTTCGTAAGCAATCCTAGAGAGCTTAGGGAAATAAGCTTAAAACAACTTATAGACATGTTATAAGCTATTTCCATCAGCGCTTCCAAACAGTCTTACAAGTGTTTATGCTAATACATAAACCTAAATATGTCAATCCAAACACGCCTTATTGATTCAATTTCAAGTATTCTGTGAACCACACAATGTTTGATAAGTCAATTGCAAAATAATGATAATGATTGTTACATACCCGGACAGTGACATAAGCAGCAGGGATGAGTCTAATAACAGTAGCCAACAAGAAAATATGAAAAGGCACATCCACAATTGGAGAAGCAACATTGATAAATGTGTTAGGCAAAGCTGGTGTCAATCTCAAAAAAAGCATGTAATTCAACAAACTCTTTCTTCTACTAGTAACCTGTGATTAAAATTATAGCTCATTTTCAATGTGTTGGATTGTATCATACTACTCTGGTCCACTTTATAAGAGATAATGTCGTTTTAGGTTCATTGAATAACTAATGTATCCGGTCGATGTATCTGGTCTATAAAACAGATACATCAGTTATTCAATGAACCTAAAACTGTATTGTCTCTTATAAAATGGACCGAAGGTAACAATATTAAATAATGGGGGAAGAAAGAAATTGAAGTTAACCTGTGCTTGAAAGAGTTTCAGCTTATCTGGCCAAAGAGAGAAAACAAGTGGTCTTCCAATTAGGTTTGATAGGAAATAACATGAAGAAGCTCCTGCAGTAGCAGTGAATACAACTAGAGCTAGACCTTTGATGATTCCAAAGAGTGATCCAGCTAGTAATGACATGAATACAGTACCAGGGATCATGAAAGTTTGCATGAAAATATATACTACACAGTATCCTACCAAGACTTGTGCAGTGTAATCACTTGTATAACTTTCAAGGTGGTCACTACAAAAATAAACAAGAAGATTGATAAGGCATTGTGCACTTTTTTTGTTGATAATTCATTGTGCATTTTATTTTTTTCCAAAGTTAAGTACACAATTTTATTTTAGGTTTAATCGCATTTTTAGGCCCTCAACTTTCTTAATTTGGCGATTTTGGTACTTTTATTTTACTTCTGGCGATTTGGTCCCTCAATTTGACGAATTTAGTGTCATACTTTTTGTTACACTTTTGATCGTTCAAAATCATGATTTTTTGTTTTTTATGCTTTTGAACCCCAAATATCTCGGATGATTTTGGGAAATAGGAGACCAAAAGTTCACAATCTACTATTTTTGGGACCATAATTGCAATGAAAAACATATAGACCAAATTTGACAAATTGAGAAAATTAGGAGATCAAATTTGCCAAATTGATATAAGGAGACCGAAGTTGCCATACAAAGAAATTTGAGGGACTAAAAATGTAATTAAACATTTATTCCTTTTTTGGTTCGAACAATTGTTGGTTACCCACGGAGTGTCCTAACATCAACAAAAGACTAATCTCCCATCGACGATAATCGAACTCGAGAGCACTAAATTGGCCCCGGTGTTCCGGGATAGATTAAGCCACTCGCCAACGGTGTTGGTTCATCAAACACTTTTTATTCTAATACATAAGCTTTATTAAACATATGATATATTATTCATAAATTATCTGAAAATTAATATACATCGTCACCATAATATGTTATGGTTGAACAGCTATATACACACACATATGCTACATAATGATATATACAATAATCAGAACATAATTATAACAAAAAAGAAGAACAAAAATAGTAAGAAACCAATAAGCATTACCGAAGCAGTTGAAGATCTTGAAGGTTGTGAGGGAGCTTAAAGAAGCTGTAATCAGAATCAGGCATGGTTAAGTAAACACCGTAAAGGCCCAACAGAAAGCCCAACACTACGGCAGAAGCCGCCGCCGCTTCAGAAAAAGTCAATGAAAACTTGGACCTCAGCGGCAAACCCATGGACTTCACCACACCGTTGCTAATGCTACCCTCGTTCCTCATTGACTTGAACCCTCTTTCCCTTTTTCTGTGTCCTAGACAACTTTTGTTGAGGTTGAGGGACAATGACAACTATTGTTGTTCTTTCGCTTCTCAACTCGTTTATTTAACTTCAGTGGACGAACAAAAAGAAAATGAAACAAACAGAAAGTGGGCAAAGAATATTCGTTAGTTACAGCTTTTATATTTTTTTATGATTAAGAAAAATATGGGAGCGACTTACAAATATTTTTATGTTGCATTATGGGAAAAATATGTCATTTGTTATTTGTTTATTTTAGAAAATCAATTTTAATAGGTATTATAGAGCAATCACAAAAAAAATATATTAAAAATGAATGAAAAACATGTGATCCTAACCTTTCTAGGTATTGTAGTTAGACATACGCAAGTGTTCCATATCGTGTGTTTTAACTCAATGATGGAAGTCATTATCATTCGGCGCATTTTTTATGGATTCGAATTTGCAATGAAAACGTGAAGAATCATATCATGCATCATGCATTGTCTAAAGCAGTAGAAAAAATGTGCAGGCCGGGTTGGTTTATCAGTGGGCCTAACCCGTCAACTGCAAATCATAAGTGGGCCGGTCAGCCCATCGAATAAATACAACTTTTTTAATTTTCTTATTTTTAAAATCGAATGGTCATCAATCAGTTGACCATGTAAATTCAAAAGGACAAAAGTTATTTTTTTTAGCAATAATGTTAATATGGTTGTTCATTCCCTAGCACGAGTGACACTATTTACGACTAGTCTTCATACTTATAATGATATAATGATATTCCTACATGTATTTTTACCTATTATCCTGGATGAAATGAATTGAATATTTACTGTCAAAAAATAAAGCTAACCACGTGAATTCAAAAAAAAATCATGACTGCAGCGAGTTGGTTTTCTTCACACTCCAAAATGTAGAAATCTTCATCGTGTTATGAAACTAACCAAAATTAGAATAACAACAAATTCAAGACAAAATATAAGAGAATAAAGATGAAGACGAGAGCAGGGATGAATCTAGGTTGAGGCTATTGGGGGCACTTGCCCCCACTTAACAAAATGTTTTACTTAGTAATTAATATACATAGTAATTTTGATCCCACAAAAAAATAGATGTTGTCCTCACATGAAAAATTTCTTAAAGTAATTGTAGAAATTCACAAGAGGTCAATAAAATAGAGAATAAGTTGCTACTATTTTTTCCTTTTAGCTTTATAATTTGTAGAAATTTAGGTATTTTAGTATTCTTTTTGGTCATAAAATTACGAATTTATAAAATCTAATAGTATATTTTTGAGAAAAATATTTTAGACTACCTTTTTGCCCCCATTAATGAAAGTTTCTGGATCCACCCGCCACTGGACGAGAGACAGAGAGAATGAAAGAGTCTTTGTATTATGTTCTTCAATGTGTGTCTTTACACTAAAGTATAAGTCTTATTTATAGGACAGAAATAGGCAAGTGAATGATCAAATATAATTAAAGACCACCAACAATCCACTCATTAGTGAGAGCTATGAGAATGTGATATCAAATATAACTAAAGGTCACTAATAATCCACTAATTAGTGGGAGTTATGAGAATGTGAAAGACTAAGAATGGATATCCATTAACTTATTATTCATAACCCTCCCTCTTAGATATCCATTGAGGATATGCCACTTTTTTTTTTGGTAAACGAAAGAAAAGGAAAAAGGGCAAAAACGGAAAACTAGCTTCTCAAGTACAATTCTCTACTTGCAAAACGCGCAAGTATGGTATCGAGACCAAGAACATGACAGTCAAAAATACTCCAAGTACTATTGCTTTGAGCTCCAAATTTTGCAAGCTGATCTGCCGCAGCATTCCCTTCTGTTTCGGACTAGGCCAAACCTTCACTAGCTTGGGGCTGGCCCACTTCCGTACTTCAGGATGCCCACGAACGCACCTAACTCGTACTCAGCGGTCAGAATCTTCCCCGTGCATCCAACGGCCCAGGTACGGCACTTGTCTATAAATAGAGGCTCTGCCCTCCAATTCAGGTACGACGCTCATTACGATTACGACACAATAAACACAACGCAACTACACTTTCGTGATCTCTCACTCTTCTCCCTTACTTTTCTCTCTTCCCTTTACTGACTTGGGCGTCGGAGTGTCTTGCAGGTACCTCCCACCCGACGTGGACAAAGGATTACCTCGGACCGTCCGACCTCCAGCTCCTATCTACCAACATCAATCTTCGTCCTTACGAAGCACACCAACTGGAAGCACGTTCATTCATCCTGAGCCCCGGGTTCGGCCATTCGCAGAGCTCGAGCTTCTCAGGACCGTACTCCGGTACCGAACAATGGCGACCACAGTGGGAGCACCGTCACTTGCTTCCGAATTCTATCGAATCTATCTCATTTCCCCTTTGCGGCACAGACTCTTTTCAGATGGATCAACTCCGCCATCTCTCTGGACTGGTTCTCATCCCCGAGGTATGTCCCGACTTCCAACAATCACTTCATGCACTATGTTCTCCTTTTGTCTGCAGGTCTCGCTCGCCTCCAACATGGCTTGAGCTCTTCTCCATGACAAAGGCAACAATGGTCATCAACTGATTTTGGACTTTTGTCTTATTCTGATTTGTTCCATCCGAGCGCGGACTTCTCTGTATTTTCTCTTAATCTCGGATCTTGGCAAAACTACGTTCGCCTCCCAAGCGCGGCTTGAGCTCGCAAAGTCTCACTCGCCTCCCCAGCATGGCTTGAGTTTTCATCGTATCTCGGATCTTCTCATTCATCAGGACGGATCTCCTGGAATTCTTGCATCTGATCTCAGATTTCTATCTCTAAATTGGATCTTCATCCAACCTCTGCCAAGGAGATTTCTCTACAGGTTTCTCTATCTGACCTCGGATCTCTGACTCGCTCTCCCGGCATTCATCAACAGCCCACAGCGGCTCCAATAGCTCTCTGATATTCGAGCTCCGTGCTCCATCAGAGAGTCTGACCTTCCCTCTAATGTTAGAGCTGACGAGCTCCATCAGAGGTCGAAGGGTTCCCAATTTCGCCCCGTACGAGTCGATCTCCCTTTGATCTCTGTGCTGACAAGCTCCATCAGAGGCCGAGATCTTCCCAATTTCACCTTGTGCGAGCTTGCAGCACCTCTGATCTCTAAGCTCCGCACTCCATCAGAGGCTGAAGGGCGGGGGTCCATAGCGACCTCCGTTGGAGGAATTTATGGAGAGAGGAGCCCGCAGCGGCTTTCTTATCTATGAAGGCTAAGGCCCGCACGACTCTTATGCAATCTCGCTACGGAGAGGGGGGCCCGCAGCGGCGTTCCCATCTATGAAGCTCGGCCTACAACAGCCCTCTTTGGAATCTTGTTTAAATTACAGGAATCTCACAGGTGTCCGGACTTCAATTATCTATAGCGGACTTCTACTCTTCTATCAGCGAAGGAGTTATATTATTTTGACCTACGCCAGAGTCTGACCTTTCTACGAATTTTATTCTATCATCTCGGCAACGGATCTCTACCCTACCGCGAGCATTCAATCAAAACGTGCAAATAATTCAAGGCATAAAAGCGAAGTTGGCAAAGTGCAGAATGAATAAAAGCCAGAGAAAGGGTACGGTGCCCGATGTACTTTACAAATAAGAATTGGCCCCGGACATGCCCGGGACCAACCAATAGCAAATCAAGAATAAAAGATACAAGGGTCAGGCAGCTTTCTCTGTTTCTTTCTCGGCCTCCACCTCAGTGGCCTGCTCCGGATTGGTTGCAGCGGCCCCATCTTCAGGAGCTGGGGAAGGTGCAGAAGCTGGGTCGTAGATCACCGAACCTTGGTAAACAATCTTGCCGTTCTCCGCCTTGTACTTGGCATCCAACATGTTAATGTTCAACGAAGGCTCCAGGACCACGGCCATGTTAAGACAGAGATCGAAGCCAGACTTGGCCGCCCTCGCCTTCTTCATGGTGAGCTTGGTTTATCTTTCTTCAGCTGCTCCACCATCTGGGCACTCTCTTTCTTATCAGCCTCGGCAGCCTCCAACCTTTCCCGAACCGCCTTAAGATCAGCCTTCAACGTCGGGAGATCAGCAATAGCCTTCGCCTGCTAGCTGACCTTGGTGTTGGCCTCATCGAGCTACAGTTGGACTCCCTTTAGCTTCTCAAGCTCTTCTTTCAGACTTCGGTTGTCTTCGGAATAAGCTACCAAATTATGGTCTCGGTAAGTACTCAACTCACGACATGTATGAATTAACTGGCCGTGTAAATTTCTATTTTCAGCGTCAAGGGCGGAGATCTTACCTCGGAGGCGTTCAGTCATTTTGCCTGCCGCCAGCTCCTGTAGCTCTTTGATGACCTCGGCGCCGGTCTGGCCGACCTGGATGCAGGCCTTGAAGTCAGCAAGGGACGCCTTGCCTTTCCCCTTCTCCATGTTTTTCTCTTACTGCATTTGTTTTTGTTTTTTGTGCACGACAGCTTCATCGGAGGCGCCCTCGACGCTGTCCCTCTTGCGGTTGTCCTTGGTGGCGGACCCCGAGGTCGGCTTTAGAGTGGAGGACCGAACTGCTGGAGACTTTGTTTGAGTTTGTGGTTTTTCTTTTTCTGGGGCAGGCGTGCCCCCAGAATGGGACTTGCCCGCCTATTTATCTGATAAAGGGCCGGCCCCCGAGGCCGACCAGGAAGTTTTCTTCTCCGTGGTCTTTTTTACGGGTGCTTTATCTACTTTGGCTGTCGTATCCAGCCCAGACTCGGCAAAGACAGCATCGAGATCCAAGTCTTCCATTTTACCTGCAACAACGGAAAAGTAATCAGCAACGATGACTTGCCGAAGCCGGTGTAATACGAGTCAACAAGAAAAGATTGAATAAGAAGACAAGTACAAAAATCAAAATATCTATTCAGTTTGGCCTTTGACTCGGCCACGACGTCGATCATGGAGCCGCAGTGAAATCTCAAGCCAGCCTTGACCATCGCTTTTCTCCATTTATTGATCAGTTCAAATGATCTCTTATCCTCTCCCTCCAGCTGGTCAAGTTTCATCATGCAAGTTGAGTTCCCAATCTCCTTTCCATCCCAGACAAAGTGCCCATGGTCCCATGACAGCGGGAAGTGGGCCCTCACCTACTTTCCGTCTTCAAAGTCTCCAATTGAAAGCTTGGCAGCACTACTCAGAGCCCAGACGAAAATGAAGTTCATATTGAAGTCCCGGTTTGAATCATTAGTCGGGAAGAAATAGGAACGTCCGGCCTAGCACCGAAGTCCAACATGTCCTTGCCTCTTGCCCTCCGTCCCGGGATTCGGAGAGTGGAACACATTGAAGAAGCAAAAGAAAACTTCCGCAGTGGGAACCCTCCTGAGGCGCTCCATGACCATTTCAAAACCTCGGATAAAACCCCAACCATTCGGGTGCAGTTGCGAGAGCCACATGCAGAAACTTCAGCACGCCTTTCTGAAAGTCGGTAAGTGGAATCTGGACCCCCATGGTCTCAAGGACGGCCCCGTAAAAGAAGAACCCTATTTCTTTATGCTCCGTGCACACCGGAAAGTCCTCGGCCTCGATCAGCCTCCATCTCTGCTCAGCGGGGGCGACAATAAATTTCTCGTAGTAGGATATGGGCTTGTCCGGCTTCAGTCTTGCAGCAGTGTTACAAATCTTCTTGGCAACCCAATCGTAATGATCCTCAACTACAACTTCTTCTTCATCTGCCTTGACCTCGAGATCTTCTGCCCGAGATCTGACTTCAGCGTGTCCCACTTCAGGATCCTCCTCAACCGTGCACTCAGAGGTCTGACGAACAAACTCCCTAGTCGAAGCTCTTGACACCGCAAGAGAAGAGGCGTATGTCGAAGACATCAGAGACGGAGCGCCCTTGGGAGCCGGCATCGGATCTCCTGTGGCCGACTTTCGTAAGATTGGTTTGCCCGGTGGCTTTCCAGGAATCGGTTGTTCCTCACTCCTAGTTCGAACCATGATCTGCAAGGGGAGGACGGCGCCATCACTAGCTAAATCTATCTATATCAGGCTTCCTATTTAAGGTTTGAGCGGTATGAGCTCAGACCTTGAAATTTCTGAGGCCAGGCTACCTCCTCCTCCTGGAGTGAGCAGCGACAATCGCCGAGACGACGACGTCGGCCGCTGGCAAAAGTATACTAAAACTTTTAACAGTTTATAGAAAGAAACTAACCTTTATGCAGGAAGTTTTAGATGTCGGACTGAATCTTGATCTCGACAGAAAGCAAACCCAGAAAATGACGTCGACGGGTGAAGTGCTGATATCGTGCACCAACGAAAAGGAATTCACTTTGCAGAGCTCAAAACGGCGAAATATGCAAGAATGATCAAATGAGCCTCCAACTCGCCTTTTATAGAAGCAGGATGCCAAGCGCCACAACGAATTAATGCGCGCCTCTTCAGCTCTGCACAAAACAGGTACCCGAGCTCCCCAAAGCGTCGCATATTTATCTCTGATTCACCTTTCAGGAAAAGACATGGCTCGACAAACCCTCACCTCGGGAACAAATGGAGAACAAGTCGAGGCCGAACTCATGTTGCCCCCATCCTCGACTTGGGGGGCCACTGTTCCGGACTGGGCCAAACCTTCACTGGCTTGGGGCAGGCCCACTTCCGTACTTCAGGACGCCCACGAACGTACCTAACCCGTACTCAGCGGTCAGGATCTTCCCTGTGCATCCAACGGCCCAGGTACGACACATTGTCTATAAATAGAGGCTCCGCCCTCCAATTCAGGTACGACGCTCATTACGATTATGACACAATAAACCTAACACAACTACACTTTCGTGATCTCTCACTCTTCTCCCTTACTTTTCTCTCTTCTCTTTACTGACTTGGGCGTCAGAGTGACTTGCAGGTACCCCCCACCCGACGTGGACAAAGGATTACCTCGGACCGTCCGACCTCCAACTTCAATTTACCAACCTCAATCTTCGTCCTTACAAAGCACACCAACTGGAAGCACATTCATTCATCCTGAGCCCCGGGTTCGGCCATTCGCAGAGCTCGACCTTCTCAGGACCGTACTCCGGTACCGAACACCTTCCCTCCAAACGTGAAACACTCTCACCTCCCAGTTTCTCATCAACAGATCCTTGATGTTTGGAAGCAACACAGCATAAGCATGAAAAGGGTTGCACTTTCTCTCAATTAGATCCAAATATTACTAAGAAAAAAACCTAGTGGAAAAAATTTTCTGTAAAGGAAAAAGAGTACAATATCCTTTTGTGAGAATTACAAAATATATTTATTTCTCCACCTCATCAAAACAATCATCTTTGAGACGGTGAAGACCAATCTTTCGTACTAGTTGTTCAAAAGTTCTACTTGAAGTGACTTTGGGAAAAGGTCTGCAAGATTATCACATGAACAAATATGTTGAATGCTTATATCACAACTCTTTTGAAGATCATGAGTGAAAAAGAATTTTGGAGAAGTATGTTTTGTTCAATTTCCTTTAATGCATGAAGTTCATAAATGGTTGTTGCATTTATTTTTTCGGAAGACAACCCACAACTCTCTTATATGACCTCAACCAAACGCATTCCCGACTAACTTCATGTAGCGCTAAAAGTTCAGCTTGTGATCTACCATTATCTGACAAATAACCTGCATCTGAATAACCTATTAATTCTAGAACAAACCTATATTGATTGTACCTATAAGGTAACAAAGTATATGCTTGAGTTTGTTCCAATATCTTTGTGTAGGTGTCGAACTATATCTTGCTAATAGATTAACAGAAAATGGTATATCAGTACTTGTATAATTAGCAATATACATCAGTGCTTCGATTGAACTCAGATATGGTAGTTCTTCGTCCTCTTCTCGAGGTCTAAAAGGATCTTTCTCCACCTCTAGTGATCTAACAACCATTAGAGTAGACAACAAATGATATTTGTTCATTTATAGAAATGCTTTAATACTTATGCTATATAAGCTTCTTGATGCACATAAGTGTCATTATTTAAATGCTCAGTTTGTAATTCTAGACAAAACTTTGTCTTTCCTCGGTCCTTCATCTCAAACTCTTTCCGTAGGAAATCTATAGCTTTTTGAAGCTCTTCAGAAGTTCCGATAATATTTATGTCATCAACATAGACAACAATTACAGAAAACTTTTTTCCAGATCTTTCCATACAAAATACATGGACAAATGGAGTCATTTGTATATCCCTCCATTAGAAAATATTCACTGAGGCAATTATATCATATGCGTCCAGCTTGCTTTAGCTCGTAGAGGGGCTTATTCAATTTGATGGAGTAGTCTTCTTGAGATACAAGACTAGTCTTCTTGAGATACAAGACTATGTGTCTCAGCCAAGTTAAATTCTTCAAGGAGCTTCATGTAAATGTCAGTATCAAGTGAGCCTTATAGATAAGTTGCAACAACATCCATCATGTGAAAATTGAGTCCTATATGTCCTACATGACTAACTAAGCACCGAAAAGTACTTGCATCCACTATAGGTGAATATGTCTCATCAAAACCAATCTGAGACTTTTGCGAAAACACTTGAGCAACAAGTCAAGATTTGTGTCTGAGAATTTCACCATTTTCATTCTTTTCAAAACCCATTTGTGTCCAACTGGTTTCATACCTTCAGGTGTTCAGACTACGGGTCTAAAAACTTTTCACTTGTAAAACAAGTTTAATTCTGTTTCAATTGCATCTTTCTATTTTGGCCAATTCTGACTTATTCGACAATCTTTGATAGACTCTGGTTCTTCATCCTTATTATCATATTTTGCACTATATGATATGAAAAAGCATCATCAACATTGACTTCATGTTGGTCCCATTGTATTCTATTAGTGATATAATTTATTGAGATCTCTTTATTTTCATGAATTTTAGGTACCTAATCAGTCTCTTTTGGAACTCAAATGTGAATTATGTCTGAAGACTCTCTTAGAGTTTTTATATTTTTGCTTGGACCATCTTTCTTTTTAGTTTATCTTCTTGTTCGAGATTTTTTATTTTTGAAACTGACTGGTCTACTGCGCTTCAGGCGCGGTTGAGATCGACTTGTAATATTAGATTGTCCAATAGGGGCATCCATTTTCACTGGAGCATTAGCAGCTGATATATATGATTTGGTCACACCTTTTGGATAGGTGAATGTATTTAGTAATTGATTTGTCAAGCTTTGCAAATGAATTATCTTTTGAACTTTTAGTTCACATTGTTTAGTTCAAGGATCAAGATGAAATAGCGATAATTTATTCCAAATGATCTATTTTTCCTGCTGCTTATTCTCTCCCCATAGTGTTGTGAAATTTGATTCATCAAAGTGACAATGAGAAAATCGAGCTGTAAATAAATCTCCAGTTGTTGGTTCAAGATACTTTATAATAGATAGAGATTCATATCAAACATATATTACCAACCTTCTTTGAGGACCCGCCTTAGTGTGTTGTGGCGGGGAAATTGGAACATACGCCGCACATCCAAAAATCCTAAGTAGGAAATATTAGGTTCTTGACCAAAAACCAATTGTAAAGGAGAAGAGTTGTGATTACTTGTTGGCCTGATGCAAGTCAATGTTGAACCATGCAAAATTGCATGTCCCCGGGTGGAAATTGAAAGTTTGCATCTCATGAGAAGTGGTTTTGCAATTAATATTATAAGCTTAATAAATGATTCTGCGAATCCATTTTGCGTACAACAAAAGTTATGGTTATGACATTGATCTGGTAAATGTTATCACTATCCTATTTATAGGTCATTAGTATGATATGTGGTTATGACATTTGTTATTCCATAATTCCAAGATACAAAACATTTATTAGTAACAAATATCATAACTACAAATCATACTGTTAACACCCAAGGGAGAAAGAAGGGAAAAGGAGGATTTCAAGGCCGAGGCAGCCATAAAGGCACTAGGGCACATATGTAATGTAATACTTTCCATAACACGGGGAAAGTTCAGCTCGAGGACATGAAAGCAAATATGTTAGGAAGATTGAAGCTCTGAGGGAATGAGAAGAATCACCGAGAAACATTGAGACTCGGTTGAAGGGTACCTCGACCACAGGTTGACTTGGCTGAGGCACCAACGGCCGAAAGTGAGACATGGCAGAGGAGGAATGTGGACGAGGCAAGGAATACTTTCTTGAAGCGCAAATATTCAATGCACATGGACATACAACGTAGGAGCGATCACGGTCAATGAACAGAAGATGCCATGGAAATAGGAGTGACTAGGGTTTACCCCATTATCCCATGCTAGTGAGGTCGTGGAGAAAAGACTCTAAGTTTCTAGGGACTAGATTAATTATGACTGTTGATCTTGATTAATCCAATGGTGGGCAGATGTAGGCTCGGGTAGTGGCCAATGAAGGTTCATATACATATATATATATATATATATATATATATATATATATATATATATATATATATATATATATATAGTAGCACTTATACATTTTCAAAACTCACATCAATCAATACACAAGTCTTTACTTTACTTTATCTTTTCTTTCTCGCTTTTCTTTATGTTTACTTAGTTCGTAGATAATCCAAGTCACATGTCCCTCTCACACCCAACCTAACACTCTTAGGAGGAGTTAGGGAACACATAGTCAAGGAACAGAGTTCCTTCCTCGATACAATTGCTTAAAGAAAAGAAGAATAAAAAATTATTTGATGACTAGGACACTAACACCAAAACATCCCAGGAACACCCCTTTGACGATAACACATCAGGGGCGGACTTAAAGGGTGTTCCTGGTATTCTCAGGAACACTAAAACATCTTGGCCTTATTGGTAATACCTCCAAATTTTATACAAGAGGTCTTTGATTCAAATCCAAGGGAAGACACTAACAGAATTTTTTTTCCTTCTTTCTCTCGTGACTTGTGAATTTATCTTTTGGAATTACTTACTTCTTACATCTGTTCTTTTAATTTGTTATACTATTTTTTCATTATTTTTATGTGTGTTAGCTTGTGGCCGTAGGCAGGCAAATACCAAATAATTATAGTTCTGTGAAGGCAATTGCATACGTGGTTAGCACCATTTTTAATTTGAAATAATTTCTTGATAATCAAGTTTTATTGTTCTAATCGTTCATCTTACTTTATGGTTGTTAAATTTAATTGCTTTTATTTTAATTTTTTAGTCTCTCTTGTCTTGACTTTACAGTCTATTTTATTTGAATATGATAGGTTCTTGATTTATTGTCTCTTTAATCTTAAGATTTTATTTACATTGTTTTTATTTAAAAATTATAAATGCCAACTCTAAAATATTATTTGGGTTATTAGAACTGAAAATATTAAGAGAAATCATACAAGTAGAAAATGATACTAAAGTTGAAATACTTTATTATATAAGAAGGTTTGTCTCTTTTCCAAATGTATTTATCGCTTCAACAAAAATTGATAAATGATTTTGCATCTGAGATTTCAATAGAAAGAAAATTTTCAAAACTGAAATTAATAAAATTTTATCTGAAATCAACAATGTTTCAACAAAGATTAAATGAATTGGCTTTACTATCATTTAAAAAAGAAATGTTAAAAAAATTGATTACAATAATTTAATAAATTATTTTGCATCTCAAAAAAAGCTTGAAAAATAAAATTTAAATAAAAATTTAATAATTTTTATAGGTATAAAAAGTCTCATTTTGAACTTTGTTTTAGGCCTCATTTAGTGTTGGGATGGCCCTGAAGGAACACCCTACTTTAAAATCCTGGATCCGCCACTGTAACACACACTAATAACCTTTACCACATCAATGATCATAACCACAATTTTTGTTGTACCCAGAATTTTAATGTGATTCATTCACTTCTAGGAATGAAGTTCACTTTACTATATGTCTTTTCTATTAATTTCCCTCTCTTCAAATTATACTAACACCGAATAGATCTTATGAATTACATTGACAATCTAAATGTCTAGTTCTTCAAGAACTCGCCACAAAACTTTTATCAACGATTATCAAAGAAAACATATTTCAAGATCACTCGTTCTTCCAGAACTATATCTCAAAATCAAAACGATGACAAAAGAAAAAGTCATGCTTTGAGCAATCCTACATGCATGGATGCTTGAATATCAAGATTTTTTTATCCAATTCTTCAAGAATTATATCACATATTTTCACATTTTGAGCAATCCTCTTAGAATGTTCAAATTTAAATTTTTTCAGTTTTTCAAGAACTATATCACAAGACTAAGCACTGACAAAAAAAATATGCTTTGAGCAATCCTCTGGGGATGTTCAAATTTTAAATTTTTCAGTTTTTCAAGAACTGTATCACAAGACTAAAAGGTTGAATATTAAGTTTTGGCTTCTTTAAGTTCTTGAAGAACTGTTATAAAATCTTCACATACAATGATATAGAAAACAATTCTTTGTACAATCCAACAAGGATATGCTTGAATGTTGAATTATTGCGGGATTCATTATGAATAGATAAACATGATAATTGTGTTAACTAAACGAAATTATCAATAAAATTTATATGCAAGAAATATAAAAAATTAACATATTAAAATAAAAGTTATGAGAAAGAACATGATATCATCATGGTGAGTTAGATTAACACAAAGATGGTAGAAGAAAATGTATCTTTGCAAAAAAGCATCCAAACTGATTAAATCATCATTTTGGTAGAGTCTTGTGCTGATAGTGAGTTATGAGATCAACTAAAACTAGAGTAAAAACAAATGCAAGACAAAATATAAGATAATTGAGATGAAGAAGAGAGAAGAGAATGAAAGAGACTTTATATTATGCTCTTCATTGTGTCTTTACGCTAAAGTATGAGTCCTATTTATAAGACAGAAAATATAAGAGATTATAGAAGCATAACATTTAAATTAGAAATAAGATGGGTTTAAATACTTGTCACCCCCTGCAAATATACCTGATATCCAGTTACCTCCCTGCAATTTTTTTTTTTTGCAAAACAAACCTTGGAAAATCTAATAGTATCCAGTTACCCCCCTGGTGTTAGTTAATTGCTGACGTGGCTACCTAGCTGGATCACATAGGTGACTGCCACGTCAGCAACCAATGAATTGCTGCCACGTGCCTGCTTGCATGGCAAAGTGGGGATACATTGTTATTAAAAAAATTAAGAAATTTGGGGGAAATGGGTGTTGAACCCATGACCCTTTAATCATACCCACTCATCATTACCATTACACCAGATCAGTTCTTGTGAATTCTAAGCAAGCTATTAATATATATTATATAAAAACAAACTCATCCCCAAATTCATCATCATCAAACAGAAACCCAGAAATTCATCCCCAAATTCATCAAGATCATCATCCCCAAATTCTGGGTTTATTATTGTTGTTGAGGAAAATAAACCTTAACAAAAGATTTGTTTTATCTTTGATTTCCCCAAATTCCGGGTTTATTATTGTTGATGCCACAAATTCATCCCCAAAGATTTTCGTTTTATCATCATCATCAAACAAAGAAATCAAAGAAATCAAAACGAAAATCAAGGAAATATAACGAAAATCTTAGAAATGGAAAACGAAAATGGAAACAAAAGATGATGATTGAACGAAATGGAAAACGAAAATGAACGAAAATGGAGGAAATGGAAGTTTCAGATCTGATACAAAAATGGAGGAAATAGGGTCACGGGTTCAGATCTAAACGAAGAAGAAGAAGATTTTTGAAGATGAAGGAATATTAATGTAATATATGATGTAACATATATTTTTAGTTGGTTCAATGGTAAAGTTGTTTATTGGTCACTTAGAGGTCAAGGGTTCAATCCTCATAGGCTCCAAAATGTTTGTTTTTTTTTTTAATAAGCATCCGCCCCACAAGAGAGTGCCATGTGGCAGCAATTCATTGGTTGCTGACGTGGCAGCCACATATGTGATCCAGCTAGGTAGCCACGTCAGCAATTAACTAACACCGTTAAACAAAACTAACGGGAGGGGGGTAACTGGATACTATTAGATTTTGCAAGGTTTGTTTTGCAAAAAAAAAATTGGAGGGGGATAACTGGATATCAGATATATTTGCAGGAGGTGACAAATATTTAAGCCTTTCAAGGATGTTTGTATTAAAGAACTTACAAATTCTGCTTTTCGTCATGATTAAGATTTTTTTCAAACAAGGTAACACTTCGTTTTTGTTTGATACTATCATTTAACTTTAGGTAAACTTCCTCAAGTTTTTTATGATAGCTTTTATAAGATTTACAGTGATAATTAAAAAACTGAGTAATTATACTAATATTTCTCTAAACTTACTATAACTCTTAACGGACTTGATCTAAAAAGATGAACTCATCAACTTGTATTTGAGTTTGATCTTTAGTGATAAAATAAATTGGGCAAGACTCTACTTATCCACCAATTGAATTCTAGATTAGCCAGAACTGCCCCTTTCTCCTAGACACTAGAGAGGGATTAAAAGACCTCTAGACAAAAAAATATGTTTACTATATAACCAAAACCCCTCTCTACTGCATATTTTTATTAAAAAAAATTACACAAACATCTGGCACAAATACATTATATTTCAAGAGATAGAAAAAGTTTAATAGCGATAGAAATCTGAGAGAGAAAATGCCAATTTTTTTCTCTAATTTCATTTCTAAGCGTTAATGACCCCAGATTCAAAGACTTATTTAATTTTTGTACCAAAAAAAAAGACTTATTTAATTTTCATTGCTATTTCTAATAATCAATTAACTGAAAAGTTTGACAAACGTGTTTAACTCATATTTTAGCAGAAACTTATCGCAATAAGTGATCAACTTTTTCTGTTGTTCAAAGGATCTACATCTATCAAAAAAGGAAAGAAGCATGTCGGCAATATTATGTCATTATCAATCCATTATTACTAAGAATGCTTTGAATTTAATTGTTTTGTTTGTCGGTATAAACGATAATCACATGCTAGTATTTCTTTTGTATAAATAGTCAAAAAATATCATAGGGACAAGATAAAAGTTGATCATTTACTCAAGTAACTACATACCTTTTTTTTACTCCAAAAATCACCCAATCAAAACAGTAATTCAGGAAATTACAAACTCTTTATCACAAAGAGAAAAAAAAAATCCCTGAATTGTAATTTTGGTAACACCCCAAACAAGTTAGCTAATACCTACCCTATTAAAAGTACTACTTTATCATCATTACTAAAAATACTCCAACAGTTCAAATTTTGTTTTAGAAAGGATGAACATTCTTGCTGAATATGTTCACACTGGAAAAGAACCCAACCAAATGTTCCTTATAAGGTAAGAATGATCTTCGTTTATTGTTCTCTTTTCTCATTCTATTCATCACATAAAGTTTTTCATGAGCCGATGATGCTGATTTGCTCATTCTTCCATTTCCCTTCTTTACAGAGACATTCTCCACCTTTGTCGCATTAGGTATTGCATGATTGTTAGGATTCAAGAAAACAAAAGCGTCTTTACCATCACTGTTACTTCGAAGTTTCAAGTCTTGTCGGAATCTCCATAGCTTTGAGAACCCGGTGGAATTGCTCTTCGTACAAATGTCATTTGAGGCCGCCACCTCCACCAATGCCATATTTTGTGATGGTTCGTTAAGCGGTTCTTTTGACACACGACTTGATTTTGTGCAAAAACTACTATGTTGTTCAACAAAAAGTTTTTTTAGTGGTGAGGTAGATATGTTTTTTTCATTTTTAAAGAGAAGAGATTGGTCAAAAGCATGAAAGATCGGTCGAATTTTGCCATCTTTAAAGATCTCATCAGCAAAGATGAGTGTTTCCTGGGGATAGTTGCATGTAAAAGTAAACTCTTGCTCCTCAATATTTTCTTCATTGTCGTTGTTAATGATGTTGCAATGTGGATCATGTGTTGCTGAAATAGGATAAAAGTCACCAGAATCGAGGAAAGGGTGCGGTACAGATAGAATTGATAGTGCTTGCATTCTTAACATTGTAATATTTGAGGTTTGTCTCTGCATTTTGTTTTGATTATGAGTTCGGAATGTCTACGGTCGGGTGGGGTGAATTGAATGTTGGAAGTGATTGAGAAATTAGAATTGAGATCTATTTATATATAAATGAAATCAATCAGTTTGAGATTTCTATAGAGTGGTTATAAATGGAAGGTGCGAGCTATGTGAAAACCTTATTAATAATTACGCGGTTACACCTTAAACTGGTTGCATGTCATTTTTAAGCCATTGTTTTTAAGACATTGTTACTTTTTTGTTTTGTTAATAAGGCAATAGAATATTATAGTTTCTAACCTTTTCAACAAAAATAAAAGAATATACTAGTAGTTTTTAACTGTTGTCTCTCTCTTTCCGATGCCATACGCTACAAGTGTTTAACTACTCACACGTATATGAAACCTCCTTTTAGTTACTTCTTTTTAAGGATATTACATGGAATTTTAAAATTTTATTATAAACACAACTATAGGAAGGGTACACGGTATTTAACTGGTTTTTGGGAAATGACGGTATTACCACCCGACCTCTCTACTCTATTTTTTATATTCTATCTTGTTGTCCTCCTAACTTGTAAAATAGAGGATTTAATTATGATGTGACATATTTTATTACGGGCAATTTGGAAAACTAGAAATAATAGTATTTTCTACTATCGTACTATTGATCCATCTGAGATTTCATTCATAGTTAATTAAGTTATATTCATGGAAGTTGCTTGTGTCTAAGACTAAATGTTGGCCACTTTCTCTTTAAAGATAAGAGTATTGGTTGCGTGGTGTATGCTTTAAGGTGGCCCGGTATCCTTTGAAGTTTATAATTATTTTTAATACTTTTTTATTTGAGAAATTTTAGAGTGAGGGGATGACGCCTAATTATTTTTAATACTTTATCTATTGATTGTTATTCCATTGTAAAGGTTTCTTAAGTTCCTCTATCTATTAGTGTTTCTCTATTAAAAATATAATTTGCCATTTCAAAAAAATTATAAACACAACTATTGCAATCGACTAATAAAATAATTCTAAACTTTAATAGGAGCTTAAAAATTTAAATGCGTTTGTTATCATTTTATTAAATAAGGATATTAACACAACTTATACAGTCATGAAAGAAAACATTGTGAATCTTAAATATGGTTGCATAACAAGTATTTAAAAGGTTAAAAAAAAATTTAAATGATAGAGGGCTCAAGCTTGGAGTTAAATATGTTTTTAGTTTCTATAAAAATTGGTTTTTTTGTTTTAGTCCCAAAGAAATTTGACCTACCTTTTGTCTCCAGGTTTTGCCTATTAACAGTTTTAGTCTCTTATGACTTTTAATAGCATTTTTTTGAGTCTTTTATAGCACTTTTAAGTGATATAAAAAATCACGAGGGACTAAAACTGCCGACGAAAACATTTTTCGAATCAAAAGCATGTTAATTTTTTTTGAGGGGCTAAAATAAAAAAAACCAAATTTTATAGAAAGCAAAAACATGTTTAACCCTATCTTAAATATAGTGATTATTTATACGTATTTTAAGTGTAAAGCCTTTTACAGATGCATCTATAATGTTTAATAATTTTATAAACATATGATTTATCATCATAGCCATGAAATGATGTGACAACATCATTAGACGCATGTGTTAAATGCTTTATATTGACATTGCATAGAAATGAATTTTTTTAGTTATTATCAACTTAATTTAAAATTTGTTCAATATAATAGTTTAAAAGGTCATTAAAAATTGGAGTACTCTTTTGGACTTATTTATAAGAAAAAACACATTTTAGGTTTATTGAATAACTATGATGTATCTGATATATATTGTAGAATAGACACATAGTTATACAATGAAGCTACAAAGTGCATTTTTGCTTATAAATAGATTCAAAGGAGTACATCAAAATTATGTACACATTTTGAATTGGATAGTTTCAATATCTTATACACAAAAAACACAGAGACATGCGCCACACGCATACACACGCCCGCGCACACACACATTTAAGTGACATTATACACAAAATAGTTGGAGGAGTTTATAAGAAATGATTATTCCCACCCAAACAACAAGATATGTCTTCTAAGCGTACTTGACTTTACAACTAAGCGTACTTGACTTGTACCGCTTGTGGGATGGGTGACCTTTTGATAGATTAACCGAAAAATATGAGAGTGAGAAAAAAACATGCTGAAAAGACTAATTTGATTCATAGAAATAGTTGATAATCCTAAAAGTTGTTCAATCTTTACAATGCTCCTAACAAAGCTATATATTAGCTTCTACGCTTTTTTAGACATACATTTTTCATAATTAATGTCAATAATGTTGATTATATATAATAAATGAGTTAATTATCTATAAGACCCAACACAACTAGTAACACTGATGCTGTTAGTCTGGATATTTTATGTGGTTGCTCGAGATCATTACTTTGCATGTATGAGTTTATTTGTGGTACTTATTAAGATATATTCTATTATTATAACCTCTTTACTAAATTTGTTATTTCGTTTCCAAATTTGTTATTGTGTTTTACTCTATAACTGTATTCTGTTTGTATCTGTTAAAGGGCTTTGCTTTATAAGCAATCTCACGTACAATTATTCATTTCAATGAATACTTATAAAAAAAAAAAAATTCATTTCAATGAATCAATTTCATGATCACCATAATATTGTATCAGACTACCACATTCTCTTTTACGTTGATTTTCTCAGATTCCTTCTTCTCCTTTATGCTTTCTATCATGCCAGACAACTCAAGCGATAACGCTACCTGAACATAATAGCTTCCATGGATCGTAACCACCAAATTCAACTATTGATCTCTCCCAAATTCCCTATTATTTTCACCCCGGTGAAAATTTAGGTTATGTTCTTGTGTCCCCTCTTTTCACTGGTGAGAATTACTACCACAGTACCAATGGAGTCGATCGATGCGGCACACACTCTCCTCCAAGAACAAGGTGAAGTTCAACATTGGATCTCTACCACAACCATATCCCATTCGTTCACTTTATGATGTTTGGGAGCGTTTTAAAAATATGCTAATCTCTTGGATTTCTCGAAGTACTCATAATGTCTGTATCTAGATTTGAAAGCTATCTGAGGTATATCTTCTTGCCAGACCCTAATCTGATGGTATCCTAAACTAAAATAAATCTTAGAAAAGATTGATCCTCCTCTTAATTGGTCCATAAAATTATCTATCTTGCCTATAGTCTGCGCATAGCCTAGATGATCTATCCTTCTTGTTGACCAATATGATTGGAGCTCCCCAAGTTGATACACTCGGTCTTATAAACTTCTTTCTCATCAAATCATGTATTTGTTTTTCAATTCTGCTAATTCAACTGGTGACATCTGATGTGGAGATATAGAAGTAGGTCTTGTACCGGGTATCAAGTCGAGAGTGAACTCACTTTACCTTACTGGTGGCAACTTAGATACTTCATCTGGAAATACTTTCAGGGAAATCATTGACGATATGTTATGTGAGCCCACGTGCATGGAAAGCCTACTCATAAGAGCTTGGATGGAAGTCACAAGTATCAAGACTTAAAAGACCAAAAAGAGATTCAACACTCAAAGAGAATATACTTTAGTGTGTCCACATTGATAATTGACAAGGACACACTAAAGGTGACCAAGGTTACTTTGGAAAATTCCTAGACATCCCAAATTCCAGGGTTTTCTATTTCCTTGTAATTTTTCTTCAATAGATGTAGAATTGACTAAGGTCTTTAGTTACTTTGATGTGGCCATGAGCCTTGTTTTCCAATCTCTAAGTGGATTGTATGTTGGGCTTAGGATTCATTAGAGCCAACATATAAATATTATTCCATTCCTTGTAACTCCTTATATGTAAAATCATTTGCTACATTTGCAAAAGCTAGAGCCGTGTGAGCCAAAGAGAGGCGTGAGACGTGAGAGCTTGAGAGCATTGTAGAAGTAAGTTCATCATGTTCTCCTAGGTTCTTGGAATGGAACCTTGAGAACCTACCATTGAGGCTTGAAGAATCTCAAAGCGGCGTGTGGTCTTCATCTTCTTCCCAAGAAAGAAGTGGCGGACATCATTCTCCAATTCATCTCTATTCTTTCCATATTTAATTCTTTCTTCACTTTTGTGTTCTTCAAGTAATTGTCATGACCTAATCTTGAAATTGTGTTCATGTTCATCATCATGACTTAGAGATTCATATAGATTTGTAATTTTCTAGATCCAAAATTTAGTGATAATGTGTGGATCACGTCATTAATAGGTAAGGTATTAATTTGGAAGTTTTCCTTCGCTTCCAACAAATACATTAGATACTTTTGCGGCATATGACAATCTTTAGTCACACTTTCCCTGAGTGGCGAAAGGTTTGACAAAAGCGATAAGGTTTTCTTAGCGTAATCTAAGGTAACATGGTTAATCGAAAGCCAATCTATGCCTAAGGTAATGTCTATCTCTTGAAGAGGTAGAAAAACTAAATCTACAAGAGAACACTGGTTTTCTAGGATCACGAGACATTTTAAGAAGACAAAATTTGTAGCAAATGATATACTAGTAGGAGTAGACACTACTAAGGACTCGATAGCACCAACACACATAACCTTAAATAATCTACTCACACATCAAATATTAAGTAATGAGTAGCTCTCGAGTCAAACATCATAAATAGGAGACTACCACAAACCAAACACATACGTTGTATAAATTCGGTTAGCTGTGAGGTTTCAATACCCCATGCAGTAAATACGCGCCCCATAGTTGGCGGACTAGCAGTTGGATTATTCTACCTTCCTTTGTCACCTATGTTATGGTTGACAGTCGTTCCAGTTCCATCACTTGTTCCACTTGACGATCCTTGCTTCTTAAAGCAATTCTTAGCCATGTGACTGATTTGTCCACAGTGGTAGCGCATTCTTCTAAACCTTCTAGGACATTCTCTTGTGAAATGACCACTTCCACATGGGTAGCAGCACATTGCTGACCTTCTATTTCTTACTGCTCCAAACACAATAACTTGTTGTGTTGGTCGTACGTAAGGTCCTCCTTTTCTTTTTGGGAACCTTCCTCCTACACTTCTCACGAATCCTCCATTTTGAAAACATGTGGCCTAGCTGGTCCTCCCATAGAATTATTCTCATGAAACTACTTCTTCTACCGGTGAGTCAAAATCATCGTAAAAATTTTCTTATTTGTTTTCATCGATAATTTAGAACCACCGAATTTTTTTTACTGGCAATTCAAAACCGCCGGAATGTTTTTTTACCGACGATTCAAAACCGCCTGAAATGTTTTTTTAACACGTTACCAGCAGTTTTGGCCGTTGGAAAATAAATGCTGGTGGGCCGCATTTTTCTGGTAGTGTGCATACGTAGGTCTTTTCGATAGATTGTCATTCCCAGTTCAGCATCGATCTTTGAAACAGTACGACTGTGGTCTTCTTAACAAAATCTGTAGATCATATCATCTTTGGGGACATGGTACGTACTCCACAACTATATCTCTCCTCATCTTTTTCTGAAAAATCTAATCCCAAAACAATTTGTGCAAACATATGAAATAGGGTCTAAGACACATGTATAAATCAGAAAGTCAATGAGAGCAATAAATAACATCTAAACATGTTTATGTAAATAATAAGTCACATATTCTCCTAATGACTCGACGTACATCTCCTGACTTATCAATTCCTGAACTATACTTTATAATAGAATCTTTTCCAATGATAATTTCATTGTACTTTTACTTGCTAATACTTATACTATCCTAGAATGATCCAAGACTCTAGACTCTGGCCATAGTCTTGACGCCACAAACGTTTCCAGAACGCTCATCAGACTAAAGGAGTCTTGAAGTTATAAGTGCCACCCACGTCGCCCTAGTCTACCTAGGCCTGTCAGTCTATCACTCACTTAGTGAATAATAGTCGCTCAGCCAAAGTAGATGCATCACCGTTTTTACTAAATGCGTTGTCTCACTCTTGAGAGCAGGAGCTGGAGAGATTCTTTACTTGCCTACCGAGCAACGGTCGCTCAACGACTTTCTAAACCCTAATATTCCTAACTTTAGCTAAAAACACTAAACAAAAACCTATTAACATCCAAATGAAAATACCTTTTGTTAAAAGATGATAATAATAACAAGGTACTAAAATTTGGGATGTTACAACTTGCCAGGACACCTGTCGTTATGTTTATGGTTTTTGCATATTCTTGGGTGTTTCTCTCATCTCATGGAAATCGAAGAAACAAGCAACCGTGTCTCGCTCCTCCTATAAAGTTGAGTATCTTGCTTAAGCTTCAACAGTTTGTGAATTCAAAGTGCAATGACTTACATATCTTTTAAATGACCTATAAGTTTCGTATACATCTCCAGCTCTCCTTTACTGTTCTAGTCATTCAGCTCACCGCATTTCTTCCAATCCTTCGTTTCACGACCACACTAAATATATTGAGCTAGATCGTTGATCAGTGCATTTTAATGCACTCTTTATAGCTTTGCATTTGGTGTTTTTAATTGTACTTTGTACCTAATATTTAAGTCTTAGCACGTTTCTCTTTGGGTCTTATTTGAGCAGTATAGTAATTTCTTGATTAATTCTTATTTTTATTGCATATTGACCCCTGTCTACTCTGCAGGCCATAACTTTGGCTGTGGTTATCTGATTGAGGCTTCCGAGCATGCGTTGGAAAGCCAAGGAACAAAGATACAAATCTTCTGTTGAGCTCGAAACCCAGTTCGGAAGTCTTGAAGGCCAAAACTGCGAAATACTGAAGCAATTTAATGTAAAACTGGTTTACGGGCCAATTTACTATTTTTATCGGGCTTTTATCATAGAAGCCGTTTAGGGATTTAGGATTTTCGTTTTGTCCTAGTTAAATACACTTTTCAGAGCCATCTTTTGGCTCTGTGACGCACTATTTTACAATTTTAAGGATTTGGTGCGCTAACCTCCATGAAAGCTTAAGGCCCTAGATCAATCTATTGGTGAAGGGTGTTGCTGTAAGGATTTTGAGGTTTAGTGCTTAATGTTTATTTCGCTTTTATGATTTTAATTCTTTCTCTATCAATTTCATCTCCGTAATTCTTGCTGCAAATTCAGTTTGTGTTTTGCTTAATTAGTCAAACTCTATGATTTGCTTATGTGATTCGTTTTATGATTAAAGTTTTGCTTAATCACTTAATCATGATTTTGTTTTGCAACTTTCATTATACAAACTATTTTATCGCTTGTTTAATTTAGTTTGGATAGGCATTGATAGAGTCTGTGACGCTTGTTTATAGGATTGATATAATTCAGTTATGACGTTAATTGTGATACTGACACTTGTTCGCTATCACGATTGATTGAACACGCTGTTTTGACGCTTGCTTTAAAACGGTGCGAATTCAAATAAACTGACTGACCCTTGTTCACTTAGTTTATAATCAATCAAGAATTATCAAACGTTGCACGAATCTTTATTTTAGAACCGATGATAAATCCAAGAACACGCACCTGAAACTAATGGATTGATCACCTATCTTTAATTGATTTTCTTCTTTAAACATCAAACTATTTTCCTATAAAACCCCTTTTTTAATTGTTTATTTTGGTTCTCGATTTTGGTAATTTCAGTATTTAAAAGTCATTGTGAGACGACCAATGTTAACTTCCTTGTACTATATTTTATATCTTTATAATTATTTTGATCCGCGTACGACTGCAGATCAATCGTCATCTCATTTGGGAGAAACTTTTGGCCAGACTTTTCCATCTTCCGATTTTCTGCTCTGACCAACTTGCAGATATCTCCACAAAACAATTGGATACAACATCCTTCAATTCTCTTTTGTGCTAACTCATTGTTCATAACATACATTGCCCAATTTGAAGGGGGCTATTAAGATCTATTCTGTTATTATAACCTCTTTATTGGATTTGTTATTTTGTTTCCAGATTTGTTATTGTTTCTTACTTTTTAACCATATTCTGTTTTTAATTGGTAAAGGGCTTTACTTTGGGAAGATTGATTTGATATTATCTTCATTACATAAAACTAAACACTAATATCTATTTATAGGGAATACAAAGACTCAACCAAGTAAATCAAGAAACAAATAATACTAATAATTAATGGATATCAAATCATTTGATTTGTCCAACCTAAGTTAGGAAAACTAATAAATATAATTGCAGAGATAGATTTATTCTTTATAAATTATTGATTCACTAGAATTTATTCCTAATTCACACTTGCTACTTCTGCCCACAAAAAATGAGGTAATTAACAATTTAATTCATAAACGCTTGCTCCTAATTCAATCTCTAGGTATGATTATTTAATGAGTAGAATTTTAGTAAATTTTAAGCAAAATAAATAGAGAGAAAAAAACCCAAGAGCACTTGGATAAGATGGTTAGAGTCTCTTTTAGTTTAACCAATGTACTAGTTGGAATCCAGTCTTAGACATACAATAGTGTTAAATCTCTATAGTTGTGCACCCGGTTTTTTCCAAAAAATAGAGGGAAAAAGACCCCTCTTTTATATAATAATTCTACATTAGATATAGGCTTAAATATCATTTTGGTCCCTGCAATTACAGCAATTATCCATTTTAGTCACTGCAAAAATATTTTTTTTAAAAATGTCCTTGCAAATTATTATTTTTATCCATTTTGGTCCTCAATGTCATTTTAAAGCTGATGTGTCACAATTTTTTTTTTGGAGAGGGAGTGCTGCAGTGTTTTTGCAGAGTTAGAGAGATGAATCAAGGGACAAGAATTGGGAAATTAAGGATTGTAGATTATGTGGCATTACACATAAAAGGATTATAGATTATGTGGCATTACACATAAACAACACATTCATGTCACCCACTTCACATGTGAGAAATTATCTGTCCAAAAAAAAAATATAATGACAAGTGAGCTTTAAAATAATCTCAGGGACCAAAACGGATAACAAAAAATTTTGCAGGGACCTTTTTAAAAAAAAAAATACTTTTGCAGGGACCAAAATGGATAATCACTGTAATTTGAGGGACCAAATGATATTTAAGCCTTAGATATATTTACTCAGAATTTCTAAGTAAAAATGCAGAAACAAACAATACGAAACAGGTGAATGTGTGAGTGAATGCTGATCATCATCTGCAAAACCCACAATTGATTGATATTCGATCACAACACAGTCCACGTAAACGAAACACAAGTATGTGGTTCGATTTCCATTTACGTCCATAGTTATCTGATTCCAATATAATACTATGAATATTGATCATTTTCACGTTAAAATTTTGAATTTATGACCCCCGCCCCCCATCTACCAACCGTCAACCCTTTCCAATCATTCATCTACTATTTCATTGGATCCTAATCTTAGCTAATTACTAAAATACCCCTTTTGTAGTTGTCTTGAGATAATTGATGTCAACATAAAATAGTGTTGGGACAATTAATACATACTTTGGAACTCTAAAATACTCAATAAATATAAAAGGATATATTTAGAAAAATTTGTTGAATTGTATATTAGGTTCCTAAAAGTACTATTATTTTGGAACAAAAATAAAATGTCAAAAGTACCAAAGATGAGGAACGGAGGGAGTACTATTTATCTTCAAGTTAGTTCCTTCAATTAATTGCCATGTCGTAATAAGTCCAACCCAGGGAGTGTGATTGAGTGGTTGGTGCTCATCCTCCCTTAACCAAGTGTCGAGGGTTCGATCATCGCCTTGATTACAGAGTAGCTTTAAATCTCTGGGCCAGCTGTCCCACCCTTCGAGGTACCTCCAATCCAACAAGAGAATTAGTCACTGCGTTCAGCGGTAGATACTCTGGTGTTGAGAAAAAAATATCTTAATAAGTCCCCATCTTTTCCTTGTGCAACAATTAATTTGTTTTTGCCAGAGCAATAAATTAACCTCGCAGTGCAGTTGTATAAGATAATATATACTATATATAGTGCAGCACCTTTGTTTCCCTTATCTCAGATTTCTCTGGGGACATGGCATTGGAGAGGAATGAGAAGAAGGAAGGAAAGGGTAGAAAGGTGCCATTTCTGAAGCTCTTTTCTTTTGCTGACTTCTATGATTATGTCTTGATGATTGTTGGAACTGTTGGGGCATGTGTTCATGGTGCCGCTGTGCCTGTTTTCTTTATCTACTTTGGAAAGATTATCAATGTCAGTGGCTTGGCTTACCTCTTTCCCAAAGAAGCTTCTCATCAAGTTGGCCAGGTTTGTTTGTTTTTTTTACAAAAATATAAGGACATCCTCCAACATCTAGAGAGACAAAGAAATAGAGAGAATGATACGAAAAATATGATAAGTAGATGATCTGATAAAAAAAAGAAATAAAAAAATGAGGGGTTTGATGGTGCTCATGATTTTTGGGTGTTGAAAAATTATAGTTAGTGTTTTCATATTAAGTAAATAATTTTAATTTTATACATATGTATGTATTGGGTTTAGATCCTCTCCAGTTGGACAGTTTCAGTAAGAGAGAGAAAGACTCAACAAATAAAATAATAATATTTTAAAAATATAATTTTTATTAGATGAGTTTTTCTGTCTTCTACTTAAACTGTCCAATAACTGGAAATAATCCCGTATTGTCTTCAAGAAGATATTCTCACTATTAAAATTTTTACTTTAGAGTGTTAAGTGTGAAATATAAACCATAATTGCCGCCTACGATTTAGAGTACTATTTCAATAACTTCCATAAAAAAGAGTATTATTTCAATAAAACCTTTTCTTTTGAACCAATTTAATAAATTACGACTTTTTTTTTTCAATAAAAAATTACATACTATTCCATCTTTTATCCCTCTTTCAAGTTTGTGAGCTCGCTAGTTAGTTGGAAAATTGACCTTATTACCCTTATCATATAATGCTTAGGTTCACAACTAATGAAGCGTGTTATTATATCGTTAATATTTTTAATCAAAGAATTATCTTTTCATTTGTTAAATGTAAATTTTGATGTTATACCTGGTTTTGACTGTGCAGTATTCTTTGGATTTTGTGTATCTAGGTATAGTCATACTATTTTCATCTTGGGCAGGTATGAATTTATCATAAGACATTAATTACTTATAGTACTGCTCAAGTTAACTAATACTCTCTTTGGACTTATTTATAATAAAAAAGCATTTTTAAGGTTTAACGAATAACTAATATATTTGGTTTATGCAATTAAAAAAAAATAGGTTAAATATATCACTTATTCAATAAACTTAAAAATTGTTTTTTATTTATAAATAGGTCCATAGTAGTATTGATTTATAAATTTATTAATTTTGATTTAATACATATAGAGGTGGCTTGTTGGATGCATACTGGGGAACGTCAAGCAGGAAAGATGAGGATGGGATATTTGAGGTCAATGTTGAAGCAAGATATAAGTCTTTTTGATACTGAGACATCAACTGGACAAGTTATTTCTTCTATTACAAGTGACATCATCGTTGTACAAGATGCATTGTCCGAGAAGGTATGCATGCATTTTTTTATTACTATATCATTGGTGCGCAGTTTTTATTGACTTCGCCGGTAACTAGTCTATGTCGGAGAATTTGGTTTGTCACGAGTACTCGGCTTTGCCGGCCCGTATGATTCTCCCTTCTCAACAGAATATTTATCACACCTAAGATTCAAACCCGAAATCTTGGAGTGGAATCCGAGTTCAGTTACTACGGGCACCAACCTTTGTTAGTGGTATGCACGCATTTCAATTGTGCATAGAGTACGCCAACATTTTAGGGGACAAATATTTAATTCCTCACCTGTGGTATTAGAGCATCCACAATGGAGAACTCTCTATTTGAGTCTTTAAATGGACCCCGCATGTACACATAACTCTTTTATACATTTTTAATACTAATACCTAATAAGCACTCAATCCCCCCAATGCAACACTATCAAAAAATTTCTTAAATGGGTCCCACGAATAACTACACATCATCACTTTATATAACTCACAAACTTTTAAATGGGGTCCACTTAAGGAAAGAGAGAGAAAGTCCTTGTACAAAGACTCTTCTTTATAAGGAACATAAATTTTTTTGCCCACAATGGTATTCCATCCTTAATAAGGAAAAAACACTATAAGGAACACCATTGTGGATGCTCTAATCCACTTTACCGTCAAAATAGTTTGTAACTATGTTGCATTGGTTGTGGTTGGAGTAACTTAGTAGTCTGCTTATCAAAAAAAAGTTAGTCATGGCATAGCTAAAATGGCTTTAATAAAGGAAGAAGCTCAGGCCGGCCCAAGGCCCGAGCCCCTAAAGCAACGGCTTTGGGCGTCAATTTTTTTTTTTTTTTTATAAGAAATGGCTTCAAAATTTTGTCGTTAAATAATATTAAGTGTTGGCCAACTGACCGGTCAGCTTAGTATCTTCATGTTCATGGGTTTGATCCTTGTTGGAGGGTCTTTTGTTTTATTTTTTTAATTGATTCATTTGTGAGTACATAACTCTCCGTGTAAATAAGAAAAGCCCAATAAAAAAAATTGTCCAAATGTGTAAATTAATAAAAACGTCTAACGTTATTTATTTGTTTTTACCCAACTTAAATTATTCATTTAAGCTATTCAAATAATATATTTAGTTCTTGTCAAAAAAAAGTAATATATATATATATATATACATTGGTAAAAAAAAGTAATATATTTTTTTGTTGTTCAAAAAAAATATATTACTTTTTTTTTGCATTATTTTGTTGTTATTATGATGTCCAACAATTATTTTCAATAAAATCTATGAAAATAAAGTTAAAGTGATATTGAATGGACATTGGCCCTATGTTTGAAATATTTTTAGAGGTAATGTAATTTTCTTGGGAGAATCCAAATATTTTAGTTCCCCAAAAAAGGTGATTCACCGAGGCAGTGGCTTGAGCTTTCTTGCGAAATTGATCTTGAAAGAACATTTCTCTGAATCTATGATGGGAACTTAGACTTATTTTCAATGCATCTTCCAAAAGTTTCATACTTGCATTGCATGGTATCGACATTTCTCGTATTCTTATTATTTGTTCAGTATAAGATAATCTATGGGATTTACAGGTAGGGAACTTCATACACTACATAAGCCAATTTATAGCTGGTTTTATAATTGGTTTTGTGAGAGTGTGGCAAATCAGTTTAGTGACACTTGCCATTGTACCTCTCATTGCTCTTGCTGGAGGTCTTTCTGCATACGTCACAATTGGGCTTATTGCAAATGTTCAGAAATCATATGTGAGAGCTGGTGAAATCACTCAAGAGGTAGCATTATCTTTATTGCTTTACACCTCTCACCTGTTTGACAAATTGACTCAAAGAAATTTAGTATCTTATATTATGCTTCCTTATACACAGTTAAAGAGAATGTTACTTGATGTCTTTTAATGATTATGTTGATAATATCATACTACTTGTGGATATAAGGTGATAGGCAATGTTAGAACTGTACAAGCATTTTCAGGAGAGGAAAGAGCACTGAGATCATACAAAGAGGCTCTAATGAACACATACAGGAATGGTAGAAAAGCAGGTTTAGCAAAGGGTCTTGGATTAGGGTTTATGCATTGTGTCCTTTTTCTCTCATGGGCACTGCTTGTTTGGTTTACAAGCATTATTGTTCACAAGAAAATCACCAATGGTGGAGAGGCTTTCACTACCATGCTCAATGTTGTGATCTCTGGCCTGTAAGTCTATCTTTTTCATAGCCTTTTTAAATGCATACTAAGTAGACGCAAAGGAAATAGAATTATTCCTAAGAACAGACAAAAAATAGAGTTGTTCAATTAGAAGGAAATAAAAAAAAGTATGTCAAAAAAAGAAACAAAAACAAGGTTTCAAATCATGGCTAAAACCGCAATTCTTGAATTGCGGGGAATTACAGTCAAATGTAGCCTCAATCACAGTCTCGTCGTTTTGGGTACAGAATCAAAAACATGAAGTTGTAGACCTTTTTTTTTAAAAACATTGAATACAAATTAAATCAAGCAATACAACATGCTTCATTACTTGTAGCATAAGAAAGATAAGTTGCATCTTACTGCACCATCTCAGTAGTTTATTTTAGGGGTAAAGTTAATTTGTATTTCTAGTGAAAATATCATTTTTCTAAATTTTAATGTATGATGTTTTACATCTTAGGTCACTTGGGTATGCAGCACCAGACATTTCTTCCTTTATAAGAGCAAAAGCAGCAGCTTATCCCATCTTTGAGATGATAGATAGAGATACAATTGCCAAAAATAGCTCAAAAACTGGTCAAAAATTAAGTAAAATAAAGGGCAACATCCAATTTGTGGATGTTTGTTTCAGTTACCCATCCCGTCCTGATGTTACTATCTTCAACAACTTTTGTCTTGAGATTCCTTCAGGGAAAATCTTGGCCCTTGTGGGAGGAAGTGGTTCTGGAAAAAGCACAGTCATATCATTGATTGAGCGTTTTTATGAACCACTTTCTGGTCAAATTCTATTCGATGGAAATGATATAAGGGAGCTTGATATCAAATGGCTTAGACAAAAAATTGGGTTAGTCAATCAAGAGCCAGCACTTTTTGCTACTAGCATTAGGGATAATATATTGTATGGTAAATGTGATGCCACTCTTGAAGAACTAAATCGTGCTTTGGAGCTTTCTGATGCTCGGTCTTTCATCAACAATCTTCCAAATGGATTAGATACTCTGGTAATTGAGACTACATCTTCATTATTTGAATATAAACCACCGAATAAATTTCTCGCAGAATGAATCCATATTAGTTCCTATTGGAAAATTTCAACTACTAAATTGACTGATCTAATATGATCAAGAATTTTCAATTTCGAGAACTATTTTAGAATATTAATAATTTCAAAAACTACGTTGACAACACCCTTGAATTTGAATGCTTTTGGTGATTCACACATTTCTTACAATGTTTGTTTTGTCATGTTTTTGAACAATTATTTTCTTGTTCCCTGTCATACAAACTTT
Organism: Astragalus glycyphyllos; assembly: GCA_963573325.1. Lineage (NCBI taxonomy): Eukaryota > Viridiplantae > Streptophyta > Magnoliopsida > Fabales > Fabaceae > Astragalus > Astragalus glycyphyllos. The sequence goes on along the minus strand of OY754308.1, from coordinate 32,601,151 downwards.
TTTGCCTAGAAGGTAGATGTACCAAGAAAATTCGAAATGGTGATCATACCAGCATCGTATATGGTTGAAATTTCTATGTGAACAAACTACATTGGATTCCAAATAGGTGAAGTTATATGTTTATATATTATCTACTTGAAGTAACTTTAAGATCTAGCAACTGTAGTTAGCAAAACTTCATTTATTTAAAGTAATTCACTAGGATACAAATAAAGATTGGAACTATACTACATTATGGCTGATCAGTGACTTAACCGAGTTGGTTAGTATCCTAACTAAATATATTAACTACAATTACTCTTATATTTTTCAGGTTGGTGAGAGAGGGATACAATTATCAGGTGGACAGAAGCAAAGAATAGCAATATCTCGTGCTATAGTTAAGAATCCATCAATCTTACTATTAGATGAAGCAACTAGTGCTTTGGATGCAGAGTCAGAGAAGAGTGTACAAGAGGCTCTTGATCGTGTCATGGTTGGTAGAACAACTGTGATAGTGGCACATAGGCTTTCTACCATTAGGAATGCAGATATGATCACTGTTGTTCAGGAAGGAAGTGTTGCTGAAACTGGTAGCCATGAAGAGCTCATTTCAAACCCGGGTAGTATATATGCTTCACTTGTTCAAGGTCACCCTTCTAAAGATTTTTGCTTGGGAACGTCATCAAGGTGGTTCATAATTCTCATCTATAACTACAATTAACATTATTGAAATGACTTAACCTTTCTTAACCATAATTGCAATTAACATTATGCTAATAACTTAACCTTGTCAAGATATGGTATTTAAACATAATAAATGGAAAAAAGGCAATCTAATGCCATAAAGTTTTTTATGGCGAGATCCATATACAAGTGGATAATTCCACAACTCAAACTGGTGATCTCCAAGTAGTGTTGCAGTTAAGGTTTTTAAAAAGGTGCAAGATTGCAATCTATGCGACAACATCAAGGTTTTTGATGTTTGTGCGACCGCCGTTGAGGTTGCATCTAATTGCAATGCTCTAGAGCATCAAGGATCACGATGCAACTGTGATTTAAAACCTTGACAATAACTCCATTTGTTGTGCTGATACTCACTTTCAAACATAGTTATTACAACATTTGACGTTTCTTCGTTTAACTTTAGTAAAGTGATTACATGATAAAGGAAATTCAATGTTGTACTTATGTACATATGTTTATGATTGTAGCATAAAACACTCAAGAGAATTATCCCATACAACAACCATTGGTAGTAGTTTTCATAGTTTTCGTTCAGATAAAGAATCTATTGGCATTTCTTGTGTTGATGAAGCTGGAAGTGTTGTAAAGTCAAGGCATGTCTCAGCAAGAAGACTTTATTCCATGATTAGTCCTGATTGGTTTTATGGGGTGATTGGGACCTTATCAGCTTTTATCACTGGAGCACTTATGCCACTTTTTGCTCTTGGAATCTCTCATTCTCTTGTATCAAATTATATGGATTGGGATACAACACGTCATGAAGTGAAAAAAATTAGTTTCCTTTTCTGTGGGGCAGCAATTGTAGCTATCTCTGCCTATGCCATTGAACATCTTTCTTTTGGAATCATGGGCGAGCGACTTACCCTTCGTGTCAGAGAAATCATGTTTTCTGGTAATTATGATCAACTAATTATGATACTTTTTATGTTTGTTTTTTTGGTTACCGTATTATTGGTGTGCAGTATCCACAAGCTTTACTGTGTTATGTTGTCCTATCTTAATGATTCTAAATTATACAAAGCTAAATAGTAGCATAGGCTGCATAGGCATCATATGATAGAACTTGATAAATTTGTAACTTAATTTCCCTTATTCATCTGACTGCAGCTATTATGAAGAATGAAATTGGTTGGTTTGATGATACAAGCAACACAAGTTCTATGCTTTCATCACGTTTAGAAACTGATGCAACTTTCTTAAAAACTATAGTGGTGGATCGTTCTACAATTCTCTTACAGAATGTTGGTCTAGTTGTTACTTCATTTATCATTGCCTTCATATTAAACTGGAGGATGACCCTTATAGTCTTGGCCACATATCCTTTGATAGTTAGTGGTCACATTGGCGAGGTTTCCTCTTACCCCTCATTTCAAGTTTCAACATTAAGAAACTAGAAAGTAAAAATATTTTTGTGTCTTAATAATTTCTTATTATCATTTCAGAAACTTTTCATGCAAGGCTTTGGTGGAAACCTAAGCAAAGCATATCTAAAGGCAAACATGTTAGCTGGGGAGGCTGTGAGTAATATAAGGACTGTGGCTGCATTTTGTGCTGAAGAAAAAGTCCTTGACCTTTATGCTGATGAGCTTGTTGTACCTTCCAAACGTTCATTCAATCGAGGCCAAATTGCTGGCATATTCTATGGCATTTCCCAGTTCTTTATTTTTTCATCCTATGGCCTTGCCTTATGGTACAAACTCTATCTTCATTTTGTGTCGATAAAGACCCGAACTGCTATTTTAGAAAGAAAAAAATATAAAGACCTATTTGCTCCCGAGAAATGAGAAGTATCAATTTATTTCTCCAAAGTCTCAAATGTCGGTCAAATTATTTTCCTTTGAGATTTTTGAGGGCCGCATTGGTAGTTTCTTTTCTCACAGAAATAGGTTACCATTTTTTCTCAAGGACAAGTCTTGGTCTTTACTCTATTTTATTTACTATGTAAATGTCTTACCTACTAAGGATTGGAATTGTGGTGGACCTTGTATCTCCTTGCAGGTATGGATCTGTCTTGATGCAAAAGGAACTTGCTAGCTTCAAATCTATCATAAAGTCATTTATGGTTTTAATTGTGACAGCACTAGCTATGGGGGAGACTTTGACACTAGCACCAGACTTTTTGAAAGGGAATCAAATGGTTTCATCAATTTTTGAAGTTATGGATAGAAAGACTGAAATAAGGGATGATGTTGGAGAAGAGTTGAAGACAGTAGAAGGAAAAATTGAGCTTAGAAAAATCCATTTTAGCTACCCTTCTAGGCCAGACATGGTTATTTTTAATGATTTTAATCTAAGAGTGCCTTCAGGAAAGAGTATTGCCTTGGTGGGACCCAGTGGTTCTGGTAAAAGCTCAGTTATCTCCCTTATACTTAGATTTTATGATCCAACATCTGGGAAGGTGATGATTGATGGTAAGATGTTTCAACACACATATATGCATGCATAAGGCAATCATTCTAAATAAGACTCATTGGCTGAATGTGTTTGTAACAGTGTTTTAAGAATCGAACCGGACCAACCGGTTCACCCAAAGACAAGTCTTCTCAATGGCTCAGTTATTTGGATTGTTCGACCTCTGTTTCATGTCTATTTGAGCAATTTAAAGTAACTAAATCATGACTCAGGGGTATCGCCGGTTCGATCTCCGATTTGGTTCTTAAAACATTGGTATGTAATGTAAATGTGCAAGTAGTCATCATAAAAAAACATTTATTTTAACTGTGATTCATCAAATTCTTACAGGAAAGGACATCAAGAGAATAAATTTGAAATCTCTTAGGAAACACATTGGTCTTGTGCAACAAGAACCAACTCTTTTTGCAACATCAATTTATGAAAATATTCTTTATGGTAAAGAAGGAGCCTCGGAATCAGAAGTGATTGAAGCAGCAAAACGTGCCAATGCTCATAGTTTCATTAGTGCTCTTCCTAAGGGCTACTTCACAAAAGCAGGTGAGAGAGGAGTTCAATTATCTGGTGGCCAAAAACAAAGGGTGGTCATTGCAAGGGCCATTTTAAGAAACCCCAAAATATTGCTTCTAGATGAAGCCACAAGTGCATTGGATGTAGAATCAGAAGGTGTGGTGCAACAAGCTCTAGACAAATTAATGCAGAATAGAACAACTGTTATAGTGGCACATAGACTATCCACAATAAAAAATGCAGATCAAATATCAGTTTTACAAGATGGAAAAATAATTGAGCGAGGCACTCATTCAAGTCTTTTAGAGAATACAGATGGAGCTTATTACAAATTAGTCACCCTACAGCAACAACAACATGCTCAAGAACATAATGGATGACATTACAACATGGCCAATTATGTTTTTTATACTTAGTACTACACTTGAATAAAAATGTTGATAAGAGGTCTAGTGTTTGGTCGAAAATATATACTCCTATGTGCGTTGGTAACTACTGCAGAAATATAGACAAATAAATTATAATAAATAGAACAATAGAGGGAAACTATTTAAGTCACAATATAATTCTTTATCCTGTATTTTGTTTGGAGGTCAATATTTGTAAGTTACATTTTTATGTTATGTCAAATATATAGTGTCGATAGAGGAAAACTATTTATGTCACAATATAAATTATTGGTAACTACTTATTAGTGTCGAAAGTTACAATTTTATATTATGTCAAATATATAGTTGACTTGCTGGTTTACGGAACAAACGTTTTTGCAAAAATCCAATAAAATATACTTATGTTTAAGAAAATTCATGTCTGAGTCTAATGGAATCAACGACACCACGTTATTTTAACAATTCATATCGTACTAATAAGCAGTTTTCTAAGAATAAATGTATGTTGAAGGTCTGGACGACTTGGTAATAATTTTTTACAAGCGATGACTTGACAATTGATCCAAGTGTCAATAGAAAAGTAACTAAATACGATTCTTGTCAAAATTTATGTAATTAGGAAGTTATTATTGTGAATAAAGTGGATGTCTAGGTTAAATGTATGTTGTATGTTACACAACTTGAGCCTATAAATAGGACTCATATGTCATTGTAGTTACACACCTTCAAGAGTAATATACAAGAGATATTTCTTCTTCTCTCATTCTCTCATTTGTTTGTTCTTATTTTTGCTCTAGTTTTAGTCCATTTCATAACAGTTATCTTGTTATGTCTATATATACTTATAACATCATTGTTAAGTGGTTGCTGAATTTGTTAAATTCTTTGCTTGAATAGTGCAGCCATAATTAGTGGTTATTTTAATGGAGTGCATGATTGGAATAAAGATAGGGGAAACCTAACCCTAAACGACAACGGAGAGCAAATCTTAGCCACAAAAACATCAAAGTCGCCACCTCACCATCAGGAAAGAGGACAATTAGACTCAATCACCGAAGTAAGAACCACTGGGGGATAGCTCACCCAATTAAGCAAGGGAGACGAAGAGGCGGCAAGATGAGCGACTAAATTCGCAAGCTCAAAGAAAACCCATCGCAAGCTCAATTTCTTTTCAAATCACATTTCCTCTGCAAGCTTCGACTAGATCCAAGCAATCCGATTCAAAAAGAGCATGATATTATAAATTGTTGCATACTATATAAATTTTTTGCGAAAATTCAAAAGCGAAGTCATCGTAGAATGCTAATGAATGCCCTTTGGGCATAGGTTACGGAATCAAAAGTGGTGTGCTTGTATAGGAAAATGGTGTAGTTATTACATAGAAAAGTATTCTCAGAACAAACTTGTTTTCTTGAGACACTTTCCATTTATGGATTTCTTAACTTATACCCTTAGGGCACTCGTTAGTAAGACCGTTGATTAATTACTATAGGTCTACAACATTTTTTTTGTTACAAAAATTTTAGGGTGAATGGATGACGTCCTAGTTCAAGGCAGAGAAGACCTTCATGCTCTTTGAACACTTACAAGATATTCGTCTTCCCCAAAGAGACTAGTGGGGATTTGAACCGGGACCTCCCAGGTACAAATCCTATCACGCTCCACTACGTCAACCCCTTCGTGTTACTATAGGTCTACAACATTGAAGTTGAAGTAATATAAAACATGACTAGAAAAAAATTCTATATATGAAAGCTGCACAACTTTTATTCAATACAGCATAATGTGCTTTATCTAATCTAGAGAAAAGAAGCTTCTGCCAAGGCGGGGTTCAAGTAAGAGCCACATCCATAATCAATCTGTAATAGGCAGCGGTACCTAGCATTTTGCAAGGGGCTAGTTCCATCACTCAACCCAACCCCATAACAATTCCAACTATTGTGTTGAAGGTTCCTGTCAATGGTTAAATTTTACTTTTTAAAAAAAAAAACTGAACATAGTGGAGTAGTGGAGTACCACTTATACAGGGGATTTGAGGAAATATCAGCATGGTCAAACGTAGCATCACTTCAAGAACCAAAAACAGACATGTAACGAGTCAAATTTAGTTTGTAAAACATATCTCATTAACCTTAGTTGATCAGTTGTCATCCAATGCCAGAAAGTAACCAATTAATGCAATGCATATAATTATAACCATTTTTGAGAAATACTAAACAAATTAAGGTTTATATATTTTGCAGCACATGCCAACGGGTCTGGTCAGCTGACAACAGCCTATAGCATTCAAATTATAGCCATGCAGTTATGTTCTGCCAAATATATGTTGGTGATAAAGAAGTTAGAACTGCAAATCAAACTTCTAAAGAAGCCTAATATGATGATCTGAGTCACAGGAAAAGTATAGCTATATACTGATTGTTTTCTGAGGTTTTTTATATTATTATTATTGCTTTTATTAGAGAAACGTGTGAGGTGCTCAAATCATGTTATACAACGCAGGACCGCAGCATAGGTTAAGTCAGACACCCATCCTAAAACACTGGAAGAGTTTTCTTCAACACATACAACACAAAATAGGCTCATAAACAAACAAATAACTCAAATGGTTATGTGGAAAGAAATCATATAACAGAGGTGAATATCTAGAGTATCTTGATGAGAGTTAAAACAGAGCTGGCATGGATAATTTACAGCTTCTCTTATGGAGTTTAGGATTAAAATTCCTATGTATTTATGGGTCGGGAATGAGTATTTCCATGTTTCTTACATGTTTGAAAAATATAATTCTCAGGTATAGAGATTACTAGGAGTAAATTAACTCCCAATTCATCATTCCCATGGTAAAAGTTGGGAACAAGGATTCCCATGATAATGAGATGAAATTTAAAAATAAAAATTATTTTAGTTTCTATTACTGCTTTATTCCTAGAGATGTCTAAACATTTACCAAACACTTTTTTTAGAGATTATCCAAGATTACTATTTCAATCATTATATTCCTAGAAACGTTATCTCTGCAAGTAACTTTACACAACTTGAAACAAAGAACCCCTTATTGTTGGCATCTTTTAAGCATCTTTGTCCTTTTTTCAGCAGTGCAAATTGGGTAAGACAAAAGTGAAAGCAACACAGAGAGCTTATATCCTTTCTACTTTATTCTGATCATTATTAAGGAATATTCATTAGCATAATACCATATGAAGAACCACATAATTGAAAATACCAGAGGAGTAAAATAAAGGAATAAATAACTGAAAAGGAAACTCTAAAACAGAACCAATGTAATCAAAGCAATAAATCCAAAAATGAGAATAGAATTTAACAAAATGGAGAATAAAGGCATTGAGTTAAAAAAAGCAAAATCACAAAGCAAATACTGTTTCTAGAATACTGATCTTAAGCCGCCAAATACAACTTTCCTAAACCTTAAGGGTGTTTGAAAAAGATACCTATCTCCAGAGCAATGGTGGATGATGGAATATACATGTTGTTGTTAAAGAAGTTAAAAAACTAGCCTCAAACAACCCTACAACTTGTTTTCACCACTGTACCAACCAAATTCTACCTAATCAGAACCCATTATCTCCTCCTTACCAACCACCAATTTCGGCTAAATCCATCGGAGAAATTCTGAATACCACATTTAAACCTGAACGGATTCCTTTTTTTCATTAGGCAAAACCTGAAGGTTACCCTCATCCCCATCCCCATCACCACCACCAGAAGTATTGCTTATAATCTTTGTTATCACATTACCCTCTTTTTGAATTTTTTCTTCTTCTAGGTTTTTATTGCACACAACTTCACAGAAAAAATCTGTCAAAACAGTTTCATAACCAGGCATTTTAGCATAACCAGGGAAGTAATTGATATCAATAATAAGATAACGATTACCGTATCTGGAATCACGAATCACATCAAAATTGAAAAGATTCAGCTTCATAGCACGTCTCAATCCACTAGCAATATCAACAATGAAAGCTTGTGGTGGCATCTCAGTAGTATCATCCAAATGCATCATCTGATAATACCTATCGTCGTTTACAGTTTCACGATTAGCCAAATTAGAAACCTGTGAAAACGACAATAAATCATCCGAAACGCCAAGCACTTTCTCTTCCGAAACATCAGGTAACGATTTCCTCTTCACACACTTCACGTGTTCCCCAACAACATACACCTTGAAGATCACACCACCGTGATTAACAAACTCTTGAAGAACAATCGGCGGCTTCAGCTTATTCAGCGCGCCGTGGCTAAAAACCAAAGCCATTTTATGCGATTTCGCGCTACCATCGGCTACAAGCGGTTTCGCTATCACCGGAAACTTTAAACTTTCCCAAGCTTGACAATCTGAGAGGGTTTCTTTGTCGTATATGACTATTTGCTTCGGGATCCCGAACGTCTCGGTTCGGTCATCGACCCTAAGCTCTGACACCACTTGAAGCATCGATATCCTGTTGTGAAGCCTCTCGATCGCTTCGGGAGCATCGAGAATAACCGCATTAGGGTTCCGCGTTTGAAATTCCTGAAGCTGGCGTTTCCAATCGTCGCCGTAGAGTTTGTGAAGAACGCAATCGAACGGTCCTTGATCCGCTAACGAGCGATCCGAGTCGACACGGACGAGTTCGATTCCGCGAGAACGAGCTAGCGTTAAGAGTGAGTCGCGGATGAAACTGTTTTGTTTCTTTGGGGCTAAAGCGTAGCCTATTACACCGAATCTCTTCTCCGCCATTGAAAAAAAATTAACTATCTTATTTGTCGGTGAATGAATCACATTACCTTAAAGAAACCCTAATTTTGAATGTTTGGGGTTCGGTTGAGAGTTATTGTGAGCGGGGAAATTTGCAGAGGGAAAATGAACGGAAGGGAAACGGAAGAGGGTGAGGGATAAGAATGGGCGAGAGGAAAATGGGGAAGGGAGGATGTGGATATATATAGCTTAGACTAGGGTTAGAGAGAAGAGAGGGGAATGATAGGGTGACTGAGGTTTGAGGGAGAATTGGTGCACGTGGCGTGTTATGGGGATTGCGCCGCTTTATGAAGCGCGTGTTGAAACTTGGAGTGGGATAGGGATGAGTGGGAAGTGGATGAGGTGGTGATAAAATGACAGCGCGCGTTCATTCTTGGATTGGCCACAGTCAAAACATGATAAACTTCAGCTGGGTGTTTCTTAGGGGGTATTTTTTTTTTGATAAAGCATTTCTTAGGGGGTATGTGATTCCACTCCATTTTACTTGTATTATTAAATCCATAATATACATTCAATTGAACTTATTTGATCAAATATCAAACATTTTAAAATTTTTATAAAAATTTGCATATTTGATCTACTAATTTAGAACTAATAGTTTGACGGTTGGATCGGCGAAATTTAAATTCTACGAAGACATATTAAGTGGAGTAACTTGATCCCTATTCATTATTTATCGAAGAGAAAGTAATATTAAAGTTTTTATTATCTTTGAAGTGTCAAATAGTTTCACTAGCAATTGATACTTTAACTTCAATCTAAAACTTAAATTATATATGTATTGTTGCTTATTACGTTGACGTTGAATGATAATTCAATAAAACAAGTACTAAACTTTGGATTGAATTCTAAACTCGTTACGTTGATGTTAAAATATTAATTATGATGTTGGTTTATTTTTATTTCTATTATTATTGTTCTATTGTTTTTTTTTTTGTTTTTCTTCAAAAAAACTATATTTTAGTAATAAACCCGAGTACTCAACCCTTGGTTTGGTTCGTGTTACATGAAAAATTGGGTCTAATCTTACTTAACTAGCCCATCAATATTTTATTGGGCTGGGACTTTAAACAAAACTCACCCAACCCAATCCACGCACACTCATGTTTCTGGCCTCCTTCCCACTCTCCATACATCTCTCTCCACCCTCTCTATCTCTCTCTCTTAATTTCACTCTCTCTCACCATTAAAAAATTAAAAATAATGATTAGAGAGAGTGAAGTTAAGAGAGAGAGATTGAGAGAATAGAGAGATATGTAGGGTGAGTGGAATGAGAGGATCCAAAGTCGTTTATGGCTTTGGAAGGAATAAACTGCTCTCAAGCAAACCACTTTTTCACCATCTTTAGGCTCAGTGGTAAATTGGTACTATTTTGGGTTTGAGTTGAGTTGAGCAGAGTGGATGCGACCTTCTTTTAGTTTGACTCGATATAGTTTGAAACTTGATTGAAATTTGATAGGAAAAGAAAATGTTGTTCTAGTTTGAGCTTGACACAACCCAAGCTTGCGAGCAACATGATTTGGCTTGTGAGCTCGAAATTTATGAATCAAAGTGAAATAAAAATAGTTTTTGTCTCAATCTTGTTCAGCTCGCTCAAATCATCAAGCTCTTAGCAATTCATTAAGCATTTTAGATAAAAAAATAACCAATCACGCCTGTAAAAAAAAAACCATAACCAATCACACTTTATGGAATGGTTGGTTACCAAGCTCATCTAAGATTTTCTTGAGCAAAACACCTTGGTAGACACAATAGGCAACAGTAACAAATTCTGCCTCTATTGTAGAAAAGTAACTATAGGCTACTTCTTAGATGACCAAGAAATTGCTCCTGCACTCAGCATGAATATAAAGTCAGTGGTGCATTTTCCGTCTTCCAAATCCCCTGCATAATCACTATCGCAATAAGCCACCAATTCCTGCTTATGATCGACCTTGTACATGATTCCTAATTTTGTGGTGCCTTTCAAATACCTCAAAACTCGCTTTGCCAGCCAAATGTTTCTCTGTAGGTTTGTCCATGAACCTACTGATCAAGCTCACAACAAACATTATATCTGGCCTAGTAGAATTTAGATACATGCATTAGGCTGCCAATTATTTGCTTGAAAGAGGTGGGATCTACATGATGTTTTTCATCATTTCTTGTGAGTTTGTTTCCTGCTACTACAGGGTTATTTGCTGGTTTACTGTCTTCCATTCAAAATATGCTGAGAATCCCAGTTGCATACCTCTGTTGTGTGATAAAGACACCCTTCCTATTCTGAGTGACTTCCAAACCCAAGAAGTGCTTCATCTTACCAAGATCAGTCATGTCAAAGTGCTTCTTCATTGAATCCTTTAATTCACTCATCAAGGCTTCATCATTCCCTGTATACATCAAGTCATCCACATATAAACTAACATTAAGAATATCAAGCTTATTCTTATTTTTTGTGAACAACGGGTGTTCATGAGAGAATTTTCTGAAACCTTCCTTGTTAAAATAGGACTCTATCTTGCTATACCATGCCCTTGGGGCTTGCTTTAGCCCGTACAGAGCCTTTTTAAGCTGGTACACTTTGTTCTGTTTCCCTTTCTACACATAACCTTATGGATGATCAACAAAAACCATTTCATCAAGCTCTCCATGGAGGAAAGCACTCTTGACATCAAGTTGATGGACACTCTATATTGACCTCTGAATAGTCAATTCCATATTGTTGAGCATACCCTTTAGCAACGAGCCTGGACATATGTTTCTCTATCTGTCCAGCTTCATTATATTTTGTTGGCTTAAATATGTTTTTTGCCCTTGTAAATATGCTTGTTTTTCAAATATACCCATGCAATTTTTTTTTAAAAATATACCCTTGCAAAATGGCGTAGTTTTAAATATGCCCTTCCGTTACTCTGCTGTTACAAAAATGCTTAGCTGGCAATAACACGTCAGAATTTTTATTTCCCTATTTTTTATTGATGCTGATGTGTATTAAGTTAACCCTAAAATTAGATCCCCAATCTTCTTCCTCCAAGTCTTCTTCTTCCCCAATATTCCCCTTTGAAACCCTAACACTCCCATCATCTTCTTCCTCAAAATCGTGACCACGAGAATCTTCAATGGAGGCCTCCCAAGCGTCAAACTCAAGGTCTTCCTCGAATGCTCATCTATTCGCATATACTGTTCTCTTTCTTTCTCATATACCGTTATGGTTTTTTGTTGTTTGTATTCAAATACTGCAAGGTTGAGAACATTCTCTCCCTCCTGTAGACATTCATCATCTTCCGAAATTGAGGCGAGAACAAAATCATCTAGATATGAGGGTTTTCTCCTAACCCTTCTTGTTCTAGTTGCTGTATCAGTACCAGAATTATTTTCAGCATTAGTTTCTGGTTCTATCACTTCCTGTCTAGGTATAGAGATAGTTTCAGTGGTCTCCATAAATGGACTTCCCTCATAGTTTCAACCAGAATTCCCAATTGTTTCTTCTACAGTTTCTTCAACTTTAGATTCATCAATTTCCCAACTTTCATCAACATTCTTCTTATCATTCCACTCCCAAGTATCATTATCATCAAATACCACATCCTTACTTGTCATGATCCTCTTGGTGATAGGGTCATAGAGTCTATAGGCCTTAGACTCTTCACTTACTCCTAGAAACATACACTTAAGGCTTTTATCATCCAATTTCTTCCTATGTGCATCAGGCACATGCATATGAGCAACACAACCAAATACTCTTAGGTGCTTAACTAAGGGTTTTCTTCCACTCCATGCTTCCTCCGGGGTAATATCATCAAGGGACATAATGGAACTTCTATTAAGCACATAGAAGGACCATCTTACAGCTTTAGGCCAGAATTGTTTTGGGGGTTTAGCTTCCTTAATCAGGCTTCATACCATGTTCATAACATTCCTCATTTTTCTTTCAACCACCCTATTATGTTGTGTGGTGTAAGAAGTTGTGAGCTGCCTTCTTATACCATTCTCATCACAGAAATTAGAGAAATCATTGGAGTTAATTAAATTCTCCTCCCCTGTCAGTTCTTAGACAACTAATTCCACACTGTGACTCTTTCTCTATCATGAACTTAAACTTCTTAAAAGTTTCAAATGCAACTGATTTTTCAAATAGAAAATATACGCTACCTCTCCTAGTGAAATCATCAATAAAGGAAATGAAGTACCTCTTCCCGTTGTTTGATTCTGGAGAGATAAGCCCACAGATGTCTGAATGAATAAACTCCAACTTCTTTGAATCCGTCCACATGCTTTTCTTTGCCATATTGTCTCTGTGCTGTCCTCCCACCAAGCACTCTAAGCAGCTCTGTACTGGCTCTTTCAACTCAAGCAACCCTTTTACCATTTTTTTCCTGATTTAGGAGCTTCATTCTGGTGTAGCTGAGGTGTCCATACCTCCTATGCCACAAGCCAGATAAGTCCTCATCAATAGCCTGCATACAAGCAGAAATAGTCGTAGATCCCATGATGGTGAACACCTTTTTGCTTGCCATTTTTAAAGTCACTAACAACCCTTTTTCCTTCTGATAAATGCTGCACAAGTCATCTGTAAACACAACCTTCAACCCCCTTTGCTGAAGTTGACCAATGCTCAACAGATTATTCTTTTAGTCAGTGAGAAAGCCCAAACACTAACATGGACTTTGTAACGCCCTAAAATTTAATCAAATTATTTCGAAGTTGGATTGCCGTAGGATGATTGTAAGAATTGAAATTATGGGCGTAGTAGCTATGTTGAAAACGAGTTAGATGATAATCACGTGTTGTGGGCTAGTTAAAAATAGCATTGGGCTCCCTTCCTATGTGGATAAAGTCCCAAATAATTTAGCCCATTATGTTTCTCACTTATTATAAGTGGAGAGGATTAATTTAGGGTTGAGAGAGAGAGGAATTTCGGATTAGAGCAGCCACCAAAGAGAGAGAAAAGAAGAGAGAAAATAATTCCCGTTTTCCTCAAACCTGTCACCGTAAAATTGCGATTCCGGTTTCTTTAACCGTTGGATCGTCTTCGTTTTTGGGCAGCAGGTTCGTAAGATATATTTCTACACTTTCACCGTTCGGATCTTCGAAACGAGTTCTGAGGAGAGAGATATTGGCTTCGCACTGAAGCTGCAGTTTGGGGGAGTCGCCGTATTCGGAGATCGAGGAACGAGGCTAGGAGGGAGTTTGCGCCACCATAGTTGAGGTAAGGGTGGGCTTAACCTTGATAATGGGTTGATGATAATTATGTGTGGGTAGTCTAGGGTTTTGTTGAATTGTTCGTGTTGTTGCATATCGTGTTTTCGTTGAGATTGGTGCTTTGATGATTGTTGCACGTTATTGTGATTTGTTTCGTTATTTGTTGTTGCGTGATTGTTGTATCACGATGATGGTGTTGTTATTGTTCGTGTTTTTGTTGTTGATGTGCGTGGTTGATTGTTGTTGTCGCGTTGTCGAATTGTCGTTTTTGTTGTGGTGGTTGCGGTGTCGTTGCCGTTAGGGTTTGGTGTTTGGCAATTTAGCGATTCTGGACACAGGTTCGGTTTTTCTAAAACTGGCGCTGTTTGGTTGATCCAAAAATTATGAGGTTGATTGTTTTTGAAAATAGACTTAACGCCGGTCGTTTTGGCACTGGTTTCGTTAAATTCGGAGTTGTATAGCTCGAGTTATAGGCGATACAAGTTAGGTTAAAATTCTGGAAACGATTTGGGTATAGATTCGGTATTTCGGTGACTGGGAACGTTGTATTGACCGAAAAATTATGTGGTTTATTTTTCTGGAAAATAGACTTAATGCTTGTTAATTTGGCACTGGTTTGGTTGCGTTTAGAGTTGTGTAGCTCGAGATATGAATTCCACAAGTTAGAGTAAGATTCTGGAAACAATCTGGACACAGGGTCAGTGTTTTGGTTACCACGTTTTCAAAAGAACTCCTTTTTGAACGAATCCAATTTCTTTGAAAACTAGACAAAATTTGCCCCAGTTTATGCACAAGTTTCATGCAATTTGATTGAGTTTTGGTCACTTTGGAATTGCTTGAATTTGAAGGACAGAAACTGTCCTCTTTTGCAACTAGCCTGTGTGCTTTTCGAAAACTGTACCTATTGGACACTCTCCTTCAAAAACTGAACTTAGGGATGATAACCAGACCCATAGGGCTTTCCAACAAGTATTTATTTGTTGAAATCCGATGTCGTTTTCTATTTTAATTAATTCGCTGAAGTAGGTGCGATGTGCCTAGGCGCTGTGCGCCAGTCTTGTGCGTGGTGTGCGTGCGTTATGTCCGCGTTGTGGAGCCGTCTGGTGTTAATATTTCAGGTGCGGTGCTGGTATGCTCAGGAGAGTTTAGTGGTAGCTGTGATGCTACAACTTGGTGCTATTTTTGGTGAAATCATTTGTTTTGATTCTGGTGATATAGTATTTATTTTAAATACTTGTTATGGTGAGTTGGTGCATAATCATGGTGTCGCATTGTCATATGCATGTTTTGGTGATATAGGCTCTGCCTCTGGTGTTTATTGGTGATATGCCCGTCGTGGCTCATTTTGGTGATCGGTACCGCATGCATATGCCCACTGGAGGGGTTGCATATCATCCCATTGTCTATGAATGTTATAATTATGGTGGTTCACTGTCAAATGGATTTTTCCTTTGGTATCTGGTGCTGTGATATGGTGTAATTGTATTGTGTTGCTGTAGTTACCTGATGCTAGCATATTTTTATCATCTGCTTATTATCTCTGTTAGACTCACCCCTTCTGCTTGGAATGTTGCTCTCATGCGGCAACGCTGCAGGTGATCGCTAGTGCTCGTGGAGGAATTGCTAGGTTTTGCTTCCTCTCTCGTTTGGGTCTGTGTCAGCTCTGATATGTAGCACCGGGGAGTCGTTAGTTATCGTTTTGAACTATTATTTTAGTTATTGGAAATTGTTTTAATTTATTTTGGAGATGTCTTTAATTGTTAATTCTGGAGATGTTTAAACTGGTTAATATTCCGCTGCTTGGTGATTTCTTTTATATAAATTATTTTGGAGATTTTCTTTTTTTTAAAATGGTGAAAAATGTAGCGCCCTTCGAGGTGACTCTGATAATTGTCTATTTAATTGTAATAGTAAAAGGGGGGTGTTACAGACTTCATAACAGGCAAAACTACTTACATAACTATCCTTCCTTTATTTTTTTATGAATTAAATGGAGGCTTTTTCTTCTTCTAACTTATACCATTTTTATGCCTTTTTATTTTTTAAACAAACTACCACTTTTCAAAATTAGGTGCCATTACTGCTAATTTAGGTGACTTCTCAACTTTGTTATGCCTTTTTTAATTTATTTTTATTTGAAAAATTATTAAAAAATGAAATTTTTTACACAAATTTAAATTATTTTTAATTTATTTTCGTCTAATTAACCATTGAGTGGGATTTCACAAACTTAAATACTATTTGTTATTTTCCTATAATTTATGGTCTAATTTTTTTTTGACTGAATAGTTTATGGTCTAAATAAGAAGTTTAAAGACTTGTATTTAATAAAAGAACATAAATCAAAACAATCAAAAAATATATGTATGTTTGCATACCCATAAAAATAAAATAAATCTTGTCCTGTAATTTTTTTTACTCGTCTTTTCTTTATTGATTCACGTACATCGTTTCCAATTGATGTCTTTGCTCTTTCAAGTGTTGTGCGTCTGCCACATGAATGGAAAATAGAAGAGGTATTGTTATTTGCCTCAACTCTCAAGTCTTTGTCCACTTTAATTTTACGACTTCGTGTTCTCAGTTCTTTAGCAATTTGAAAATTTCTTTTTAGCTTGATGTCGTTGCAACTTATCCTATCTTTCGTGTAATCTTGAATTTTTAGTTCATTATCAGTGTTATAATATGTGTAAGCAAGTTTGTTTCGGTGATTTCTTGTTCTATTTTAGTGAAGGTCGATTTTTGGAGTTGCTGGAAGTTTCTGGAAAAAAATCTGCAACTTCATCTTCTCACTTGTAATAGTTTGATCCAAAATCTTAATTGCAAATTTGTTTTTGAAGTTATTTCTTCCATACATGTCCAATTCTGGAAATTCAAAAGCCTAAATTGTTTAGAAAAAAAAGAAGAGTTCAAATATGCAGAAAAAAAATGAAAAGATAAGTGCTGCAAAAAAAAGTGATTCTATACCAAAGCACTTATAGAAAAAAAAAGGGGGCATTTACAAAAAGTCCAGAATTGTTCATTTTGATACATCAATCATTTTTGCATATTTGTTGCTTCTATCAAACATTGCAAGTTGATTTTAGTATCTTACATTCCACATATTTGAATCACTTAGTCAATTAGTTTTGTTCTTTTTTTAAGTCGTCTCCTTGTTTATCTATTTGATTGTGTCTTCCTTTGCTTTTCTTTCTTTCGTGTCTTTTAAATTCCTTGGTTTTGTCTTAGAAGTTTCTCTTGTCTTCGTTGGCCTCTTGAATGATAACTTTCATGTGTGTTTTGTCACAATTGTGTAGAGGTTTTCCACAAACTTGATTGAGACTTGTTTGGTTTGTTTTAAGAACTTGAAGAGTTGCATTAGGGAGTGGAAAAAGGCTAGAGTGAACATTATAGAAAAAGCCATAATTGAGCGACATACACGAGTGATGCATTTCTTGAGTGTAAACACTTAGACAGTGGTGAGGACTATTGCTCTGTCTTGTTACTTTGCTTGATCATTTGGTACTTGTTATCTTGTCGTTGGAATGATGAATAGAGGTTTTGACTATAATAGAGAATGTGTTGCAAAAATTCTTAAGAAGTATAAGGTTGGAGATTTGCTCCAAAAGATGCATGAGAGGTATGAAGAGAATGTGACAGAAAAAGATAGAAAGTATAAAAAAGAAAGGAGTTATGAGAGGAGAGACAGAGAAAAAGAGAGAAAATATGGAGATTATTTGAGAGAAAATGAGATGAAAGAAAAAGTGAGTGTTCCAAACTTTCATGGGAAGAGTGGACCCGAAGCATATCTTGATTGGGAGCTTAAGGTAGAACAAGTTTTCTCTTGTTGTGATGTTAGTGAAGAACAAATGTTGAAGCTTGTTGTGTTGGAGTTTAGAAGTTATGCACTTACTTGGTGGGATCAAGAAAAAAAGCTTAGGAGGAATTGTGAACTTGAGCCGATTGAAAAATGGAAAGATTTGAAGGCCATGATGAGGAGGAGACATGTTCCTTCTCATACCCAAAAGGAGTTGCGTGACAAATTGCATAGGTTTACTCAAGGAACTAAAAGTGTTAGTGAGTACTTTGAGAAGTTAGAGATGGCTATGACTAGAGCTAACGTGGAGGAGAATTTGGAGAATACCATGGATAGGTTTCTTGATGGTCTAAATGAAGATATAATGAAGCAAGTTGAGCGTCACCATTTTGTAACAATTGAAGATCTTGTCCACCAAGCCATTAAGGTGGAAAGACAATTGCAAATAAAAAAGGCCTATAAGAAATCCCCTTCAAATTACTACTCTTCAAGTTGGAAGAACAATTCCAAGAAGGAGGGGTCTCCACCCAAAAGACCTGATGTTGCAACCTCCAAGGGTAAAGGTACAATTTCTAACTCTTCTTCTTTAAACCCTAAATTAAAGAACATGAAATGTTTTAAATGTTTGGAGTATGGGCACATTGCATTAAATTGTCCAACTAAGAGACTTTTGGTCTTAAGGAAAAATGGTTGTGTTAGTTCACGTGAGAGTGAATGTAAGGAAAAGTCTCAAAAGGGAGATTTGCTCATGGTTAGTAAGTTTGTTGAAGCCTATGAGCAAAATGAGAATGATTCACAAAGAACTAATATTTTCCAAACTAGGTGTCTTATTCTAGGAAATATATGTTCTTTGATAGTTGATGGAGGTAGTTGTGCAAATGTTGCTAGCACTAGGTTAGTGTCAAAGCTTAATCTTGAAACTACTCCACACCCTAGTCCATATAAAGTGCAATGGTTAAGTGATCATGGAGAACTAGAGATAAATAGACAAGTCAAGATATCATTTTCCATTGATAAATATTGTGATGAGGTTATATGTGATGTAGCACCCATGGAGGCTAGCTACATATTGCTAGGGAGACCTTGGCAATTTGATAGGAAAGTTTTCCATGATGGTGAATCCAATAAATACACTTTTGTTCACAATAAAATTAAATTTACTCTTCACCCTCTTAGTCCAAAGAAGGCTAAAGAAGACATGTTGGCTTTGAAACTTAAAATAGAAAAAGAGAAAGAAGAGTTGAAAGAAAATGAAAATGAGTGTGGCAAAAGAGAGGGAAAGAGAGAGAAAAACAATGAAAAGAAAGAAATGGGGAATAATAAAAATCTCTTAAAAAGGGAGATTGAGGTCAACAGAGCATTGTTGGTAAGACCTATGCTTAAACTTGAAGTTCCATTTCATTGTTTGTTTTCTTATGCTAACAGTTTCCCTAGTGTTGTTGATCTATTTTTGAGCATGCATAGGGACGTCTATTCAAGAGAGGTGCCTCGTGGTTTGGTGCCTTATGGTGCTACTCCCAATTTGCAAGTTTCCAATGAAGTCCATTTGCTTAAAGAAGTTGATTCAAGGAAAGTTTCTTTTGATTTGATTCCTCACAAAAGTGTCAAATGAATTAAGTTTTCTAAATTCTTGTTGGATGACTTGTTTATTGCATTGCTTAAGTTTTCTCATGTGATTGAAAATTTTACAAATTTGATGATGAAAAGGTTTAACTTGTATTTTTTGCCTATGTTTCAAATGGGAGAAGAAAATTTTCAAAATACGATGTCTCCAAGTCATTCCTTGTGCGCTCTCTATAACCATTGTGATATTGATTTTCTAACTCCATCTTTGATACAAGGTCAACGTGTTGAAATTTTAAAAGAGTTTGGCAATACTAAGACATTTATAGTGGATGAATCTATATGTGGTAATTCGAAAAAAAATTGTCATGTTCCTGTTTCGAAATTTACTTTTTTATGGTGTTGGGTGTTGGTTATATTTGTCAAATATATTGATTCTTCCCAATTTCCATTTGACTCGGGAGGTATGTTGGTATTGATTTGAGTTATTTCTTTATGTAAGATACAATGGAGATGCTGTCATAAGAAGAGGGATACAATGAAGATCAAATTCGAGGTCGAATTTCTTCAAGAAGGAGGGAATGATGGCGACCGCAAGAGCATTAAAAAAAATGTTAGGGACACAAAAAGCATGAAGATTCAAGACTTGGCACTTGGACCAATTAGAAGAGGAAGAGCAAAGAAGATTAAAGAACAAGAACAATTGGAAGCTCAAATGATTAATTTGCTTAATGATAGCAAATAATCTAAAATTGTTCCTTGTCTTTTAAATAGCTTTATAATTAAGATTTCATATGAATTTTATAATTGTAATAAGCCAAACATTTTTAGGCGCGTTATTTTTCATTCTTAGATGCCTAATTGTGTAAGGCCTAGTTTGGGCTTGAATTTGGGCTTTTAGGTTTATGTTTGTCACGTTAGTGAGTCCACAATCTATTCCCTATAAATAGGCGTGGTTATGTAAGTTTAAGGGGCTTTTGACGAAATAGAATTGTGAGAATAGAGAGTGTTTCTCTAGGGTTTTTCTTAGAACCAAATTTGAGTCTTATCAAGAGCCTCTTACTCTTGTGGTGATTCTACCCTGATCTTATCATCCTCCTAGATGTGGCGATTTCTTCATCTTCTTGCCTAATCCGTTTGTATGTTTCTTTTCCCTTTCTTTTTTATCCTATTTGTTATCTTTGATGCAAGAAATCACTTGGTTAGATCCTTAATCTATCATGGAATCAATTAGATTCACATCAGGATATAATCTTAAATTTGGATCCATTTTGATAATTATACACACAAAACCAATTTTGACCTAAACTATCTAATGGCTAAAAAGCTCTCGGGGTCCCTTATCTTTATTTAAAGTAATGATTTAGTCCTTTATCTTTTTTTGTCTCAACTAAATCCTTTATCTTTTAAATTTTAAGCAAAGTTACCATTTTCCGTTAAATTATTATCACTCCATTAAAAAAATAAGTGATGTGGCTGTTATAGTGTTGAGATGGGTATTACGTGCTGACGTGGTATTTATAAATTAATATATTTTTTTTACATATGAATTAATATTTATTAAAAATAAACTAAAATCATGAATTTATTCATCAATTTGCATCGTATGAGTAATCCACAAACCCAGCGATCTGCACTCAACTTGATTTCATTCATTCAATTTGATTCATCTTCACGCCTCTTCCTGATTCATCTCATTCATCTTCACGCCTTTTTTCCAAATTCATCTTCACGCCTCTTCTTTTCATTCATCTCATTCATCACTTCGTAGTTTTCGTTCTTCATCTCTGCAATCTGTTTTCGTTTTTCATCGCTGCAATCTCATTTCAATAACAGATCTGGAAATCCAACAACAACAACGATTTCGTTTTCGATTTCGCATTTCAGATTTGGAAATACATTTCGTTTTCTTTTAGAGATTTTGTTTTGTTTCGTTTTCGAGATTTCGTTTCGCTTCAGATCTGGAAATCCAGAGCTGCAATCTCTTCCATTTCTTTTTTGTTTTAGAGATTTGTTTACGATTTCATTTTTCCATTTCGTTTTCAATTTCGTTTACAATTTCATATTTGTTTTCCATTTTGTTTTACGATTTGCTCTTTTCGTTTTTGATTTCGCATTTCAGATTTGTTTACGATTTGTTTTCTGTTTTTGATTTCATGTTTCAGATTTGCCTTCTATCTTGTTTTCCGCTCACCGTTCCAAATTTTCCTTTCGTTTTTTATTTCGCATTCTAGATTTCTTACAGAGGTAAAGATAATCGTACATAGATGAAGATGATTGTATGAAGCTATTGTTGTAGAGAAGATGAAAAGGACAAGAAAAAATCTGGAAACAAATATGTTTTTCTTTATTAAAATGAAATAAACAATAAAAAATAATGAAATAAAAAATAAAAATAAAGACTCACTAAAAAAATAATTAAAAATGACATGGATTTTGACACATCAGCAACGTTTTTTCAACATAAACATTTTTAACAGTGTTGGACGGTGGCTAACGAAAAGGGTAACTTTGCTCAAAATTTAAAAGATAAAGGACTTAGTCGGGACAAAAAAAAGATAAAGGACTAAATCGTTACTTTAAATAAAGATAAGGGACCACAGGAGCATTTTAGCCTTTTAGTTATTAGTCCACTGCAATTATTTTGTGTTTAAAATAGTTTTGTAGTTTTTAAGAATTTAATGTAAATATTTACACTTGGACATATCTCAACTAACATCCTTAAAAAAGAAGTAACTAATTCTTTAAAAAGAGGAAGTTGCATATACGCGTGAGTAGTTAAAAACTTGTAGTTTAATAGCGTCCAAAGGCACTGCAAAGAGAGCGAAATGGTTTAAAAAAAACTATACCCTATTATCCTACTATCAAAACAAAAAAGAAACAATAACATAACGCTTAAAAAGAACAAGTAACCAATTTAAGGTGTAACACACATAGCCCACACCTTACATGTGTAACCACTTGATAGAATTTATAAACTAATCCAATGTTATTTACCCGAACAAAAATAAACCTCGCATTGTAGTTTATATATAAGTAAATCTCATTTCTCATTTCGCAATAAGTTCTATTTTTCTCTTCACCTCACCGTACCCAATACAAACTCATAACCAAGACAAAATGCAGAACAAAACATCAAATATTACGATATTGAGATTGCAAGCACTATCAATTCTATCAGTGCCTCATTCCATCCTTGATTCATCTGACTTTACTCCTATTTCAACAAATCCTGATCCACATAGCAATAGTAGACAAGAAATTCACAACCACGATGAAGAAAATATTGAAGAACAAGAGTTTAGTTTTGCATGCACCAATTCCCAAGAAAGGCTTGCCTTTGCTGATGAGATCTTTGACAATGGAAAAATACGCCCAACCTTCCATGCATTTGACCAATCTTTTATCTTCACTATTGAAAATAATGTGTCTGGCTCACATCTCCGAGCTCCGCTAAAGAAACTTTTTGTTGAACAACACAATAGTTTTTGCTCGAAATCCAGTAGTATCTCAAAAGAACTACAAAACGAGCCATCAGAAAATATGACAATGGTGGAGGTGACGACCTCAAATGACAATTGCAGGAAAAGCAATTCCACGGGATTCTCAAAATTATGGAGATTTCGACGAGACTTGAAAATCCGGAGTAATAGCGATGGTGGGGATGGTTTTGTTTTCTTGAATCCTCATATACCTGAAAAGCATAATGAGGCAAAGCTAGAGAATGTCCCTAAAAAGAAGGGAAATGGAGGAAAGCGCAAAACAACATTATCAGCTCACGAGAAACTTTATATGATGAATAAAATGAGAAAAGAGACCAACAGACGGAAATCTTTCCTGCCTTATAAGCAAAATTTGGTTGGGCTATTCTCTAATGTGAATCTGTTTAGCAAGAATCTTCATCCCTTTTGAGACAAATTCAAAAGTTTTTAATATGTAGCTTGTAGCCAACAGCTAGCTAGTTTTTGTAATTTCACCGTGATTATAATTTCAGGAATTTTTTTGCTTTTTAAGAATAAAAGAGTTTGCAATTTCTGAAATTATAATGTACACTGAGTGATTTTAGTGATATTGTACGTAGTTATTTGTCTATCTCATTAATTAACCACGTGTCAAAATTCAGTATGTTTCTTGAAATTGTCGTGTGATCTTTGGACTTTATTTTAAAAAGAAACATTAGTAGGTGATTTTCGTTTAAACCGACACATAATATTCTCTTAAGTGAAAAAATAATTAATTTCAAAAACTCACAGTGAAGTTGGAATGACATAATGCAGATTTCCAACCTCGCTCGCTCCCACTTTCAATCACATTACTTAGAAAGTCATAGTGATTTCGAGCATGTTATTGCTACAATCTCGCCTCCCATTAACTTGAAGGATAACGTTATATTGTCAACTTGTTCACATAAAGTGAATTTCCCGATGCTCTCTTTTCAATGAATCCAGACAAATCCCCGGATCCCAAAAACATCCATTATAAAACAACATGAAGATCGCAGTCACCTTCATGAGATTTACAGTTGTAGAGGTAGCGTTTCTATTACTCACCTACTCTTGGTAGATAACAGGTTTTTATTTTGACACATCCTTAGCAAAAGCCTCTAGGTCAAAGGAATTTCTCTAATATTATGAACTGGCTAGCAGGCATGCTATTAATCTTAGTAAATCATTCATAGCCTTCTCATCCAATACACACTCTTCCATTCATAGAAAGTGAATTTCTTGATGCTCTATTTTCAATGCATCCAGACAAATCCCTAAGCCCTGATAACATCCCTAATAAAGCAATATGAAGATCACAGTAACCTTCATGGGATTTTCATTTGTAGAGATAGCCTTTCTATTACTCACCTCCCTTTTGTAGATGTCAGTTTTTTATGTTGCAAGGCATACTTAGTAGGAGACTCAAAGTTAAAGGAAATACTCTAAGACTATGAATTGACTAGCGGGAATGCTATTAGTGTTAATAAATACGCCATAGCCTTCTCACCTAATACACCCTCTCCTTGCGATTTGACATCACTACTTTACTTGGCGTTTCTTCTCTAATAGGTGCAAGAAAATGTTTGGGGCTCTCTTCCATGGTGTGGCGTAACAAAAGATCAATTTTTGCTATCTCAAAGATAGAATCTAGAAAAAAAATCAACCTTGGAGCCTCAAATCCGTCTCTTGGATGGGAAAGGAGATCTTAATCAAGTTTGTTGCTTAAGCTGTTCGTTTTTAATGCATAAGGCCTATCTAATTCCCAAATATCTTGGTGAGGAATTTGAAAGGATGCTTAATTCCTTTTACTGGGGATCTAATAACATTGGAGGTTTTAGTATTAATTGGGTGAGATGGGATAAAATAGCACTCCCAAAAACTCATGGAGGTTTACATTTTCATACAAGCAGGGTTTCAATTTATCCATGTCGCAAACAAGAATGGAAGGTCATCACAGACCCAAACTCCTTAGTCGCTCGTTTTCTCAAAGTTAAGAAGGTTGCAGGTTAGAAGAGATTTAAAAAGGGGTACACAATTGAAACCCCCCTTTCTTGTGTAACTTAGTTACTTCATATTCCTGTTACAAGTATTCAATATTATATATTCATCTATTTAAGACCCTAAAATATAGTTTTACATTAATATATTTAGGGAAAGAATAAACATTGGGTTTTAAGCTAGGAAAGTAACAAATTTATTTGGAATGTATTGTTTTAAAATATGTAAATTATATACCAAAAAATTCTTTATTAGATAAGGCATTATTAGATCGAAATGTACGATAGAATAACCAATGTATACAAACTAAATAATATTCTACTAGACCCATAACCCGTGCGATGCACGGGATTGGCTAAATTCTATCATATAATTAAATCTTTTCGAAAGACTAATATCCCATCGTGCTTGAAAGCAAATTTCGCACTGGCCAACACAGAGTTTGTCAACGGTGAGAATCAAACTCAGGAGCACGGGATCGACTCCCGTGCCCTAGGATAGCCTATCCCATTGGGCAAATGGTGTTAGTTAGCAAAATATAAAATCTAATAACTGTGAATAAAACTTAAATATAAATATAAATTAAATAAAAAGATTATCAATTTTAAAAGGAACATTAACAAATACACACATCCTCCATAGATAAAATAAGAAGAAAATTTTAATAACATAATTCACACTCATCAAATGCAAATATAAAAAACTAACCCATAAATAGAAAAATAAGACAACACAATTAAAAAGTAAAACACGATGGGTATCATGCATGGTTGAAGGAAAACCCATGATAAAATAGAATAGTTTTAATACCCGTTGGGGTGAAATGACCAATATAAAAAAGAAAACACAAATAGAAAATGAAACACGTGGTATCGTGTTGGGTTGGATAGAAATTACCAATAAAATAAAAGCATCTATAGAAAGTCGAAAGTGTGCGATTGAGGAATCTATTGTAAATGTAACTGAAGCTTCAGAAAATAAAAATTAAATTAAAACTATAAATTAAATAAGAAGATTATTATTTTTTCACAAACGTATTTTTTCACAAACTTATTATTTTTTACCAAACCGGTTTATATACGAAAAAACTTCTGATATTTGAAAAGTTAGTTTTTTTTTCCGAATCCCAGAGTATCTCAAAACACACTGCTTAACATTTCACTTTACGTATTTTGTTACAAAATAATTTTTTTCACCATCAAGTACACCAAAGCATACTTTTTAGCATATCACTTTACGTATTTTTTTATGAAATTAAATTTTTTTCCATATAATTGATTATTGAAGAACAAAATTTGCATATTTAAACATTTAAAATTTTTCGACACTGTAAAGTACTTTTTAAAATACAAAAGAAAGAAAAAAAACTAAAGCAAAGAACAAAAAGTAACAAAAAATAAAACTGAAAAAAAGAAGAGAAAAAAAAGAAACAAAAAGCAAAATAAAAAATCTGAAATAAAAAAAAAACAAAAAACTTGTCACTTGCGCGCGCAAGTGACAAGCCGCATTAGATTCTTAGATCTGTTATATCCATTTTTTAATTAGCTTTACGTATCATGTAAATATATATATATATATATATATATATATATATGTATATATATATATATATATTATAAAAAGTAGTAACTTTGTAAAATAAATTAAAACACCAACAAACATTAAATCCATATGCTCAAGTAAATGTAAAGATATTTTGGTTATTAGTACACTGCAATTATTTTGTGCTTATAATAGTTTTGTAATTTTTAAGAATTTAATGTAAATATTTACACTTGGACATATCTCAACTAACATCCTTAAAAAAGAAGTAACTAATACTTTAAAAAGAGGAAGTTGCATATACGCGTGAGTAGTTAAAAACTTGTAGTTTAATAGCGTCCAAAGGCATTGCAAAGAGAACGAAATGGTTTAAAAAAAACTATACCCTATTATCCTACTAACAAAACAAAAATGAAACAATAACATAACGCTTAAAAAGAACAAGTAATCAATTTAAGGTGTAACACACATAGCACACACCTTCCATGTGTAACCACTTTATAGAATTTATAAACTAATCCAATGTCATTTAACGAACAAAGACAAACCTCGCATTGTAGTTTATATATAAGTAAATCTCATTTCTCATTTCGCAATAAGTTCTATTTTTTTATTCACCTTACCGTTGTTTGCTGGTGTTTTTAGCAAACAATCACTAGTTTTATTAGAAGGTTTGTGAGATCAAACTAGAAAAATCTCAAAGCAATTGCCTTTGAATTGCAAAAGTTTTTGTTTCAGAAAATGTAGAAAAGGGGACGATTTGCAATTGATTAACAGAATTGAAAAGAAAAGAAGCAGTAAATGGTGCAGGAATTGTAAAGAAAAAGAAAAACAAATTGCATTGAATCATAAAAATGGTACACGATCACATACAGGGATTCTTCCACTCGTTTTTCGCTCTGGCTTGGAAGTTAGAGTTTCAGGAATCGGGTGTGTATTGTGATTTTCGCGACCTCTGTTTCTTCTCAGAAACAGTTATTTATACAAGGGAAAAAAGGGGGGAAATTCGAACTAAGTAACTGCCTAACAATTTGAAAATAAGTAACTGCTCCTACTTTCGGCCAAATAACCGCTCCTACTTTCGACCGAAACCGCTCTGTCACGCTTCGACCAACTGCTAGTCTTCAACGCATAACTGCTCTGTTTTCTGTCTGTCGAAAGCCTGTGTCGATTTTCCTCTCTCTTGCTTTTGCTTCCCTGGAAACTTGTCGAGTTTACCTTGCACACGACCATTTTCTTTGTCGAAACAATATGGTCTTTGTGAAATAAATATAAATCAAGCCATGTTGACCATCTTTAATGTAGCCTGTCGAAATTACAGGCTAACAAATTGCCCCCCAAAAATGTCTTTTCTCGACTGAGCTTGAAATGGAAGAAGAGAAAGAACATTTTTGAATTCTCCATCGAAATAGACTTTGCACTTGAGTAGAACAACTGTATACCTGATGTCGCCACTGTTAAGTGTTGTTTCCATATTCAAACCTTGAACTTGAACAGCCTGTAAATTCGGCCTTTGACTATGTTTTGGCAACTTAAATGCCATGTTTTTACGCTTTCTTTATATTTTTTCCAGCGTTATTTTAACTTCGTGCAACGTTGGCTTATACTTTTTCAGGTATTTACCATTTATACGCAAAATTCTTTCATCAGCGCCGATCTCTTCAACCTCATATGCGCCGTTTGAATAAACTTGCAAAATTTTGAATGGTCCTTCCCAACTTGGGGACCATTTACCAAAGACTCTATCTTTTTTATCCATAGGCAATAGGACCTTCCACACTAAATCACCTGAATTAAAGGCTTTAGACTTAACCTTTTTGTTATAAGTTTTAGCTACCCTCTCTTTCTGTCGAATAAGCGTATCTAAAGCTAATAACCTTTCTTCGTCTAAATCAACCAATTCATCAAGCATCATATTCCAATAATAATCAGAGGGAATCTCCCACTGTCTTTGAATTCTTGTTGATTGTAGACAAATTTCAACAGGCAACACTGCATCGTGTCCAAATGTTAACCTATAAGGAGTAGTGTTGATAGATTCTTTGGGCGAATTTCGACAAGCCCATAATGCTTGATCAAGGGTATTATGCCAATTTTTGGGTTTCTGCCCAACATGCTTTTTAATCAAACTAATAATAACTTTATTGGCAGCTTCTACTTGTCCATTGGCTTGCGCATAATATGGTGTCGAAGTTAATAACTTAAAACCAATTTCGGAAGCAAACTCTACCATTTTTCTACCAGTGAAAACTGATCCCTGATCTGTAGTAATGGTTTCTGGAATTCCAAACCTATAAATGATATGATTTTGAATAAACCTTATCACTGCTTCCTGATCAACATTGGCTAAAGGTATAGCTTCAACCCATTTGGTGAAGTAATCAATTCCCACAAGGATATATCTATGGCCCTTCGACGAAGTTGGCTTTATCTCTCCAATCACATCTAAAGCCCAACCTCTAAATGGCCAAGGTTTGACTATGGCATGCAATTCATTTGCAGGTACATGTTGTATCCCAGCATGCTTTTGACACTCTTGGCATCCCTTAGCAAATTCTATGCAATCTTTCAGCATATTTGGCCAATACATTCCTTGTCGAAATAATAACCACTTCATTTTGTGGCCTACTTGGTGTGAACCACACGCTCCACTATGTGTATCGGAAATTGCTAAATATGCCTCATTTTCACTAAGACATTTTAATAGTACTCCTTCAGGAGTCTTTTTAAACAATTCGTTTCTAATTATCACATAACTCAAAGCTCTGTATTTTACCTTTTTATTGGTATTTCTTGTGGGATTTTGCAAATATTCCGCAATAGGCCTTCGCCAATCATTATTGGTCATATTGTCAAGAGCAAAAATTTCTGCTAAGTCAAAGTCACCAAAAAATCGACGTTTTTCGTCAACGACTAGTTCCTCGTTTGCGTTTGTTGCCCCCCCAATTCTTGGTGTTGACAATAGTGACGAAGAATAGTCATTAGAAATGATTTTATCCTTTATTTCGATTAACTCTTCCAGGTTTTGTTTTGAAACTTTATAGCCTGAAGCAATTTGTGCCAATTCATTTGCCACTTGATTATCAATTCGTGGTAAATGTTCTAAGTGAACAGACTCAAATCTTTTTAACAAAGCATTGGCAACAACAAAGTATCTAATAAGGTGCTCTTTAATGCATTTGTACTCTCTTGTCAATTGTTTGACAACCAACTCAGAGTCACCTTTTATTTCGACATGACTTGCCCCCAGCTCAAGTAAAATTTCAAGGCCTACTATTAAAGCCTCATACTCAGCTTCATTATTGGAACAAACATCCCGAATTTTAAACTTATACTTCGTTGGAATGTTAGTAGGAGATATTATTAAAATACCAATCCCAACTCCATGTTTATGGCTTGAGCCATCAAAATACAACCTCCAAGGATATACGTCTACAAAACTTAATGTTTCTTCCACAACAGAATGGTCTACTATAAAATCAGCAACCACTTGTCCTTTAATTGATTTTAGAGGTTGATAAGTTAAGTTGTATTCTGACAAAGCCAAAGCCCATTTACCAATTCGGCTATGCATTATTGGTTTCGACAGCATATGCTTAATAACATCAAAATGCGAATAAACAGAAACATCAGCTGGTTTTATATATTGCTTTAACTTTGTACACGAGAAATACAAACAAAGGCACAACTTTTCTATAGGAGTGTACCTCGTTTCGGCATCATTGAGGACCCTACTGAGGTAATAAATGGCTCTTTCGATACCACTATCATCCTCTTGTGCTAACATGCTACCTATTGTTCTATCAGAAGCTGCTATATACAATTTGAGCACTTTGTGTTTAATAACAGGCAACAAAATCGGTGGTTTCATCAAATAAGACTTGATTTCGTCAAAGGCTGCTTGATGCATTGGTTCCCATTTGAACTCTTCTTCCTTCTTCAGTCTTAATAATGGCGAAAAAACTTGTGTTTTGCCACTTAGATTTGATATAAATCTTCGAAGGAAATTGATTTTTCCCAGCAACGACTGAAGCTCTTTTTTGGTTGAAGGGGCCTTCGTTTCCATAATTGCCTTAGTCTTATTTTGATTGATTTCAATGCCTTTTTTGTGTACTATAAAACCCAAGAAATCACCTGCACGTACACAAAAGGCACATTTTAATGGATTTAATTTCAATCCATATTTCCTCATTCTTTCAAAAGAACGGCGAAGATGGTCTAAATGACCACTTTCTGAGGAAGATTTAACCACCACATCATCTATGTATACTTGCATAAAATCATCAATAAAATCATGAAACATAGAATTCATGGCCCTTTGATATGTAGCACCAGCATTCTTTAAGCCAAAGGGCATTACTACCCATTCATAAACACCCAATGCCCCTGGACACCTAAAAGCAGTTTTTGACACATCCTCTTCAGCAATGAAGATTTGATTATACCCAGAATAACCATCAAGCATACTAAGATAATCAAATCCTGCTGCTGAATCTATTAGCATTTCTGCCACAGGCATTGCGTATTCATCTTTGGGAGATGCATTATTTAAATCCCTAAAATCTATGCAAACTCTAAGAGTCCCATTTTTCTTTATTACAGGAACTATATTGGCTAACCATTCGACATACCTGGCAGTTCTGATGAATTTGTTTCTGAACAGCCTTTCGATTTCCTCTTTGATCTTAGCCAACACTTGAGGAGCAAATCTTCTTGGCACTTGCTTCACTGGTTTCTTCCCTGGTCGAATTGGTAATTGCATTTCCACTACTTCTCGACTTAACCCAGGCATTTCGTCGTAATCCCAAGCAAAGCAGTCTTTGAACTCCCTTAGCAATGTGATGACTTGGGTTTTTAGAGAAGCATCAATATTTGCACTAATATAAGTTGGCCTTTTTATTGAGCCATTTCCCAAATCAACTTCTTCTAACGGGTCTTGAGCTTGCATATGCTTTGTCAAATCTCTAGGATCCTTTTCAAAACCTAATGGATCATTATCATAGATACAGTCAAGTTTTTCATCTATGATTATGCCATTTTCTTCATGTAACTCACTGGCTTCGACAGCCATTGTTTGTTGAATAATTTCGGCCTCCATAGCCGCTTTAAACTTGTTTTCGGCCATATAAGCCGTAATTTTGTCCCATGCATTGGGCACTGACATAAGAACATTTTCAAGAACCAGTGTTCCACCCCGTTGGTCGAAAAACACCATCAGGATAGACACTATCATCTCCCATTATTTCTCTTTCCCAAACAAAACCATAATTTGGGTCAAGATGAACTGAGGCAAAAACATTATCCGCAGGGACATATGCCTCATTAGAAGATGAACATGGCGCAATCTTCGCCATTTGTTTCTCAAAGTTTTCCTTGGTAACTTGGTTCACATCAGCACGGAAGTAGCTCTGATCGGCTTCAACATACTCTACCAAACCATCTTCCTTCCACATTACTAAACGTTGATGCAAAGTTGAAGGGACAGCACCAACTCCATGGATCCACTCTCTACCAATGAGTAAATTAAAATTCGCTTTAGAGGCTATCACTAAGAACAATGTAGTCCTCTTTATGGAACCAACGATTAAGTCCACCTCAATGGCCCCCAAAGAATGGCCAGTTTTGCCTTCATAGTTGCTTAAGACAATGTTATGTGGCCTGAGGTCAGTATCGAACTTACCAATCTTCTTCAAAAGACCATGTGGCATCAAATTCACTGCAGCTCCACCATCCACTAACACTTTGTTAATCCCAACACCATTGACTTTGGCTTGGACATACAGGGGTTTCAAGTGGTTTTGCATACTCATATCTGGCTTCTCGAAGGTAGCCATTTGGTCTTCGACACAACCATTGTTCATCACATAATAACACATTGGCTTATGATGAGCCATATCCTCTGTAAAATCCTCTTCAACGTCATTTGGTACTGTGATAACATCGTACTCCAGAGGCAGTATTGATACCACATTGCAAACAACGTCGAAATCATCCTCAGAATCATTAAAATCAGACTCCATGTCTTCATCCATGTCGAGATCAGCATTTCTTTCTTTCACTGTTGACAATGGAGGAAATATTCTTTCAAGAGCAGGCCTTCTTGACTTTTCTGTTACCACAGCATTGCCTTTGGCCTTATTCGCTGCACACACATGACTAACAACATCAGCATTCCTCTTTGTGGCAACTTCAGCTTTGTGAACCTCACTCTTCGCCACTATCATGCTGCGTGGAACTTGATTATTAGCCAAATGACTTGGAACCTGGTTAATGTCAAAGTGTGCCTTCTTCTTCTGTTGTCTTTGGTAACGACGCCACTGTGTTCTAGTCATAGGGTTCTTACCCTTATAGTTATTCTTATAATTAAACTTAATAGCATCAGTACCTGGCTTGACAGCTTTAGCACGTTGATTATTGGGCACCCACTCTTCGACAGGAGCACTAGCACTTGGGACAAAGGATTTACCTGTTGACAGCTTCAAATACCCTTTTGCTGAGGACTTCTCCTTAGCAAATTGTCGTTTACTTGTTGAAGGCTTTGCTGACACATTAGCCTCATAGCCAGGAAGATCTCCTTTTGCAAAGTCAAATTTTGGCCTGTTATCAAGCCATTTTCTTTTGCGTTGTTGTTGATCCTGATAACCTTCGACAGCTTTAGCTGCTTCTTTATCGAAGACAGCACTGCACCTTGGGCAAAGCATAACTT
Source organism: Astragalus glycyphyllos (assembly GCA_963573325.1). NCBI lineage: Eukaryota > Viridiplantae > Streptophyta > Magnoliopsida > Fabales > Fabaceae > Astragalus > Astragalus glycyphyllos. Next base: position 32,568,090 of record OY754308.1, on the reverse strand, counting down.
CAGAATTATTCCACTTACACCGATTGAGGAAATCTATCAATTCTTCCTCAGCCTTTGGATACACAGCATGTATCTTCCCATCATATTCTTTTAGGGTCACTTCCTGTTTCTTACCTTCAGCATACATAAAACCTTTTAATTTTTCGGTGGCAGTCTTGACACACTTAGGAGGGTCTGCCATTTGAGCACCCACCATGCCTACATCAGCTTCGACAGGTTCAGAATACATAGCTTCAGCCTTAGGCAACGGATCAACATCAATCTGCATAGGAGCTTTCATTTTCTTGTCAGCAAATTTGAGTCTTCCTTCGTCAACTGCTTCTTGTACAATATCCCTGAAGAGCACACAACGGTCAGTGTTATGTCCCAAAAAATTATGGAACTTACAATAACCCTTTTTCTTTCTTTGGTCAAGAGTTGGTATTTTAAGGCCTTTAGGCACTAATATTTGACCATCAGTTACTAAAAGATCAAAAATTTCATCACATTTAGTAACATCAAAAGTATAAGTCTTAGGCATAAATCTATCGTTCTTAGGCTCTACAGGGTTATTCCCATTCGCAGGCCTTAATAATTTACAGGTATAAGGAGGACCAGGCTTAAGTTCAGCCACGTCTATCTCCTCTTCTTCGACATTACTATATGTAACGTCAAATTCTTCTTCGACATATGCCACTTTTTCTTTTTTATGATACCTATTTGTCCTAGATTTTTCCTCTCTAAGCCTTTCAACTTGTCGAACCCTATCAGCCAAATGAGCCATATCTCGCAAATGAGATGTGTCTAATTTCTTTCTAATTGAGTAATCAAGGCCACCAGCAGCCATTTCGACAAGCTCATGTTCAGGGACTTGTGTGAAGCAACGAGATTTCAACAGCCTAAATCTGTTTAAGTAATCATCAATAGTTTCAGGCATTTTGCGCCGAACACTAGCCAATTCTTTAAGACTAATTTTCGACTGGCCCATGTAAAACTGTGCATGGAATGCCTTTTCTAATTGCCCCCACGTGAACATAGAACCAGGGGGTAAGGTCGTGAACCAAGTGAAAGCATTTTTAGTTAGAGAATTTGGAAAATATTTCATCTTCAAATTCTCATTTTGTGCTAAGTCCCCAGCCTCAGTCAAGAAACGAGCAATGTGTTCGACTGTGGACTCATTTGTTTCACCACCAAACTTAGTAAACTTGGGAACTTTCCATCCCCTTGGTAACTCAGTTTGTAACACGTATTCACATAATGGTGATACAAAGTTAGGCCTTTGTAAACCTATGTTAAGGCCATTCTGCGCCAAAATAGTTTCGACTAAAGTAGCTATATTGTTTTCTGCGCCAACATTGTGTTGTTGCACTTGTCGAACAACCTCATCAGCGTTCTGGTGTCTATTTACCAAAACTACTTCAGGGACGTGGTTTACTGTCCCTTGTAGTTCGCCTACAACTGTCGACGCTTCGACTGCAACTGCTTCTTGGGGGTTAACTGGCGACGCATTACCCGCAATAATAGGAACGTGCCTATTATTAACCGCTGGAACCCCAAAAAAGTCTGCAATCCTACTCATCTGATTTGCCAACATTTGGTAACTGTTATTGGTATTTTGAATCAATGGATTGAAAACTGTACCAATTTGTTGGGTAAGCATATTAACCATATCGTGATTACTCTCGTCTACTTGCTGTCTTAAGGCCAACAAAGACGTATTGGTTAATGCTGGGGGATTTCGACCAAATACGCTCTCAGAAGAGACATGTGTAGGGGAAAAGGTCGAAATATGTGGCATTCCAGTAGGCATGCCATACATTCCCAGAGGAAATGGGGGTAGACACACGTCATTCAAACGTGGGTCTAAACCGTTTCCCATTGTCATGCGAGGGCTATGAAGCCCTGCACTTAACGGCAAAGACATAGGCAAAGATGCCATTTCTGACTGTGTTGAAACAGCATTAGTCATTGATAATGAAGGAACGGTTACCGACGATGATGGTCTCGCGCTAATGTTTGCAGAATCCATTGTTGTTCCTTGCCCTTGTGAAACCACAGGGTTGGAACTAGATGCATTATTCGTACCAGAACGAACCATTTTACCACTTCTTAAGTGCATACAACAGCGAATACAAATAAGAGAGTACGAAAATGAACAAAATCAAAGGCAAGGTCCCACTGGGCGTGCCAATTTGTTTGCTGGTGTTTTTAGCAAACAATCACTAGTTTTATTAGAAGGTTTGTGAGATCAAACTAGAAAAATCTCAAAGCAATTGCCTTTGAATTGCAAAAGTTTTTGTTTCAGAAAATGTAGAAAAGGGGACGATTTGCAATTGATTAACAGAATTGAAAAGAAAAGAAGCAGTAAATGGTGTAGGAATTGTAAAGAAAAAGAAAAACAAATTGCATTGAATCATAAAAATGGTACACGATCACATACAGGGATTCTTCCACTCGTTTTTCGCTCTGGCTTGGAAGTTAGAGTTTCAGGAATCGGGTGTGTATTGTGATTTTCGCGACCTCTGTTTCTTCTTAGAAACAGTTATTTATACAAGGGAAAAAAGGGGGGAAATTCGAACTAAGTAACTGCCTAACAATTTGAAAATAAGTAACTGCTCCTACTTTCGGCCAAATAACCGCTCCTACTTTCGACCGAAACCGCTCTGTCACGCTTCGACCAACTGCTAGTCTTCAACGCATAACTGCTCTGTTTTCTGTCTGTCGAAAGCCTGTGTCGATTTTCCTCTCTATTGCTTTTGCTTCCCTGGAAACTTGTCGAGTTTACCTTGCACACGACCATTTTCTTTGTCGAAACAATATGGTCTTTGTGAAATAAATATAAATCAAGCCATGTTGACCATCTTTAATGTAGCCTGTCGAAATTACAGGCTAACAACCGTACCCAATACAAACTCATAACCAAGACAAAATGCTGAACAAAACCTCAAATATTACGATATTGAGAATGCAAGCACTATCAATTCTATCAGTGCCTCATTCCATCCTGGATTCATCTTACTTTACTCCTATTTCAACAAATCCGGATCCACATAGCAATAGTGGACAAGAAATTCACAACCACGATGAAGAAAATATTGAAGAACAAGAGTTTAGCTTTCCTCCCTTAATAATTGTTTAATCTAATTTTTAATAATCTAACAACGAATAGTATCATTAACATATAGTTTTAAGTTGTATGATAAAAAATGAAATAATGCAAAATAAAATTAAAATCTTGAAAAAATTACTAGGGCCGAAAAAATATGGCTATTTGAAAATGAATTTTATATTCTAAATCATTAAATTAATAATAAAATATTTTATTTATCTTTGATATTGAAATTATAAAGAAAAGAATTATTTTTTCTTAAATGGTGACTCAAACTTAGTAGATATCATTAAAATATTTATTTATGTTAAATTGGATTTATATATTTAATTATTAAGAGAGATGATTGTAATTCAACGTATCTCTTAGGGGAGTGGAGTATAATCTACTCTAGGTTTTTTTCTTCTCAAGAAATGAGAGTGTATATTTTAACATAAGAAGAAAAAAGGGGAATGTAATTCAAACTTCTCCTATAGAAGAGGAATGTAATTTACTCAAAAAAAAAAAATTCCTCATTTATTCTCATCATGAATTACCCTATGGCATAGAATATGTCTGGCTACCTTTATTTCAAGATTGACGAATCAATATGCAAAATATTGCCTTGTATTTAATTTTCCATAAGCCACATATGTTTTACAATTTTGAATCACGTTACTTCTCAAGTGTCAACAACAGCACTGCTTTATTGGTGCGAAACATAGTCGGGTTTAATATCTTTATTTGCTCTTTTATTTACTATTTCATTAGTTTTACTTCATCTTTTCAAAAATCTCAGAACTAGTACTCTAAGGCCCCGAACGGGCCCAACATTTCCAAGTCGGGTTTCTTTGTTGTGTCTTGGTTTCAGGTGGAAAATTGGAAATAAAAACCAAATAAAGGTCTGGAATCAACCATGAATCCGTTCAAAACCATTTACACGACTTGAGAGTTCCTCATTTTATTGATGAACAAACTCTTACTTAGAGGTATGACACTATTGCTTAATTTCTAGTCCATATGATGCTAATGATGTTCTCAAATTTTTTTACATTCTTGTTCTGTAGTTAATGAGCCAATTGCAAGCCGGCCCAATATTTTGAGGCTTTAGAGTAAGCCCAATTGCTTCACTATATATACCCCCACTTACACTCCTACGAAATGTACGCTTTCTTCACTCTTCTCATATGCTCTATCCAGGGGCGGATCTTAGTGTTGACCAAGGAGGGCTATGGCCCATCCAAGAATTTTGAAAAAATTGCTATATATACACGTATTTTTGACTTAGAATTAGGTTATATATATTAATATGACCATTTAAATCACAAATAATATCCTTGGTGCATTGGCTAAGAATCTCGCCTTAAGAATAACTACACCAACAATTATTCATACTTAGGAAAGTATTAATATATATTGCTAATAACTTTGGCCCTCCAAAGAATTCCAGTCAAGATCCGCCGCTGGCTCTATCTCTATTATGGGCTGACTTGGGCGTCAGAGTGCTTGGAGATGGCGGCCACCCTCATTTCTCACCAGACCTCAGATTCACCATCTCAGATGCACTATCTTAGATTCACCATCTCGGATGCACTATCTCGGATTCACCACCATGAGGTATCATCTCTCTCTTGAGTTCTGAGCGGAACAATTTCAATACTGGATATACAATTATTTGGAATCGCAACCCCACTGGTAACTACATTGTAAAAAATAAAAAGTAAAAACAACTTACTAACTCTGCATGAATCAAATTCTATCCCTCCCAAATGTTCTCTCGACTGAACAATATGATGGAGAAAAATATAGAAGATACCCTAAGATTAAATTCTTCCTATGGTGTGCAGCACTTAAATGCCTCCCTACTTGGAACAACCTTCGGACCCATGTCAGTCACTGTGAGGGTACTTGTGTTACTTGTGACTTCCCAATGAAAAATTCTTGGCATTTCATGTTCACTTGTAACCACCTCTGTAATACCAATACTTTAGTTGAAGATGTGTCCGATGTTCGACAGTTATTGTGTCGGACACCGACTTACTTGTATTTTTTTAATTAAAACCGGTGCATGTGTGTTCGTGTTGGTGCATCAATGGTAACCACGCACAACTCACGTGGATGCACATGAGAATCTGATGACCCCACAATCTGCTTGCTGATACTGCTTATAAAGGTCAGAGCTGAGAATGTTTTCTGTTACCAAAAGAAAAATTTTAAGTTCTCTAATGTTCAAACTCGATATACAAACTTCCGTGAAAATGCTTGCCACTGTAATTGGAAAAAATGAAAAGAAAAAAAAAATCTATAGTTAAAATTAATGCTTCCAAAAGGTATTTTAAAAGAATAAATCTGTTACATCATAATCAACGTAAGTAACTCTGCAATATTGTTGTTGTAGTTGTAGGCCACTCACTCTTGCAATACTCTCAGCATAGAAAATTGACGACCGTTTGATTCTCAGTATCTACACGGGTTAATCATAATTGAATAACATCTTAATTATCATATTAGACATATAAATGAAAAATTGGAAAAAGGTAACAGAATAATCAAGAAAAATTGCACCTTTAAGAAAAATACAATTGCTTACCAGGTGCATTGCAAATTATCTAGTTCATATCAATACCGATAACCGAATGACTCAAATTGTTTAAAAGTAAGCTAAATGATTGGCTGAAGCAAATAAGCAATAAAAGAGTACCACTTCAGGTCTAATTTTAATAATTAGCCATAATTCCATGAGTTAGTGCAATTAAGGTTGTCAAAACTGAGATTATATATATATGTGATTGACCAACTTCCCTAATCCCTTCTTCGATATTTATCTTCATGAACTGCAGTTCAGTGCACAATATAATCAGTTACTTCTGTTCCATTTTGCAGTGAAGTATGAGATAAGAATCTGTATACCATTGACACACCGGGTAGAAATAAAATTCAGAATTCCCTAGACATAAGTTGGGAATTTTGAACTAAATATTTTAATTCCCCCAAAAATTACATTACCTCCTAAGTTAAAAATACAAATACAATCCCTAGACATAAGTTGGCGTTAACTCGAGTCACGGGTAACGTTGACTGGAGAAGAATACAAATCCCTAGACATCACCTCAGTAATTGAAAGAGTGGTCGGACAACAATCAAGGATTCACGGTGCCTACTAATCCTAACAAATCTAGGATACTAACACTCCTTCTACCGAAATGTTTCCTCAACTTATAACTCTCTAGGTGACCTCTTACGATTTACACGGCAACACGATGGTCGAATCAGCTCCAATGACTAAACGGTCGCCCACAATTCCTCGAACCAAGGTCGAACTACTCTGATACCAAAATGTAACATCGTAATATTTAGACGTCATAAAGTCTAGAATGTTAACGATCTTAATAAAATCAGAGTTGTAAACCTGCTCATACAATTGGACCAAACTAACGCTAAAGCGGATTGAAACCACTTAACATAGCCTTGAGATAAAATTTCCCAAATACAAATCCGAAATAAGTACTTAATAGGTACAAATTCGATATAATGAACATAACTATGGTCCAACTAAGAGACAAGGTTTATGAAAACTACATGACCTTGACTATAATTCAAGGATTTAGGTCCAGAATATATGAAAAGGGAAATGATCTCAGTGGTCGTGCTTCCTAGAACTTTTAAAAAATTTGAGCACCAGTGACTTGCACCGGTCGTGCTCTTGGGCGCGCCTGTCGTGTGCCTCCTGCAGTGCAGGTTTTTGCGAAAATTTGAGCCTTTTCCCTCTTTGTTTTGATTCCCAAGCTCAACTAACTCACTAAGCAAGACTTCAAACACTTAATACTCACGAAATTCATGGCAAACAACACGATTATACAAAGTTTATGCAATCAAACACCCAAACAATCATTGTTCCAACCATTCCACATTTTGACCTTCAATCAATTCACAAAACTCACATTTTCATGACGAACAAACCAATTCGATTTTTCAAACACATTCAACAATCAATTTCAGTATAGATACACTTTTGATCGTATCCAAAAATCGATAAACAATCAAACATGGTAAGGAACTCACATGGTCAAGAAGTATGGTCAAAACACAATCCAAAAAGTTGAAATCTTTTTGAACTTCAGAAGATCCTATGACTTTCCACTACGATCCCTCTTTCAATATCCTCTTGTAACAGTTGGTTCTTCCTAATAATGCTACCAACAGCTCACATCAAGACCCCATACTCACAAGCATTTCGAAATTGGAAAAGAGAGATGGTTTGATTTGTAAAAGAATTCTGTTTTGGACAGCATCTGTGGCCAATATTGCAATAGGAATAACTAACTCAATCCTAAACTAAAACTACCCAAACAAGTGTCTATTGTAAAGATAATTTTGTCTAGTTTCCGAAATAATGTGACTAGGTCAAAACTGTTACTAATTCAAAAGCAGAACTTGTAAATATACTTTCTCCCTCAATACTTATGATATCAGATGGTTCTTGTGCCTATTTTGAAGGGTTTCGTGTCTAGTTTCTAAGGAAACAAAAATGAACGTCAAATTAGGTCTGTACAGTGAGTTACGAAGGAAATACCAGAGACTGATCAAAATGATTTTCTGCAGAACTTTGTTGTGAGTGTCTATCTTCAACTCTCATCACCAAGAACCACGAATTGAAGCTCCAAATAGCTCAAAACCGCAAACCAATCACATATGCAACATTCCAATTTCAGAACAACTAACATTAAAAGCTCAAAACCCTAACACACTAACATGCAAGGGTAGGAAGAACTCATCTCAAATCGTTGGCACAATCAACAAACAAGCAAGAAATCGAAATTTTGAACTTGAGCCACCTCCGAAAATATGTGACAGAATATTCCTGTTACCTCACTTAATAGTAGTAAATGATTGCATTTTACTGTTTTATTGCTTTTTACTGTTTTACCTAGCTTTTAATGAATCAGCTAGCTTCTAGAAGCTACTGGGACCTTTGTTGCTAGCCTAGGATTCATTTTATACCTAGGATTTGTTTTGTAATGATTGTACAATCATGAGCTGTCATGAATTGTACGATTGCTAGCTGTCAAACCCTAAATTCTGCTTTATATAGAAGCTATTGTAATGAATGAAGCAATCATCATTGAAATCAATTATCCTCTCTCTCTCCCACCTCTCAAACCCTAAATTTACCTGTTATACACACTGTTTCATCGCACAACATTCTGCTATTGGAGTGCCTGAGCAGAGTGAGGTTGCTAACGGTTCTTGAGTGAACCCTAGTGATCCTATTACTGTTTCCTGCTACAATTGGTATTTCAGAGTCACTTTCCTGCATCCACCATGGTTGCCAGATCTCAATCCATCGCTGATTTGGAGAGAAAGATTGATGAAGGTCAAGCTGAGGTCAACACCAGAATAGACAGACTTAACACTCAGATGAATGAAAGTAAGCAAGAGCTACGCACTTTGATCAGAGGACAACAACCTCCTGGAGGAAACCACCCTCCTCCACCAAACAGAGAGTAGCATCTGTACTCTAGAATCTCCAAGGTAGAATTTCCTACGTTTAATGGTAAAAATGTCAAAGAATGGCTATATAAGTGTACTCAGTTTTTCTCCTTAGATGAAACTCCTCCTGAAAACAAAGTTAGATTAGCTTGCATTCATTTTGAAGGCTTAGCATTACAATGGCATTTGAACTACATGCGCCAAAGGTTTGATGTTTATCCCTCTTGGACTCAATATATCAATGATGTCACCACTAGATTTGGTGACCCTTATGTAGACCCCTTGAGTAACTTGGTACAACTCAAACAAGGCTCTAACCTACAAGATTACATTGACCAATTTGAACTAGCCCTCACTCAAATTGACATTGTACCTGAACACTCACTTAGTATATTCCTAGCTGGCCTAGAACAATCCACCCAAATGCATGTGAGGATGTTCAATCCCACCACACTAGCCCAAGCTGCACACCTAGCTCGTTTATATGAGGCATCTAAACCCTCTAAACCACCCACCAGATTCAACAGAGCTTACTTACCTTCCAACAGAAATACACAAAACCCTAGCTCATCCTCCACTTCTCTAAATATACCACCAAACACTAGCCTACCCCCACTCATGCCTAGAACACCAAAATTGTATTCTACTGCAGAACAAGCTGAGAGAAGAGCTAAAGGGCTCTGTATGTTCTGTGATGAAGTTTTCACACCCGGCCATCAACTCAAACATAAAAGATCCCAAATGTTTGTGCTTGAGTTAAGTGATGATGAAGAGGAAAATCATACTGAACCATCCATTGAGCCATCCACAGAACCTCAACCAGAGACACCTACACCTGAACCAGACACACCACAACTATCCCTTCAAGCACTCACTGGCAGCCCTAACCATAACACTATGAGGGTCACTGGTTTACACAACAAAAAGCTGATTCATGTGCTATTAGATAGTGGTAGCACACACAATTTCCTTGACTTGGAAATTGCTAAGAAACTTGGTTGTAAATTGGAGGAGGTTGATCCTATGCACATCACTGGTGGAGGTGGCCACAAGCTTGTTACTCCATTCATTTGCAAGGGCTTCAAATGGACATTTCAACAAACTGAGTTTACTGCTGATGTACTAGTCCTACCTTTGGGTAGTTATGACCTTATTCTGGGTGTTCAATGGCTTCGTTCCCTAGGACCAACTCTTTGGGACTTTGATAAATTACAAATGGAATTCGCCATGGAGGGTAAGAGGTTTGTTCTAAGAGGTGCAAAAACTCTACAAGTCAAGTTGATCAACAATAAATCTTTTGCTAAAGCTGTCCAACAAGGAGTAGAGATGTGTTTTACGAGCCTAGATCAACCTACTCCACAGTTCTTTTAACCTACTTGCAATCTGTTGCATACTGCAGAGGTAATTTCTGAACTCCCACCACCAATCTATAAATTGTTGATTGATTTTAGTGATTTATTTGAAGAGCCTACAACACTACCTCCCTCTAGATTGGCTTTTGACCATAAAATCCCTTTGAAAGATAATGTCCCACCAGTTAACATGAGGCCCTATAGATACTCTATTGTTCAAAAGAATATTGTTGACAAGTTGGTTAAAGAGCTGCTAGACCAAGGGATCATTCAACATAGCAACAACCCTTACGCTTCTCCTACTGTCTTAGTTAGGAAGAAAAATGGCTCTTGGAGACTGTGTGTTGACTACAGAAAATTGAATTCAAACACTGTTAAAGACAGGTTTCCTATCCCTCTCATAGATGACTTGATGGATGAATTGGGGGTGCATCTATTTTTTCTAAACTGGACTTAAAATCAGGCTATCATCAGGTGAGAATGGCTTATGGGGAAGAATTTAAAACTGCTTTTAAAACTCATACAGGACATTTTGAGTATCCTGTCATGCCATTTGGCTTAACAAATGCCCCTGCTACTTTTCAATGACTAATGAATCATGTTTTTGGCCCTTTTCTTAGAAAATTCATTATTGTGTTTTTTGATGACATATTAATTTACAGCAAGTCCCTCAGTGATCACATCACTCACCTCACTCTTGCTTTTCAAACACTTCGTGACAATCAGCTTTTTCTCAATAAACCTAAGTGCTCTTTTGCAACATCTAAGGTAGAATACCTAGGTCACTTTATCACTGCTGATGGAGTATCCACTGACCCCTCTAAAATACATGCCATTGTCACTTGGCCTCTCCCAGCAAATATTAAACAATTAAGGGTTTTTTTGGGTCTTGTTGGATATTATAGAAGGTTTATTAAAGATCATGGGAAACTTGCCAAGCCTTTGACTGATTTGTTGAAGAAGGATTCATTCTTATGGTCTGATACAGCAACTGCTGCTTTCACTGCATTACAACAGACCCTTAGCTCTGCTCCTGTTCTAAAATTACCTGATTTCAATAAGATTTTTATTGTTGAAACTGATGCTTCTGGTAAAGGTATAGGTGTTGTCCTTATGCAGGAACACCACCCCATTGCTTACATAAGCAAAGCTCTTTGTCCTAAGCTACAAGCTATGTTAATCTATGAGAGAGAATTACTTGCAATCGTATATGCTGTTCAGAAATGGGGGGCCTATTTATCTCATGCTCCTTTCATCATTAAAACAGATCAAAAGAGCATAAAGCATATACTAGAACAGACACTCAACACTCCTTTTCAACATGTATGGGTTTCCAAACTCATGGGATTCGAATTTGAGATTTAATACAAGGAGGGTATCACCAACAAAGCTGCTGATGCTTTGTCTAGAAGGGATGGTGCTGAACTTTTAGCCCTCTCTGTGAATGCTGGTGCAGAAGGTCTTTTAGACAAAATTAAACAATCCTAGTCATCTGATTCTGTGTTGCAACAGATTGTCAAGGATTTGATTCAATCTCCTGCATCTCATCCTAAATTTTCTTGGGTAAATGATGAACTTAGAAGGAAAGGAAAGCTGGTTATTTGTGCTGATATGACTATTAAAAATTCTATCATACAGTGGCTTCATGACTATGCTCTTGGAGGACACTCAGGCAGAGATGCAACTCTGGCACGTATTAAATCACTATTTTTCTGGAAAGGCATGCATAAAGATGTCCAGCACTACATCAGAAACTGTACTGTTTGTCAACAGTGCAAAATTGAGAATGCTGCCTCCCCTGGGTTACTACAACCTCTCCCTGTACCTAACAAAGTATGGGACGATATTAGTATGGACTTTGTGGAAGGTTTACGTAACTCTTTTGGTAAACAAGTCATTTGGGTGATAGTGGATAGACTAAGCAAATATGCTCATTTCATCGCTCTTACTCATCCTTTCACTGCTGTAAACAATGCACAACTGTTCCTAGATCACATCTACAAGCTTCATGGCATGCCCTCCACCATCACCAGTGACAGGGATCCTATTTTCATTAGTGATTTTTGGTCTGAGTTCTTTAAATTGCAGGGAGTATCTCTTCAGAAATCAACAGCATATCATCCACAAACTGACGGCCAAGCTGAGATTGTCAACAAATCTCTAGAGACCTACCTCAGATGCATGTGTTCTGAGAAGCCTTCTCAGTGGTCCAAATGGCTTTCTTTAGCTGAATGGTGGCACAACACTACTTATCACAGTGCTTCAAGATTAACTCCTTATGAAATTGTCTATGGCCAATCCCCTCCCATTCACTTGCCATATCTCCCTGGTGAATCACATTCTGTTACAATGGACAGAACTTTACAAGCAAGGGAAGAGATGTTCAAACTGCTGTAATTTCACTTATTAAGGGCACAGAAACGTATGCAGCAACAAGCTAATATACATAGGTCTGATAGAAGCTTCTCTTTGGGCCAATTTGTGTACCTGAAGCTCCAACCTTACAGGCACCACTCTTTGAAACAACACAAACACCACAAGCTTCTTCCTAAGTTCTTTGGGCCTTTCAAAGTCTTAGACAAAATTGGAGCTACAGCTTATCAGTTAGACTTGCCTGACACTACTGATATTCATCCAGTTTTTCATGTGTCTCAACTGAAGCTTTGTCCTAACCCTGAGCAAGCAACTGTGATACCACTGACTGCAACTCATCTTCCTCCTTCTGATACTTTGCTTCCTGAGGCTATTCTGGGTAGAAAAATGGTGAAAAGAGGCAACATTGCAGCTACAAAAGTCCTTGTTCAGTGGAAAGACTGTCCTCCTGATCTTGCTACATAGGAATTCTACCATGACTTGCTACAAAGGTTTCCAAACTTCCACCCTTGAGGACAAGGGTTGGCTTGGAGGGGAGGGTATTGTGACAGAATATTCCTGTTACCTCACTTAGTAGTAGTAAATGATTGCATTTTACTGTTTTATTGCTTTTTACTGTTTTACCTAGCTTTTAATGAATCAGCTAGCTTCTAGAAGCTACTGGGACCTTTGTTGCTAGCCTAGGATTCGTTTTATACCTAGGATTTGTTTTGTAATGATTGTACAATCATGAGCTGTCATGAATTGTACGATTGCTAGCTGTCAAACCCTAAATTCTGCTTTATATAACAGCTATTGTAATGAATGAAGCAATCATCATTGAAATCAATTATCCTCTCTCTCTCTCTCTCTCTCTCTCTCTCTCACCTCTCAAACCCTAAATTTACTTGTTATACACACTGTTTCATCGCACAGCATTCTGCTATTGCAGTGCCTGAGCAGAGTGAGGTTGCTAACGGTTCTTGAGTGAACCCTAGTGATCCTATTACTGTTTCCTGCTACAAAATACCAAAACTCAAATCCTAGCTCCAAGCCCTCTTCCAAACTCTCAAATTACGATATAGCTGACGTATCACTAGTAACAAGCTTCAAGATGCACATGCAAGTTGAGATTCTACTCCTCCATCCATCAACATGAAAGGTCCAAAATGAAGGAGAAGAATGGTGGAGTTCCAAACTCAGTTTTTTATGTAGCTAAAGAGGCGATGATTTTTGAACTGAAAGTTGTAATGAGAAAGGTTATGAAGTATGTTTTTCAGTATGGGAAGGGAATGAGAATGAAAGGTTCCATTTTCAACATCAATCTTCTCCCTCTCTCCTTCGTACTCTCTCTTTCTCTCCACTATCTTCTTTTCTTTCTTTTTCTAAGCGAATGGAATTGTGAGGAAAAGAGGTTCAGCTGAGACTAAAGTGAGGGAGAATATTTTTAAAGATGAATTTATTGTTTTGCCATTACTCTAAGAGCACCCCCCCCCCCCCCCCCCCCCCCCCCCCCCCCCCTCTCCTCCTCTCTCCTTATACACTACTGTAGATTAATTTAAGTAAACTAGCAAACATGCATACAAGTAGTTCATTTAGTCACTTATGAACTAACTTAAATCACCAAATATAGACTCAATTAGTATTAATCAACTCATATGGAAGTCAATTAATTAAATTACTCACTAATCAAAACAACTAGAACAATCACTTTGGGGACGTTACAATACACCCCAACTTGGAAAAAAAATTGTCCTCAAAATTTTGTTCAAGTCTTACCGATAAGCTACTCGAGAATAAACACTCTCCCGAGGGGTCTTAATTACAAAAACAAACTTGTCTACTTGAAATCCATTCACAATTTAGCATCTTCAAAACTTATCAATGGAATTATATATAATGAGATAATTTTCTCTCCAAAATCAACAAAAGGAGAAAACTTAATCATCTTGAAGTGGATTAAGTCTTAGTTTAAAAGGATGTGTAAAAAGGGATTCTCTTGTACCTTTACCAAATTAAAACTTTAAATTTGTAGTAAAATAACTTTTTCAATCCAAAAAGCCTGAAGGAAAACAAGGGGAAAAATAAAACTAGTTGTGCATACAACAAGTACACCTAACCCTCACTAAACTTTAATAGAAGATGGGATGGGAGGCTCATTCTATCTTTGTAGAAATCCTTTCGCCAGTTTTTCAAACAAACTATATTTTAAAACATTATCCTTGTGATCATTAACTCACCCCAACTTATAGTAAGCTTATTCATCGCACAATTTCTTTAATAAAACAGTGAAGACACATTAAGGTTCTGAAATGAAGATTCAAAAAGAGAATCGAGAAACACAAATCTTATGAAAATTAAAGGTTTGCGATCATTCGTGTAAAAGCCAAAGTGGATGAACCAAATTGTTGTGAGACGAAGTGTTCTAAAAAGCTGCTTTGAATCTTTGATCAATTCCAAATACCATTTGAAATGCCTTGGATTACGTTAAGAATTGGAATGGGTAAGCATTGGTACCAAAAAGCAGTGAGTTTAAGGTAAATTGAAAAAGGGTGACTGAATGGGCCGCACGGACTGGGCTCTAAGGCGCACGGTCTGGACTCCCTGCTTAGTCCGAAAAACTCTATTTTTCAAAATAAAATGCTCCATCCTTTGATACCAAATCTTACCCTAGCCTACTTAAACTCAATCATAACACTATTATGTGTTGAACTTAGGCTAAACAAATCAAAATACAATCAATTCAACACTTCATCAATATTCACACTATCAACGACTCATGCATTATACACCTACAACCCAATCATGTAGTCACACTCATAGCTATTTCTCAATCAAGCACAAAGTAAAATCATAGTTTCATACTCATCATCACATACAAGGGCTGCTAAATTCTAAATACAAATCAATCTCGGTCAATTGCAAGCAATTCAATCAACCATCCAAATATAATTTGGAATACCAATCAATCATGCACATGCATCGCACTAAATTCTGAACAACATCGAATTCAGCACTTACTCGTTCTATTGACAAACAGTCAATAAAACATTGTAAAATAAAGACCTCACTTTAATTTGTCAAATTGATTTGGGTCAAAACAACTACTGTTAACCTTCACAAACGAGAGGTTAACAGACTTAAAATTGGCCACCATAGTGGAGACTTGGATAGGCGTCATGGCTTATGGACTATTTCCGCATCACTGCTTAATACCTCTGCTCTTCCTTATTAGTCAATGCAATAGCATACTCGTCCTAAATTCTATCCTTAACGGATAGCAAAATTTGAAACATTACCTTCTGGTTCTCTTGGAGATACCTCTAGTACTTTGGGTTATACTCGGGAACAATCACTGCTCTCAACGACTCACAAAATGATAGGGTTTTTATAAAACTTCGTTTGAGACCTTTGAGCATAAAACAATTTTTCTTTTTCCATGTACCTATCAGAGTCGACTGTATCAACTAAACCCAAAATACTAGTAAGGGTGTGTATCTGTACCTCGTGAGTTGAGCCTTACACTCACTCATAATAAAAATCATCTTATGCTAGTGCAAGGACTTTTCGGGAAACTATTAGCCAGATGAACTCCTACAAGACCGAACTATCCTTTTGTCAGAACTTTCCTGAAACTCTCCTTTTTGTCTCTTCGGACTAATCACCCTCTAGGGGGCCTCCACTGCTCAAACATTGAGGTGTAAGAAGCTCTAGACAAACAGGGATCTTACTTTTGAGGCATAACGACTTCCCTAAAAAGTAGGGCTCACTAGAAATTCAGAAACTTTGACTTATCATAATAGATCGTTGACTAATCTAAGTGTAAACATTTACGTTTGGATTAAGTGTGGAATGGGAATAGTTGTAGCATCAAAGAAATGAAAATGTAAAAGGATTCTTTTAGAGAATCAAACGGGCGCACAGTTAGTGCTTTATGTACTGATTCAGAAAACAAGTTCTAAACTATTTTGGGCATTCCTTTGATCCTCCATCTTTCTGAATTCCATAAATAATACAAAAAAATTATTATAGCTATCGTAATAATTCAAATTCGGAACACATCCTACCTATAGAACAGCAAACATTTAACACTTAGGTAAATCGAACTTTCCCCTTTTTCTACATACATGCTGGGTGCCTTATCGTATAGGACTTTTACTGAATTTCCAAATCTCATGAGGAGAGTTAGATCTAACAATAGCCACTTCCGAGGGATAGCCCTCCTTAAGACTCGGGAAAGTTTCACCCTAATCTTGGATCTAAAGGTTTAGCCACAATAGTTGGAAATTCACTACATACTTCTTATGCCAATCTGGGGGTTTACATTCTACGAGCACTTAGAACTTAAGGGCTTGGGGTAGAGTAGGAGTACTTCTCGGAATCAAAATAAAAACATAGTCCAAAATCTATTTTTATGTGTATACATTTTCGTTAGCTTTTCAACGCATCCCAAAACACATAAATCAGAGTTCTCGATCAAAAGTTATGTCTGTACAGTGAGTTACAAAGGAAATACCAGAGACTGCTCAAAACGGTTTTCTGTAAGCAAATGTTCAATCTACTTTTTGAGGCACATGGATTTAAAAGAGATCAACTTCTCCAAGGAAACCCAACCATAAAGAAATCTCATTCAAAGGAGCACCTTTTAGGGACACTTGTCAATTCACAATAGGACCTCTTGTCTTTAATAAAGCAAATGTCAAATCTACTTTTGAGGCACATGGATTCAAGTGAGACCAACTTCTTCTCCAAGCAAACCCAACTATGAAGAAACCTCTCTCAAGGAGCCTATAAATACCCTTCACCTTCTCATTCACAAGGTAGACCAGAATTCACTCACTTAAATCATATTAGAGCTGGTTTTATTGGAAGAGGGAGAACTCGACAACTTCTTCTTTCACCTTCATGCAACTACATGCTGCGCAAGGAATGCTCTCTGCACAGTGCAAATAGAAGCGATGCTCCTGCATTACTGGGTTGATTTATGCAAAGGGAACTAAACCGTGTATCTTCTACTCTACTTCTTTTCCTTTGTGTTTTTCAGTAATATGAACGTGTTATTTACATCAGTTTGTATGTCCTTAGTAATGTTAAGCATGAGCTAAACTATCTTGTAGTTGAGATGCCATAAACTTTGAATGATCCTTTAACTAGTTTTATGTTATATATTAATGTTTGGATTTTAGTTCTTGCATGCTAACTCTTTCATATTCATCTTTAGAATTGGCCAACTAAAAGTGAATGCAAATCATAAATATAGACATGGTTTATGATTAGAACTCAAGAACTAATATGGATAAGTGTTTAATAAAGGAAACTTTGTTAATTCCATGCTAAAACCTAGACATAGGATAGCATAGTCCATAGGGTGATACTGTGGGTGCTTCATATACAGGGTGAACTTATTTAGAATCTTATATAACATAATACGGTTAAAAGTGACTTACTTAGTGGGCAGCATTCCAACTACTTTCCTATCATATATTTCATCCCAATTCAACTTACTTGCTTGTTTATTTTCTGTTTGTTTACATTCTTGCATTCCTACCATATTGTTTATTAGTTATCTTTCACTAGTGAACTATTGATTTTAAACTTGTAAATTAATCCAATCTCTGTGGGAACGATACTCTACTTTCATTTTATTACTTGTTGCGACTGTGTATACTTGCAAATCACCTTTTCGCACACCAGAAGTCGATTAATTAAATTAGTCACTAATCAAAACAACTATAACAATCACTTTGGGGAATATTACACGTATAAATAGGTAATCTGCATCACTTGTAATGTAACTGTTAGTGTTGGGATATAGAATAACATTACCTATTTATACCTCACTAAATCTACATAAATTAGATAATCAACGATTAAAATATGCCATTGTTTTCTATCTATCCATCTATTATTATGAAATCATTCTGCCTTTGGTTCTCAAGGGTCTGGTTTTTGTAAATATTTGTTCTCCTAAACATCCCAATTGTTACAGCAAGGTCTCTCCATCCATTTGCCCGTCTAGCTTAATTGAAAAACATGGGTCTAAGTTGGTGCTTACTTAGGCCAACTTGGCAAGTTGATGTGCTGTTTTATGCCCAAGACTGGATTCGAACCTTTGACCTTAGTTAAACTAGAAGGCCCTACGTACCATCTCATCCATTTGCTTTTGGGGTTTGTTGTTCCAACATTCTAAAGGCAACATGAGAGGCAAGAAAATATAGTTGACATTAACATTTATTAAGAATATGTTAACTATCCACTGTAATAGACTAACAGTTATCCATATATTGCAGCAAAGGGGAGCTGAACCAACAAACGCATGTTATCTTATTGTAGTATTTGCTAAAAGCTCTCTGAAACTTGTTGTCAACAATTCCATTTGACTAAGGACATCCTCCAATTGCATGCTCTGCAGGATGGATGTCATTTTTAGAAAGGATCCCCAATTTCTTATCATACCAAGGCCACACATTTGGCCCATGTTTGTACGCGTCAGCCCATTCGTTTTCCAAATTGTCTTACAAGCCCAAAATACATATTGTTTGTGTCTTTAGTATCTTTGAATATTTCGCTTCGGTAGAGTTTTTTATTTGGTTGTTCGGGTCATCTGTTGTGCTTTTGGCGCTGGTAGTGTCTGCCGCTATGGACCTATGTATCTTTGTATGTTTGGTTTCGGCTTTGTCCCTTGTGCAATGAAAATCAAACATCATTGGACATAAAAAAAATATTAGAGATTTCACGGACTAGGCAATGTGAGACTTCCCACTTTTAAAATGTTACTAAAAAATAAAACACTATATATGTTGAGTTCTTGAGGTGCAAAACACATTGATATAGTGAATTTTCAAGTTGGATTTTGTTTCGGGGACTAGGAGATTCTACTTCGTATCTTGTTAACAAATCTTGGTGTCATCTTCTCCATCTCTCTTCTTTTTTTTTTGATAAGATCTCCATCTCTCTTCTAAATTCTCATTCTTTCGATTAGTCTTTTTACCGTTTAATGTGCTACATTCTACTTTAGATTTATTTGTTGGGTTGTATTTTTCATTTTTGTGTTACATGTCTTCATTACTATGATAGTGGACAACATGTGTGCGACAAATTGATGATATGGGGAAACAAAGTATGTAATGGAGCTATTTCGATAAACTTTTTAGGTAGAAATTGTGGAATAGGTGCTAAATGTTCCTTTAGTCAATGCATTAGTCAAGGACCAACGGCTGGAGAATGAGTAATATTAGTCGGTGGTGGACCCAAGACTCTGAGCGAACATATTGTTTGGTCCGCAACTCCACATATTACCTCTGTGAGATATTCCCTCAAGAGGAGCATTCTCCTCAAACTCCTTATTAATAAATTCAATTCAAAATATACTTGTAAGATTCTTTTGAAAAAGTTTAACATCATTTGCGTAGAAAGTGAGAGCAATATGTGTGTGTAGTTTCTTACCTAGCTAGCAGGAGAAATATATTCACTACAAGAAAACCGGGAATTAGCGTCGGTAAAATTGGGGTTTAGCGTCGGTTGTAACCGACGCTAGATGGACTTCCGTCGGTCCCAAAACCGCCACTAAATATGACGCCACTAGACCGAATAGCGTCGGTTTCTGCAACCGCCGGAAGTCCATTTAGTGTCAGTTACAACCGACGCTAAATGTGAAGGTTGACTGACGTTATTTCTACTTTAGCGTCAGTTACAACCGACGGTAAATGTGGAAATTGACTGACGTTATTTCTACTTTAGCGTCAGTTACAACCGATGGTAAATGTGAAAGTTGAGTGACGTTATTTCTAGTTTAGCGTCAGTTACAACCGACGGTAAAGGTGAAAGTTGAGTGACATTATTTCTACTTTAGCGTCAGTTACAACCGACGGCAAATCAGAAAGTTGACTGTCATTTTTCTTTTACTTTAGTGGCGGTTTGAACCAACAAGAATCATTGTTTTTTAGTATTTATTTTATTTTAGTATTCATTTATAGTTGTGGAAGTAAACATTTTTAGGAACTCAAAATTACTTTAAACTACATAATAATATAATAAAATTAATTTTAACAAGACAATAATTCAAAGTAGCTCTTGAATAATAACAACATAATAATGTCATTGGTACCATATGAGTATAAGTAGAAGTTAACAATAACTCAAAGTAGTCCTAAAAAGATAATAACAATAGCTCTATAAAGTAGCTATTGTTATAACAAGATAAAAATTTAACAAATTGCTCTCTAAAGTAGCTCTTGTTAACAAGATAACAATTTCACAAGTAGCTCTCACATATTACATATCAAAATAAGCATGTATTACATTGCAAAATAAGCATTAAGCATAAAAGTCCCTTCAAGGCTGGCTATTGTTGTTAGTTGATGATGAGGAGTGACCACCAACACTTTGTTGTTGCTACAACAATAGAAACAAAAGAATAATTTGTCATGTAAAATAATTTATTAAAGAGTTAAAAGAAATCATGTAAAAGTGAGAGCATATTACAATAAAATTAAGAAGTGGAACAAGTACGGGCTCCGATGACTTTGTGAGTAGTCCAGCAAGTACTGATGCCATCATCTTCATGGTTTCATCTTTTATCTTTGATTCACTCCTCAACTCAACAATTTCATTTTTAAGTTGTTGCACTTCACCTGTATTAAGGAAATATAGAAATATCAATACCGCATGCATTTTTTCAGCGCATTAAAAGTGAGAGTATAGAAAGCTTTCCACCTATACCAGAAGCTGAAAATAAAGGTGCTCTTCATGAGGTTGTGGCAATTACAAGTCCAATAAAAGGGTCACATAAAGAAGTATTGTTGGAGAAAGGGAAAAAAGAGAATCGTAAGATGGAGAAAGAGTGGGAAAGTGAGAAGAAAATTAATGAATATGAAGAGAAGAATGATGCAAAGTAGAATATATAGAAACTCAGTATCATTTTTGTTTCGTCTTGAAATACGCTAACAGTAGAATATATAGAAACTTAGTATCATTTTGCTCTATTTTACACCAGTAAGTTTTATTTTATTCTGTTATGCTAGTTTAAAATATCTAGCATAAAAAAATGAAATAGCATGCAATGACCCCTAGTATATTATAGCATCTCCTATGATTAAAAATTGGTCTTCATGTAAAAACGAAAACATGTGACCAACCTAAAGAAGAAATCTAGGAAAACCGTATGGCAGACATTACTTTTTGGGCACCATGCATCCCCCTTAGCCATAAAGCTCTTATTTATAATCCCTCTAGTTAAATAGACAATGCAATATGTCCCATCAAGTTCATTATTTCAACTTTCCAGGACTCAGTTTCTAATACTGAAATAGTCAAACTTGTGAATTCATTTTAACAGTTTTTTTTCCTTCTAATTATTCATGGCTACAGAAAAACATAAATGCAGAATATACTAAAGTAAAAACCATTGCTCACCTATATCAGTAGAAGGGATAGAACATTGCGGGTTACTTAATCCAAACACCTGAGAAGGGCAAAGTCCATCTCCCACACCTTGTGTTTGGCCTGAATGCTCTTTTCCGAAAACTTGACCAAGAGAGTCATTAGGTGACATTGCCACAGAAGCATGTCCTTCACTCTCAATTTCAGCAATTTTCTCCTACAATATTTAAGTTATATGATGTTACTAAAAAATTAACAACAACGTAATACCAAAATGCATATAAAGGGATAGTAACTTACACAAACAACTCTCGCCTCTTTACTAATATATGTCCCATCAGCTTTCTTATGAGCTTCCAAGTCATCATCTGACAAAAGTGACGTCAATTGTTGTCGATAGGGTTCACATTCATAAACTATTTCCGTACTATCATCACCCATATCAAACAAGTCTCTTGGCTTTAGATGAACTGTGGTATACCATTCTTCATCCATCTTATCCTCCACGTAATACACCAATTGAGCTTCAGAAGCTTGAATATATGGTTCGTCATCTTCGCGTGCACCCGTGTGGATTAAATGAGAAAAACTAACTGACGTGAAACCCAATGCATCCTTTTTGATATATCTAAAATTTGTAGTGTTTGCCCATTGACATTTAAACAAAGTCACCATAAATTGGCCATAAAAGTTTAGTTCAATAATGTCAACTAACTTCCCATAATATGGCACTAAACCTTCTGATGGCCTGTTGTCACTTGTACTTGCATAGCTTTTAGTTCCAAAGTTACAAAACACACCACTATTTTGCGTTTTCATCCCTTGCTCACGTTGTAAGGTTCGAAATTTATATCCATTCACATTATATGCAGTAAACCTTCTCGCTTGCTGAAGAGGGCCTTGCGCAATGGCACAAATATCTTCAGAGTGTGCATCACTATTATCATTCATAATCTATTTCAAAGAAAAAACTGACTTTAGTAATAATGCATAATAACACATTGAAATTGAGAGATATCTCTTCCACTTACACGACGCCTAAACCATTCCACAATGCCCCGATGAACTTCCTTCTCTATCTCATTTGACAACCTCGTCCGACTCCTTATCTTCCTCTTTGTATAAGTTCTAAATTCCCTATAAGAAATGGTTATGTAAATAAGTCTCTAGAAAATAGATAAATAACATATTTCAATGGGACTTACTCAATGAAGGGTTGTGCTTCGGGACAATTAATCAACACGTGTCGATGTGCTTGGAGCAATTATGTAGGTGTCAAAGTAAAATAGGATGAGCCTCCAATAGGTTTTCCTACGTTGGGAAATAGGGCTGATGCAGAGTCAAAGGGATCATCATCAACACGACCCAGTCGATTGAATCTCGTCTCAATCGCATTGTCGAAGTACCTTGAACAAAAAGTTAGTATCTCTTCAGAAATCCAACCTTCAGCTATCGAGCCTTCAGGTTGTGCTTTATTACGCACGAAAGACTTCAACTTCCCCAAGAACCTATGATTTTAGAAAGTAAATAGACTTAAAGAACAAGTCATTACTAATAAATGACTAAATATGTTTGTGTGTGTGTGTTAGAATTCATAATTGGTTTTACCTTTCTATAGGATACATCCATCGATAATGCACTGGTCCGCCAAGTTTGGCTTCATCAACTAGATGCACGATAAGGTGAATCATAACGGTAAAGAATGATGGTGGAAACAACATTTCCAAATGACACAGTGTAAGAACAATTTGTTCCTTAAGCTTGTCTAGATCAGTGGGAGTCAACACTTTGGCACACAATAGCTTGAAAAACATGCATAAGTCGACCAAAACAGATGCAACTTGGACAGGCAACACGTTTCTAACTGCTAAGGGCAACAATTGCTCCATAAGAATGTGGGAATCATGGCTTTTCAAACCAAAGATCTTCCGTTGAACTATATCAACACATCTAGAAATGTTGCTTGAGTAACCATCTGGCACAGTAATATTCTTCAGGGTGTTTAGAAAAACATCAATCTCTTCCTTTGCTAGTGTAAACAAAGCAGCGGGGAACTTTTTCCCATCATCGGGCGGCCAGAGATCTCTTCTAATACTGTTAATATTTCGGCAAGTGTACCGAATCGTTGCAAGTAATAAAACCGGTAAGACCGGGTATCGTCCTCGAGGATCGAATTAATTTACCAATTACGTTGACAACAACTAAACGAACCAAGTTGAAATAAATTTCCGATTGGTATGAGTGAGCGACTAATACTAAAGTAAGCAATTAAATATTTCTTTTTGTGTTTTTAATAAGAGAAAACTAAAATGCTTAGGAGAAGATACGATGGGAAGAACGCTAGGGATGAATGCCTGTTGATTTCACACTATTGTCACTGATTTAATTTCGAAAGATCACCTCTCTCTTATTTTGCTATCAAACCCTCAATTCTAACTAATTCTAATTCCTTAGGTAACTAGTCCTTTGCCGATAACTAAAGCCCTAATTCCTTAGGCGATTTCAATTAACAACAAGCATTAACAACGGGGATTCGCAACATACAACAATTCTAAGAGTATTCCTAAACTACGAATGGTAGGAATTGAATTTCAAACATTCAATAATAAAACTTCCATTCGATCATTGAATAAAATATCGTTCTACAAGTTATCCAACCATAGAAAGCGTTAAGCATAGAAATTCAATTCACAAAATATAAGAGAGTACGACATAAACATAATTTTAAACCAGCAACAATAGCGTTACGTCAAAGTTAATTCATCCCTAACATTAGGGTTTAGCTACACATGATAAGGGAAGAGAGAAAGGAAGAATTACAAGATAAAGATGATGATGAACACATATGAAGCTTCAATTCTTGTCCCCAAGCCTTGAATCTTCAATACCGGTGAGAAGGAATGAGTGCTCTTCGCGTTCTAGCGTTCCAAAATTCGTCGACCCCCTTTCTCCCCCTGGCCTTACGTGTTTTTAACGTTTTTCACGCTCAGCTGGCGCTTAAGCGCCACTTAAGCGCAAGCTGCGCGCCTCTGCTTCTGCCTTCTTGCGCGTGACTGGCGCTTGCGCGCCACTTGTGCGCCTCCTGCGCGCCACTTGCGCGCCTCCTGCGCGCCCCACAGCACGCCAATTCTGTTTTCTTGCGCGTGAAGCGCCACCTGCGCGCCTCCTGCGCGCCACTCAGCACGACAAGTCCTTGGCTTGTACCACTTGTTCTTCTTGCTTGCACCACTCGATCTTCAATTCGATCTAGTTCCTGCACACAAAAACACGAAGAAAACCAACATAACTACTGCATAACAAGCCAACTTCCTAAGTTCACAAATTCTTAAATTTTCATCAAACTTCTTATTTTTATTCATCAAAATCTCTAATTAAACTCCCTCCTTATCATTGAAAACTATCATGTGATGGGGACTCATCAAATACCCATTGCTTGCAAGTCTTTTCGAGCCTCTACGTGATCTTTTCTTTTGTCTTTGTCATTTATCAATGTGAAGATTACATTGTCGCACACATTCTTCTCAATATGCATCATATCTAGATTGTGTCGCAACAAGTTAAACTACCAATATGGAAGTTGAAAGAATATACTTTTCTTTTTCCATTGGTGTTCTTCCCACGAGTTCTCTTTCGACTATCTAATGATTGTGGCTTTTTTCCAAAAGTGACATTTAAATTCTCAACTTGTCTCAAAATTTCTGAACCAGTCAATTGCTTTGGAGGATTCCTATCCTCAGTTTTTCCATTAAAGCGGGATCGGCTCAATCGAAACTTGTGCCTTCTAGACAAAAATCGACGGTGACCCATGAAACACCATTTTTTACTAAATGGAAGGCGAAGAGGACTTGTATCGAAGTTACAGGATGGACAAGCTAACCCAGTATACGTATTCCATCCAGAAAGCAATCCAAGTTCAGGAAAGTCACTAATGGTCCATAAAAGACATGCTCGCATCATGAACACTTCATTCTTTGAAGCATCAAATGTTTCAACGCCTTTTTCCCACAACTCGCGCAACTCTGCTATAAGAGGTTGCATGTATACATCAATATCATTACCAGGCATACACTTTCCAGGGATCAGGCTTGAGAGAATAAAGTTTGTTGGCTTCATACACGTCCACAGAGTGTTGTATGGAATTAGGATGGTTCCTGGTGGTGTTGCAGGAGCTGTAGCAGGTGTTGCATTGTTGCTCCATTTAAAATTAGGATGGTTCTTCCACCCAGGATTGTAGGTACGAGAATAAGGATTATTGTTCTTGTCATACCCAACATAGTTGACTGAAATAGGGTTTGCAGGGCATTCTTCATACAAATGGCCTCCTCCACAGTACACACAACTAGCAGAACCCACTGGTACTTGTTCAATTGCTGCCACTTTAGTTTCTGGTACAGATTCAATTGCTGCAGCAGGTGTTGCACTCATATTTTTTATCATGTTGGACAAGGATGCAACCTGAGCAGATAAAGCCGTAACCTCACTCACTTCATGCATACCAGCAACTTTCTTTTGAGCACTAACCCTAGCTGTTGGCCATTGATAACTGTTTGCAGCAATAGTTTCAATAAGATCATAAGCATCTTGGTAAGAGCCATTCAGCAAGACTCCACCAGAAGAAGCATCAAGCATCAGTCTAGTTTGAGGTTCCAACCCATTGTAAAAAGTTTCCATTTGAACAACCACAGGCAACCTATTATGTGGACATTTTCTTAACAATTCTTTGAATCTTTCCCATGCTTCAAACAATGTTTCAAATTCAGTTTGTCTAAAAGATGTAATTTCAGTTCTCATCCTGGCATTCTTGATAGGTGGAAAATATTTTGTCATAAATTTTTCAGCCATCTCATTCCAAGTAGTGATAGAGTTAGGTTCCAAGGAATTTAACCAAACCTTAGCTCTATCCTTCAAGGAATAAGGAAAAAGTTTAAGTTTAAAAGCATCATCACTTACACCAGGGAGAATGAAATTACTACAAACTTCTACAAATTGTTTTAAATGCAAATGTGGATCCTCAGTAGGTCCTCCACCAAATTGCCCAACTGTTTGAAGCATTTGAAACATCATTGGCTTGAATTCAAAATGATTTGTGGCAAGTTCAGGCCTCACTATGCTAGTTTGCATAGTGTGAGGGTCAAAAATTGCATAATCCCTCATAGGTCTGTCCCTGTCATTAACCATGCCAATGACTGTTTCATTCAAAACTTGTCTCACATGTTCAGGTTGCTCAGTGGCAACTATAGTATGTCTGTCAGAACCATGGTTGCTAGGAGGTGGTGTGTTTCCATGATTAGAAGGTGGTGGTGTAGCCATATTGACAGCTCTTCCCAAAGAAATGAGACCAGAGTGGTCGTGTCCCCTTCTCAAAGCTCTAAACAGTCTTTCTATCTCAGGATGAAGTTGATATTCTGGTGATCTGCGTCTGTACATATGCTGCAGCAACAGTTGCTGCAGCAATTATCTTACTGAAACAACCAGAAACACAGCACCAAAATTAGCAACAAAAGAATCACTAATTTGCCAACTAATTAAATAGTGTTTAACTAATTAATCCCCGGCAACGGCGCCAAAAACTTGTTGCTTGAAAACGTGAACGTTCTTTTGTGCAAGTGTACACAATCGTTACAAGTAATATAATGAAAGTAGAGATCGTTCCCACGAGGATTAATTTGCCAAACAAGAGTTTAATCAAAGTAACAATTAGTGATTTTAGTAACAAAAGTAAATGACACACAATTGGTTGGGTAACAAGTAACAAACAACTAAAAAGGTATTAGGGTAGTGGAAATCAGATTTGGGACAAGTTGAGATGCAATACTTCAATAAATCCATTAAAATGCTCAAAATGCTATGTTAAGTGCTGCAGCACTAGGTGCTGCCGCAATTGTGCATTACGTCTAATGCTTAACACTAGGCTTTAGTCGCCCCAAATTATGTCTAATTCGGAAGAGATTATTTCCCTAGGCTACTGGAGAACAAGCAACATTACACCTAAGTGTTTTACCTCATGGCTTATGCCTCTCCTATGTCTAGGACTCAAGCAAGGAACAACTATATGTCTATAGTGCAACATACCATGTTATCTTGTGAGATATATATACAAACCATGTCTGTGAATGTATATCTACTTAGATTAGACGGCCAATCCTAATCTAAGATGGAAATAGTAAAAACACACAAGATAAAGCGCTCAACACAATAACACAAGCATTAAGAACAATTTAACTTCATTAAATTCATAATAGCATCCCAACTACAGAGGTTTAGCTCATATTGAGCTTACACAACATTACAACTAAACTAAACATCAAGGGAAGTAAGAATTTCATACTAAAACCCGAGAAGAGAAGTTCAACTACAAGTCTTGATACTGAGACAGCTTCAATGGTGATCCACCAAGCAATTCCAGCTCTCAAAATGTAGCTCCTTCGAAGTTGAAGTAGATCTAACATTGCTGCAGCAATCAATATCCCAGCAATTGATTCTAAGTAACAATGGAGGCACGAAAACTTGAGGCTATGTCTATACCTCAGGAATTCGGCTTAACCTAATTCTGGGAAAGTGTGTCTATTTATAGGAGATCCCTTGGGCAGAGAATAACCCTAATTGTGGAGGCGCATTTTGTCCTTTTTGAGGGCAAAATGTCATTTCTACCCAATTCCCTAGGTCACCAAGGAATCTTCAATGATTGGCACGCACACTGATGATGGGTGACAGCTGACAGGTGTCCTTTCATGAATTTCCGTGTTTCCTTCAGCTTTCTCTCTCATGTCGCGCATTTAGGCATTGCTGCCACAATAGGTGCTGTAGCAATTAAACAAACACATTAAACCACAATTGGGCACCAAAGTGCCCATTAATAACATAATTAAGCTTGCACCTTTAATTATTCTAAACTAACATATTTACAACATTAATCACTAAATTGCTTGAGAATTATCAATGATTTAAGCTTGAAATAAAAGGTAATAACAATCATATTTGATTGTTATCACATGCCAAACCATGCTCTTAGCTGTTTGTGAAGACATAAACATCCTTTTCAACCTTGGGATCAACGGAAAGTATCGCAAAATTTTTGCAAGCAATTTCTTTCGCGACTTTAGAATAGTTGAACCACTAACACTTGCGTTATCCTTACCACTTTCCTTCCATCTAGACGTCTGGCATATTTTGCATTCTTCTCTACCTTCATCTTCCCCCAATATAACATACAGTCATTAGGACATGCATGTATCTTAGTGTAATCAAGACCAAGCTTGTTTATGAGATTCCCTGCCTCATAACTAGATGAGGGGATCTTTGCATGTTCAAAGGCATCATGTAGCAATTCAATGATCATTGACATTGCTTTGTCACTAAATTGACACAAGATCTTAATGTGATATAATTTTACTAAGAAAGACAATTTTGAATACTTGGTATAACCATCATACAACGGTTGCTCGCCATCTCTCAGTAAATCATAAAAATCCTTGACCCCAATAGTTGGTTCATCGTGTGAATCCGGTATACCTCCTCCACCCCCATCTCTATGTTCAGTTGATGATGGAAAATGCTCTTCGTTGGCACACATTCTAGAGAATTCAAATGCATCATTTATCATTGTCTGCATTGGATCTTCATGTGCTATATTTGACATAAGATCTTCATTTACCAAGTTCTCTTGAATTATAGGAGGGCTAACATCAAATTCCCTAGATTCTTTCTCTCCGTGGAAACACCAAAACGTGTAACCTTCAGGAAATTGTTTACTTGTCAAGTGGTCCCACACTTCTTTTCGAGTTCTCGGCTTAAAACCACAACTTTTACATGGGCATAGTATTGTACCAGCACTAGAGTGGTGTTGAAACGCAAAATCTAAAAAGCCACGCACTCCCAATTGATACTCTGGTGTATTGCGTGGCAATTTGATCCAGGATTTATCCATCCCTAACTATAAGCATATGTAATCAATTAGAGAAGAATCAATAACAAGGATATAAAAAAATTATGCATCTCAAATCTTATGAATTAATACCAATAATTTCTACATATGCATAAATCAATATAGCAACAGAATGTTTCAAAAAAGATAGCAACAACAGAGTATCAGTGCCTTCCCTTGTTCAACAAGACAATATTAGTGCCTTACCTTGTTGTCATGGCTAACGTGCAATACTAGGAATAAGCCCAGTTCAACAATATAGTAATAGAATATAGCAACAGAATGAGCCCACAGTGTGTATAGCAACAGTATTGTTTTGTTGAACAAGGGAAGGCAACAGAATGTTTTGTTGAACAACAGAATATTTCTACATATGCATAAATCAATATAGAAACAGAATGTCTCAAAAAAATAGCAATAAAAGAGTATCAAGGCCTTCCCTTGTTCAACAAAACAATGTTAGTGCCTTACCTTGTTGCTGGCTAGGAATGAGCCCATTTGTATCTATCTATTTTATTAAGTAACTTTATGAAAGAATTTAAAACCTCCAAAAGGGTATCACAGTGTGTTCCTCAAAAGTTAAAAGGACTAGCTTCTCAACAACTCAAAAGAAGTATATCATAATGAAAATATTAAAGAATAGTGATATCTTTCCCCACTATTTGAAACATAATCAACTTCTATTCAAGATTAATATGCCTGCCGCCCTGCCCTATTACTCCAAATTACATAGATTTTTATACCATATTAAAAGAGATATATCCTAACAGAGTTATAAATTAAGAAGAGATATATATTATAAGAAACTAAGTTCCATATAATATAGTGATTTCCAAGAATTCGAACAAACCTAGATGATTATTTTGCTGATACGTTGATGATAACAACCAGAGAGAGGAAACAAAAGAAATGAATTTATTTTGAGCTTATATAATAGTGGGGAAAGATATCACTATCATTAGGTAACTGATAGTCTTTTGAGCTTAGATAGCTAGAGTTTGAACTTAGAGCTTCACCTTGTTGGAGCACCATTGAATTTATTTATTTTGTCTCTGATATGGAGTGATATAGTTTTATGTCTAGTTCAATTTTTATTTTTACTAAATCATGTCTAGCTTTTCTTGGTTGCTGAAAGTCTGTTTTCTAAAAGCAAAAGAGTTGGAGCTTTCTCCAAACTCAATAATTGGTTTATATACTATTTAATTTAATTATGCTTCATCAGGGTTAATTGAGCCTGCTACTTTAGCAACCTTATTGGCTAAACTAGATGGGTCAGCCCCCTCCAATGTATCAAAGGTCTTGCCATCTTGACAGATAAATGACTACTAATCAACTACTAAAATTAAACAAAAAAGATAGCAAAAAGGGGTCAGCCCCTCCAAGGTATCAAATGACTACTAATCAACTACTAATGGTGGAGAGATTGAAAAAAAAATCATAAAAACCAAGTCTTAATTTAAAATCTGCAAAAGCTTAGATATACAAATATAATGAATAATTCTAGTTAGTTAAAAATTCAACTTCATTTTAATATTTATATGCAATTTTCTTGGCTGTACACAGAAAGTTTCCTTAGTCCAATGCAGAAAATAATCATGCAAATAATCTTTTCTTTAATATAAAACAAAGTCTATTTTAAAGAAACGATTGCAGACATCACCCCAAGTACAATAAGAGAATGTAAGTGGAAGCACCATCACAAAGTCCTCAATCTTCGTTCATTTTCCATGTCATAAACAAAAACATAACACATCACAATACTTCTTTCTTTGATTCCCAGAATGTGTTTTCAATGTAATAGGAAAGCCACAAACCAGGGGTGGTTACAAAAATTGTTACCTCAAAAATAGGAAGATTGATAGAGACGGTTTCCTTCGATGGATGGCGACGAAGCGGCAGAATCATAATCTTCGAGTTCAATTGATGGAAGAGCTTTCAAAGAAGAAAACGAAGATGAAAAGAGTCGATTGAGCACCCAATGAACTGAAAGAAGGTATGAAAAAAGAAGAATCACAAAAATAACTTACAAAGAGGACCCAAACAACTAGGGAACTGAGAAGCAAGGGAAGAAAAGGAACCTACCTCAAGAACGGTAACGGAGAGTCGCTGGTACGGACCAATTCTATGTGGCAGCAGCTCTGGAAACAATTTGGTTAGGGTTTGGCTTACAGGAAACAATTTGGTTAGGGTTTGGCGATGAAAGACTTTGCGGGAAACAATAAAGTTTTTTGGTGAGGGTTTGGCGGTGAAAGAATTTGCAGCTTAAGCATTTGTGGGAAACGAAAATTGTTCGCGCGCATACAACCTTGGATTGTTGTCGTCTCTCAAATTGGTTTCCTGGTTGTTCAAGGCTGACGAGAAAAGCCGGTTAAAAATCTAAAAAAAGTTCCCTAGCGTCGGTTGCAGGCACTTGACGCTAATAAAGTGACGTAAAACTCCTTTTTTCTTATAGTGATTCTTTGTAATACTAGAAGAAATAGATTCTTTCCGTGACTAAATTTATGGGGAAAGATAACACCAAGTAGATGGATGAGCATAAGCATTTTATAATTTGCATGAGCATGAGCATTTTTGAATGAGAGAGCTTCTAGGATGAGTGAGCAAATCAAATTCTTCATCAATGAACCATTAAGAGTTATTGTATGATATTGTGTAAAATGTTATGAGTGATTAATATTGAATCAACCAGTATTAAATCTCAACCGTTGGTGAATTTATATACTACATCCTACGAGCGTATTTCATAATTCACCGGTGGGAGATTTGATTTCATCTCATGCCCTATACACATTCAATGCTCATTCAAAAATACTCATGCTCATGCAAATTATAAAATGCTTATGCTCATAATCCCTCTACTTGGTGTTATCTTTCTAAGAATATATTTTTTTTCTTCTAGTATTACAAAGAAACATTCAACACTGAAATTAATTGTCGTGTCAGAGTTTAATTTGGTCAACACTAACAAGACAGGTGCTTCACTAATAGCAACGGTGACGTTGTCCATTGAGGACAACGTGGGAACTGGTCACGCAATTCCCTCTTACTTGCCTCCAATTTCCATCTTACAATATTCCTTATCATCATAACAATAATAACAATAATCAAATAAATATGTATACAGTCACACACATAATAATTATTAAATATAGAAAATAGAACGAGCCAAGAGGATATATATTGTGAGAACGTGAGTTCAAATTTTATGAGGTGGTTAAAAAATACACTTATCAAGTCTTTTGTGACTCTAGAGAGAGAGCTGTAGGACCTACCCATCTAAACTTTTTCTTATGAAAAAAAACATATATGGTGCCATGAATTCCTCACCAACCGATTGCATTACATTACAATTGGCCTTCAGTTTTTGGGTCATTACTAACCCATCATTAATGATATACTTTGTTTTGGTCAAATTAATGATATACTTTTTCATATTAGTTTGACTTGACTCCACATATTTTATATTTTATCACAACCATAAAGTAAAATAAACAATACTAAAAAAAATCACCTTGTCCTTCTCTCATGACTCATTATATTTTATATATGCTCCCTCCCTACACTGAAAATTCAATCTCTGAATTATTCCTTTGGAAAATTCAAAACAGATCCAACATTTTAGTAAACTACTTGAATTTCGGATCCACCAAAGGAAAAGGAAGAACAACAATCTCATCATCAAACTACTTCCTCTTTACAAATATTACTCTCTCATATATTCTAGCTTCTTACAAAAACGACACCGTTTACAAGAAAAAGAAATGAGCAAGAAGCAACAACAAGTGAAATTGGACGAGGAACAAATAGCAGAATTACGAGAAATATTCCGATCATTCGACAGAAACAACGACGGAACCCTAACACAATTAGAACTAAGTTCACTTCTCCGATCGCTAGGTTTGAAACCAAGCGCGGAGCAATTAGAAGGATTTATACAGAAAGCGGATACGAACAACAACGGATTGATTGAATTTTCAGAGTTTGTTGCACTGGTGGCGCCGGAGCTGTTACCGGCGAAGTCACCGTATACGGAGGAGCAGTTGAAGCAGTTGTTCAGGATGTTTGATAGGGATGGAAATGGATTCATCACGGCGGCGGAATTGGCTCACTCGATGGCGAAACTTGGTCATGCGTTGACGGCGGAGGAGTTGACCGGAATGATAAAAGAAGCTGATATTGATGGTGATGGAATGATCAGTTTTCCGGAATTTGCTAATGCTATTACTTCTGCTGCTTTTGATAATTCATGGGCTTAATTAACCCAAATTATCATCTATTCTCGTTTTAATTTTTACAGGTATAATGTGAAAACCATATTGTACGTTTTTCAATACTTAAAATTTTGTTATCCTTATAATTATCTCTTTTTTTGTTCAAAAGGGTGAAGAGAAATTAAGTTTCAGTTTATTTCTTGTATGGTAAAAAAGATAAGTGTCTGGGTATTATAAATTGTGACATGAAATGGTAATTTTCATAGTATAATGATTTTTTACACCGTTAAACAATAATAAATCATACTCCCTCCGTCACATATATGTCATTTTAGGTTATTTCACACATATTAGGAAAAATAGTTAATTTTGTATGAGAATGAGAAATTGTGAATTAGTTTACCAAATTATCCTTCATAAATGTTATGGAAGATAAATTAGTAGAGAGTCACCAAAAAAGATAAATTAGTAGAGTTATGAAAGAGATATTATTAAAGAATGATGGGTATGGTAGGAAAAAAAACATTAATGTTTCATTGGAATTAGAGGTGTCAAAATGGATGGATTGGATGGATATGGATGTGGATTGTAATGGATGGATTGGAGAAATCCATCTAAAAATTTATATTCATTAGGATTGTACCAAACAAATCCAATCCAATCCATCCATTGCCCAAAAAAAGTCTATCCAATCCATCCATTAACAACTTTTTTATGGATGGATATCGATCCATCCATTAATAATGATTTAATAAAAAAACTTTGTATATGTCAAAAAAATAAAATAACAAAAGTCATAATTTTTTTTTGAACGGAAAAAAAAGTCATAATTATATGTAAATAAAAAAATTTATATTATATTTACAAATATATATAGATATTATAATTTTATATATATATATATATATATATATATATATATATATATATTTGACAGCTCACAGCATATATATTATATTTATATATATATATATATATATATATATATATATATATATTAGATTTATGTATATACATATATATATATATATATATATTATAAATAAAGTATATGTATAAAATATTTATATATTGTGGTGGTGGAAGTGGCTGCCGGCGTCGGAGCTCCGACGGCCGGCGCAGTGGCCGACGACGGAGCTCCGGCGGTTGTCGGTGGTGCTCTGGTAACCGGCGCGGTGGCCGACGGCAAAGATCCGTCGGTCGGTGGTTGTGCTCCGGCAATCGGTGTAGTGGTCAACGGTGGTCCTCCAACGGTCGGTGGTGGTGGATGGTGGTGCTCCGGTGAGAATATAATATGATATATATATATATATATATATAAAAAATTATAATTTTTTAAGTTTTTTTTTTTTGAAAAAATAAAAATAGAAAATTATTCTTTATACTTTTTTTTGATAATTTTTTTTATAATAATCAATTGGATTTTCATTTTATAGATTCATTGGATTTAAAAAAATTTAGTGGATGGATCACATCCATCCATAAAACAAGTGAATGAATCCAATCCAATCCATTAAACTTACAAACCATGATAACTTCCTATAGAAAGTATATTAAAGGACTCATCTATGTGGGCAAAAACTCTACCATGATAACTTCTTATAGAAAGTATCTAAAGGACTCATCTATGTGGGCAAAAAGTTTTAAAAAGTTTTACCAAATATATCTAAGACATCTGCGATGATTATTCTATATTTCTTTTCTTTTTCTAACAAAGTTAAAAACTATTTCACTTAAGAATAGAAAATGGTTATCGCGAAAATTACAATCGCGAACCACTCACGAATGACATGGTAACGTCTTTTTGGCCTTTTTCTCCCAACTTGGAACTGTGTATTTATGTGGTAGTCTTAGTGGCTTGATACTCAATCATTTTTTTGGTTTTCTTCACTTTACATTTCTCAACCTTTTTCTTTATGCATCATTATTCTAAGTGAAAGGGAGGGTCTCAAAAATCTTGATTGTATGAAGCTTAATCTTGATTTGAAGTTTGAAATTTTAAACCTCTCTAGTTATGGATCCAAGCTCAAGTCTTGATTATGCCACTTGATCATGCCACTTGATCATGCCACCGGATCCAAGCTATAGTGATTGTTTCTTTTTTTTCACGTTCTATGTTCTATTTTCTGTTTTGGTCGATAATGGTAGTGTTGTTTTTAAACCACTACAAAAAGGATCTTGCAAGGCTCCCTACGATGTTTACAAGGAGATACTACACTAAGGCACCTGAAGTTGTCTTGCTTTGTGACCCCGTTGGCAACGAACTTCAAGTCAAGTTATTCAAAAAAAAAGGCTGGACATATTTGGGTGGTGGTTGGAAAGTCTTAGTCCGTTGTACGGTTTGTACATGGGTGGCTAGAGTAGAATGACTTTTGTGAGTCTTGCAGATAGATTCCATGTTCGTGTTTATGATCACTGTGGGTTTTAGGGTTTTTATCCCATGTTTCCAAAGCTGCCCATTGTAGGCATGCATGAACAAGTTCTGATTCTAAACTCTGATAAGCAAAAGGCAGTGGCTAATAATCTACCTCGCATGTTTTGTTATTATTTTGATATATAAGGCGATTAGTCAAGAAGATCTTGAATTAAATTCATTTGGTGAGTGAATTTTCCCATCAATTTGGCTCTGGACTGCCTCTATTTTGCCGAATCATGTATTGAATCTAAAAATCAGTGTGCCGATAATGCTATTGTGTAACATTGATTTGGCTTCCAGGTTATGCAAAGGTACAGGGTTGATCATTACAAAGTTGAGAAAGTATGTCATTGAAGGAAAGGTATTATCTAGAAGCAACTCATGTCAGAGGGTTTATATCCCAAGATTATCTTTGACCGCTTTAGATGTACGAATTTCACTTAGATTTCAAAGAAGATAGTTTTCCATTACAATATCATTTGCAATTACAATCAACAAAAGTCAAGGATAATCACTGCGTAATATAGGTGTCTACTTGCGGATGCCAGTTTTTTCCTACGGACAACTATATGTCACTTTTTCAAGGGTGGCCTCTTGGCATGTTTCAAAATTTTGATTGTTGAAGGTGAAGGAAAAACTACAATGATACAACCTTATATGTTGTCTACCATGAAGTTTTCAAGAATAGACTATAGGTACATGAATTACTGTTTGATTATTTTTTTGGTCAACAAGTAAATAATATGCATCATATATGTACAGTTTTTCCAAAGTTTAGCACAAATCTATATGAGACATTTGGATTTCGCTTTTGTATAAAAATTTCTAATTGAATTTGCTTCCTATCAATTCGACCAACATGCCAATGGAATCCACACACACACACACACACACATATATATATATATATATATATATATATAAAATAGGCAAAATTACACCAGGGGACCTTTAACTTATTTATTTGTAACAAGTTGGCCCTTTAAGTTTCTTTTGTAACAAATAGGCCCTTTAAGTTACCCGACGTTGACACCGTTGGCCCTTTTAGTAAAATGTAATATCGTTCATTACATCAAAATACACCAAAATATGTTTGTTTGCATCAAAATACATAAGCTAGAGTAGTCACAATATATAAAGTAGCATTACATCAAAATATATAAGCTAGAGAAATCATTAAAGGGGCCTATTTGTTACAAAAAAAACTTAAAGGTCCAACTTGTTACAAATAAATAACTTAAAGGTCCTCTAGTGTAATTTTGCCTATATAATACTATCAATTTTTTCATAATAATATCACGTGCATCACACGGGGTAAGTTCTAGTTGTATCGAAAATTTATCTAGCAATGTGAAGGTCACTGACTCCTTATATCTAAAGTCTACCTAACAATGTGAAGGCTAGGTGGTGTGTCTCAATGAAGAATGTGAGCCAACAATAGTGCAAGTGTATGTGGATGAAAAAAATCCAACCCCATTAGAGATGGGGGCGAGGACAGGGGAGACAAAACCCGCCCCCAACCCAGCCTGTCTGCAGCCCTACTAAAAGTTTATATTTGATGGCATAAAAATAGTCAGAAATAAACTTTTGAAAGACCAGACATATGCATCTATATGTTACTTTTGGGACGCGGTGCAAACTAGCAAAAAAATGAGTTATTAATAGTTTTTTAAAAAAACATTGGGGAAGGAGGAAATTTTATTAGTAAAAGTGGCACTAATTTTCAT
Organism: Astragalus glycyphyllos; assembly: GCA_963573325.1. NCBI lineage: Eukaryota > Viridiplantae > Streptophyta > Magnoliopsida > Fabales > Fabaceae > Astragalus > Astragalus glycyphyllos. The sequence goes on along the minus strand of OY754308.1, from coordinate 32,530,170 downwards.
TTTAAAATTGTTTTCAAGGGGATTTTTTTCATCAATAGTTGAGATTACTTATTTATCCTCTAAAAGTGATTTTCTCACTTTAGAGAAGTCGAACTTGTTTGTCATCTACCACCATGATAATATTGTTGAACTCTAGAGCTTTATTTTTTAGAAATTTTTTAGTCCACGTTAAGTACATACTAAGCCCTTTACAACCTAACTCAAAACACATGATATAATAATAATAATAATAATAATCATAATAATAATAATAATAATAATGGTTAGTTTGATCCCTTTTTAATAAAATTAAAGTAGTGTAATAGAGAAGACTTCTAAGCGTCGCAAAAGGACCAACACCAAGGACATGCTTGATTTGGTTTTTAAGAACTTTTTTTTATATAAAACCTATCAACAACAAATTTGTTCGTTGATAATTATTTTGTTCGCGGTAACTTGCGCCACCGGCTTGTTATCGCATCGGATGATGATTCTTCGTGTCCTCTCTGCTGGCAGGCCACCGAAACGCAGCTCCACCTATTCTTGGGCTGCTCTTTTGCGACGAAGATATGGACTCGGGTGTGTGGTTGGCTTCGGATTAATCATGTTGCGGCTGACAGTTTGTTCGATCATTGTATTTGGTGGGGGAAGTTGAGTAAAGGGAAAAAGAATAGGAGAACAAAGCACTTAATTTGGTTGACTACGTGTTGGAGCATTTGGTTGGCTAGAAATGCACTTATCTTCAAGAACGAGGATCCTAACATTGATTGTATTATTTCTCGCATCAAGCAATTATCTTGGAGTTGGTTGGTTTATAGATCCCATTGTAATTTCAATTTTGATGCTTCTTCTTGGTGGCTTGATCCACTTCATTGCCTAAACAATATGTAAATCTTCTTGTTTGGGTTTGAGCACCCCTAATGCTTTATCAATGAAGTATTGCTTATCTAAAAAAAACAGAAATCAAACATTCTCTAAATCTCTTTTCAATGGGTATTTGGAGCCATCTTTCAACATTAATAATTATAAATCAGACATTCTGGCCTTTTCGTTGGCCGTATAGCTAAGGTCTGAAGAAAGCACTAGCATTTAGGCCTGGACAAACGGAAAAAACCGACCGCCACCCGCCCACCCAAACCGATGGAATGGTTACAAACGGTTTTGCGGGGTTCACAGGTCATCTGTGAGGATCCAAGTGGGTAGTTGTGGTCGGGTGCGGATTGAATTTTTGTAATCCGCTTGAAGCCGAACCCGTCCGCTACAAATACGTAAGTGAATGGGCTACTAGTTTGCGAAGGCCCAGAGCTTTATGTGACCTAGAAGAAGCCAATGCTCTAAATATTTCTCACCCATATATGATTGTTGGGTTTTTTTTGTACCCCCACACTCTTCCCTCATACCCACACGTCCCCTGCGGAAAGACCAAAATACCCTTAAAAAATTTTAAAATTACAAAACACTTACCATTTTTCACTTACATACGATTTACCACCAGATTTTACTGAGCAAATCGTATATACATCACCCAGACATATATATGATTTCCCTTTCTTTCTTCGCATCGTATTTACGTCCCTCTTACGTATATACGACTTTGACAATAGTAAGTCGTACATACCCTTTACATATATACGATTATATTCGTATATACCTATATACGACTGGAATTCGTATATAGGTATATACGATTTGGTTTTTTGGTTTTTTTTTTAAAATTTTTTGTGTTTTTTCTAAAAAATTTGTTTTTTTACAATGTCCCATAGGCATCGAGGGGATTCTTTGGCTTCAGCGTCCGCAGCTCCGTCTACACGCACCCGCCACAGGATTGCGGGACATGCGTCTACGAGGCGTAGGCGCATAGAGAGACAGCAGCCGGTGGAGGAGGTCCCGGTCCCTGAGTTTGAGTATGAGGAAGGCCAACAGCCGCACCCATACTATGATGACCAGGAGCGGTCTATGTCTGAGGACCAGTCTATGTCACAGCACCACCAGTATCAGCAGCAGTATCAGCAGCATCGGTATCAACAGCAGCACCATCAGCAGTAGCACCATCCTCAGCAGCAGCCTTTCTTTACTTGTGAGGGTCATGTCTGTTCTCGTGTACTGGCAGACCCGGTAAGTTGAATTTATTTACATTGTGTTGTTAGTTTAATTTATTCCTGTACGTAGTCTTATTTTGTTAATTTTTTTAAAATTTAGACATATGGACGTGTGGTGAAAGCGTGGAACCATGTCAAAAAGGTTACTACCAGACTATTTCCTTATTGCCAGAACAAGCAGTTGTTCAGCTATATCAGAGGTTCCAAGTTATCCCCCCTTATCTCCACCGGACATTCCACGGTGGACCATGAGCTGTCCGCCTTCGTTGAGAGATGGCACCCGGAGACGTTGTCATTTCACTTACCATTTGGTGAGATGACGATTACTCTTGACGATGTGTTCTGCCTGCTTCATCTTCCCATCTAGGGAAATTATTTCAGAGCTCCACCCACTTCTGTGACTACGGAGCAGGCTATCCAGTTGGCACACGCTTATCTAGGAGTGGGTATTGAGGAGGCTCGTATGGGGTGTGGGAGGACTACTGGTCCATACTTCCGTTATGAGTGGCTGGATGAGTTACTTAAAGAGAATTCCATTGCTGGGGGAACATGGATGCTGCTGTCAGGGCATATATACTTATGCTTCTGAGCTACTCCATCTTCACATGCAAGACTAGAGACAGGGTTGAGGCCTGGATTTTATGGTATTTTCCTACCCTAGTTGAGAGGAGGCTAGGTGGTGTAACGGAGGGACCACTGAGTGGACGCTGGAGGAAGAAGAAGTCAGACGCTGTGAAGCTATTAGATTATAGGCTGCTGCTTGATGGGCTGACCTCCGATGATGTGTGTTGGCGACCCTTTGAGGGGCTTCGGGGGGATAAAGAGTTTGAGATGATTTCACTGTACAGGGGCTTCATCAGCTGAGGAGACATCAAAGATCCCTACATGACTGATAGGTGTCTGTGACAGTTTGGGTTTGTGCAGGTCATCCCATGTACCCCTCTTACTGGTCGTTCGGCCCATGCAGACGTCCTCTTTTAGATTGCGCACTACTTGCCGTTAGTGCATGACGTTCTGGCGGCTACCCATGTTGCTGAGGAGTTGGGTGAGGTTGGTCCAGGCTACTTGCAGTGGTACGTGAATGTGTCGATTCCGAGACTCTTACCTGCAGCACCACCACCACCAGTACAGGCAGCACCACCACCACTTGAGGAATGGGCGCACATTATGGCAGATTTGGTTAGGAATGGGCTTCGTCGTGGACATATTTGTATGGGCACCACCACGTACACTGAGCTTTATCATTTGTTGCAGAGGATAGCGCTTGATGACTACGGCATTTTCTGTACTTTTATTTTATGTTTGCACTTTTATGGATTCTGCACAGTTGTTGGATTTTATGTTTGTGCTTTTCTGGATTCTATTTGTACTTTTATTTTATGTTTCTACGTTTCTTGCGAGTTTCCTTCAAATTTCAGTCAGTCGATTTCATTCATGCGATAAAACAACGTTACATATCAGTCCATTTCATTCATGCGATAAAATAAAGTTACATAAAAGATAAAACATAACAAACTAAACCCTAATCCTAATACTCCGGTGCTCGCAGACGACGTAATATCTCATTCACGCTCTGTTGTGTTTCCACGTACAGCTCCAAAGGCTTATACCCCATAAGCCTGTCATGAATGTCGAACATGTTCGCCACGTCTTCGTCGGCCTTGATAGACATGAACGAGTAGGAAATGCAGCCATCATCTCCACGATCGGGTTTCCGATAAGTGATACCAGTGACGTCACGGTCGTCCCCAATCACTTGTACTTTTGACTACACTTTATCCTTCAAACCATCAAACCCCATGGCGCGGTCGATTCGGCATAACTCCGGCTTCAGACTCCAAAAGTAGACCCCATCTTCTCTCATCGTGATGTTGCCCCCATAATGTATACCGCATAGCCTATTCTCAGCAGACCGTTGTGTTAGGCAAATCTGCATTCTGGATGTGTGAGAAATGTAATTGAGAGTGAAATTTTGGTGTGAAAAGAATGAGGGTGGGGGTGGGTATTTATAGATTTCGTCAATGATTATCAACCGTTGATATTGTCGGTGCAATCTTCACCGTTGATTAACATTGGAAGTCAAATCCTAACAGTTAGATCAACAATTTTTTTTTATAAAAGTCGTATATACCTAGGGGGTGTATATACGACTTTGTAACATACAAGTCGTATGTACCCCCACACATACGTATATACGACTTGTAAGATACAAGTTGTATATACGTATGTGTGGGGGTATATACGACTTGTATTTTACCACGTCGTATATACACCCCAATTAGGTATATACGATTTGTTTTATTTTTAGTTTTCGTATTTAAATTATTTTTACAGATATACGATTTGAATTTTTCAAAGTCGTATATATATGGGGTGACGTATATACGATTTTGGCTTAAATTTTTAAGGGGTATTTTCGTCCAAAAAAATCTTGTGGGGGTAGATGGGAAGAGTGTGGGGTTACAGAAAAAAAAACCCATGATTGTTTCATCAGAATAAAACCTAGATCTCATATCATCCAACCGCTACATCTTACATCTTGTTAACAGTTGAAACTAGCACTTTGAAACCCTATCTAATCACCCTTCTCTTTCAATTTCTCTGTACCATCTCCCTAACTCTCCTTGATTTCTTCGAGTTCCTTTACCCGCCGCCTCTCCTCTACCCTCTATCTCAAGTCTCAACATCTCTGTCAATGGCAACAAACACGCGACAACGACGGTGCAAGGGTGTTACAATGTTCTTCTCGCACTCTTCATCTCGCCATCTCTCTAACTCGTTTGCTGTAACACGAAGATGATTCAAGGGAGTTGCGATAATACACCATTTGAGATCTATGTGACACGATCTGAAATTTGTTTGTAATTTTTTGTTTATTTCTTCAGGTCTGTTTTGCTGTAAGTTAAAGTTTCGGCTTTTTTCAATATGTAATGTTAGAAATTTATATCTATTGATGATTTCTTCTTCTAGATCTAGCAAGTTCTGGGTTTTTTCTTTTTGATCTACAACTGTAATGTAAAGAATTCATATCTATTGAAGTATTGATGTTTCCTTCTAGATCTAAAGTTTCTGGTTTTTTTTTTCTTTTTATCTGCCAATTTAAGATTTTTTTCGTTACTTTGTTTTTTTAACCGTGTTAACCCACCCGACCCACCGCGAAACCGATCAACCCACAACCGTTTAAACCGTCATCTCAAATGGTCGGTGGTGGGTGAGATTAATTCTTTCTCGGTTTTGTTTGGATGGACACTTTTGAACCCGAAATCGGACAAACCGACCGTTTGTCCAAGCCTAAGCATTATCCAATCATAAGAAAAATGCTTAGTGGTACGATACAAAAATATAAGAATCAGTCCATCATTCACACGTGATGCTCAAACTTAAAAGATACCTAGCAGATTTTCCGCTCTTTCATACTAAATAGCAATGTTCTATCCATAATCGTGAGACTCGAACGATACACCAGTAAAAAGGTGGTTGAATGGCTGAGATTAAGGAAGAATGAAAACATGAGGGAATGGACAGTAGGGGATCCCAATCCCATTTTCTTTTTCAACCACACACCAGTAAAACCTTATTTTTATTCCTTTTAAAATAAAAATAGGAGAGTGGGACTGTGGGGAGGTGGAAAGGGAGTTGTTGCAGGGGAGAGGATGAGAAATGAAGAGGAATAGGGTAGTGTAATTTTAACAAGGAAAAAAAATGATAAAAGGGTGTATGCGATAAAAAGTGGGGGTTGATATATTAGAGGCCTTGATGGACAGTTTCAAACAAAAAATATAAATCAGATAATTCCAGACAGTAGCAGTAGCACATACAAAGTTATATTTCCATTTTCTGGTATGAAAGCAAGAAGATACATAGTTGTGTCAAAACTTCAAAGGAATTGTGCAACAAAGGGACAACACAAATTATGCCTTCTTCTTTTTGGATTTGAGCATAACAAATCCAATAAACATGCATAGGAAGCAAAGAACTGCCACGCCAGCAGAAACTGGTATTAGTATAGCATATTCTTGGGGTAAGAAATACTTGTGTACGAAGTGATCACCATCTACAAATGGCTGAAAGACAACAAGATTGATAAAGAAGTCATTAGGATGTTAAAATCAGGAAGCCATAATTCATTTAAAATAATTGGCAAGTTACTAACCAGGATGATAACCCAGAAAGTATAATAAGTGAATATCGATAAGCTGATACAGGATAAAAGAAATCCAACGGCTCTGTCTGCTAATTCCATTTTGATGCCTATTGTTTTTGCTTCCTGTTGACAACAAAAGACAAAAATGACTGTTGGCTTTCACAATATTAGTAGAAACAAACCCTGTATGATAAACTATACTCAACTTCAACTAAAAGAAAGAAAATTTAAGCTCAAGATAAACCAAACTATTTTTAGCGATTAATGCATCCTAATTTTCATTCAAATAAGCTCCAGTTCAGTAATAAAGCCACACAAAAAAAAAAACTCTAAAACACCAGGAAAAAGGCAGAACTGAAATGAGCATTGCAAATGAATAGAATGCGCTAATCAATTTCAATGGATAGACTATGAAAATGGAACACAAAAAGCTATTAGCATCTGAATAATAATTTGAAAAAGTAAAAATCTTCAACAAACTACAGGAAGGCACGAGAGGTAAAGAAAGCATCCATGGCAATAATAAATAAAGTATCAGCTTTTGATCACCAGTTATTGCTCACAGATTGTGCTGTGTTATTTTAGGAAGCATCCATTAGTGAAGAAACAAAAAATGTTGTCATACATTGAAACTCAAACATTTGGTCTGCTTTTCTAAAGCAGTGAGGCAAAATTACAATTATAAATCCTTTTTTTAAAATTTAATCGCAGCTCTTCTTTGGATCTTTTTTTGTTTGGTAAATCCTCTGGACCATTTTATCTTCCATGTTTAAAGCTACTTCATTTGACTCACTGGTTGTAAGTTTTCAGGAAACCATAAATAATTCAAGAACAGAAAACCAGAAGAGATTTCTCATTGATAATGCTTGCATGAGATCAGAGTATCTGTAGGCGCAATCAATAAAAGATCATGATGCATTAAAATAGTAATAAAAATATATCAAAATTCGTGCAAAAGCTATGCTATTATTATCTTCAGCTTCTAATTAGTACAACCAAATTGGTTGAGGAAAAGGAAACCCCAGAGACCATGTGTATATTTTTGTAAAGTAAAAAGAACCTTGAGATTTGAAATTTTAAATAAAAATACTTCCTACATTCTCACCATACATGTTTATATATGTTCTAAAGCTTTAAGTTCCCTTTCAAAGCATTGATTCAGAAAAACTTGGATGCTCAATGTACAATTGCAAACACAAAGGTTCTCTACTCATTGACTTTATAGGGGTTATAAGTGGAGGCTGCTCCCACTGCTTTGTATCAGTTGGGATCCACAAGTCCGCTTCCTTGCTTGTACCCGTTTCCGGAATGGATTGAAAGTAAGCAGTTATCTCCCACTTGCAATCTGGAGGAAGCTTTTTAGTAAGAGACTCTGAGACTGATAGCTTGATCAGGAATGATCTGAGAGAGGACTCAAGATCAACCTCTTCCACTGCTGAACCATAAGAAAGGTTCATTGCAAGCTTGAAAATGAATTTCTCCAGTGGAACATTGTCAGCGTTGAAGAAAATAACAGCTACCCTTTCAACTATTCCCTTTTGTATAAAGGGAAGAAGTCCGGAAACAGTGGCATGAATGTAATATGTAAGCTGAGGATGGCGGGCCCTTTGAACCACCACGTTCATATACCTTCCCCTCTCAAAGGCACCAGAAGGATAAACCCCTTTGAGAAAAACAACAGCAGTAATAGCCACTTCCAAAAATTCAACTAAAACTCGAGCCGTTTGGCCTTGCGGAGTTTGATTCACTTTGCGCTCCATCATCTAATATTTACATACTCATTCATATTAAAAGTTTGATAGTAAATTCACAAGCACTGCCAATTCATAATGAGGAAAACGATTCCAAAAACCAAGATTTCAAAGCATTATTTACTAAGAAAAGCTTAAGTTTAACATCCCTTTCTAATCAAAAGTGTGCTTTTTCGCAAAGGAAGCAGAAAATATTACACTCAATCAACTTCCATGGCAATTATGGACTACCGAAGTTGATTATTATGATTTATGCAAATTAATCAGAACAAAAGGTTCGGAGAGTGAGTTCACCAATTGATTGTGAGGAGCCTGATTTCAAAGAACTGTTGAATCAAAAATAGGCCAAGTGATTTACACTGCTAAAATGGTTCATTTTTTCTGCTTCAGTGCAGTTTGGTTCCCGGTGCAGTTCGGTTTACAGAAGTTATTTGAAGTTTGAACCAGCCTATGGATAGGATACCATCCTCTTCTGGACCAGTAGTAAACAAGAGCAAATGTTTAGAGAGTTCTATCAATAGGAAAATGTTAATATCCAACAGGATTTAGGAACTTGAAATAGAAAATAGAATTACAGCGGGAAAAGGCTACGAGTGAAAATACCAAAGAAAAGCTTTGTACGGCGCTGACAAAAGGAAAGGCATTGGAACATTATAACAATCTCTCGCTAATAAGCCGGGTGAGCTTGAATGAGCAGAAGTCTGTCGCTAATCACTAAAACACATTCATTGCGTTGAAAGTGGCATCTGGGAAAATTTTAGCACTGGAAAAAGATTTTCCACTCCGCAATAGCAGATTCATGCCAACCAAGTTGACATTATGAACAAAACTAAACCAAATAAAATTGAATTGAATGGAAAATGTCAGCAAAGAAAACTAAACCAAGTCAAACTGAAACTGGAGACCGGTTTGGTAGAACCAAATATCAAACTAAACCAATTTCGGTACAACCTAAACCAAACCAAACCAATTATTTGGTTTGTTGAACAAGATTTAAATTCCAGAACAAAACTGGTTTTTTGAACTAGTTAAAACTAGTTCAAAAAACTAATTTATTCTTTGATTCTAATTTACCCAATTGGCTTGTTAACAGAATCCAATAAATAAGGAGCAAATTGAGCACCATGAAAATGATGATATGAATTAATTGTTTTGGTTCTGGATTTTGTGGTGTATAATATTAATCTTTTAGTTGTCTTAGTAAAAATCCACCATGGTGTTTCTGTGAAGACGACTATTCGTTTGAAAATATATATTTCCCGCTGTCTCTTTTGGAAAGAAACTTCTGCAGAAGCCATCAGCACAAGACAGAGATTCCGCAGGTGGTATGAATGCTGATTATATATATTATATGGAAAGAATAAAAAGTCATCACTGATTCCCTATACAAGTAATAACAATAAAATTCCAAGCAGCATTGCCAAAATGATATTTTTACCCAAAATAAGCAATTCCATGCATTGAATAAAGTCAAATTGAGTTGAAGGAAAGCCTATATTGTAAGTTCCAGTTAAGACCACTCTGGTGGCATATCACTGGATAGTGACAGTGAAAAACTGATGATCAATCTCACTATTTGCAGATTTTGACTTAAATTTCAAGTGCTTACTATCTGAAGATTAAAATTATATCCTTACTGTCATAAAAACCATCTAGTTATATTAATTGGCTATGGCTAACAACTAGCTACTCTAACAAAAATAAATGCAGGAGACTGAATTTGTTTAGAGAAGGTATTACCCCTTTTTCTGTTGTTACAATACAAACATTGAATAAAAATTGGGAATAGGATTATATATCAGAATGATTATTCTTTCTTATGTTGGCATGCTAAATAATAATAATGGGAACAAAAAGAAACAACATCACGGAGAAAAGCACACTGCACAATAGTTACCTTAGTGACCTATGTAGTCGATCGCGGAATAGCAGAGCGGAACTAAAGCTTGATGCGACGCCAAGAACTGGTTTTCAGATTCGGCGATCGGGGCGGTTATTGCGTTTCAGACGGAACAGATGAGAGAATGAAACAGAATGAAGGAGAGAAGAAGATGAAGAACCAACCTGAGAACTAGGGATCGCCCAATCCCAATACCATTTTTTTATCAAACTCAGTATCATTTTTATATTTTCTTTTTTAGTTTTATTTATTTTACGCTTGTTAAACAAAAAATTATTTATTGATTTAAATATCCTATGTCACATTTTTAAAATTACCCTTGCAATTGAGATATTGATCTTACTTATCCTATTGCTATCTTATTATAAGTTTATCATATCATATGTCAGTTCAACGTTTGTTAAGGCAACAGGATATGATAACTTAATTTTATGGCTTATCCTATCATGTCTCTTGAATTTGAGCTGGGTTAGAAACCAGCAGCATAGAATAAGAAAATAATTTACTCATTTACCCTTCAAATATATTTTAAAATATACAAATATGAAATCTAATATATATATATATATATATATATATTAAAAAACAAAAAAAACTAATGTTATATTTAAAATAAAAAATATTAGTACTTAACTTAAAAAATAAAGTATAATTTTATGATAAAGGTAATTTTGTCTTTTTACATAATTTAAAAATTAAAAATCTATTGAAATTAAAAAAATTAAAATAAATGATAAAAAGATAAAAATTATTATTAAAAATTGTAAAAAAATAAATTTAATTTAATTAATTTTAAAAAATAAATATAATTGCCACAAGGATAGTTTTGTCGTTAACATAATTAATATATATATATATATATATATATATATCATGATTTATTAGTTTATTTAAAATATATAATAAAATAATATGTGTTACCTTAAAAATAAATAATATATATTATTTTATTTCTTATTAGGTGTTACACATTATATGATAGTGTTATCTTCTCTCTATCATATCCTATTTCTATCCTTCTCCATATCCTATTCTATGTCTATCCTACCCTGACCATAATACTCACGATTTCTTCATATCATCACGATCCTATAGGATCATCGTTAGGGAGATATTTTCTTACGATAACAGTAGTAGCAAGTATGTAGCAATTACTTGGCAGCAAAAAATATATGAAAAGGAAAAACAGACTATAGAAAGAAAAAACACTAACCTGGAAAAGTCTATCAAGAGTGAATGATAGGGTTGAAAAATTTCAAGGGTTTAGGTGGGAGGGATTGTTTTATGGGTGAAGGATTTGTAGATTGTACTAAAAAATTCCTAACAAAAAACATTTAGTAAAATAATCCCTCAAAATTCATGTATTTTTTAATACTGACCGATTATTTTAAAGTTGCAATAAATCTCAACGAATACCACTAAATTTTGTGAGACTTTTTAAAAGTATTTGAAAATCCTGATTAAATACCACGGGATTTTTTATATTCACTAAAAGTTCGGATTGAATACCACAAGATTATTTTAACAAAAAAAAATTAAAATCCTTCAAAATCTCAATCCAATACACCCCTCTTATTTATATTTCGGTTCATCATTTTTCTGTTAGTGCCTCAAAAAGAAGGTGTGTATGAAACGAGAGCATCTAATGATGTTAGAAAATTATATGAGCCTAAAACTAATCATTTCTTTTTTTTTGACCAAAGGAAACTTATATCATTTCATTGCAAATAATATTCGTAATACAGGTTGGACTAAACTCATGATTGTGAGAGCTAGCATACAATATAGACGCTCGAGCAAGAGAATGAGCGACTACATTTGCTTGCCTTCTAATATAGCTAATCCTATAGCTTTGACATTGTGACATAATGCTTTTACAAAGAGAAAAAATAGCGCCAACTTCATTATTGAGGGATAGATTATTATTGATGTCATTCACTACGGATTGACAATCCATCTCAATAATTACGGAAGTGAAATTCTTTAACTTCATAAAGTGAAGAGCTTGCTGGCTTCTTCCAACTCTCAGCTTGATTGCTAACAGCAGCACTTACTGCTGAAATGTTGCTCTGTACAACAGCAGCAATACGAGCCAATTGCCACTGTTGCAGCAAGTCTAACGCGTTCTGGACAGCCACCGATACTGGCTTCGTCACCCCCTCCCATAGCTTTCATTCCTCCTCTTCCAAATGACCCAAAACATCATTGCAAAAGTTAATTTATGTGGAGAGGACAACACCTCCAATAGCTGAAAACATGCAGCATTAAAGCTATCAGTTTGCTGAACAACCGATTGCACCTCATTATATAAACCAGCCTGCTGCCACACCTCTGTCACCTGCGTACAATTCAGAAACACATGCCTTTCATCTTCGACTCCAACCTCACACATAGGACATAACTCATCACACGGAACATGTCTTCTAATGAGAATATTTCTGGTCGGAAGACAGCCCCTAGCAACTCACCATAACAACAATTTCACTTTTTGTGGAATTTTAAGTCTCCAAATATTCATCCAAGCTCCTTGTACCCGAAGATGCAAATTATCTATTAAATCCTCCATAGCTCCAAAATATGCCGAACGCACCGTGTATTGACCATTTCTACTTCGCCACCAAAACACCTCGTCCTCACCTTCTGGATCAAGAATTGGTATCTTCAAAATTTTGTTTACATCCACAGATTGAAATAATTGATGTAACATTATAGTATTCCACCCATTCTTCTCTTCATTCAAAAGATCTTGTACACACAAATGTTCCATGCCCACCACCATTTGCGACTTCACACATGGATCTTTCTCATCTCGCAATCAAGGATCTTTCCACACCGACACTCTTCGCCCACTTCCAATGCGCCATCTCATGCCCAATTTATCTATCACGTGGGAAGTGTGGATACTACACCACACATAACTGGGATTATGGCCCAAGCGAGCCCCCAAGAAATCATCCTTTGAAAAATATTTAGCTTTGAACACCCTACCCACTATAGTATTTAGCCCCCAAGAAATCATCCTTTGGAAAATATTTAGCAATATGCCACGCTTGCTTCCCTAGCAAATTAAGCTAAGTTGAAACCATGAAAATGTCGGAAACCCATACCTCCATGTTCCTTACGCATTGTAAGCTTCTCCCAATTTAACCACTTGATGTCTTTCCTTTGATTATTGTTCCCACCCCACCAAAATGAGTTAATCATCCTCTCAAGCTCTTCTCCCAAACGGTAAAATTAATCATTTTAACAACTATCCATTGTCAAAAAAAGACGTACCTTTAACAAAAGTTTAAAAATTAATTATTTTTTCAAAAAACTAATTATTTTTTCAGAAAATTAATTTATTAAATTAATATTACACTCAATAATTAAATAATATAAAATTTACTATTTACTATTTACTATAATCTCTCTAAAATTTACTAATTACTATAATCTCTCAATAATTAAATAATCAAAAGGTTTACTATTTATTTTTTGACAAGAGGTTTACTATTTATTATAATGCATATTCCACTCAATTGAATTTTTTTATAATTAAATGAATATGATTAAATTATATAAAAAAATAAATCATAATACGTGGCAACGTGAGCAGCAACGAAATTAATTAAACGAATATGATTTAATTAATATTAAATCATATAGAAAAATACTAGTTAAAATGTGGCAACAGGAGCGACAACGAGAGACTGGCAATGGGAGCTGCAACGAGAGTGGCAACGGGAGAGACAACGGGAGTGGCAACGCGAATAAAAACGAGAGCGCCAATAGGAGCGCCAACTAGGATGCAAACGGGAGGCCCAACGGGGATGCATATTCCACTTTGAATTTCAAACCATACATTTTGGAAATTGTTCACAACTTATAAATATCTTCCAAATTACTATTATGACTTCATAGCAATACACCGACTATAGAGTATCACTCGTGCGATACACGGGTAAAATACTAGTTTTCTTTAAACAAAACTGTTTGTGCATCAATAAATGATGGACATTTTCTGTTGCACCATTTTCAACTGGTTTGCCTCATGCTAAGAATTACAAAATATGGCGTTGGGTTTCAACTTTCAACTCAATTTTTCCTCTTGACAATTGTGTTCAGCTGCAATTAAAATTCCCATAAGCATATTATATCTTTATCATCATCATCTCTGAAGTACGGACACCTCTTTCGAATGTTGTGTCCTCGTGTCTGACACGTATCGTGTCGAACACCGACACTGACACTTCAATTACTTGTATTTTTCAAAAAAAAATCAAAATAAAACCGATGTCTAGGTGTCTGTGTCCGTGTCCGTATCCGTGTCGTGTCTGGTGTCCGTGTCTGTGTCGGTGCTTCATAGATCATCATAAATAGATAATCCTGACATTTATTTATTTATTTATCTGGACTAGGGGTTTATGAACTTTGATCTTAAGAAGTTTAACATCGTTTTGTTGGGAACTGTGCATAAAAAGGCTATGACTTTGATGTTGAGACCTATCTAGGACATTCCCTATCTACATATTAGAGGTGATCCTAATAGGTCTAGTATCCAAATCAATGGCAAGATTACATAAGTGAAGTTTAGGCCAAAATAAAACTACATCAACCAATCATCTAAACCTATCAACAGCGCCAGCGCCAACATCTTCCAAGTATGGTTGGATGCCAATGAGATGAAGAGACCACAGTCTTTGAGTCTATCCTTTCTTGAATCATTTTTGGACTGATGCAAGCTCAAATCGACTATGATAGGTCTCGTATTGATCCACATCAAACACAAGCATGGTAGTAGTTGCTTGCCCGTTGAAGGAGAAGATGAGATTGGTGAGAATCCTAGCTCCGACCTTGCACTTCTTTGCAATTAACAACTCCTGATAAACAAACCAACAACAGAAACCTAACAACCAAACTAATTTCATCCACACACGAACAATGGCAAGAGTACCATCACTATTAGCAACTTTGTGATAAATTTATGCGTGTTTGTTAAAATAATTAGTATATTTTAATGATTAAATATTGTGCTTTATAAATTATTTATAGATTATTTTCACAAATCATTAGTTACCATCATTTTTATATAATATATTGTCCCAGGAAGGTAGCTTAGTTGGCGAGCTAAGGATATGAAGGAGTTGCAACTTGCAAGAAGGATGTCTCAAGTTCAAACCCCGGAAACTAACATCCCCACCCCCACTAACATTTGCCTATCAAAAAAAATAGAGGAAAGAAAAGTGAGGGTCAGGCAATGTTTTTAAAACCGGACCGAAGATTCAACCGGAGAGACATCCTGGTCATGTGATGGCGACCGCAAGAGCATTAAAAAAAATGTTAGGGACACAAAGAGCATGAAGATTCAAGACTTGGCACTTGGACCAATTAAAAGAGGAAGAGCAAAGAAGATTAAAGAACAAGAACAATTGGAAGCTCAAATGATTAATTTGCTTAATGATAGCAAATAATCTAAAATTGTTCATTGTCTTTTAAATAGCTTTATAATTAAGATTTCGTATGAATTTTATAATTGGAATAAGCCAAACATTTTTAGGCGCGTTATTTCTCATTCTTAGATGCCTAATTGTGTAAGGCCTAGTTTGGGCTTGAATTTGGGCTTTTAGGTTTATGTTTGTCACTTTAGTGAGTCCACAATCTATTCCCTATAAATAGGTGTGGTTTTGTAAGTTGAAAGGAACTTTTTGACGAAATAGAATTGTGAGAATAGAAAGTGTTTCTCTAGGGTTCTTCTTAGAACCAAATTTGAGTCTTATCAAGAGCCTCTTACTCTTGTGGTGATTCTACCTTGATTTTATCATCCTCGTGGATGTGGCGATTTCTTCATCTTCTTGTCTAATCCGTTTGTATGTTTCTTTTCCGTTTCTCTTTTTATCCTATTTGTTATCTTTGATTAAAGAAATCACTTGGTTAGATCCATAATCTATCATGGAATCAATTAGATTCTAATTAAGTGGTATTCAGAGCCTTTACCAAGTGTCATTATATTCTTAAATCAAAAACAAATTGAAAAAATAAACTATAAAAAAATAATTTGCATTCGTGTTCTTCTGCTTGTTGTCTTTGACCTAGTATGCGTGTGCTTCAGTTGCCTTTTGATTTTGCTATTTTGCGTGGGTTTTGTGTCCCTGGTCGAAATATGCTTGTGTGTTCTTCGTGAATTAACATTTGGATCTTGCCAATTCATGTTCAACGTGAATTAAGTTATTGGAAGATAAATTCAAATTCAAGCAATTTCATTGGTTAATTTGGGGAAGGGTTTCACGTTCCTTTTTTTTACAAATTTGAAGATCTGAACGTGTTTTTGTTTTTAGTATGAGGAGTGGCTCTTGTCATCTTGCAGGGATCTCGTTGGAGTTTAACATTCTACTCTATTTGCAATTATTTGATCAAAAATAGCATATGCAAACTTGTTTTTGATGTTATTTCTTTCATATATGTCCGATTCTGGAAATTCAAAAGCCTAAATTGATTAGAAAAAAAAAAGAGTAATTCAAATATGCAAAAAAAAAACTGAAAAGATAAGTGCTGAAAAAAAAAGTGATTCTATACAAAAGCGCTTATAGAAAAAAAAAACGGGGGCATTTACAAAAAAAAAGTCCAGAATTGTTCATTTTGATACATCAATCATTTTTGCATATTTGTTGCTTCTATCAAACATTGCAAGTTTATTTTAGTATCTTACCTTCTACATATTTGAACCACTTAGTCAATTAGTTTTGTTCTTTTTTTAAGTCGTCTCCTTGGTTATCTATTTGAGTGTGCCTTCCTTTGCTTTTCTTTCTTTCGTGTCTTTTAAATTCCTTGGTTTTGTCTTAGAAGTTTCTCTTGTCTTTGTTGGCCTCTTGAATGATAACTTTCATGTATGTTTTGCCACAATTGTGTAGAGGTTTTCCACAAACTTGATTGAGACTTGTTTGGTTTGTTTTAAGAACTTGAAGAGTTGCATTAGGGAGTGGAAAAAGGCTAGAGTGAACATTATAGTAAAAGCCATAATTGAGTGACATACACGAGTGATACATTTCTTGAGTGTAAACACTTAGCGAGTGGTGAGGACTATTGTTCTTTCTTGTTACTTTGCTTGATCATTTGGTACTTGTTATCTTGTCGTTGGAATGATGAATAGAGGTTTTGACTATAATAGAGAATGTGTTGCAAAAATTCTTAAGAAGTATAAGGTTGGAGATTTCCTCCAAAAGATGCATGAGAGGTATGAAGAGAATGTGACAGAAAAAGATAGAAAGTATAAAAAAGAAAGGAGTTATGAGAGGAGAGACAGAGAAAAAGAGAGAAAATATGGAGATTATTTGAGAGAAAATGAGATGAAAGAAAAAGTGAGTGTTCCAAACTTTCATGGGAAGAGTGACCCCGAAGCGTATCTTGATTGGGAGCTTATGGTAGAACAAGTTTTCTCTTGTTGTGATGTTAGTGAAGAACAAATGTTGAAGCTTGTTGTGTTGGAGTTTAGAAGTTATGCACTTACTTGGTGTGATCAAGAAAAAAAGCTTAGAAGGAATTGTGAACTTGAGCCGATTGAAAAATGGAAAGATTTGAAGGCCATGATGAGGAGGAGACATGTTCCTTTTCATACCCAAAAGGAGTTGCGTGACAAATTGCATAGGCTTACTCAAGGAACTAAAAGTGTTAGTGAGTACTTTGAGAAGGTAGAGATGGCTATGACTAGAGCTAACGTGGAGGAGAATTTGGAGAATACCATGTATAGGTTTCTTGATGGTCTAAATGAAGATATAATGAAGCAAGTTGAGCGTCACCATTTTGTAACAATTGAAGATCTTGTCCACCAAGCCATTAAGGTGGAAAGACAATTGCAAATAAAAAAGGCCTATAAGAAATCCCCTTCAAATTACTACTCTTCAAGTTGGAAAAACAATTCCAAGAAGGAGGGGTCTCCACCCAAAAGACTTGATGTTGCAACCTCCAAGGGTAAAGGTACAATTTCTAACTCTTCTTCTTTAAACCCTAAGTTAAAGAACATGAAATGTTTTAAATGTTTGGAGTATGGGCACATTGCATTAAATTGTCCAACTAAAAGACTTTTGGTCTTAAGGAAAAATGGTTGTGTTAGTTCACATGAGAGTGAATATAAGGAAAAGTCTCAAAAGGGAGATTTGCTCATGGTTAGTAAGTTTGTTGAAGCCTATGAGCAAAATGAGAATGATTTACAAAGAACTAATATTTTCCAAACTAGGTGTCTTATTCTAGGAAATATATGTTCTTTGATAGTTGATGGAGGTAGTTGTGCAAATGTTGCTAGCACTAGGTTAGTGTCAAAGCTTAAACTTGAAACTACTCCACACCCTAGTCCATATAAAGTGCAATGGTTAAGTGATCATGGAGAACTAGAGATAAATAGACAA